>CM073586.1:75032253-75732253 GCA_037074715.1 Magnolia kwangsiensis | reverse complement strand
TGTAATAGAGTTTTTGGTTGTTGTTTGTTGGTTATGCCTTTGGTTATGCTTATTACGAATCAAACTAACGTTGAAAATCCTCCTCGTAGCAGCCAGGATCGGAACCTGGTGAATGGGTGCTAGGAGCCGAGAATGGGGTTCTACAGAGGCTGTCGATGCCAGATTCGGTGATCGAAAATTTTATAAGCTAGATTTCTGAGTTTGGGGCGTGACAGAAGTTGGTATCAGAGCATAACTTAGGAATAACCAAGAACAATATTACATGTCTGCTATGAGTTTAGAATGGCTAAGTCCGGAAGTTCGGATAGCTTGGCGATCTCCCGTTAAAGACCCTTAACGTGCATGCCTTCGAGAGTTTTTAAGTTGATAGGCACCTTTACTCTTTCCTGTAGGACATGCCGCCCAGGAGAGTGACCCGATCGACTCCCACACCACCACCTGAGGATCCCGCTCCACCACCTGCGGCTCCCGCGCTACCACCTACGATGCCCGTTCCACTACCAGAGATTCCTACTGCCCATCCTGAGTATGCTGCTCCTCCACCAGAGACCCGTGCAGACCTGACCGTATCCGTGAGTACCTCCCAGTTGCAGCAGATGTTACAGGCTGTGACAGCTGCACTACAGGAACAGGGCAGGCAGGCAGCCGTTTCACCGGCCCAGGCAGAGCAGGAGTGCACTAGCGCCCTCCTTCAAGAGTTTCGACGGCTCGATCCCCCGCGTTTCCAGGGTGAGCCAGACCCGACTGTAGCTGAGAGATGACGCACCTATGTGGAGAAGATATTTGAGACGATGGGATGTACAACTGAGCGACGAGTTTGACTAGTCGTATTTCTTCTCCATGGTGAGGCTGAGCACTGGTGGGCATCAGTCTCTTGAGCAGCAGGTGCTAATTTTGTATAGACTTGGAAGGATTTTATGGATCGGTTTGACAGACAGTACTTCCCTGATCACATCCGACGACAGCGAGCGTTGGAGTTTGAGGCCCTGGTACAAGGCGATATGACAGTGGCCCAGTACGCGGCTCACTTTGTAGCACTGTCCAAATTTGCACCATATCTGATTGATGACGAGGAGTGGAGAGCCCGTCGATTCGAGGACAGCATAAGTTACGGTCTTCGCAGCCGTGTTATTAGGCATGAGCTTCCGACTTTTTAGGAAGTGGTGCGGAAGGCCCAGATCTTTGAGGTTGAGTGGGCAGGTTCTCAGTCTGATCGCGGTCAGAGGAGAGACCGAAAGAGGAAGGCTCCTTCACGTGATTCCCAGCAGCGTCAACCACAGCAGCAGAGGCATGCAGGTCGCCTAGCCTTCCGAGCACCAACAGTACCTCCAGCACCACCTTCGAGGCAGTTCACCGGCACTTGTTTTAAGTGCGGTGCGAGTTCGTGGGAGTGTCCCAGCCCTCAGCAGCAGCAGAGAGGTCCACAGCAACAAAGCTAGGCTGAATTTGACCAGCTCAAGGAATGGGTCCGCTGTCGACGAGTCGAGCCCGATATTGACAGACGGATAGTGAGGTCTCTTCCACTTATCTTATTGCGCGCGATGAGGCGGCGCTCTGGTTTAGAGTGTACTAGACCCCAGTGATATCCCAGATTTGAGCTGTATTAATGTGTGGACATAGATGAGGAATTGTATGCTTGGGTTGTATTTCACATCGCATGGCCTTTGGAGGGCCGATATCATTCATGTCTTGCATCGCATAGCTTTGGTACGGCTAATGGTTTTCATGGATCCATCTGCATATTGCGCATTTCTCTGATATAGTATGTTCATATTACTACCTTGCGCACACACTTTCACCACCCTCTAAGCTTTTTATAAGCTTATGCACGACCGTTGCGTGCAGGTGACGTTGGATCGCAGCAGCGCTGAGGCAGGAACACCTTGCAGATCACTTTAGAGATTTTGTTCATTCTCATTGTATTTTCCGTTATGCTCATTGTACTTGTAAAGTTTTTTATCATAGTGAAAATGTAATGAAGTTTTTGGTTGTTGTTTGTGGGTTATGCCTTTGGTTATGCTTATTACGAATCAAACTGAAGTTGAAAATCCTCCTCGTAGCATCCCAAGATCGGAACTTGGCGAATGGGCACTAGGAGCCGAGAATGGGGTTCTAAGGAGGCTGTCGGCGCTAGATTCGGTGATCGAGAATTTTATGAGCCCAGTTTTCGAGTTTGGGACGTGACACGGCCTACTGGTATTCGGCACTCGAGTACTCATGTATCCACTCGATCTAGGCATTAGAGCATCTCCTGGTACCAAAAAGGTTCTGGAACTTTCACCCAAGAACATCCTAAGTGCCCACAGTGCTAGAACCAAGTATTTTTGGTATCCGATACGGCCATCCACAATGTACCTGTGGAGCCACGGCCCTGATGTCGCTAGGGCTTGCAGTGATCAAGTCACACATATGCGAGATGCTTGAATCACACGTCAAATCAAGCAAAAATCCAGCGCGTAGTGCGCGATCATGTAGGGCACTTAGTCTCATAACGAGTCCTATAAATGGTCTGCCTAATGGCGTATACTATGATCAGTCACAACTCAAATCAAGCATACATATGATGCGTATGGGCATGAGTCATGGGATTATACTAAGCTTTTTATAAAGTGATGAATAGTAACAAGTATGGGCCTATCAATGGGTCTTAAGGAGAGTTACAATGCGGACATTTAACCAATATTGTACTTACAATGTGGACGTCAAACCAACATTGTTCCCTAGGCACGGCCCGCCATAAATATCATTGTATAAACCATGGGAAATCACACATTGCAATGGACTCTAAGGACACCCCGTGGGGCCTCAACCCATGGGCCTTAGATACATTAAATGGGCCATATCACATGGGCCTTACATTCATCAAATGGGCTGCATTAATGGGCCTCACCAATGAGCCTTATGTACATTGCAATGGTTCATGACCCATGGGCCTTGAACTACATCAAAATGGGCCTCATAACTTGGGCCTTATATGTATCAAATGAGCTTAATCTTATGGCCTTATCAAATGGGCCTAATCCCATAAGCCTTATATATATTAAATGGGTCGGATCTCATGGGCATTATATATGTCAAATGGGCCTAAACCCATGGGCATTTATATGTACACCAAGGTAGGCATCAATGGATGGCCATGGGTAAATCAAGATGGGCTTCCAAAATGGGCCTCATGTATATACGAGTACAAGTCATATCAAAGGATCAACTGGACCGCATTCCAAATAGCAGTGGTGGCCATGATTTCCACCATTAAAATTTTCGAGGTTCACCATAGCATTTATTTTGCTCATGCCATAAGAGGGTCTTCAAAAATGTCTAGACGGTTTGATGCAATCCATACATCATGGGGTGGGTCCACTAGCCGTCCAGCAGCCCGGCTCATGGCTGGACGGCATAGATAAAACACATACATCAGAAGGGCCCACCACATGTATGATGGCGTGAATAAAACACATACGCCGTGGTGGGTCCCACCCTACCAGTACACGCACTCCATGGTAATCGCCCCACCAGGGATCGATGTCAGGACCTCTAGTGTTGGAACGAGGTATCTCCACTCAGTCCGCCAGTGGGACTGGCGTGGACAGTGGGTCCCACGTGGGGCCCACCATAATGTTTATTTTACATCCAACCATTGACAAGGTCACGTGGACCTCTGGAGGAGAGGAAAAACAAATTTCATCTTGATTCAAAACTTCTGTGGGCCCCAAAAAGGGTTACAGTGGTAGACATCCAATCTCACTATTTCTCATAGTGTGGGCCACCTGAGCTTTGGATGCGCCTCATTTTTGGAGAGGGCCCACCTCAGAGAGTGGGCCACCTTGTGGACAGGTCAGATAACAAATAAACATCAAGGTGTGGCCCACACGGTCAGTTGTGGGACCCTTGCGTCTGCCAGCCCACTCTCCAGCCGCTGGAGCGGCCAGCCCTCTGACACAGCAGCAACAGTTGCTGTGATATTTTTTTTTTAAAAAAAACCATGTTTTTGGGGCTTTTCTCATGTGGGGCCTGCATCAGGTAGATCCACCCCGTCCATTAGATTCCACTGCCCATAACAATCTTATCAAGACCAATATCGGCCCCTTTTCAGCGTGTAAAAAGAATCTGGGAAGGATTCAATGGTAATGGTAATATTTTTAAAACCATAGCCCACTATATACTCGGATCATCCTCATTTTTCGGCTCAACGCCTAAAATGAGTCGGGGAAGAGGATGGACGGCTTGGATTAGAAACATACATCAAGGTGGGTCCTGTACAAATGGGCCACCTCAATTGCCTTAACCAAGGCAATACATGCGCCTTCACATTCATGTCCAGAGACCATGTCTCTGGACTCTTTTTTTTTCTTTATTTGGCCTGCACGTATGTTAAGGTGGGCCCTTCATAAGTGGGCCACCACATGGTGTAAAGTGGGCCCCACCTTTAGATGGTTTGGATCTAATACATGCCCCATTGTGAGGTCCATCCAAGTGGGCCATAAGGCCATTTCATCACACAAAATAAATAAATAAATGAAAAGGGAGGGAGAGATAGAGGGGGACACGCGTGATGGAGGGACCCCGACACTATGGGCCCTCCGTTTCAACCATCCAATCAAACATCAATGGGTCCCATTGCATATGGGCCTTTCAAATAAAAGATCAATGGTGGAGATCCCTCTCCATCCAAAATGAATGGTCTATATGACCTCTTTAATGCAAGAAAGTAAACATCATGATGGGGTCCATGGAGAATGGCTCCATCATGGAATGATATTGATGATGAAGATGGGCCATCGGCCACATCTTAGGGTCCCAAGTGAGATCCAAACCATTGATCGGTTGGCCTCACTTAGCCCATCTTAAAAATATGAAAAATTAAGCTATGGAGGCACCCACCACTTTATCTTCTTGGTCCGTTGGATAGCCTATCTCCTTACGCTTCACTTTGATGGTAGAAGATGAAGAATGGATGGCTAGGATGAGAGATTTGGGATGAGAAGTGGGCCACCAAAATCACACTTTTCTCTCATGAAAATGCATGGACGTGGGATGCTCTCTTGCTTAGGTTTGTTACTTAGAAAATGAGAGAGAGAGAGAGATGGGATGTAAGGAGATGAGGGATGGGTGTGATGGGTGAAAGGGTGAGATGAGTGATGGATGTGGTACTTGACATGTAAGGTGGTGTAAGAGAGAGGGTGAAAGGAGTTGACTTTGGTGGTTGCTTGGGGATGGGGTGAAAGGTGATGTGTACTTGACATAAAGTGATTGATGGGATTGATTTGACATGTTGTAGAGATTCTCTTGGGATTGCAAATGCGCGACATTTTCTCGAAATAAATGCCAACCCACATCTCTTAGTCAGGTATCAGATCGGTACATTAGTCGCGGTGTTGGAACCGCGGCGACTGTGTGGTCGCAATGATACAAGTCTTGGATTAAGCTGACTCAAATGTATAGGATACGACTTACAGTCGTGCGCAACGTCGATTATCCGTCGTGGATTGTGGGAATTTGACGGAAAAAATCGTGGGAGTTGACGGAACAGTATGGATTAGGATACGGGTCTTACAACTCTCACGTAAAGTTAAGGATTTTTTACCATTGGTTTGTGACTAAACTTCACACATGGGGAAAAGAAATTTTTCTGCACATATCCGTATAACCGTGGCCCCGATTGAACACGTACGACCGTTGATCTGACACGGGTTCTCCATGGTCGATCGACTTATCCAATCGCACTGAAATCATGTCCTGGCATGGATCCACTATCTGGGAGCGTACCCTATGACATAGATGAGCCGTGAGCCTCCCCATGAGCCCTGTTCGTCAGAAATAGCCGCCCATGGGGTATAAACCAGGTTTTAAGTGGCCCTGGGGCCATTTGTATCACATCCGGGGCTATAAATAGCCCTTATTTCACTCTCTCCCTCTCATATACGAATTTTCCAAAACCTTAGGGGAGAGAGGAGAAAAGAGAGAAAAGAGGAAAGAGAGAAGAGGCCCGTAGGGAGATAGCTGCAGAATCTTCTCCCACAAATCCACACGCCAAATCACTACCCCGTTGTGCTACCAAACTTCTTTTGGCTACGATTTCAGGTAAGAAATACCAACCCAAATGTCGATGTAGAACTGCAGGATAGTTTTTGTTAACCTAGCTAACCAGTTTCATCGTTTAGGTGCCCGACATTCCATTTTGGGAAACGGAGAATTTAGACCGAGTCCGAGTCGAGCATACTAACGAAAGGTGCCGACTATAAATGCTTAGTTGTGGTTTATCAATGCTTTCATGACAGCTAATGATTTATGTCTATCTTGATTACTGTCGTATTGTCATAAATACGTTGATTTCTATATGAGATACACCTATGAACTGTGATAAATAAATGATGCACCCTATGTGTTTGTTGAAATGTTTAAATGAGCGATAGAATATGATTAGTGCTTGCCATGATTACTAATCTAGGATTCATCATTGTCATATGCATGTAGATCTCTCTGTATAAAGAATTGATAAACCATATGTTGTAACTAACGTAGTCTATGTGTATGATAAATTGCCTAAATGAGAAATTGTTGATGAATTGTATTTACTATAAGTATTAAGGTAGGATTCCCTATTGCCTTATGCATATGTATGTTTCTTGTCACGCCCCAAACTCAAAAATTGGATTCACATGAATCCCGATTGCCGAATCCAGTGCCGACAGCCTCCGTAGTGCCCCGTTCTCGGCTCCTGACAATCAAATGCCAGATTCCGATCCTGGGATCCTACAAGGAGGATTTTCAGAATGATTTTTTTTTGTAATGTAATGGAGCATAACCACAAGCATAACTAAGTCACAAAACAACATCACCACATATCTACTATATCAAAAACTTAAGTACAATGAGGAAAAGGAAATACAAGGTGATCCAAAAGCTCAAAAAGGTCCTGATACGCGCTCCTGCCTTAGCGCTACTGCTGTCCAACGCTACCCGCACGAAACTATCGTGCATAAGCTTACAAAAGCTTAGAGGGTGGTGTAAGTGTGTGCGCAAGGCAAACGCCAAGTGTACAGTATCAGAGTAATGCGGAAGTATGCGGTAAGTCAATGAATACAATCAACCATACCAAGGCTATGTAATGCAAGGCATGATGCGAGATATGAATGTCATCGGCCACACCGATGCAATGCAAGGCCTACATAGCCGAATGTCATATGCGAAATGCAATCTAAGCAAGTCGGTACTCATCAAGTACATATATCAGTACAATTCCTCTTTGGATATCACCAGGGTCTAATACACTTCGCAGAGACTGCCACCTCCCTAGCTGCACAATCAAGCAAACGGAATAGACCTCACTATCCGCCTGACCAGTAGTCTGCCAATACCTACCTGACTCATCCATAGCGGACTCATTTGCCAGCTGGTCAAACTTAGCCTAGCTTATAGCCCCTTCACTCAGGCGGATAAGGTCACACCCCCTTCCAACCGACCATGACACAGTGGGAGATGCAACCTACTAGTATTCGGTACTCGGCCGCTCGTGTATCCACTCGGTCTAGACGTTGGAGCATCTCCTGGTACCAAAAAGGTTCTGGAACTTTCACCCAAGGATATCCTAAGTGCCCACAGTGCTAGAATAAGTATTTTCGGTATCCAATACGGTCATCCACGATGTATCTGTGGAGCCACGGCCCTGATGTAGCTAGGGCGTGCAGTGATCAAGTCACACGTATGCGAGATGCATGAATCACACGTCAAATCATGCAGAAATCCAGCGCGTACTACGCGATCATGTAGGGCACTCCATCTTATAATGGGTCCCATAAGTGGTCTGCCGAATGACATATGCTATGATCAGTCACTACTCAAATCAAGCATACATATGATGCGTATGGGCATGAGTCATGAGATTATACTAAGCATGTTATAAAGCGATGAATAGTAATTAGTATGGGTCTATCAATGGGCCCTAAGGAGAGTTACAATGCGGACATTTAACCAACATTGTACATACAATATGGACGTCAAACCAACATTGTTCCCTAGGCACGGCACGCCATAAATATCATTACATGAACCACGAGAAACGTACATTGCAATGGACCCTAAAGACATCCGTTGGGCCTCGATCCATGGGCCATAGATACATCAAATGGGCCGAATTACATGAGCCTTACATTCATCAAATGGCTGCATTAATGGGACTCACCAATGAGCCTTATGTACATTACAATGGTCCATGACCCATGGGCCATGAAATACATCAAAGTGGGCCTACACACATGAGCTTTAAATATATCAAATGGGCCACTCCATTTGCGCCCCATGCACATCAAATGGGCTTAATCTCATAGGCTTTATATGAGAACAAATGGGTTGGATCCCATGGGCATTGCATATGTCAAATGGGCTTAATCCCATGGCCTTAGATGTGCACCAAGGTGGGCCTAATTATTTGGGCTTTAGATATATACCAAGGTGGCCTCAATGGATGGCCACAATTAAGTCAATCATGGGCCCTAAACACATACCAAGGTGGGCCCATTGGAACCATAGATCTGCCTCATTTTTAGCTCAAGCCATAGAATGACCTTGCAAAATGGATTGACGGATGGGGTGCAACACAAGCATCATGGTGGGGGGTCCACATAAAGGTTGGACGGCATGGATGCAACACATGCATCAAGGGTGGGGTCCACTGACTGTCCAGCGCTAAGCCAGGTGGCTGGATGGCTTGATAAAACACATACATCAAAAAGGGTCCCACCGTCCACTGGACGGTGGCAAACATCACAGGGAACTCCACCGTCCGCCTGGACAGTGGATGAAAAACACATACATCATTGTGGGTCCCATGTGGGGCCCACCATAACATTTATTTTCCTTCCAACACATTGATAAGGTCACTCAGACCTGAATGAATAGGAAAAATAAATTTTAGCTTGATCCAAAACTTGTGTGGACCCCAAAAGGGTTTCAATGGTAGAATTCAATTCACATTATTTCAGCTGGTGTGGGCCACCTGAGGCTGAGATCAACCTGATATTTTTATGGGGCCCACCTCAGGGGGTGACCCACTTAATGAACGGAGTGGATGGAAAATGAACATCAAAGTGGGGCCCACACGAGGAGCCGTGGGCCCCTGGCATCCGTCCGTCCGCCCATGGCGCAGGACGCCTGGGCGTCCTCTCTCCTGACACAGCAGCAGCAATGCTGCTGTTGATGTTTTTTTTTTTTTTAAATATTATTTTTTTGTGGTTTTTCAGGTGTGGGGCCCGCATATGATGGATCCACTCCGTCCATTGAATTTTATGGCCCATAACAAGTCTATCAAGACCAATATCGGGCTTCTTTCAACATGTAGAAGAATTTTTGTGAGATTTCAATGGTAAAGGTACAGTTTTCAACGCTATGGCCTACCAGATACTCTTATCAAGCTCATTTTTCGACTCAACGCCTAAAATGAGTTGGTAAACATGATAGACGGCGTGGATTGAATACGTTTATCAAGATGGGGCCTACACAAGAGGGTCATCCCATTAGCTTGGAACCAAGATAATATTTGTGTTTCCAATCACGTCCAGAGTCCCTGGACGCTGGACGGTGTGGCCTAGCACACGCACAAGGTGGGCCCTATTTTAAGTGGGCCACCAAATGGTAGGTGGTGTGGGTGTAACACATATAAGATGGGCCCCACTTTTATATGGCTTGGGTCAATACATACCTAGTGGTGGGGTCCATCCAAGTGGGCCACATGGCCATTACATCACACACAAAAAGGTAAATAAATGAAAAGAGAGGGAAAGAGAGATAGAGTGGGACATGCGTGTGATGGAGGGACCCCCGACACTATGGGCCCTCCGTTTCAATCATCCAATCATACATCAAAGGGTCCCATTGCATATGGGCCATTCAAACAAAAGATCAACGTTGGAGATCCCTCTCCATCCAAAATGGACGGTCTATATGACCTCTTAATGCAAGAAAAGTAAACATCATGATGGGATCCATGGAGAATGGCCCCATCATGGAATGATTTGATGATCAAGATGGGCCATCGGCCACATCTTAGGGTCCCAAATGAGATCCACACCATTGATCGGTGGGCCTCACTTGGCCCATCATAGAAATATGAAAACCTAGCTTATGGAAACACCCACCACTTGATCTTCTCGGTCCGTCGGGATGCCGGTCTCCTAGAGCTTCACTTTGATGGTGGATATGGGAGATGGATGGCTAGGATTAAAGTTTTTGGGATGGAAAAGTGGGCCACCAAGGTCACATTTCTCCCATGGGGAAGGCTTAGACGTGGGAGTGCGTCTTGGTTGCTTGGGATTTATTGAGAAATGAGAGTGAGAGGTGAGATGTAAGAGGGATGTGAGTGATAGATGTGAGTGATGTGGTACTTGACAAGTATGGGTGGTGTAAGAGAGAGGGTGAGAAAGAGTTGACTTTAGGGGTTGCTTGGGAATGGGGTGAAAGGTGATGTGTACTTGACATAAAGTGATTGATGGGTGATTGATTGATGTGATTGATGGGATACATTGTAGAGATTCTCTTGGGAATGTAAACGTGTGGCATTTTTTCGAAATAAATGCCGACCTACATCTCTTAGTCAGGGTATCGGATCGGACCGTGAGTCGCGGCGTTGGAACCGCGGCGACGGTGCGGTCGCAAGGATACAAGTCTCGGATTAAGTCGACTCAAATGTATAGGATACGTCTCACAGTCGTGCGCAACGTCGACTACAGGTCACGGGTTACCGAAATTTGACGAGAAGGATCGCAGGAAGCGACGGAATAGTACGGATTAGGATATGAGTCTTACATTTCCTCTATGAGATCAATTGATAAAATGCAAGTTATATTTGACTTGGTCTATGTGTTTGATGAAATGCCCAAATGAGAAATCCATATGGATTAGTTGTTGAATGCTACGATAAATATTACACTTGATTGTTAGCCGCATTTGAGTGGGATTGAGGCTACAAACGTAGCCCAAGCAATCGGTAAAAGTCCTTATTCGGGTGGTCGAATTAGTCTCACCACCTTGGGTAAATTCGATGAATCCGAGTTGCACGATGATTGTTGATAGTGGGTAGGCCACGAGGGGCACTTACGTGATCCATGTCGATTAAGTCAGTGTGCGTCCATACCAATCGAGCTTGCCTAATGAACCGATTGACCTATTGTGTGTTTACCATGTATGGACGCGACTGCTTGAATCTAAGACACCCCTTATCAATGTAAAGATCTACTTTAACCATGGTACCACGATCCACTAAGACTCATGAGCCAGGCATGATGGTATAAGATACCGTGTCCTAGCTGTCGGCCTACGCTGGGGTGATGAGCCTCCCTATCGTGACCAGTGAGCAACTAAGACTCGTGAGCCAGGCATGGTAGTATGGGACACCGTGTTTGTTTTGTCGGCCTATGCTGGGGTGACGAGCCTCCCCGTAGTGACCGCGAGCACTTCTTGCAACTTGCTTATCGTATGTGTTTGATTAGGATTGACGAACCTACAACTTGCTTATCGTATGTGTTTAATAAGGAGTGATGAACCTAGATGGATCCAGAACATAGGAGTAGAACCACTGCGGTTGTCTAATGCCAAATGTTCGATTTGGGTCAACGATATAAAGGAAGGTACCCTAGCTTCCCAAACTTACTGTATGAATTAGTTTAATTAATTACTTGGCTAACATGACCATGCATCACACTGCATTAGTTAGAATGTGCCAAAAAGGCATTGGAGTTGCATCGTTTGAGGAAGTGTTGTCATATGCGAAATAGGTTGTCGGAGTCACGTGTGAGGGAGCATTGATGGGTGAGGGCATGCATCATTACTTACACTCCATTTTTGTATTAAAAAGAGTAGTTAGGAAGTGATTGTTTATGATTGCTTTATCATTACTGCTTTGATTGACTTGATAACATGTGTAACTTTTATCTTATAGAACCACTGAGTTAATCACTCACTCTCACTCTGGGACGGTATTTTAAAACACCAACCAGATACTGATTTAGATGTAGGTATTGATGACGTCTATGCTTTGGAGCAGGACTTCTTAGATGAGGATGAAGAATTCTCCTACTTCTAACTCTCTGACGGGTCGATGTAGACCACGGACCGTTACAAAGGGACCATTGGAACATCTAGGCTTAGTTGGACACTTTTACATATTCATATTTTGTTCATTTTGAAACGATACATGTATACATTGAACCTGGCTACGTACTCATACTCTAGAGGAAATTTTGTGAAACACCTACATACTTAAATAGATATATTTTAGACTTCCGCTCTTGCTTAATTTCATTAAATCCGGAGTATGATGTGTTGTTTAATATAATAACATGCATACTTAACTCATGAAAATGAAAGAAATCTGAATATCATCATCCATAATGCATAAGTGATGTTCTGAATCTCGAGAGTAGAGTTTTGCTTGACCATCGAAATTCAGGGCGTTACAACGATGGGCCCATCTTGATGTATATGAGGCCCATTGTTGCAGCCCATCTTGATGTATATGAGGCTCATTGTTGTGGCCCATCTTGATATATATGAGACCCATTGTTGCGGCCCATCTTGATGTATATGAGGCCCATTGTTGTAGCCCATCTTGATGTATATAAGGACCATGAGTGAGGCCCAATGAGATGTATGTGAGGCTTTTGTGTGAGGCCTAATGTGATATATATGAGGTCCATTACGATGTGTGATTCCACCATGATGTATGTAATAATGTTTTGTGGGTCATTCATTGGGAGTGATGTTGGTTAGATGTCCACATTGATGGGCAATGATGGTTAAATGTCTATATTGTGACCTTCCCTTAGGCCTTTGTTAGGCCCATTCTCGTCCTTCTCTAAATGGGTTGACCCTAATCATTGGGCTTCATTGATATTTGCATGATCCATCTATTCGCATTGGGCTAACCCAAATGAGTTGGGCCCTCATTAGTGGCTAGTAGAATTATGTTAATTTTAGAATCCATCTAGGACTTATTTGGACCCCCCAGGGCATCTAGAGGGCCATATAATAGTATGGTGAAGGAAGCCCATTCTAGATCCTTAGGTTTATAGGTAGGCCACCTAGGGCCAACCTTGATATGAGGAGAATTCATCCTTACTATAGACAGAGGGATCCATGCTATCAGATTTGGTATGTCTACAGTTTAGGACTAACCCTCATGTTATAGATCTATTGTCCTTCCATGGACCCCACCTTGTGTATAGGCCGATTATCGATGCCGACTATGAGTATATGATAGTATAACTTCATGATACATGCCCACACGCATCATCTGCATGCTTGTATGAGATGCGGCTGATCATTGCATATGCCATTGGGCAGATTGTTTATTGGGACTCCCTAATAGGCGGAGTTATCCCACATGAGCGCATGGTATACGTAGGATTGATGCATGACTGGATTGTGTGACTCATGTATCTTGCATTGTGTGTTATGATTGTTATACGCCCTAGTGACATAAGGGTTATAGCCTCAGCAAGTATAGTGCGGATGACAGGATTGGATACTGAAAATCTTTTCTCTACATGGGGTGCTATAGATGCCCCTGGGTGAAATTTTCTAAACCCTTATGATATCGGGAGGTTGCTCTAATGTTTAGACCGAGTGGATGCATGAGCGCCAAGTGCCGAATACCAGGAGGTCGATCTTCCCACTGTGTCGTGGTCGGTTGGAAGGGGGTGTGGCCTTACCTACCCAAGAGGAGGGGGCAAAGCTAGGTTGAGTTTGACCAACTCGAGGAATGGGTCCACTATCGACGAGCAAAGCCCAATATTGGCAGACAGATAGTGAGGTCTCTTCCACTCACCTTGTTACGTGTGATGTGGCGACAGTTTGGTTTGGAATGTACAAGACCCGGTGATTATCCAGAGAGAATTGTACTGATATATTATGCTCTAGAGATGAGTTGGATTGATATGTGGATTGGTATGCTTGAGCTGTATCTTGCACATAACATTGGCTATGTAGGCCTTGCATTGCATCGCATGGCCTTGGTGTCGCCGACAGCATTCATGCCTTGCATCGCATAGCCTTGGTATGGCTGATAGTATTCATGGACTCGCCAACATATTCCGTATTACTCTGATATTGCATACTTGTATTGCTACCTTGTGCACACACTTTCACCACCCTCTAAGCTTTGTATAAGCTTATGCACGATTGATACTTACAGGTGACGCTAGGTCATAGCTGAGTAGGAGCAGGAGTGTGCCGCAGAGCTTCTAGAGTCTCTATCATTATTATCTTTGCATTTCCCTTTATGCGCATTGTACTTAAAGTTTTGATTATAGTGGATATGTGGTGATGTTTCTGATTGTTGTTGTTGTTGTTTGTAGGTTATGCTTCTTACAAGATAAATGTATGTAAAAAAATCCTCCTTGTAGGATCCAAGGATCAGAATCTAGCGTATGGGTGCTGGGAGCCGAGAATGGGGTACTACGGAGGCTATTGGCACTGGATTCGACGATCAAAAATTTTGTGAACCCAGTTTTCGAGTTTGGGGTGTGACACTTGCTGATTTACATTCCATAGTGTAATTCGTAGCATTAACCAAGTAGCTAATAATTCTAACTGTAATTCTAGTTTATGCTCACACACTGGACTCAATCCACCCATCAAAAAGATGTTCTTCAACCGCTCTTCGCAATTGACTGTAAGGATTTCTTTTTCATTTTATTTAATCTGTATTGAAAAGTCCTTTAATAAGGAAGGCAAATGAGTAACCCATCATCAAAGGATGAACTCCACCCTCTCAATATCACCTGATTCAATTTACACATTGAGCGAGTGGCTGAATAGGTGAACGATCTCTCTAGATCTTGGTCATACACTGTGTCTGCCTTCCTTGGCACTCGGGGTACTTGTGGTTCGGTTCGAATTAGAGCTACAATTCCAATTCGTGCACACCTACATACCCAGTGTAGAAAATAATGACAAACACCATGATGTTTATATGTCACACCTCAAACCCAAAAATTGGATTCATGAGAATCCCGATTACCGAATTTAGTGTTGACAGCCTCCGTAGTACCCCATTCTCGGCTCCTACCATTCATATGCCAGATTTCGATCCTGGGATCCTACAAGGAGGATTTTTTTTTTTTTGTACATATAACTAGTAATAAGCATAACCACAAGATTACCCAATTCACAAAAACAACATCATCATCACATATCCACTAATATAATCGTTTGAGTACAATACTGAAAGGGAAATACATAAATAAAAATCAAGCTCCATGCTCCAAGCTCAACACTGCTGCAACCTAACATCACCTGCATGCATCTATCGTGCATAAGCTTATAGAAAGCTTAGAGGGTGGTGTAAGTGTGTGCACAAGGTAAGTATCAAATGTTCAATACAATGTCATCATCATACAATACCGAAATAAGCAGAAATCTGATAAGATCATAAATCATACGATAACATAGTAAGCGGAAGTACGGACAAGTCCATAAGTAAATCAATAGCAAAATACGCAATATAGAACAGCTAGGCAACAATGAGTCATGAAGAGCCAAATATCAGATGTCGAGGATGCAATGCAATATGCAATGCGAATGAAATGACCATGCTGGAGTGTGAAGTCGGGATGATAGTACGTAGTATCGCAGGCTACGGGGTTCACCACAAGGGACTTCTATCCAAACCAGTATCATACCTAAATTTGGATAGTCAGACTCAACGTGGTAAACTCCTGATCTCAGGTTAGTCGCGCGCCTAACCGAAATCCTTGTCATAACGAAGGTACACAACGATTAGTTGCACCCCACCAGCCCGAGTGGATAGTGAATGAATGAATGAGCATGCAACTCCTACTCAATAAGTCCACATATCAGTACGGTTCCTCTCTAGGAAATCACCGGGGTCTATTACTCTCCAAATCAGATTGTCGCCCCATCACGCGCAACAAGGCGAGTGGAAGAGACCTCACTATCCGCCTGCCAATATCGGGCCTGACTCGTCGATAGCGGACCCATTCCTCGAGCAGGTCAAACTCGGCCTAGCTTTGCCCCCTCCTCTCGGGCAGGTAACGCCGCACCCCCTTCCAACTGACCACGATACAGTAGAGAGCGCAGCCATCTGGTAATCGGCACTCGGCGCTCATCTACTCACTCGGTCTAGACGTTGGAGCAACCTCTGGAACCAAGAGGGTTCTGGGACTTTCACCCAAGGATATCTATAGCACCCCATGTAGAACAGATTTTTGGTATCCCATCTGACCATCCACGAAATGCCTGTGGAGGCTATGACCCTAATGTCGCTAGGGCATACAGTAATCACAGCACATAATGCAAGATGCATGAGTCATACAATCCAGTCATGCATCAATCCTGCGCATACCGTACGCTCATATGAGACAATCTCCGCCTATCAGGGAGTCTCATAACAACCGGCACTATGACATATGCAATGGTCAATCACATTTCATAACAAACATGCAGATGATGCGTATGTATTATGATGCTATGCTGTCACATACTCATAATCGGTATCAATAACCAGCATCAACAATCGGCCTCAACAATGTGGACATCTAACCAACATTGCCCCAAGGGATGACCCCCATAGGGCCAAACACATAATGGGCCGACAGCCTCACATAAAGGCCTAATATACATCACAGTGGGCCTCGCCCAAGGACCATAGATACATCACAATGGGCCTCAACTATGGGTCGTATATACATCATATAGGTCTCGGCAATCGGCCTTGGCAATCGAAATCGAAATCGGAGTATGCCTCAATAATCAGGATCGGTCACGACAATCAGAATCGTCAATCGGCCATGACAATCAGAATTGGTCGATAATCGGAATCGGCAATCGGTCATGATAATCGGAATCAATCGGTAATAAGAATCAGTAAATCGGTCATGTCAATCGGAATCGACAATCAGTCACAGTAATCGGAATCGATCGGTAATCAGAGTCGGCAAATCGGTCACGTCGATCGGAATTGGCAATCAGTCGTGGTAATCGAAATCGATTGATAATCAGAGTCGGCAAATCGGTCACGTTAATCGAAATTGACAATCGACAGATAAATAAAATGGGGTCCATAGATGATCAGCCAATCAACTATAGTATAAAGATCAGCACTCGGTCGTGGTTATATTAAATCCGATAACATGGAGCCATCCGTCTACGGCGAATGAGGCCTACTTATTTGGGTTAACCCACTAAGGGAATGATGAGAATGGCCTAACAAGGCCTAAGGGAAGGTCACAATGTGGACATCTAACCATCATTGCCCATCAATGTGGACATCTAACCAACATTGATCCCAAGGAGTGGCCCGCATAGAGGCAAACGTATCGTAGACCCATAACCTCATACAAGGACCTAATTCACATCACTATGGGTCTCATTCATGGGCCAAATACTCATTACAGTGGCCTCGGCACATTGGCCATGATTACCTCACATCAGGCCTTGCCCATGGGTTTCGAATTCGTCAAATGGGCCTCGCCCATGGGCCTCGAGTACATCACAATGGGCCACAACCTATAGGCTTCAAATACACAATAGGCGAGCCCTATGCATGGGCCGTGTACACAACAAGTGGACTGTATTAATGGCCGCACCAATAGACCTCAAGTATATCAAAGTGGGCCTTCTCACGTGGACCATATAAACATCAATGTGGGCCTCGCCAAATGGGCCACAAATACATCATGATGGGCCTCAACCCATGGGCCTTAATATATCACAATGGGCCTCAACCCATGGGCCTTAATATATCACAATGGGCCTTAACCCATGGGACCAAAATACATCATAATGGGCCTCGACCCATGGATCCCAAATATATCATATTGGGCCTTATACAAGGGCCTCATATACATCACATTACGCCCTTCCAAATGGGCCCTAAATACATTCAATGGGCCGTATCTAATGGGTCGCACTGATGGGACTCATAAACATCAAGTGGGCCGCATTAACGGATCGCACCAATGGGCCTCATAAATATTAAGTGGACCACATCCACGGGTCACACCAATAGGCCAAGCATGCATCAAATGGGCTATATCATATGGGCCGAATCAAAGCAGTCAGGTCAAATGGGCCGATCGAATGAGCCAAGTCAAATAAGCCGAGTTAAATGGCCAAGTCAAATAGGCCGAGTCGAATGGGCCGAGTCGAATAGGCCGAGTTGAATGAGCTGAGTCGAATAGCTGAGTCGCATGGCCAAGTCGAATAGGCCAAGTTGAATGGGCCGAGTCGCATGGCCAAGTCGAATAGGCCGAGTATACATCTCGATGGGTCACGACCCATGGGCCTCAGTACATCATAATGGGCTGCAACCCATGGGCTTCAAATACATAATAGGTGGGCCCACACGTGGCCTAAATACATCACAGGTGGACCCTACACATGGGCCTCAAATATACATCATGATGGGCCTCATGGATGGGCCACACCAATGGGCCTCAAGTGGGCTTGGACCACACCAAAAAAATCATTTCAATAGTTGTAGGGGTAACATGTGCATCACTGTACACTGTCAATCCATGGGGCTCATGGCTCATCAATGAGGACCAGCACTGCCCAAACATTTTCCATATAAATCAGCATCATCTAAACCGTTTCCAAGTGCATCAGCACCTTCCAAACATTCCCCAAGTAAATCAGAACTAACCGAACATTGTCCAGCACCGTCCTGCGCAATCCGGACGGTGTGGATGAAATAGATACATCATGGGTGGTCCTATGCCGGCAAAATAGGTGGACGGCTTGGATAAAACACATATACTAGGGTGGGCCCTACCCCCTGGACGATTTGGATATGATAAATACATCAAAGCGTGGCCCACCGTCCAGATCTGCTGGACGGTACACCATGTACATCAAGGTGTGGCCCTCTAGCACTTGCCGACGAATACAACAAATATATAGCTGATGTGATGTACACTAGCCAATCTGCTTCACAACAGGTGGGTCCTAGGTGGGGCCCACCACATACAATATTATTATTAAAATCATTATTATTATTTATATTAAATATGCCAATGTCCAGGCCCTGATCGGATGACCTGGACATTGCACGAACGTTAAGGTGGGGTCCACACGCCACATCACAGGAATCACGTGGTTTCCACGTGTGTGGGGCCCTCGCTGCTAGACAGCATAGATAAAATACTTGCATCACAAGTGAGGCTCCATAAATGGACGGTGTGCATCAGTACACATCACGGTGGGATTTCCACTGCACCGTCCAGAGCCACTGCACCGTCCAGACATCTCTGGACGGTGGAGATAAAAATACATGCATCAAGGTGGGTCTCACCACCTGCACGTGCGACACGTGCAGGTTTAGCATACATGGATGGATGGTGCGATATAACGCATATGCCATGGTCCATTGCTGCTAGACAACTGTCCAATAGCGTCCACTGGATGGAAGATGTCCACCCATCATGGTGGGCCGTGCATAGCAGATGGCGGGCGTGGAGAAACAGGTACATCAAGGTGGCCCACCTATGTGGCTGACGTCAGTCGGCACCTAAATGCTTGTGCCCACGTCCAATAGGCTGGACGGTTTAGATAAACATATACATCTGGTGGTGTCCACCGTCCAGACAATGGACGGTGGAAATATCACATATATCATGGTGGTCCCTACACACGTGGCAGGTGGATGCCACAGATACATCTCAGCAGGGCCTCACCGTCCAGCTTATCTGAACGGTAAGGATAAAACACATACCTTATGCCTGGACCCACAGTCCTATTGACGTTAACGTAGCTACATGCTGCAGTGACCCACCGTCCCCTGGGCGGTTTGGAGTTACGTCATAGGTGGGTCCCACGGCTGCAGAACAGCGTGGATAAAATGCATCACAGAGGGTCCTGCATCCACAGATGGACGGCCCTGATGCAAAACAGGTGGGGACCACGTGAATTGGACAGTCTGGATGGGTATCAAATGGCCCACATCATCACGCAAGCCCCACAAAATTTAGTGTCGTCACTCCTGACAACCAGTCAGTAGCCAATCCTCACCCGTGCGAGCTCTTGTTCTTCCGTCTGGTGGGTCACACATGTTACAACGTGGATCGAACTTCAAGGGAGTGGATGGACGGTGTGAGTATCACACATGCAGGATGGGTCCCTGCAGTGGGCCCCCCAGCATCAGAGAACACGCTGAACAGCGTTCTGTCCAGCGATGTACTCCGCCTAAGACGCCTAAGATTTGAATCTGCCTCATTGGTTTGATGGCATGGATACACTACATTAGGGTGGGTTTCACCACAAGTGAGCCATCAAAATAAAATAAAAATAATCAAGGGATGAACACCCACTTTGATCCAAAGGTTAAGATCTACACAAAAAGGAAATCACCCACAAGGCAAAAGAAAAAGAGAGAGAGAAAGAAAGAAGGAAGCACCCACCTTTGATCGCCTATTCCTTCTTCCGCCTATGCACTCTAGAGCTCCAAGAGGACATTTTTAATAGTTGAGATGATGATCCAAGGGTTGAATTTAATGGTAGGAAGGTGAGTCACATCTAGCTTCTCTATAGAAGCCATGGATGGTTTCTTGCTTGGAGGATGAAAGAGAGAGAATGAAAGAGAGAGAATGAGAGGGAGAGAGAGAGGGATGGGTGTGAGTGATGGGTGATGGGTACTTGACATGTAAGGGATGGGTTTGTAAGAGAGAGAGTTGACTTTAGGGTAGGGTGAGTGATGGAGTGTGATGTATACCTTGATTGATGTGATTGATGGATGGGACATTGGGTAGAGATTCTCTTGGGTTTAGCGATGCGCGGCGTTTTCCTCGAACTGAACGCGGGCCCACATCTTCTGGCTAGGGTATCGCCTCGGCGCACGAGGCGCGACATCGGAACCGTAGCGACGGCGCGGTCTCACTGGTACAAGTCTCGGGTTGAGTCGACTCTGGAATACGGAATATGACTCAAGGTAGCGCGTGACTGCCGATTATAAATCGCGAGTTGTCGGAATTCGACTGGGAGGACCGCGGAAGCCTATGGAACAGTACAGGCTACGATACGGGTCTTACATTATATACCATCCAAATTGTTCGTAGGGTTATTACAACCTTAGATAAACTGTGGGAACAAATATCATAATAATACAAAACTTTTGTAACCCCAACAAAGTTTCTGATGGTGAGCCTTCAATCCCCAACAATATGGGGGCAATGTCGTCCCCACTACGGTCGTACCCTGCCATGACCAATAAGAGGATATTACGTGTGATCTATACAGATGCGCATGGTGTGCCCAAAGATCTGCAGATATGTACAGAGGAGATTTATCTTTAAGTGAAGCCTTGACATATCAGGTGGTGTCGTGCCTTATTAGAGCGGTCAAGAGGGAGGCGGTCTAGCTCGATTGATTGCATGACAAGTGGCGAAAGAGGAAGCATAACGTGGAAAGTGTCCAGCTGTAATTCGAGTAGTCAGTAATTCTAGCTGTAATTCAAGTTTACGCTCGCACATTGGACTTAGTCCACCCATCAGAAAGACGATCTTCAACTGCTCTTCACGATCGACTGTAAGGATTTCTTTCTCATTTAATTTAATATGTATTGAAAAGTCATTTCGTATGGAAGGTAAATGAGTAACCTATTATTAGAGGATGAACCCCATGCTCTAAATATCGCCTAATCTAAATTACACATTGAGCGAGTGACTGAATATTATCCAGATCTCGGTTATACACTAGTATTTGCCTACCTCATCACCAGGGGTCATTGTTGTTCGGTTTAAATTAGAACCGTAATTTCAATTCTGGCATGCTCACATACCAAGTGCATAAAACAATAACAAACACCATAATGTTTATATGCCATCCAAATTGTTTATAGGCCATTATTATCTCGGATAACTGTAGGAACAAATATCATCATAATACAAGATATCTGGAACCCCAACAAAGTTTCCAATGGTGAGCGTTCAATCCCCACATGCTGTTTCGTGTGGTATGGCCAACATGATTTTTGGATATGCCTAATTTTTAGACTCATATTCTTCCGTGGTCTTTTAAAGCCGATGGACTGGAGTGGATTTGTCACTGGCATCTCCGTGAACTCCACATAACTTCCAATTGCTGGAACTTTGGTTTTGGGATGGATATCGTGCACCTATTCAAAATAATAAAAGTGTAGGAGGGCCTAGGATCTGTGAATGGTGTGGTGGGTTGTAAGCGTGTTATCCTACGCATCCTCTTTGGAAAAAGAAAAGGTGGAACTGTATATCTAAAAGACGTTTTTAAGTGTTCCGAGCAAGGCTGAGTGGTGCTTTTTGGCTTTTGGACAACTATGTCCAAGTTCGGCCCAAATTTAAAAGAGAAATTTAGGACTGTGGACCCCACTTTTTATCCAGTTGTTTTTATGAAACAATACAAACTTTGTTTTGCAACTTAGACCTGCACACGCGGAGACTGAATTTCAGGGTGAAAATACCCCTCCTTTCACGGAAACAGATTGGGTACTCCCCTGCCACCAGCCAATGGCGAATGGTCGGTGGTCTGTGGGCCCCACCATGATGTATGCTTTTCATCATGCCGTCCATATATTTTTCCACATCATTTTATGATATGAGACAAAAAATGAGGCATATACAAATGTCAAGTGTACCACATTACAGGGAACAGTGCTGAACGAGCGTCAACCATTAGAAACCTTTACGGGGCCCACTGTGATGTTTGTGAGAAATCCTCCCTGTCTAAGTTCATTCATAGGGTCACAAAGACCTGGATGAAGAGGAAAAACAATTTTCATAATTATCCAAAACTTCTATAGCCCCTAAACATGTTTCAATGGTAGACGTTCAATTTCCCACTTCCTTTTACAGTGTGGTCCACTTGATAGTTAGATCTATCTTATTTTTCGTCTAAAGCCTTAATATGAGCTCGCCAAATAGATGGACGGTTTGGATATAACACAGACCTCATGATGGGACCCACAAAAGCAAAAAAAAAAAAAAAAAAACATAGGCTACAACTACGGTTATAATCCGTAGCTATTATGTATCAAAAATTGCAAGATTTTTTAGGGAAACTCGCTGGACAGTTCTAGAATTTTTCAATAATATCGAAAACCTTTCGATATATTGAAGCTACGGCTATGGCTACGGTCAAAATCCGTAGCTATAGGGTCCCACTGACCCTAATCACTAGCTTTTTTTTCCGTTGTGATCCCCACGACATTTTGTGGGTCCCATTATGAGGTATGTGTTATATCCAAACCGTCATTCTATTTGACGAGCTCGTATTAAGGCTTGAGACAAAAAATAAGATAGATCTAGCTATCAAGTGGACCACACTGTAAATGGTAGTGAAGGATTGAACGTCTACTATTGAAACCCTTTTAGGGGTCATATAAGTTTTGGATCATTATGAAATTTGTTTTTACTCTTCATCCAGGTCTTTGTGACCTTATGAATAGATTGGATGGAAAATATATGTTGTGGTGGGCCCTACAAAAATTTTAACGGTGAAAATCAATTTTCTCGCTGCTCTTTGTGGTGTAGTCCAGTTGATCTTTGGATATGATTCTTTATATATATATATACTGCTCCCAAATGATCTCGAAATATGGATGAACGTTGTGGATATAATAAATACATAACTGTGGGGCTCATGTAACTTTGATCTCTTTTGAGTGGGGCGAACATGAAATTGAGCAGGGCAAATTAGAAATTTAGCGGGGCAAACATGAAATTTAGTAGGCTAAACTGGAAATTGAGCAGGACAAATTGGTAATTGAGCGGGGCGAACATGAAATTAAGCAGGCCAAATTGGAAATTCTGCGGGACAAACTGGAAATTAAGTGGGCCAAACTGGAAATTGAGCGGGACAAACTGAAAATTGAGTGGGCCAAACTGGAAAATTGGAAATTGAGCGGGTCAAACTGGAAATTGAGCAGGCTAAACTGGAAAACTAGAAATTGAGCAGAATAAATTGGAAATTGAGCGGGCTAAACTGGAAAATTGGAAATTGAGCGGGACAAACTGGAAATTGAGCGGGCCAAACTGAAAATTAAGCGGGACAAACTGGAAATTGAGCGAGCCAAACTGAAAAACTGAAAATTGAGAGGGCCAAACTGGAAAACTGGAAATTGAGCGGGACAAACTGGAAATTGAGTGGGCCAAACTGGAAATTGAGTGGGACAAATTGGAAATTGAGAAGGACAAACTGGAAATTGAGCGGGACACACTGGAAATTGAGCTGGCCAAACTGGAAAACTGGAAATTGAGCGGGCCAAACTGAAAAACTGGAAATTGAGCGGGACAAACTGGAAATTGAGTGGGACAAATTGGAAAACTGGAAATTGAGCGGGCCAAACTGGAAAACTGGAAATTGAGCGGGACAAACTGGAAATTGAGTGGGACAAATTGGAAAACTGGAAATTGAGCGGGCCAAACTGGAAAACTAGAAATTGAGCGGGACATACTGGAAATTGAGCAGGCCAAACTGGAAATTGAGCGAGACAATATGGAAATTGAGTGAGCCAAACTGGAAATTGAGCGGGACAAACTGGAAAACTGAAAATTGAGTGGGACAAACTGAAAATTGAGTAAGCTAAAGGAACTCGGACTGAAATGCATAAACATGAAAATTTTCTGTACTCTAAGATTACTGTAAACCTCAACAATGTATATCCAACGCTTGCCTGTCCCGCTCAATTTTCAGTTTGTCCCGCTCAATTTCCAGTTTGGCCCGCTCAATTTCCAATTTGGCCCACTCAATTTCTAGTTTTCCAGTTTAGCCTGCTCAATTTTCAGTTTGTCCCGCTCAATTTTCAGTTTGGCCTGCTCAATTTCTAGTTTGTCCCGCTCAATTCTAGTTTTCCAGTTTGGCCCGCTCAATTTTCAGTTTGGCCCAATCAATTTTCTGTTTGTCCCGCTCAATTTCCAGTTTGTCCCGCTCAATTTCCAGTTTGGCCAGATCAATTTCCAGTGTGTGCCACTCAATTTCCAGTTTGGCCCGCTCAATTTCCAGTTTGGCCCGCTCAATTTTCAGTTTGGCTCACTCAATTTTCAGTTTGTCTCGCTCAATTTTCAATTTGGCCCGCTCAATTTCTAGTTTGTCTTGCTCAATTTTCAGTTTTCCAGTTTGGCCCGCTCAATTTTCAGTTTGTTCCGTTTAATTTCCAGTTTTCCAGTTTGGCCTGCTCAATTTTCAGTTTGTCCCGCTCAATTTTCAGTTTTCCAGTTTGTCCCGCTCAATTTCCAGTTTAACCGCGAAATGATTGAAATTGACCACGAAGGGAATGAAATGGATTTTCCACCATCGACCCGATAGAATCTTGAAAAATAACTAGGTTGGTTGGCTAAATTAGCTTCTCCTACCCAAAATCATATGTGGTACGTTAAGTAAATTGTTCTAGTTTGGATCCTTGCTCTTATTAGGGTGGTAGACTCTTAGGAGTTTCAACACCCGGTCAAGCATTCGAGTATCCATAGGTGGTAAAATTTCACTAGTGAAAAAAAGTCATTCTAGTTTAGGAGATATGCATGTTAAATAAATAGATAAAGAAATGAATTAAAAAATAGAAAAATATTTTTATATACTTATATATACATATTTACATAATTATGTATTAGAGAAAAAATGTAAGGGAGAAAAAGTTCTCCATGTAAAATAAATAAATAAATAAATAAATTTGCCAAAGTACCTGAAGTCTGTGGTTTTTTTTTTTTTTTACTATTTTGCTTTTGTGGGTCCCATCATGAGGTTTGTGTTATATCCAAACCATCCATCTATTTGGCGAGCTCATATTAAGGTTTGAGACGAAAAATAAGATAGATCTAACTATCAAGTGGACCACACAGTGAAAGGCAATGGGGAAATTGAACGTCTACCATTGAAACCCTTTTAGGGGTTATAGAAGTTTTGGATCATTATGAAATTTGTTTTTCCTCTTCATCCAGGCCTTTGTGACCTTATGAATAGATCGGATGAAAAATAAATGTTATGGTGGGCCCTACAAAATTTTTAACGGTGAACATCAATTTTCCCGCTGCTCTTTGTGGTGTGGTCCAGTTGATATTTGGATATAGTTTTTTTTTTTAGGATAATGCTCCGAAATGATCTCGAAATATGGATTAACGTTGTGGATATAATAAATATATAGCTGTGGGCCATGTAACTTTGATCTCTTTTGAGCCGTTCGTACAACTCTCGGTTGGAGGAGCGCTAGCGCTCCTCTTCGAAAGGAAGGGAGGGGTATTTTCGTCCTCAAATTCACTCTCCGTACGAGCAGGTCTAAGTTCCAAAACCAAGTTTGTATTGTTTCGTAAAAACAGCTGGATAAAAGGTGGGTCCACAGTACTAAAATTTTCTATTTAAAAGGGGCTTGATTTTTAAATCCGAACCTGGAAGCATTAGGGTTTGATACTTCAGCCCAAATCCTGTCCGAGGTAGGCCAAGCCCGGAAACCCGACAGGCCAACCCAGCCCATTTACAGCCCTGTTGACACCGCAACTTGGACGGACTAGTTTCATGGAAAACTTTCCATACACCGAGATGTATTTTGATTTTGGATGACTGCATTACCTATGTAGACCGCCCACGGGTTTCAGTTCGCCATTCATCCAGCACTCTATAAAACTCACAGGTTGCTGATGCTTCCCAACATATGTGACTTGACCTATATTCTTCAATCAATAGTGTCTAACCCATTTCTCCATGCCTCTTAATTATGGTTTGGATAATATCTTCCGAATTTCTATTTTCAAGGGTGTCTAAATATAAGACATTGGATCTATTGGACGGTTGAGATTGGTGACAAGGATGGTTTCAATAAGATGCGGATTAGATACTGACAAGGCCAGTAGCCAAATCGCTACTGAAGTGACATCACCAAGCTGTGTGGACCTGACCATGATGCATGTGTTGTTTCCACACCGTCCGACAACTTGTAGGGATCGTTCTTCGCACGACAAAAAGAATGGGATAGGTCTAAAGTTCAAGTGGACCCTCCACAGAAAACCGTGAGAACAGTAACACCCACCGTTGAAACATTTATTGGGCCCACCAAGATGTATTTTTAAAATCCAACTTATTCATGAGTTAATATAGAGGTAAATGAAGTGAAAACAAAAATATCAGCTTGATTGGAAACTTCTGTGGCCCTTAAGAAGTTTTGAACGGTGGATGTCACTGTCTCCACTGTTTTCTATAATGGGGTCCATTTGAACTTTAGATTTATCTCATTCTTTTTCTTATGCCATAAAATTATCTCTCCAAATGGATGGACAGTATGGATAAAATACACGCATCATGGTAGGTCCACGTAACTTGGTGACGTCACTTCATTAGCGATGGGCGCGGATTAGCTACTGATCACTTCAGTAGTGATGTTGCTACTGAAATGATGTGGTCGCGTTCCATTGGCGCAAAACTTGGGGCTGAGCATTTAATGCCCCTCCATCGTTGAAAAGAAAGGCCATTTACTGGCCGCGTTTGTACTCGACCACAGAAAACCTTATTTTCTTTCCTTTTCCTTATCCTACCAGTGCTGTCTCTTCCGATCTCTCTGTTTTTCTTGTGATTGGCACGTCTCGAGCTTCGGTATTTCTCCTGATAAAAGAATACAATAAAGTCCCTTCCGTAAGTTGGGGATAGATGTGGCTGATTAGCTGTGGACATACCTCCGCTTGAAATTTAAATTTCAAACCGAACAAATTCGAATTACTGGAAAATCGTGACCCTAATCATCAAAAGAAAATCCCAGTTCCTGAAAGATTTGAGGAAAAAAAAAGATAATTTAGAATTTACTATGTGTCGCGCGCGGGAATACAGAGAGAGGAAGAGAGCCATGTTGCCGGGGGGAAAATGAAGAAATTCAATTGGGTTGTACGGTGTAAACTTTGTTGGCCCCATACTGACTGTAAGTGGTTTATCCATGCCGTCCATCCGTTTTTACAATTGATTGGAGCAGTTAAGCCCAAAAATGAAGTATGTCCAGATCTCAAGTGGACCATACCACAGGAAACAGTGGGAAAAATGATTTCCACCGTTGAAACCTTTTTAGGGCCCACAGATATATTTATTTGTCATCGAACCTATTCAAAAGATCACACCGACATGGATTAAAAGAAATCATAAATATCAGCTTGATCCAAAACTTCTGTGGCTCCCAAAAAGTTTTCAACAGCAGACATTCAGTTTACATTGTTTCCCATGACGTGGTTCACTTGAGATTTGTACATGATTCGTTTTTAGACTCAGTCTTTTAAAATGTCTGCTAATATGGATGGACGAAGCGGATAAAATACATATATTACCGTGGGGCCAAGGAGTTTGCCTCAGTACCCAATCTGCTTTCAGAAAATCAAAGCAAAATGAGGATGTCTCCGTGGTCGAGTATAAACGCGGCCAGTAAACGGCGTTTCAGTTTTTGACGGAGGAGCACTAAATGCTTTCAACGGAGCCCAACTTTTGGGCCAATGAAACACGGCCACATCACTTCAGTAGCAATATCGCTACTGAAGTGTTCAGTAGTGAATCCGCGTCCATTAGTGGTTTGGCTACGGACCTTGTCAGTATCTAATCCGCGTTCCTTTCAATAATTAGGGATGTATATATATATATATATATATATATATATATATATATATATATATATATATATATATATATATATATATATATATATATATATCTTGTGGGTTGTTGCGTTTCATCTTTGTTTGCAGGAAGAGAGAAATGGCGATCTCGATACCAACTCGTCAGCTGTTGATCGATGGGGAATGGAAAGAGCCCATCAAGAAGAAAAGGATTCCCATCATCAATCCCGCTACTGAAGAGATCATAAGTCCTCTTCACTTTCTCTCTTCTTCCTTATTCGTTTTTTTTCTTTTTTCCCAATCACAAGCAGCAGCCTCTCTTCCGTTTTATATATTGTCTGGAGAGTTGAACAGATCAATCTGCTTGAGTATTGTTGTCATACTTTTCTATTCCAACTTATAAATAACTCTGTTGGAGTGTGTGTGTGTGTGTGTGTGTTTGTGTTTGATGCAACCGAATATATAGTAAAGTGAATACCGACTTGGATATATACCTTTTTATTGAAGATTAAACCACTAAATTTCTCTACAGATGCAACGTGAAGATAAGAAGGATATTGTGTCGATTGATATCCAATAACCTACTAGCTCCTATGCTAGTTATCACAATAATGCCAAAGGGAAGCACTAAATGCTATGGCGTAAGAAATCATATCTTCTTTTCTCCTTAGAAGGGAGTCTTTATATGTATGTATAATCTTTCTTAAAGCAAGAGAGAGCCTTAGTATAGTCCTACTTATCTGATCCTGATAATCTATTTCACTAAAATGAACAAAGTACCCTTGAATCCTGTCTATGTAAATTGGCCATAATTCACTTAAATGGCATCAGAATTGCAACATCTTTGGCTCTTTTCAAAGTTAACTCAATAGGTTTCCAAACATGACTAATTTCACATTAGTCAGACATCATTTGATACCTGAAAAAATGGCCTAAAAAATATGTGACTAAATAATGATAGAAAATTGGTTCAACCAAACTCTTAACACCAAAAACTAAGGACTACTACTGTTGTCTGCAATACATATTAGAACCATTGACCTTCCTTCAGATCAATCTAGACCCCTTAAAGTTGTTCAAATCTTCAATCTAGACAGTTTGATAGTCTAGATTCTCCTTGATGATGACCCTGGGATGTGCAAGATCATTGATCGACTAGCTTGTGTGGTCTGGATGCATCAATATGACAATGAAGTAGTGACTTGCCAACTCTACATGCACCCTCCCTATTGCAGTGGATGTGCCAGCCTGGCAAGTCTGTAGGATATCCAAGCAGCCATAAAGTGGTCCCACAATGAAAATGACCATACACAAAAATCTGGCCAGTCTGCCCAGTTAGTCGGCCAACCATCTAAGAAGAACACACAGTCTAAAAACTGCCAATGGTCCACATTAAATGTACACATATGGCCAGCCTGATTAGTGGGCCGACCTGACTTCATGCATGGTCACCTACATGGAGCGGACAACACTTTACACTGCTCAGATTTTTCACACAGTTGGTAGGCGGACATGTGTTGCGTGTAAAGGTGTGTGTGGAGCTAGTGAATTGCTGCTTTGCTCCTAATATAGGGGTATAGGACAGGACTACAGCTTTCATTCATCTGCCATACGCATGGCATAAATGTACAAACAATCTGGACCTTCCAATTACAAATCATATAACCCCCTCAATGGTGGATGGATAGTAACCCAAAAATTTAAACAGATAAATATCCTAGTGATGAAGCCACTGGACATAAAATCAATGGCTAAAAAATTATTCGTCAGAAGACATTTGATGGGTAAAGTAAAAAAGCTAAGATCGGTTGATCTATGTAATTTTTGGGATATGATCCATTATCAATGGAATCAGAATTTGGAAGGTTTGGGTCGTTTACATATACAATGTGTAGAGTGGATGAGTTAACACCATCTTTTGAAATGAATGCAAACCATAGTCTCACCCCAATAAGACTTAGAAAAATAGTACTGGTATACCATTTATCCATTTTTCATGGGCATTGTACCACAACTACAGTGTTTTTGCAACTCCCTATGCACATGTGCATGTGCCTCAGATCTGAATTGCCTGAATGGTGGAGCCGACCATAGATGGGTCATGTTCCCAAGATGAGAATGATTAGACAATCTGACCTGTGACTAATGGACGTCCTTTTAATGAATTTGCGTTGTTTAATTTTACTCTCCATTAAGCATCCACCAATTGACCAAGTAGGAATTTTTTCATCTATGGCAAATATTGGGGTTATAATCCCTTCACAGTAGGTCCAGCTATTTGGTCGGATAAGATTTGACGTATATGCCATGTGTTACTGTAGCAAAGCCACCCACCAAATGTACTTGTGGTACAGTGCAGCACCAGTTGTTCCAATTTCAATACGTTGACATATTAGAATGTTTCATTTGATAAGAACTGAGACACAGTGAATATTTGTTATTGCGATACAAATTGTATTGCCAGATGAATTTATATCTATACATTCCTGATACAATATGATACATTCTAATATTTTGAACCTTGGTGCAGTGCTTGGGATGTGCAGGTTTTGGTGAACAGGGTCAGTAATTTTTAAAAATAAAAAAAAAGAAAAAGAAAATAAAAGAGCAGGTTTTCAATTTCTTCTGCTTTTTTGGCCTCTTGGATTTCTGAAGCATTTAGCACTGATCTGAGGCGATGAAGGTGGGAAAAATGGATCCCGTTCCTACTTGCTGTTGTTCCAGAAGCATGCACTATCCCAAACACAAAGTGAAATCAATAACCATTTGTTCGCCCAAAATATCCATTATAGCATGTGATTTGGGTTGGATACAAACAAATCCTAAATAATTTAATATGTGAAAAAGGAAAAATGATTGTTGCTGCTTCAATGATTTTATGATTGTCACATTACTCAAAGATCCTCTATCTTTCTTCTCTAGACCCTACTAAATTATTTCGGGTGGTTGCCGTGCCCATGTCTAGGGGATATACCCGCGGCAACTGCTGAGGATGTGGAGCTGGCAGTGGAAGCCGCTCGCAAGGCTTTCACAAGAAACAATGGAAGAGACTGGTCACGTGCTTCTGGGGCTTATCGTGCTAAATATCTGCGTGCCATTGCTTCAAAGGTTTTTTTTTTTTTTTTTTTTTTGGGGTTCTTAGTGCACATTCCCTCACCTTTTATCTACTTCTATTTGAATGGAGTGCCTCTGATCACTGATCTAACTTTCATATGTTGCATCAGGGATTTTATTCGTGAACACTCTTTGGCTTTTTTAGTTTCTGAATCTGGAACAAAGATACAGATTTTATATAGACTTAATTGAAATATAAATGTTATTCCTTGTCATTTATGGCCTTGTTTGTGCCATCTTTGATCATATTCGGTCAAAACTTGCTGCTGCACTAAGGAGCTTACATGTGCCTGCCAGGAGAATGCTTTTATGCCATGAACTTTATAGGAGTTATATGCATGCAGCACCTTCCACGCCATACACATGGCAAACATGTATGGTTTGGATTGTGTATATATAGGATGTAGTGGTTTTAAAGGGGTTTATGTGGTCCTTGGGGTGTAGATCTAAAAGATGCAACATGTACAACTGGGGAGGATGAGGCATGTAATATTACTGGTTTGAACTGTGTATATGTATGATGTAGTGGTTTTAAAGGGGCTCATGTGGTCCTTGGGGTGTATATCTAAAAGATGCAACATGTACAATTGGGGAGCAGATGCTTGCTCTATGAGAAACAAAAGAAACCTAATGCAATGTGAAAGGACAAAAATGCCCTTACAGTTATTTCACAATGACAATCTTGGTAAACTCCAGTTATTTAAAGAGATGTAAAACTAAAAATAAACAAAAAATAATACTAAATCCATCACCTGTGTAATCATAGGACCCACACATGTGATCATTTGGGTCCATATGTGGGATTGGAAATATGCTTAGGAGAATACATGGATTACTTTCCACGTCAGCTAAGAAACTCGGAGTCATGAAAATCATGAGATTTTGTTGTTGCATATCATTATTTTTTTCATTTTCATGCTGTACTTTGAGAAGTTGATGGTTTCTGCATTTTAAATTTTTTTTTTTTTCTGAGTACCTAGTTTATACTATTTTGAGTGCATTTTAGTTGCTGTTACTATCAGATAATGGAGAGAAAATCTGAGTTGTCCAAGCTAGATGAAACAGCATGGGACATGGTATGCATTTGACATCTTTTGAATTTGACACCTTTTGAATTTGACACCTTTTGAATACTCTTTGGTGAAACTGCTTCACTAGCAGCATGCGTTTTCTTATCTGATTGTACATGTCATCCAGGATGATGTTGCTGGATGTTTTGAGTACTATGCAGATCTTGCAGAGGCTTTAGACGGGAAGCAAAAGGCTCCTATCTGTGTTCCACTGGAAACATTCAAAAGTCATGTTCTTAAGGAACCACTTGGAGTTGTGGGCTTGATTACTCCTTGGTATATGATGTTTCTTTTTCCAGGAACTTCTCTTCAACTTTTTTTTTTTAAAAATAAAATAAAATAAGATTATGCTGATTTGCATTTTTATTGTAACATGCATCTCTTGTATAGAGGAGCATTTTATGATATTTGCTCTACCTTCTAACCATAATTGAGTGTTAGCTGCAAGGCCACGGGTGCATGGCAAATGTGGGAGAATGATCATTTTTTATTTTCAACCATTCATTGTTTATACCCTATCTGACTGGGTCCTATTTTCAGTCAATTTAGAATCAGATGTGTGTGGATTACACATGCGCCTATTTAACGGTCACAAGATTACTATAGATATGTTTTGAAGAGAAGGCTAAAAACGTCGAGCGCAACAGAAGCAATCGACAATGGTGTGACCGAGTTCGAACAGCTAAGCAAACAATTAGTCAATGATCAAAGTTCCTATGGATGCTAACATATGTCAAAAGGCTAGAGAATTTAAGATCGTGGGAAGAATCTAGAAGCAGGGAGAGGGAGGAAGCAGTTACAATAACCATCAGATTGTGAAAAGCATCTAAAGTAGCAAAGAAACAATATAATAGGAGATAAAGCACCTTTAGAAATCGTTGCACACCAACCCAAACAAACCTACTAATCAATTATCTTTCAATTATCCTGTCAAATTTACATTATGTAGTGTAAGAGCAGTCTTTATCAAGTAAATCCTTTACCTTAGAATAACTATTTACTTTCCGCATCTACTGTTTAAATTCCTTAGCGTAATTCATAGCATAAGTATATTAGTTGGTAATTGTACTTATAATTAGAGCACTTACTAGCGGTCGATAGCAGTCAATCTTGATTTACATTTTTTCGTTCCACTTCTCTTGCATTAAGAAAGTCCTTTCATATGGAAGGCAATGAGAAACCCATCATCAGAAGACAAAACCCACCTTCTGACTATTGCTTGATCCATTTACACTTTGAGTGAGTGGCTGAATAGCCGACCGATCTCCTCAGATCTCGGTCATACTCAATGTCTACCTACTTCGGCGCTCAGGGTCATTGTTATTCAGTTTGAATTGGAACTACAATCCCAATTCTGGCACGCCCGTGTGCACACAACACCGGTGCTAGAGTCAGGATCTCCACAACAGTGGCGTACAATTTTCTAACACGCCTAGTGGGATCCACATTGCAGACTACTAGTTTAACTATTGCTAAAATGAAAAGAAGAAGTGGTAAGATTGCTGGGATCGAACCTGCAATGCCAACCGCACCGCCTCCAGGCGATAATGTGCAGGTTCAGGCACCTCCAAGCAAAATTAGCCTGAATATCAACTTGACCAGAAACCATGAAGGTCGTCGGCGACTCGCCCTATTCTTTCGGACGAGGTATCGATAACATTAAGAGATGTCCATATAAGCATCCAAATGATATAGGCGTACAGGAGAATTTAAGTTGAGTAATTCCGTTAACAGGCTAAAAGTGTTAATTGTTACATGGCCAGTCAGACCAAGGCCATCCAATGACTGTTAGCTATTGTGACAGAATGAACACAACCAATGTAGCAAAATAATGGTAGTTCGATTAGTAATGCTGTCCATTTCCCACTGGTACTACCGTTACAACATAATTCCCCACTTATTCCTCCTCTAGGGGTCAGAAATGTTCCACCTCCTGTTGAGGTTAGGCAACTTGAATAGGAGGTTAGGAATTATAAGAATAGAAATCAAGGACCGCTGGTAGGGCTCTACCTGTCGTAATGTCCTCAATTTCAAGATAATTTTAATAGATTTGGTCTAAATCATCCACTAGCCATGGAACCTCTGTGGATTGATCGTGACCAGGTACCGCAACTCGTACAAGAAGTTGCTAGCCAAGTGTTAGGTCGCAATGTTATTCCTATGTATCATAAACCATACCCCGAAAGGGTAGATCGACATCATCCATTGTCAAGAAATTATCAATCGGATTTTGCCTTATTTTCAAGGGAACACGATCAATCAAATATCGAACATGTCGGCAGATTTACCATGCAATGTGGCGAACTAGCCAATAATTATTATTATAAATTACAATTATTCGGTCATTCATTGACCGTCGCAACCTTCACATGGTATTCCAATTTGTTAACAGACTTAATACATAGCTAGTAGGAATTAGAGGAACGGTTTCATGCTCAATTTTTCTCCAAGAACAGGGACATAACTATGGCCAATCTCGCACAATTCCAGTAGTTACCTGGCGGGTTTTGCGAAAGTTATATTATGCATTTCAAGTGGGCAAAAAGTTGTTGCAAGGTAGTCATGACTGAGGCCAAATTCGTGCAACTTACACAAGATGGGTTAGATACAAACTTCGTAAAAAGTTTGTAAGCACGAAGTTTGCCGATTTATACAACCTCATCAAGAAGGTCTCTCGATATGAAGAGTTGCTTCAGGAAGGATCTAGGTAATCAAATTCATCAACAGAAACGTATTACAACAATCCTAACTACGAGATTGCGATCGCAGAAGTGGTAGCTAAGAAACCGTTAGTCTGCTCGACTTTGGTCCAAGAGGAATTGATCGCCCCAACAACCCAGAAGGCCTAAAAAATATATACCTTTGATATTACTCAAGCCAATGAAATTTTTGATTTCATGTTAGAGGCTAAATTTATCAAAGTTTCTATTAATCATAAGATACCTTTGGTCGAGGAACTAAAAAAGGTCGAATACTGCAAATGGCATGGATCCCGTTCCCATTCCACTAACAAATGCATTATTTTCAGGAATCTCGTTCAAGATCATATTGAACGTGGATTGTTGAAATTTCCAAAAAAGGAAAAGGAAGCCATGTTGATCAATACCGATCCGTTCCTAAATGGCATGGTGATAAATATTGTCACAGTCGACGTGAGGGATCGACCTCGACCGAAGATTGAGCTCAGTCCAGGAAGTGTGCATAAAGCGAACAGTCGATACACTTGTTGAGGCATAAAAAATGATGATGATGAGTTGAAGTAAGAAGAAATAAGGAGATAGAAAGAACACTTGAAAAGAAGAAGAAAGAGATAGTTTTTATAGGGCTTGCGCAGAACCGCGCAACCAATGTCAGTTGCGCGGCCCTGCGCAACACCAACGTCAGGTGCGCGGAACTGCGTAGCTAATACTCTGTGCGCAGTCTGCGCAGTATAAATGTCAGTTGCGCAGGACATCGAAACACATTGCAAAAGAGGTCCATTGCAGAGTGATCTAAAGCACTGAAAGATTTGTCCTACATCGCTAAGATCATGATTTTCACACGTGCGAGGGTTTATAAATACCCCTTCCCCTCCTTTGTTAAAGAGGATTGAAAATTTTTAAGAGGAGCGGAGCGGAGCAGAGCAGAAGATAGAAGGTAGGAGATGAGTCTCCTGTCAGTTGCGCAGGACCGCGCAACAGTTATCAGTTGCGTGGGTCCACGCAATCAGATTGCCCTGCAGTCTGTAAAGGCAAAGGGCCATTATGCTGCCAAAGTCTGGGTGCAAAGCTTCTCTTCTCCAGGCCTTCTTCTATTGACAGACTTATAAGAGAAAGATTAGTCGATCGAGTCGACATTCCCACTAAGTATTAGGGGATGACTGGAACAGGCGCTGTTATGCTGCTGGAATCTCTATTTCATTGAAGATTCATCGATCTGATCGATATTCCTCCTAAGTCTTAAGAGATGATCAAAACAGGCGTCGAAAGGCTGCCGAAACAAATCTTAAAGCATAAATTATTCATTTCTAAATGATTTATCTTGGAATCAAGGGATATAAAGCGGATGTAAATGAACTCAGCATGAATAAAATGTGATGAATATTCCCAGTACTCTTTCTCTATTATGTTTGAATAAATTAATTTCCCAAACCAAATGCTTTTGTTTCTTTATCGAAACAACACTCCCATATAGCGATGAGCATCCCAATACCAGGACGTATGCGGACAAAGGAATCATCAGTTATATGACCGCTGCGCCTAAGAGATCCGTTGCTGACCTAGAAACTGCCTCGGATTGAAAAGTTACAACCCCGACCGCAGTCGAGATCGTCAGCGGCTGAGGAAGATTCCATCTGATCACCGATCGCATGTGGGACTACCTTCGAGTAGAATGGTCAAACATACTGTTATGCGAGAAGAAGTATGGAAATGACTCACACATCAAAAGTTTCCAAAAGTACTAAAGAATCTAACTAGAACTCAAAAGCGACGTTGATAGAGAAATAAGGCCGTGCTAAGAAGAGAAAGAAAAGAGGGTGATGTCCCTTCTCGATTGGAACCAAAGTTACCACATCTATTTTAAAAAGTTCCCTCACTGGAGGAACATGTAGCAGTAAACACGATCAAGGCTATTGCTTTACCCATTAATCAGGAGAGCATAGCTCTTCTCAAAAGTATCGAGACACATATTGGTCTTAAAAAAGAATAAAACACTAGAAACTTGTTGGATTATTTCAGCAGAGGAATGGCTACCTGGTGAATTCATGCCCATTGCAGACATACCAAGGGATATAGCGACTGATTCGCCGATTGACCCCATAATGAATGGGACCCCTAGTCAGACTGATGAGATCGAGTATGATACACTAGGAGGGTAAGGTTTCAGTAATAGCATTGTGTTTGGTTCGTTGTCGCCAATGGTATTTCATTGCAACATGGTACTTACTTTACCATCCGACTTTCAGGCAAAAGCAACTCAACCAAACACAATGCCTGGAGATGTAGAAGAACATGCTTCCCCTGTTGTAATTCAGCATGCTTCTTTCCTTTATGATGAAGAGAAACAAGACTAGGTATTGCATGCTGATATGATCACTGTAGCAACCGATGGCACTACCAATAGAGTAATTATCGATAGGCCCATCACTGACATGACACAACACCTCAAACCATTGTATATTTCAACCCATTTGGATGGATGCTAGAATCCTAGTGGGCACCGGAGCTATGGTGAATTTGTTACCAAAAAGAATGATGACCAAGTTAGGAAAAACGACAGCCGATCTACCATTTGTGCCTAGACTTGAATTTTTCAATAGACCTATTCGATCTAAACTTAGTCTTAAAGACTCATTTACAGCCTATAGGTTTACTACAGGTCTACTAATTCTCAAGTGTTATTGTGCAAGATAGATTTCATTTCACTATTGATGGTTTTTTTTTTTTCAAACGGTTGCATTAAGAGAGCTCATAACTTTAGTATATATAGTAGAATCATCCTCTACAAGAAAAGTGTAGAAGTTGGGTCCAAAGCTAGTCTGTGCTCTAGCCTTCTTACTCCTTCTAGGTTCCATGAGCTTATCTATTGTATCATTCTTTACATCAATCTTTATAACCGAGTCTTCTACTTCTACAGATGAAGTAGCTCGAGATTTAGTTGGGAATATATTTTTAAAAAATTCAGCATCTAAACATTTTATGATAGGAGTTGATATCAACATGATTGTGAGACTTTAACACAAAAAATCTATAGGCCTTTCTATTTGTGCGTAGCCGATGAATGCATAATCAATTTTCTTGTCCCCCCCCTTTTTTTTTCTTAAGTAAAGGTAGTCCTACCTTGGCTAGGCATCCCCACACTTTGAGATATCTCGGATTTGGAGCTTTGATATTCTATAGTTTATGAGGAGCCTTATCGGAATGCTTGTGAGGTACACTGTTGATAATATTAAATGCAGTAAGGAGGGCTTCTCCCTATAAATTAAGGATAAACTGAAACTAGAAAGTATAACATTTACCATGTTCATTAGAATTCTATTTTTTCTTTCAATTATGTTATTTTGTTGAGGTGAACATGGAGCGTTCATCTCATATACAATCTCTTTTTATTTAGAGTATGATGCGAAGTCTTGAGAAAAATATTCTCCACCTCTATCAGATCTTAGAACCATCACATTTCTTTATATTTGGTTCTTAGCTTCATTCATATAAGCCACAAACCTTTCTTTTGCTTTATCTTTACTCATGATTAGATATATATTTGCATATCTGGAGTAATCATCTATTAATATTATAAAAATTTTATTTCCTCCACAATTTATAATATTTTTAAGATCGCATATATCATTGTGAATCAAATCCACAACTTGGTTGTTTCTTTTAACTCGTTTAAATAATTTCTGAAATATTTTGATTGTACATCGATTTCACACTTATTGTGGTTTTTCCTCCCACCTATAGGAATAAGCCCTATATTAATTATGCTTTCAAGAGAATGATAATTTAAATGTCCTAATCTAGCATGCTACATATTAAGAGACTCAATCAAATAAACAGAAGAACTAATATCATTATCATTCATAACACTAAGCTTAAACAAGCATTAGATACATAAAATTTTTCAACAAATCTATCATTTTTGGAGATTACACATTTTTCATATTCGAAAATTAACTTAAATCCACTCTTGTCAAGCGTAAGAGCCAGAGACATGATTCTTCCGAAGGTCCAGTACATGAAGAACATCCAAAAGAGTCGGCACATGATTGAAAGTAAGCTTCAAGTTCACCCTTTCTTTATTAGTGACATTTGTCTTAGACAAATTCCCGATGAAAATGTCCCTTCCATTATCTACCTTCTCATAGGAAGAAAAAGTACTTCGATCATAGCATATATGCTTGGTGGCTCTTGAGTCGACCCACCACTTATTCGTATCACAGGTAATGAGCGCTTCGGTGATGACCACCACAAATTCTTCGGCAATATATGCTTGATCTTTCTTTTTTTTATCACCTTTGCGAAATTTATATTCCTTAGCAAAGTGACATTTTTTCCATGAACATAGCACCCTTCACTCTTCTTATTGTTTTTATTGTTTTTATTATTCTTTTAGGCATGTTGGTGTTTTTTCTTTGGTGGTCCAGACCTTTAGATATCTTAACCCTTTGAATTATTCTGAACAATGTGGGCCCTTGTTACAAATTTCAATGCCAAGGAATTTCTATCACGATTCTTTGCCTAGTCCTCAATCCATATATGAAGGACAAGGTCATCGAAGCTCATATTTTTTTTCTTATGTTTGAGAGAATTCTTATATTCTTTTCAAGATGGAGAAAGTTTTTCAATGATTACAGTATCCTGGAATGCCTCGTCAATCACCATACCATTAGACAAGATTTTATGGGCTATCTTTTATAAGTCATACACTTGATCTACTACAATTTTATCATTAGATATCTTAAAATTAATATAGTGACTAATTTCATATTTTTTATTCCAACATCCTTAATTCTAAATTTCTTTTTAAGATGGTCCTACAGTTCCTTGGTTGATGAGTGATGACAATTGATATCACAGTTATTATGTATCATCATATTGAGAATGTAATTTCGACATAAATAAACATCGTTCTTCCATTTGGATTGCTCAAAGGATGCTACTAGTTCATTAGCCTCAATCGATGAGGCAGGATATTTGATAGCATAGATAAGCTTGAGGGTGGTAAGATAGAATCCCATTTTCTACAATCATCTCTTGAAATTCTTCCCATAAAACAATTAAAAAATTAAAAAATTTAAAAAAAAAAATCAATTTTAGAATTCTCATAAACAATTGCTATGGAAATTGGGACTTTGAAGGAGAAATTTGTCTTTAAAATTATGGATCTAATGAAGAGATTGAGCAAAACAAAATATGAAAATCATAAGCAAGAAATAATATAATATTTATCTAAGGAGCTGAACCACGTTACAATCTCCATCTTAAAGACAGATTTGCCCTCATAAGGAAGATCTTTGATGCATAGAGTTCTAACAACTATGCCCATGTGATTCTATCTTTGATGCATTGAGTTCTAACAACTATGCACATGCAATCTCGGCCACACGAACACGGGCATACTCGTATTGATTTGCCCAAAAGAAAGAGGTAAAGAGTAACCCAAAGTGAGAATGAGAGGAAATAAAATTTTCAATATCCCTAAAAGGAGAAAAGAGGAGTCTTTACAGAGAGATACGATGTAATCGTTGGGGCTCGAGGTGCATGCGGGTGGCGTATTAATGATATGTTAGTACATATCAGCTCATTTATTATTATGTCAGTGCATGTGACCAAAGAAAAACAAAATAGATGAGTCAAAGACATGCCACACGTCACCGCCCTGCGGCATGCCTAGACCAACAAAGCTGCGGCTCACACACATGTGCGAAGTTGATCACATGGCAAAGCCTTAGATTCTAATACATATATTAAATAAAAGATTCTAATACAAATGCTTAGATTTCTCATATCCTTCTCAATGTGGGACTAAACCGGACACTAATGAACAAGCCGTCTCCCCACGCATGATGAATCGCATTAACACCAATCTGACAAATTGTCGATTATTTGGAAATATAACCGTATTCCAATGGAAAAATCTTGAAGCAATATTATTGCGAGAATATTATCATAATATTTTCAAAATCTTCCTCAGTTTTTCATTTCTTTCTATTTTTTATTGTGATTTTTACAAAATAAATATCTAAAAGTTTAAATTTCATTCTTACACAAATTTTATAATTTTAAAATCATTTACTAATTTATAATAAATATCTTTTAATTTTTATTTTTTTTTGAGGATATTGTGGTGAATCTAAAAATCTCTCCCTAGAACTTTCCACACCTAGAAATTACCAGGATTTGTCACCATGCCTAATGCTTGTCCACTTTAGCTGGTTTCAGTAGTAAAATGTGATTACAACAGTCCCACGAAAATAGTCTCCTTCGCCTTTGTAAGACTATAATTACAACAGTTCCCAGCATTTCAGAAAGGTGGATTCCATGCAACACACACTTTTGGCACCATCTACCAACAGGAATCTGAACTAACGAAATGTTGGCTATGTTGAAAAAATTGAACTCAAAAGAATGATCCTAACCATGCGAATGTTGGCTATCCAGCATATGGTTAAAACATAATTATTAGCTATCCAAATTTGATGGTCAGATCAGTATTCATATTAAGCTAGGGCAATCTTGAAAATGGTTGTGAACCATCACACTACACACAAAAAAGCTCTCCTAGGAACCGGTTCTCGTAGAACATCGTGAGAACTTTTAAGTGATGTGGGCATAAAATCTGAATTGACCACTGGATTAGTCACCTCATGAAACCGTCTAAGCTCCATCCAAAAATCTGGTATACCATAGCAAAATGAAAACCCTCAAGCCTATATTTGCCTCTCACTTTACGATGCTCACCGGATTTTTAGATTCATGCTAGAAAGTTAGCCTTGGGGATTTCACAAGGTGACTCATCTAGTGAACCGTCCAGATTTTGTGTTCACATCATGTGTTAAAAGATCTAATCGATGCTCTCTCTCTCTCTCTCTCTCTCTCTCTCTATATATATATATATATATATATATATATATATATATATGTGTGTGTGTGTGTGTGTGTGTGTGTGTGTGTTGAAATGCTTACATGCTATCCGTTCTCATGGAAACTCACGAGCACCTTTTGACAATGTAACCATAAAATCCAAGCGTTCCACTAAATGAATCATCTCATGAAATCCCCACAGCCCAACAATTAGTATGATCCACAAATCTAGTGAGCAATAGGGAATTCACTTCCCTTGATTTTCCTCTCACTTTGCCATAGAAAACTAGATTTTTGGATCAGGCTAACTTTTGAATCTCATGAGGTGATTCATCGAGTGGACCGTTTAGATTTTGTGCCCACATAATGTGTTAAAAATACTCACCAGTTACCATGAAAACCGGTTTCCATGTGAGAATTTCTGTGTGTGTGTGCATGCGCGGAAGTGTGTTAATAGAAATAAATTGCATGCTCATAGTACTTGTCATTGGAAATAAGATTCAGCTAGAAAATGGCATTATCTTGCCCAGAAAACCTGCTTGTAAGTTCTTTGGAGGGCTCAATTGCCTATGATGCAGATACACATGCACTGCTTTGTTTGCAAGTAACTTTGACCTTGAACTGACTTTCAAGTGAAAGTCACATGCTACGCTTCACTGGCAAAAATAGGTAGGCCATCCCATGCTTAGGTATGACTATGTATATATATTTATAGTCGGGTTTAACAAATGGCATGATGCCGGAAGTGAGATCAGATCTCATCAAGAAATGGCTTCCAAATTGCTTTTCTAGTGTCTTTATGGGCTGTAGAAGCCCAACAAATGGTACCAAAGTGGTTCATTCCTTGATTAGTCCCTATTTCATTCTGGATAGTCAATTTTTGCTACCCCATTTCTTAGACCAGCCGAGCAATTTGCACCTACAATGAAGCTTATTCCCCATCGTTATTTTGGGATCATATCTAAGTATTCATAGTTTGCCTCGATTTTGTACCGCTCTTGCAGCCTGCACCAAAACAGTGCTGATCATTGTTTGCACTTGTGGCAACCTTTTGGACGGGGGTTAGATGTTGCACAACCGTTTGGATGAGCATATCTCATATATACATGTCCCCAATTAATTGGCTTAGATTATGTAGTTATGTATGCAAGTATATATGTAAAGGATCTCATGCAGCCTACATTACCGAAAATTAGTGGTACTGCCTAGTTGTGTGGGCTCCTCCATGATGTACGTAAGCAATCAATGCTTATCCATTAGAGACACCTGGTTTTGTTTTTTTTTGTTTTTTAGTAGAACAGCCCAAAAATTAGGCCGATCCATGACTCAGGTGGGCCACATCAATAGGAAACAGTTGACAGGAGATGCCAACAATTGCAAGGGGGCCCCACCTAAGTTGTAAAATGGCCCAACTTTTCGCATGTCCCTTCATCCAGGCCAGATGAAGCAGGTAAATGCATTGGATTTCATATCCACCCCCTTCCACCAGAATTATGGATTGGCCTGACTTACGGCCCTTGGCCTAAAATCCAGGCGTCTCAAATGGACGGCATGGATTTCATTCATACATCATGATGGGGTGCACGGCGCAACAGGATGGCAAGCTTAGGTGGCCACCTGGTAATAACTGCATGGACCTCTCTGGGAAGAATGAGCAGCATATGCACAAAAAAAAAAAAAAAAAAAACAAAAACAAAAACAAAAAAAAACAAAAAAAACAAAACTGCAAAATTTCGTTCCACCAATCATCCATTCCCCTCCCTCAATAAGTCAAATATGTATGCATTGAGGGTGAGCACTGAACAAGCAAACAAACGAGGGGCCGTATGCCACTAACTGCATGAACCTACCTCCCTCCAGCAATCTGAACGATGGGTCCCCTGCTGCTAACAATTACATGAGCTAATGCAGAGGCTCTTACTGGGGGAAGCAATGGGACCTACTAATGAAATGATGTGGGGCAACATGATCCTCAAATGGATCTGGCATCCCTCTGATTACATTTAGTAGGTGATGGTATGTCCATATAAGCCATAAATGAGAAATGCATGGCAGCCCATTGCATCCTCATGGAGAGGCCAATATCTAAATATCACAATATCAAGTATTCCTTGTTACTATTATTGATACTTAAAAAAAAATTAAAAAAAAATAAATAAATTTGTTTGACCATCCAGGTGATGGATCAAATGGCTACTAACTTCAAATAAGTGCAATTTCTGGATGATGGCATGCTGACTGGACAGTCCAGATCCATTTGTAACAGTTGAGATCCAGCGGCACATGAATCTATCAAAACAATTTGTAAGTACATATCACTTGTCAACTACTATGAATAGTTCAATAGCCGATTGGGAGTTTTGGAACTATATAATACCTCACAAGAATGTTGGAGAACTGAAAAAGACATGGACACAAAATAAAGGAGAAAAGTGAATACCTTATATTGACTTTGGGGTCTGGTCCAACCCGCCACAGTAATGTCCATCAGAACCATCTGCTGCCCTCTCGCTCTTTTGCCTCCTTGTTTCTGTCTCTTTCTGTCCCTGTTGGCCTGCATCCAGTTTAGGCTTCTTGTTGTTTCTTTTCTTCTCATTTCCTCTTCAAAATAAAAAAATAAAAAATCCATCAGAACCTATTCCAGCTCAAGCTACTGGTCCATCAACGACAGTCTTTTGCCAAATTGTTTGATGCGTAGCAGCGATTTACCAAAATTTCTCTGGAGTTTTAGGCTTCAAGAGGCAATTCAAATCTGTATGCATCTAAAGGTGAGGTTGATCCTAATAGCATCTGCTTTTGCTTGCTTGGGTACCGAATGGACCCAATCTCGCTGTGTGTAGCCCTTCATCACCAACAGTGAGCCGTGCTTCAGCATAAATGAATGCTGATCAGAAGATGTGCCCTTAAGCCGCTTGCTTGTTGACTTTTCTGCAGAATAAAAAAAAGATGGTCAATTTTCAGTCTTTCAAAGAGTCTTGCCACCATCAGGAGCTGATAGATCACTGCAGACGGAAAATGAACAATGAAAATCCAAGGTATTGAATGTTAAAGATTTTTTTGAACATTGGCAATATCATTTATAAAAGACCGAAGCCAAAAAAAAAAAAAAAAACTGAAAAAATAGCTCATTTACAGCAACCACCATGAAAGTGGAAAATGACTCGAAACATTTTGAAGCCAAAGCCCATTCCATAACCTGGAATTTGACCCTACCAAAAATGTCTACAGCTGACCCTTTTCGGTTTCTGAAGCATCAATTGTTTCTCTCTCGCCATAGACACCATAACCCTGCAAGCATACTCAACCTCCAGATTGTTGTCCCCCTCTTCCCATTAGCCCCACCATGTCATGATAAAAGAAAGGAATCTATTGAGCATGGAAGAACCCACTCCACTCCAAAAAGCCGAAAAAAGTCATTCCAAACTTCTCTCGCAAAGGAGCAATAGATGAAGAGATGATCTGCAGATTCTGCGTTTTCGTAATAAAGAAGACAAACATTTGGAAGACAGAAATTCCTTTTACAAAGGTTGTCAACAGTCAACACCTTATTGCGCCCCACTAGCCAAGCAAAAGCCACCGCCTTTAACGGAGCACCAAATTCCCATATGAACTTTGTCGGGCATGCCCCTTCGCCTCCAAAACCACCACTTAGCATCCGATAGAAAGACTTCACTGAGAAAATGCCCGATTTATCTTTGAACCATCTAAGCAGGTCCATATTTACTATTGACGGAGAGTGCTTAGCTAGCATTTGGAGAAGACGAACCAATTCCTCAAACACTTCATCATCGAGATTCCTTTTGCATGGGGGAGCCCAAACTACTTCCTCTCCCCTCGTGGAGAAGCAACAAGCCACTCTTAATCCTTCCTCCCTTGTCATCCCTGCTAAACTTGGGAATCCATCACCTAATTTGGTATCTCCCATCCATTTTTTCTCCCAAAATCAATTTCTTTCCCATCCCCCAAGTGAAAACCTATCCCTTCCCATACTCAATGCTTCCACTAGTAAGAAGCATGGTATAGAGAGGAGGATTTGGTACACCCCATTTCATCCACCCCATATTTTCTACCTATCACCTCCCTCCACCTAGCATCCATTTCTATCCCAAACCTCCATACCCATTTCCCTAACAGCACAAGGTTCATCTTCTCTAAGACCCTAAAGCCTACTCCTTGGTCAACAGGTTTACACACCTCCTCCCATTTCAATAGACGAAAATTATGCTTCTCTTTTGTATCTTTCCACAAAAAGTTCTGCCTTAATTTCTCCAAACTGTTGAGAACCGATTTGGGACATTTAAAAAGAGAGAAAATAGATCGAAATGTTCAACAATGACGCTTTGATCACAGTAATTCTCCCATCTAGGGATAGGCACTTGGATTTCTATTTGGTCATCTTCCGCTCACATCGTTCGATCAGTTTATCCCACACGGCCTTGCCGCTCTGCCAATACACAAAGGAAGCCCAAGATAAGTAGTCGAAAAAGAGCCCTCCCTGCAACCAAAGATGGACACGTAGTTCTGAATATCTTCTTTTAACTTTACTTTTACCTTTAAGCCCGACAACACCTCGAAACAAACTAAAATCGAATGCAGGTTTTGCACTTGTCACTCATCTGCTTCACAGAAGAACAATGTGTCATTTGCATACTAAAGATGCAAGATCTGAAACTCGGAGTTATCCACCCCAAGGCCTTCTACCAAACCAATCTCTACGCCTCTCTCAATCAATCCACTAAAAGCTTCCATAACTATCACAAATAAGTATGGAGACAAAGGGTTGCATTGACGTAGCCCCTTAAAAGATGAAAAGAATCCATTCGGCTACCAATTCACCAAGATGGAGAATTTGGCCGAGCTCACACACTTTCGAATCCAAGATCGCCATTTAACGCCACAACGCAACAAGCCCAACATGTAGTCCAGGAAAGCTCAATCCACATGGTCATGTGCCTTTTCGATATCTAGCTTAACGACGATGCCTTTGTCTCCTCTTCTATTGCATGAGCCAATACATTCATTTGTCAATAACGAGCTATCAACAATCTGCCTATCGTCCACAAAAGCCCCTTGGGATACTGATATTACTTCCCCCAATATTGCACGGAATCTGGTTTCCAAAACTTCTGCTAGAATCATGTAAGGGTCACCTAGCGAACTAATAGGACGATAATCTCTCGGGCATTCGGCACCACCTTTTTAGGGATGATTGCTATGAATGTAGACCCTAACTCCATCGCTATTGTTCCTTTTTCATAGAATTCCTTCATGAAGATCTAACCACCACCCAAATTTTCTGGAAAAATGCCATTAGAAAACCATTTGACCCCGGGGCTTTGTCACTGCCTAATTCTGATATTGCTTTCTTGATTTCTTCCTTCGTAAATTTCTGTTCCAAGCCTTCCATTGCTACAGAGGAAGAGTCAAATTGCAAATTATCAAGCACCGGCCTGTTCCAAAGGTCTTTGGACAATAATTTTTTTAAAAAAATTGACTATATATGCACATCTCTTTGCCTTGCGCTCTATTCTTTCCCCTTCCACCACTAATGATTTAATCTTGTTTACCCGCGCTCTGGCACTAGCGATGGCATGGAAAAATTTTGTAATTTTATCGCCCTCTTTCTGCCAAGTTGCTCTCGATCATTATCGCTACTTGATTTCTTCCTCCCTCAATCTAGAATTATATTTAGCGCGATATACCTCGCGCCCTGCTTTTTCCTCTTCTAACAATTCCTCTACATCCTCTTTGGAATCCAAACATTGGATCTATTGAAGGATATTAGAATTCTCCTCCTCCCAACCTTGTAAATGTTCTTTTTTCCACACACTTATTTCCTTTTTCAAACTCTTTAGTTTCTAGAATAAAGAAAATCTTGCACCTCCTTGAATGGTAAAAGATGACCACCAATTCACTACCTTCTCAACAAAGCCTTCAATTTCTAACCATGCAAGCTCAAATCTAAAAGGATGCAGACCCCAGTCTTCCTTGTCCAATTCCAACAGAACCGGGCAATGATTTAAAAAAAAAAGGGAGGGGGGGTTTAGGTAACCCTTTTTGATGAATCAACGGAAAATTTTCAGCCCACTCCGAGGATATTAAAAATCTATCTAATTTGGATTTGATAGGTTTAACTTGCCCATTTTGATCATGTGGACTTGACTTCTCCCATAGGTAGATCCACTGTCCCATTTCTTATGATCCAATCTGAGAAAATTTTCAAGCATTTAGTGATCCAACCCCATTTGATTTTTCATGTAGGAATCTAATGTCCTTGAAGTCCCAGCCCACACACTGCAGTAGATCCCATCTACTTCAACTTCTGTCCAATTCCAACGAAAAATTGTCTCGGAGTTTCGGTTTGCACGGCCCGTACACTGCTGAGAAGACCCATCTGAAACCTGATGAGATGTCCTTAAAACATATTATCATCAAGAAGTTGCCTATGTAACTATCTTCTTTGGGCCAGATCGCTGAATTCCATACTACCAGAAGGCTGCCCGCTGATCCTGTCGCATCTGTCACTACCCAATCTTTTTGTTGGCCCCACCATATTGAATTGATCACCTCCTGACCTATACCTTTTAATGTACTCTCCTAAAAAGTTGCTAGCTGAACTTTGTATCTTTTGCAAAAATCCTTTATCTGCCCATGCTTTTGCAGACACCCTAATCCCCTGACGTTCCAGCTCATTATCTTCATTGACAACTGATTAAACCCTGCCGTCCCCCTTCAGACACATCTTCAATTGCATCATCCTATCTGCAATCTTCCCCAGGTGCTATCTGACCGTTATTATTTTGGAGCTGAGATTTAATCACCTCTTCCCCTTTCCTCTACAAATTTGAAAAGGGCCACATAACATAATCTTTTGGCCTATCCTCGAAAATAACCCCTTCCAGTCGGGCAATCTCTAATGTTACGAGTTTGATCCTTTTCATAACTTGCGCCATTGAAGTCTTCTTGTTCTGCAAGTGTCTCAACTCTAGAATCTCTGCAACCCTGACCTCTATCTCAGAGAACTTTTTTGCGGCCTCAACTTCTGGCATCTGACAGTCGATAGCTAGTGGCGGCACAAATTCAGGCTCGTACAGGCCTACATTTTCCGAAGAGCTATTGTTGATTAGAGGAGTTGAGCAGATGACCACTGACATCGAGAACCCTGTATCTTCTAACCTCTGATCTTCTTGATTGCTAATATCCCGGGAGGATAGAAGCCCCTCCTTTGATCATAAGGCACCCTCTGAAGTTTCAGCACAGAACTATCCATCCGCGACATCAGTTTCCGTCCACAAACTGTCGGCGTAATCCCCTATCAGTTCTGTTGCACAAATTTCTCTGCTCTGCTCTGTCTACTCCTTGGCATGTAATGGGAAGCAACGCTCCTTGGGATGGTGGCACTCGCAATCAATGGTAGCGCCATGATCACTTGCCCTTGGAGAGCTTGATTCTGCCCTAGCTCTGTAGCCACAAGAAAACTCTCCCTCTATTCATTTTTTTTTTTTTTTTTATTGTGCACGAAAATCCGTAGAGCATCATTTCAAGTCGCTAGCTTCAGCACACGTGCCCCCTTTAAGTCATAGCTCACACGAGCCCCTAAAACACAAGAGGCCTCACGTGTCATATCGTCGACACGAGCTTGAGTACACCATAGAAAACTTGGGTTGAACTCGAGAGCTTTTTCTACCACGCTCGAATTTAATGTTGTGCCTGCCACCTCACCACTTGTCACTACTGAAGTTATCGTAGAAACCTCTCGTACATCAGCTTCGTTATGTCGATCGACACGTCTCTTTCAAAGGTTCTTCAGTACCGTACAACTGCAAACTTTTCTAAAAAGTAGCTTTTTCTTTTCCTCTACCAGTGGGAGAACGACAATGCACCACCTCTGCCATTGGTATTGCGCGAGAGAGTGACAAGCGTGCTCCTCCTTCTGAGACCTCCTTCGCCATTGACGAAAACTTCGCTCTACCCCATCTTCCTTGAGTTGATCCTCCATCTCCTGCAGAACTGAGACAAGGATCTTAAATTCCTCTATCCTCAAGGTAATCTCTTGAGGGTGTGGTTTTAGTTTCCTCTTCTGGATTTTTATCCGCGTAAGATGTAACTCCTAGCTGTTTTCTGTTCTACTATTGATCATTATTACCGCACTGATACATGCTTCGATTTCCTTAAAAATGTCATCCATCCTAAGTTCCAATGGAACATCCCAAAACCGATACCTATGTTCCTCCCAGCTGAACGCTAACCGATCCTCCCATTTATGGATGTTTTTAACTACCCCTTTCTGGTCTGCATTGCAGGATGCGCAAGTGGCTTCAACATGTTCTTTGCATCCCAAAGAAATAAGCATGATATCCTCATGTATCCTCTTTATGACTATGTCCTCTTTCTCTCTTCCTCCTGTTCACCATATTCCAGTCCCCCTTTCATCTCCATCGTATTTCTCCATTTTATTATTAATTTTTTTATTACTATTATTATTATTTGTCTCTTGAATGTTAAAGATGATAATGGCGACAGCAAATTTTGTCCTGTCCGTGAATAAGCTTTTCAAAGGTTTCAAGATAAACAATCCACGTAATTATGAACCTGGACCTGTTTGGTCCGCAGGATTAAATGGTATGAAATTATGTTAGATGGAATTAAAATCATTATTGCACAGTGATTGGGCGACTGGAAATATCATGGTATTTTTACCGTCCAATTTCATGTTTGGGATCAAATTCTTCTCTTGGGAAGTACACTGTATTAAGTAAAGGCTATGTTTGGTGGACCATGGAATTGTAATCAACGGACCACATTTCACAACTGATGTCGGTCACTTATACACATGCAACTTGAGTGTCACATGTAAAGGGAACATATGGATGGACGGTGTGGATAAGACACACGCATCCGCATGGGGACCATAGACGTAGTGGATTTCGAAATCCACCAAAAATCCTCCAGTATCTTCCACTGGCTTTGGAATATATGATACCGGGATTAATCCAATCCTTCCTCTTGTTTCCAAATACCAGATGAAATTTGCATGGGACCAAATGAAATTTCATACCACCTAATCCCATCTAATACCACGCACCAAACAACCCCTAGGTTGCCAGTAGACTGTGCTGGGTTGAGGCATGTCCAAGACTGTAAGCTAAGGAGGCGTTTGGCGCATGGTATTAGATAGGATTAGGTGGGATGGAATTACATTTGGTCCCGTGCCAATTCCACTCAATATTTGGGAAGAATGGAAAAGCTTGGAATTAGATCAGATGGAATTGCATTTGATCCCATGCCAATTCCACTCAATGTTAGCAAGTTGTGTAGGTCCCACCATGATGTGTGGGCTATATCCACACCGTCCACCCATTTTTTGAGATTATTTTAGAGCATGGGCCAAAAAAATTAGGTAGATCTAAAGCTCAAGTAGACCCCACCACAACAAGCAGCGAGGATTGAATACCTACCGTTGAAAACTTCTTTGGGGCCACATAAGTTTTGGATCTGCCTCATTTTTAGGCCCATGCCATAAAATGTGGTTACAAAACAGATGAAAGGTTCGGATATAATACGTGTTATTCTCAATAGTTTCAAATGATGGTGGGTATATCTATTCAATGTACTACCGTATTACAATCATAGCATGGAATTAAAGCTTATCCCATGGTAATAGGGGACAATCCCTTACATATGTAATAATTACACTTTTTGAATCCCATCCCACCTGATCCTTCCCAATACCATGCTCCAAACACCCCTTAAGAATCATGCTTAGGCCAGGCCAGTCTCACCAGCCAAATACTTGGCCTACAAATTGTTAATCTTTCAGGCTGGACTGATTAGTAAGGCCTGTTTAGGCACATTCAACTTAAAACTCTAGCTTGATGCCAATGCTGGCTGGCCTCAGGCCAGACCTAGGCCAAACTTGGGCCAGGAGCAGTTAGTGGCAGCTAGGGTTGTCACTGTCAGGTTCAGGTCAGTTACTGGTGTTCCCATATCCGGATGGTAACACGCATGAGGTACACAAACCAAATCTGATCTAATTTGAGTAACTCCATCAGGTCCTATCAGGTCTCTTTCAAGCATGAATTAGAATTCAGAATGGGGTTCAGGTCTAAGAATCATGGTCAGGTGCATAGTAGAAAATGCCTTTTTATGGCTTTTAAATAATGAATGTAATTAATTTTTTATTTAAAAAAAAAAAAAAAAAAAACCACCATAGTTTCTAGACAGAATTGCATGTGGACCCAAACCTGACCCATAATTAATTGGTCCAGAAATCTGGATTCATACCCAATTAAATCGGGATGGATACATGCATCCACTGATCTGGATACCAATTGATAGTTTAAGTTGCAACCGTAGCTTACTCCGACTTAAAGCATATGCAAGGTAAACAAAATCTGGTCTATAGGTTGGATATTGTGACAAGCATGGAGCACCACATGTATTAGAGGAATGATCAGAATTGTATGATGATCCCAAAGTTTGCTAACACATTAGATTTTGTTAAAGTGTTTAAATCGGATCATTCCACAATAGAAGACACTAACAAAGCAGAGATTTAGGTTCAGGCAACCACGTATTTATGGGCTATGTAACAAGGAAATGGAACCTTAAAAAAAAAATTCCATGTCAACACATGCCTCTATCAATATTTATCATGTGTTACCACATTGGAAATAACACATTAAAAAAAAAAAAAAACCTTTCATGATTATTACAGTCGTCTTTTGTTCTTATGATACTTTTAGCATAATATTTATTATCTAGTTTTGGGATTTTTAACATATCGAAAATCACAAATGTACAATAGACCAATGACACAGAATGATGCAGGCCACATATGAGCCAAGAATTTATTTGAACATGGTCTGCGGTTTTACAATCAAACAGTCTAAATTTAAGTGGATTTTGGTTATTTTATTATATAAAAGGAGCACTCTTGATGTAAGATAATGGAAGCTACCCCAGGATGCAAGATGAGATATCAATTTACACATTAATTTCAGCAATTAACATGTAAAATCAAACATATCCACATAATAGATTTGGAATTTCAGATTTATAACACGAAGGTTCTAGGTTATCACATACGCAGTACACGTAAATATAAAATAATTCAAGAGTGGTTCACTTGGAAGTAGAGACTTCCAATCTAGTGTGGGTGGTGCAACAACCACATGGATAGACAATGATGCAAGCAAAATTCTGATTTTAGGAAAGTTTTATATATATATATATATATATATATATATATATATATATATATATATATATATATATATATATATATATCAGATTTTCATTATGGTTTTGGATTCATGAATGGAGATTTGGGGAATTGGGTTTCTAGGGTTTAGTTTGGAGGAAAATCAAAGAGGGAAAACGCCAAACGAGGGCCCACACGTGACTGCCCGTACCGACGCACGTGCACATGTGCGGTCCACTCGTGGATAGGTAAAAGGAGAGAGAGAGAGAGAGAGAGAGAGAGAGAGAGAGAGAGAGAGAGAGAGAGAGAGAGAGAGAGAGAGAGAGAGAGAGAGAGAGAGAGAGTGGATTGGGTAGGGTTTTGATGGGGTTGAGAAGGTTGTAAGGGAAGGGGAAGGAGGAAGACAAGAAAAGAAGAAGAAGAATACCTTGTTGGATAAGAGAAAGAGGAAGAATGCACCTTGGGGAATCCACCACCAAACAAGCCTCTACCCTTCAACAATTCAGCCCATCATCCAAAATAAGGGAACTAAAACACTTATTATCAATCTCAACCATCAAATAAATTCTAAAAATAACAAAAAACATAAAGGAAGCAAAATCAGGGTCTAAGGGGCCCATATGTAGAAGATCTAGTGGCCCGATGGCCTGAATGACAAGATCCAATGGTCGGATTGACATGAAATAAAAAACCTATGACTAAAATTGTCCCCTAGAAAACTCACATGCATCATTCCAAAGTAAGGCCTTCGTGATACACGTCCAATGCACGTGGGGTCTTCAAAATGGCTTGACGGGCCCCATCTGAAACTCGTCTCCCATCCACAAACAAAGTTGCGTTGGTGTGGGTGGTCGTATCCGTCTCTGGTACACTCGAGTAGGTCCTCCGATGTCCCATCAATTCTCCCCGACTGAGAAGAATTTGACACTAGCGAAATAAAGTTGTGATAATGCTCGAGGAGTTCAGGATCAATCTGCTAGAACTCTACCTTTGTAATCCAAGTGTTGTCTAACTCCGACATGTTCTTCTACTTCACAAGGTATTTTGATATCCTCCATAGTGGATAAAGACTGTTTGGTGATCCAGAACATCCTCAATCTCTTCTTTCCGACCAGGTAGTGATGGGAGAGAAGGCAATGAGTGGGAAGTAAAGTCTGATAAAGGCCATGGGCTGGGGAAGGGGTCAGGGACACCATCATCTAGGATAGGAGAAAGGTTTGTAGGAGGGCTAGAAGAACAATGTGTGGGTCCGTCACAAAGCACAAGGTCCTCCACGTTGAATGTTGCACTAATGCCCATGTCAGATGGAATATCCACCATATAAACATTAGAGCCCACTCTTGTCTAAATTTTATATGGACATACACTACGGGCATGCAATTTCTTCACAGTTCCCTATGGGAATCGTTCAAACCTAATGTAGACCATGACATAGTCACCCACCTGAAACTCCTTAAACCTACAATGTGAAGCTGCAAAGTTTTTATAATGTTGATTACTAGCATTAATTTGCTTCTTGATCTCACTATGCAAGTCATGAATATGCCATGCAAATGCTTTTGCGGACTCAGATGGCCTATGTGAAACGGACATGGGTACAAGATCTATAGGCGTTCTAGGCTTGTACCCACATACTATCTTAAATGAACTCATTCCTGTGGACCTATTGATGGAATTGTTGTATGGAAACTCGGCTATGGGCAAAACCGCATCACAAGTCCTGATATGTTCTCCCACCAGACATCATAGCAGATTCCCTAAGCTTCGATTGACAACCTCTGTCTGACCATTAGTCTGAGGATGGTATGCCGATGAGAATTGCAACTTAGTTCCCATCATGTGCCATAGAGTTTTCCAAAAATAACTCATAAACCGTATATCTCAATCTGACACAATGGTCTTCGGCAAATCATGCAGACGAACTATCTCCCCAAAGAATATCTTAGCCACGTTAGTGGCATCAGACGTTTTAGAACATGAGAGAAAGTGAGCCATTTTAAAAAAAAAAGGTCCACAACTACAAAAATGGAATTATGCTTTTTAATCGTCTTGGGGAGCCCAAGCACAAAATCCATGCTAACACCAACCCATGGGGCATGGGGGATTGGCAAAGCTGTATATAACCCAGTGATCTGCTTCCTCTGCTTTGCTAGCTAACAAGTCCTACATTGCCCTATAATGTTAGTCACGCCTCGCTTGAGACTTGGCTAATGAAAGTACTCCTCTATAAGGGCAATATTCTTCTCACGCTCAAAATGACCATCCCTCTAGCATGAAGCTCCTAGACAAGAAAGTCACGGAGGGATGTACAGGGTATACACAATCTATCACCTTTAAACAAAAACCCATTGACTAGGACTAACTCACTACTACCCCTATACTGACCATCTAACAACGATACGTACAGCTCTCCAAAATTTGGACAAATAAGATAATCTTCCTTTAAACGCTCAAACCCAGTGACTTTGACGCTCATGGAGTGGAGCAACACAACCCTATGACTCAATGCATCGACAGGTGTAAGTGCTATAATGTTTAAAGCACACTTCATACCTTGTTTGTCAAATTTCGTCTTGTCAAAACATCTTAGCAAGTGATCTTCAAGTTGGTTCAAGATCAAGGTTCAAGACTAGCTTAAGATGAAAACTAAGCTCAAGCTTAAGTTGAAGATCAAGCTCAAGCTCAAGATGAAGATCAAGCTCAAGTTGAAGTACACAACATGAAATCAAAGATCTACTAATGTTCTATTAGAAGATCAAGCTCCTCAAAGAATTTCAAGACTCTAATCTACTTTAAGAGAATGAAGTTCAAACCGTACAGGTATCATAAACCCTAGAAAGACCTTAGGTTTAGGTGCTTTCAAAATATATTTAAAATTGGGTTTTCATGCTTGTATTAGGTTGAGTTTTGACCAGCCTAAGAATTTCTCGACTAGTCCTAGTTCTAGCCGAAGTTAAACAGAAATTTTGTTGCACCTTCGACTAGTCAAGTGGATTCTTCGACCAGTCGAAGGACACTCTTCGACCAGTTAATCATTTCTTGACTCAAAGTCCAGAAACTAAAACCGTTCAGATTTTTGCATATTCGACCAGTTGAGCAGGACCTTCGACCAGTCGAGCAGGGCCTTCGACCAGTTGAAGATTTGTTAAATCTTACCCTGCTCAAATATGAAAATCCGTTAGAACAAAATCCGGTGCTTAGACGAGTCAAAGCAACAACTTCCTTGCATATAAATTGAGGTTCTTTTTCAATTTGAAAATGCATTCAAGTCTACCAAAATACTTTTACGAGAAACTGAGAGACCTCAGTTATTATCAAGCTATCAAGCGGTATTTATAAATTATTTTATAGCTTCTTTTGTTTAATTCTTTAATCTTTAATTCTATCATTCTGATTCTAAAAAAGAGAGGGAATACTCTTTTTTTTGAGATTTAAAGGAATTAATACAAGTAGCTTTTGGTTTAAATTTAATTAAAATCAATAGAACCCTGGACCTTTTCTATCGAACTGAACAATGAACATTCGTTATTTAAAAAAAGCGGTTTTACGGCTACAGCTTCTTCTACAGTGAAGATAAGTATATATTTACATTTTGTATTTAGTTTTTTTGAGTTAGCCAGAAAATCTCAGTGTTGGTTTTTCTAAGATGGCTAGAAAATCTCAGTGTTGATTTTTCTGAGATAAGCCAGAGTTTCTTTGTTTGTGATAGCCTGCTAAAATCACAATTGTATCAGGTTTTAAGGTGACCCTGTGAAAACCTTATTCATAGTGAAAGTTAAAATTACGTGGTTAGTAATTTTGGGAGTGGAGTAGGTGTGGCTGTTTGAGAACAGTTATTGACACACCGAACCACTATCATTCTTGGTGTTGTGGTGAATGTTTTTATTATTTTTGTGGTGAATGGTTGTAATTTCTTTTATGCTAAAGTGGTGAATATTTGTAATAGATAGTTTTATTTACTCTTGCTCGGTTTGGAATTTTGATTTTTATCACATTCGTGAAATAAGGTTGTCCTACCTAAACTTGTTTGGGTGAAGGTTGTCCTACGAATCAATTTGAATCAACGTTTCAATACTAGTGCAATTGAGATTTTTGATTTGTTTACTTATTCAGCACTTTATTCGATTATTTGACAGTCCTATTCACCCCCCCCCAAGGACTTCTTAAGCTCGCCTTTTCAACAGGTTTATTCTCAACCTCGGCCTTGTGCTTCAACACAAAAGTATACTCTTAGAGAATTTGAACTTACTTGGCATGCTTCGGGTTCAACTTCTTTTGCGAGTTGAGATAGCGTAAAGCCTCATGGTCAGATAATAAGACGAACTCCTGCGGTAATAGATAATGCTGCCAATGACACAAGGACTGCACTACCGCATAGAATTCCTTGTCATAGGTAGAATATTTTTGCTTTGTTTCATTCAGTTTTTCGTTAAAGAAAGCGACAGGTGCCCTTCCTGACTAAGCACTCCAAAAGGTCGATTGGAAGTAGGTGATGTTTTGAGAATAGATTGGAAACAAAAGGTCGATTTATTCACAAAGCCGTGTCTTAGGCGGTTGAGTGAGCTTTTGGGTTTAAAGATTTAGACACTTGTGCCCTCATTGCTTGTTGAGGTTGTAATTTTCATTGTTTTCTTTGTATTGTTTCTTGCCCTTAATAGTGTGGTTTCTTAATAAAGTCGTCATCTTAACAAAAAAAGAAGAAGAAGATAATTTGCTCCATTTAGTTTTATAATGGTTATTTAAACCCCTAGAAAATCGGATGGATTTAAGAACCTAGATCTTTGATCACCCCTCATATCCACTAGAAGAAATTAAAGAGAATACCACAGTGCTTACACAAATGAGGGTTGACTCTTCCACATATAAGAACTATCCAATGGCCCACTCCACATGATGTACACAACACACTTGACGAAATAATCAGCCAACACATTTCAACTAAACATGAAAAGAGTGATGATTACGAACACAACATTCATCCTCTCACACGCAAACCATTACAAAGGGCCCGACACGCTAAAAAAAGAATGCAATTTTCTTCGAGAAATTTCAGCACAAAGGAGAAGAAAAGCAAAGAGCGAAGAAAAGCAAAGAGAAAAAGAAAAAAGAAGAATTTGTGAGATAAATGAGTAGAAAGTGATGTGAATCAAAATGAAATTTGCTCTGATACCATGTAGATTTATGTAAAAGTGAAAGAAGACAGAAAAGAGATGGGAGAGAGAGAGAGAGAGAGAGAGAGAGAGAGAGAGAGAGAGAGTTAGGGTCATGTGACACTTCCTAACAAAAGAAATTGAGGATCTTAAGAAGTATCTTCAACGTCACTTCTTAACAAAAGATTTGGGTCATCTTTGATATATCTTTGGGTTAGAATTTGTCATATCAAAAGAAGGCATTAATATATCACAAAGGAAATATGTTTAAAATTTACTCATAGAAACAAGCCTTCTTAGTACTAAGCCGGTTAATATAATGAATCTATATTATCAACTAGTTACTGATCAAGGAGATATGTTTAAAGACCCAGGAAGGTTTAGAAGATTTGTCAGAAAACTTATCTACCTAACAATCACTAAACTAGTACTAAGTCAATTTATAAGCTCTCCTAGATGTCTCACATGGACGCAGTTGTTCAAATTCTACGATATCCTAAAGGAACATTGGGCCCAGGAATTTTATATAAAACGAATAATCATCTTCAAGTTGCAAAGTATTCCGATGAATGGGTGATGTAGAGCAGGTGGCGGACAGTTTTATGGCCAAGATGGATCAAAAAAAGCCTGGTCGACGATAGAAGTGATCCAGACCATCAGACCTTAAATCGAGTGTTATCTCACAATCCGGAATGAGTTATTAAACGTAGCATATATGATTTTGGAGTAGGACGAGCTACTTTAGCCACCCAACCCCGCTACGCCAAGTTACCCACGCTGAATTTACGAAATACCATCAGATCAACGGTCGAATTCCCGTTTTATTTTCGTTTTTACTATTTATAGTAAGTTTTAGTTTTGAGTATAACTCTTCATCCGTTGGGCTTTAGGAGTTGCGCCCAACATAAAAAGTGCTTAGAATAATTAGGAGAATATCATGGTTCGGCCAAAACACTATTTTTGGCTGAAAACCATGCAAACTAGTAGACATCACAACCGTCTATAAATAGTAAGTTTACTATTTATAGTAAGTTGAGATTTCAAGGAGTTTTAGTTGTAGTTTGATTCTGAAACTTCTCCTGTGGCTTAGTATCCCTATTTAAAGGGTTGTGAACTCGTTTATTTCATTCATCAATCAAATTACGAATTTTATAGAATTTATTTTCTATTTTCCTTGCTTTTTCCTTGTGGATTCGAGAAGTCTCTGTGAGGAGTCCAGAGAAGCTCCGTGGATTCGAGAAGTCTCTGTGAGGAGTCCAGAGAAGCTCCGTGGATTCGGAGTAGTTATCCTTGAGGAAGACGGTGATCGACCTCATCACGTTCATCCCTGCGACAATGGGTAGGCTCCCAAATGATAGGTTGTCTACTACTAGGTACCATACATTTATGGGAGGGACTTTGATCAAATGGAAGAGTAAAAAGCAGAGTGTTGTAGCTTGATCAAGCTCTAAAGCTTAATATAGTGCGATTGCTCATACCACTTCTGAGCTCGTGTAGACTAAGAAACGGTTGTAAGAATTGGGTTTTGCAGTGAACCTACCAATATAGTTATTTTACAATAATCAGGTAGCCTCCCATATTGCAAATAATTCAGTAATAATAAGAGAATCAAGCATATTGAAGTCAACTGTCATTTCATAGGTGAGAAGGTTTCTAGTGGTTAAATGTCTACGCCACACGTTTGTTCTCAAGATCAACTTGCTGATGTGTTCACCAAAACTCTTGACCGCAGTTAGTTTGCACGTATTTTTCCAAGCAATGCATTGACGACAACACTGCTCTAGCTTGAGGAGTGTTAATGACTGTGGATGTGGGTCGAATGTAATAAGGGGTCGTATTGCTATACGACGCATCTAGTCTTTAGTTTTGTCCATGTGTCCCTTTATTTCGTTTATTAGGTGCACTTAATATGCACATGTCATATTGTAAGTAGGTGAGGGGTATTTTTGGCATTTTGGCTTTTTTGACTTTATATAAAAAGGGAAAGAGAGTAGGAACATACAACCCTAGTTTTTTCTCTTTACATTCTCTTTTTCTCATCTCCTTTCTTCGTCTTTTCTATTTCCTTTCACTTTTACATTACTCTATGGTTATATACAATCGATAGTGCTATAAGCTTATAACACTACCCTTCTCGCACTAACGTGTCATGAGGCCATTTGGACATGACATCATGAAGATCTTCTAGCTTGAAATTGAAAATAGAGTGATCCACTCATAAGTGGGCCACACCGGTTAGCTAGGTCAAATCATTGGCCACCCAATGATTTTGATGGTGGGGCACATGTAATAAGCGATAGGCCTTATTTTGGTGCAAAGTGATCTTCGTGATGGGGTCATCCTTTCGCATAGCTCAAATGGCCTAAACATATTATACACTGACAAGAAAAGGTGGGTATAGTAACCACATAGGACTGGAGGTTGTAATGTTGTATAGGATCATTCCTCTTCAAATCTAGTATATTATCATTTAAAATATACACAAGGCCGCATGATATAAAACTAGGTGTCTTAGTCAGCAAGTGGACTTTGATTCGCTTGAGAAAAAAACTATTTTCATGCCAAATTGGATAAAAAAATGTGTAGCCTTGACAAGGGTGCAAAATTGATGCAGCTTTGGTTCTTAATTATACAAAATAAAAAATAAAATAAAAAATAAAAAAAATGGAAAAATGGACGAAAGAAAGAAAGAAAAACAAAAAATAGCCCAGCCATGTAGCATTGTGTTACTGGATAATACGATCCATGAAAGTTATTTAACATGTATGATCACACTATGACTAAAGTTAATTATTTAATACCATCTTCAAAAAATATTAAATTTAAGATCACATAAAGTTTCTTTCAACTAGGGCTTCTCTTCTCATTTGTTTACTTCCTCCTTTTGTTTTTTTCAATTAGGGCATACAACTCCAATGGCAACCATGGTTTAAATCTCAAATTTTCAGTCCCCAACTCGGCCAACTCACAAACTGAGTCCTGTCACCAAGACTGATTTGACTCATATGAAACAAGCAAGCAATTGAATTGACACTAGAAAATAATTTAACCAAAAGAGTATTTTAAACATAAAATCCTTTAAAACTTAGGAAAATAGAAAAAATAGCAAACTTGAAATGGGAAAAAAAAAAAACTCTTAATACATCTGCCAAGTTGTTGCGGTCCAAGTTTTTAAAGGAATGATCACACGGCAATTGCAAATCCCCAAATGTAAGAGGAGAGAGAGAGAGAGAGAGAGAGAGAGAGAGAGAGAGAGAGAGAGAGAGAGAGAGAGAGAGATGTTGACATGGTTGGAGACAGCCTGTGGTACACATTTGCATTGACTGTGGGTGGGTGAGTTAATGAGGCATTTAAAGGAAGAGGTCCCATGGTGTATGTTGTTTGCAGATGACATAGGTTTTATTGAGGAGACGAGGGAGGGGTAAACACAAAGGAAGAATTATATAGGGATGTGATGAGGGCATCCGAGCACCAGTAAGAGTATACTAGAGGATGAGGAGAGCTCCCGTTTCTTTATGGCTAGGTGATGCATACATGGGGCCCCATGGGCACAATTCAAGTGTCTAGCCCATTGAAGACCTCATATGCATGATTATGCATCTTTGAAGGCCCCACACTGGGAAGATGCATGTGGGCTACTTAGTTCGACCATTCTGACCGTTGGATCATCGTCATTGGATATCTTGATCATAGGCCATAAAATAGTTTAGTTTAATTAGTTGTTTATATGTTTTTTTTATCCTAACATTGAGGACCCATTAATGACCCTTTCTCATTTTAGGACGGGCCTCCGACTAAAGCTTCAACATGAGCTCAATCCTCATGACATCGGCACCCTAGAGCATGCCTATTAGGTGGTGCAAGAACTTGAGCGGTATTTGAAACCGCAATTCATGAGGCGATTTGACTCTCGTGAATCCAATGTCAAGGCCACTCCCAAGGATTTAAGCCTAGTTTTGGGAGTCAATCCAAAGCCCCAACTGGTACTCAACCCAACAATAGGGATGTGAGGGACAAAGGTCTAGCTAGTACTAATATGAGGGAAGGTGAGAATAAGCGGTATTACAATTGCCAAGGATATGGTTATTTCACATACCAGTGCCCTATGAAAGAGCGAGGTAAGGCCCTCGTAATTGGTGAGTTGGAGGAAAATTCGAATGATCAGGGCAATTGTGAAGAAGAAAAATACTAGTTCAAAATCAGTGCTAGCAATAAAGCAGTTGAAGGAGTTGAAACCATGCTACTTGCAATTGTTAAATGCGCCTTAGGCCAAGCTAAAGAGAATGATGATTAGCACAGGAATTCAATTTTCCTAAGGGAGGCCAGCGGGTCGGCCCCCTTACCCCCAAGCTTCTACATGGGTCTACTCTCCCAGTGGATGGCCTGGCACATACCGGAGGAGGACATCACCGCCCTACTGGATGTCCATCTAATGACCTTCTTGAGTGACCTGGCAATCACCTTCTACAAGGTAGGTCCCCTCCCTTTTTCTTGTTGTTTTTAGATTGTCGTTCTCTTTGATTTTCTAACTAGTCGTCCTCTGTTTTTCGTTTCAGGTTGTCCCTATCCTTCTCGCTACCCGACAGTCGTACTGAAGGGTGGGGGAAAGCTTAGAGAAGGTGGAGGCAGACCTTCGGGCCAAGGTCGCCGAGCTTGAGGCCGTCATAGCTGCTAGAGAGGCGGCTGTGGCCCATGCAGAGGCTCTCGAAGGGGCCCTGTAGACGTCTGAGGAGGAGCGAGGAGCTCTGAAGATCCAGCTAGACGAAGCCCAGCGAAAAGAGGTCGCATCATGGGATGAGTCGGAGGGGCTGAGGTCGCACCTCTCCGACTTTGAAGGGGAGCGGGCCGAGGTGGAAGCCAAGGCCGCAAGGTTGGAGGCCGAGCTAGCCGAGATGGCGACCAGATGGGCAGAGTCTGTGGCCAAGCTAGCCGAAGTCGAGGCCTCGATCCCGTCAGCTTAGGCGGCAGCGATGGAGGAGTACAAGGCTTTGAAGGAGCTGGCAGAAGAGGAAGAAGTGTACTTTGGCTTCGGGTATGAACGATGCCTCGAGGACATAAGGCAGAGGTATCCTAAGCTCAACCTAGATGGCTTGGGCTAGGAATCCCCTAAAAACCCGGCCCCTTCCGTGGTTGAAGCGAACAACCCCCCTTTCAAGTAGACCGAGCCTCGCCACCCACTCTTATACTTGTAAACATTTTTGGTTTTCTTAATGTAATGACTCCTTCATCAATGAAAAAGATAATTTTTTTTACCATGACCATTGTGCATGATGTTCTCGTGTATTTATAGTAGGTCGGGTGTAGTAGAATGAGTAGGCCGAACAACGTAGATAAGTTGATTATGTGGTGGTAGATCGTGCCTAGTAGAATCAGTAGGTCAACTTCGAAATAGTAGCCGTAGTAGTAGGCTGAGCACTATGAAGGACTTTCTTCCCTTAAATTGAGGGAAGTCCTTGTGGTCGATCGTACAGCTCAGATAGTCGAGTTTTGAAAGAAATTTTCTACCCCCTGACCTGGGGAAGTTCTTTCAATGTAGAATTCATAGTAGAGAAGAAGTAATATGCCGACCACTTAGTGGTGGATCGAGCAGTTAGTAGGACTTTTTTCCTTTGAATCAAGGAAAGTCCCCATAGTCGATCGCGTAATTCGAATGCTCGAAAATATTAAAAGAAATTTTCTTCCCTTGACCTGGGGAAGTTCTTTTATTATAGAATTCGTAAAGTAAACAAAAAGTAGTAATTTTCAGAGCACCTTTTTCCCCTTAAGAAGGGAGGTCGCACTTGTCAAGTAGATCAGCCAGTCAATGCGCTCTTAGTCAGTGGACTTCTTAAGTCCTCAAGAGTAGTAGATCTTCAGATGTTCAGCGTTCCATGGGTGAGGCAAGAGTTGTCCATCCACATCCTCAAGTCAATAAGCTCCTGGCCGCGTCATGCCCGTAATCTTGTAAGGTCCTTCCCAACTCAGTCCTAATGTCTCGGAGCTAGGCTCCTTAGTGTTCTGGAAAGTTTCATGAAGGACCAGGTCTCCCACTTTAAATCTTCATACCTTGACCCGGGAATTATAGTATTGGGTGACACGTTGCTGATGGGCAACAATCTTCAGTTGCGCTCATCCCCTTTCTTCTTCGAGTAGATTCGGCCCTAAGGCCATCTGCTCGGAATTTTGGTTTTCGTCAAAGGAGTTGATGCGTGTAGTTGGGAGCCCTATTTCAATTGGTACCACAGCCTCTGCGCCGAAGGCCAAGGATAAGGGAGTTTCCCCAGTTGATGTCCAAGCAATAGTTCGGTATGCCCAGAGGACATGTGGCAGTTCCTCAGCCCAGGCTCCTTTGGACTTCTCGAGCTTGGTCTTGAGGTGGTTTTTTATAATTTTGTTGATTGCCTCTACCTGTCCATTGGCCTGGGGATGCCAAGGTGATGAGAAGGCATTAAAAATCTCAAGTCTTTCACACAAACCTCGGAATCACGCATTGTCGAATTGCTTATCGTTGTCCGAGACAATATAGTATGCAGGATCTCATATTTGCAGATAACGTTCTTCCAGACGAAGTCAGTAATTTTTTACTCTGTAATTTTGGCCAACAGGTCGGCTTCGGCCCACTTAGTGAAGTAGTCGACTGCTACGACAGTGAATTTGGTCTGACCCTTACCCATTAGTAGTGGCTCTATGATGTCGACCCTCCATTGGGTGAATGGCCAAGGGTGAATCGCTGGCATTTGTCGCACTTCCTTGCACACTGCTTGGCATCCTCTTGGATGGTCGGCCAAAAATACCCATGTTGAATCACTTTGTGGGCGAGTGCTCTATCGCCGGAGTGATTACCGCAAATCCCTTCATGGATTTCCCTTAGGACATACTCGACCTCGTCGAGTCGGAGACATCTCATGTATGGTAAGGAGAATCCCCTTTTGTAGAGGACGTCCCCTATCAGAGTGTACCGAGCTGCTCTGCTCCGGATTCTACGTGCCTTGAGTTTGTCGTTGGATAGCTTGTTCTTTTGAAGGCAGTCCGTGATTGGGTCCATCCAGCTCAGAGTTGAGATGATAAAAAGTACTTTCTCTGATTCAGGTCGACCGATGCTGCGCTCAGGCAAGAACTCAATAGGAATCGATTTGGCGATGTCATCGTCGACCACCGCAGCTAATTTTGCCAAAGCATCTACTCAGGAATTTTCTGCTCGGGGGACCAAGGTGACTTCACATTTACTGAATTGGCTGATAAGATCTCTCGCCTTCTGGAGGTAGGCGATTCGTCTTCTCTCCCTTTGCACGGTACTCGTCGACGACCTAATTAATGATGAGCTGCGAATTGCCATGGATTTTCAAAGTTTGGGCTCCCATGGCTTTCACCAACCTGAGCCCGGTGAGGAGTGCCTCGTATTCCACCACTCTGTTTGAGGTCGGGAATCCAAATATTAAGGCATATTGTGTGCAGGTCTGGTTAGGCGCCATAAGGATTATCCCTGCCCCACTGCCTTTTTAAGTTGGAAGACCCATCAACATGAAGGGCCCACGCATGCGAGTCGGTTTCCTGCTTGGTTTCCTCGGATTCTTCTAGGAGCTCGGCATTGGTGAACTAGGCGATGAAGTCAGCCACGCCTGCCTTTGATAGAAATTCGGGGTTGGTACTCGATCTTAAATTCGCCAAGCTCAATTGCCCACTTCATCAGTTTCCCTGATACTCTGGGCTTTTAGAGCACTTGACGAAGGGACTGATTGGTCGGGACCACAATGGTGTGGGCATGAAAGTAAGGACGGAGGCGATGCGATGACATGATCAGTGCCAGCGCAAGCTTCTCAATGTCGGGTTATCTGGCCTCAGCTTGGACCAGTGCCTTGTTGACGTAGTAGATAGGAAGTTGCTTGCCTCTAACCTCTCATATGAGTGCTGAGCCAATTGCTGCAGCAGAGACCGCCAAGTTGAGCAACAGCGGCTCTCCTTGTTCGGGCTTAGAAAGTAGCAGGGGCGACCCCAAATACTGCTTAAGTTGTTGAAAGGCATGTTCGCAATTGTCGGTCTATGTCGGTTTTGCCTTGCCTTTTAGCAGTTGGAAGAATGGAAGATAATTGTCGGTAGCTCGGGATACGAATCTGTTGAGGGCCACTACTCTGCCCGTGAGACACTGAATCTCCTTTTTTGTTATGGGTGGACTCATGTTTAATAATTCTGAATTTTGTTGGGATTTGCTTCAATCCCTTTCTGGTTGACCAAGAAGCCGAGGAACTTCCCTGAGCTCACATCGAAGACGCATTTACTCAGGTTTAGCTTCATCTGGTACTTCCTCAGGATGGTGAACATCTCTTCGAGGTCAGCTACGTGGTCCGCTGCCTTGATGCTCTTAACCGGCATGTCGTCGACATAAACCTCCATGGAATGTCCGATTTACTAGGCAAAAATCTTGTTGACAAGTCCTTGATACATTACTCTGGCGTTCTTCAGCCCGAAAGGCACGACTCTGTAGCAGTATAGTCCCTTATCGGTGACGAAGGTTGTCTTTTACTTTTCGTGCGAGTGCATGACGATCTAATTATAGCCTGAATAGACGTCCATGAAGCTGAGAAGCTCATGCCCTGCCATACTGTTGACCAGTTGGTCAATCCTTGGGAGAGGGAAACTATCTTTAGGACACGCCTTGTTCAGATCTGTATAATCGACGCATACTCGCAATTTTCCATTTGACTTCACTAGCTCGACTTTGATGATCCAGTTGGGGTAGTAGATTTCTTCAATGAACCCAGCCTCGAGGAGCTTACCGATCTCCTATCTAATGATGGTGTACCGCTCCGGCTCGAATGCTCGTTGCTTCTGTCTTACTGGTCGGTGGTCGAGATTAACATTCAACATGTGAACACCTCCAATTTGATGTCGGGCATATCTTGGTGGGACCACACGAAGACGTCAGCGTGTCGCTTTAGTAAACTGACGATCTCCTCTTGTTGTCCTGGGGCTAGCATCGAACCGATCTGAAATGTGCGGGATAGGTCGGTCTTGTTAAGGGGGATTGTCACCAGGTCTTCCATGGGAGATCCCCTCTTGACTAATTCTTCTCGGAGGTCAAGGGAGGTGATAGCCATCATATGTTGTCGCGCCCCTGCCTTTAATGTCATGGAATAGCATTGTCGGGCCTCGTGCTGATCACCTCTGACCTGCCCGACACCGTGCTCGGTCAGTAATTTCTTGACAAGGTGGTAGGTCGACACCGTTGCCCGCATGATGTTGAGAGCTGGTCGTCCAGGGATAACATTATAGACAGGGGCAATCGACTACGAGGAAGTCAATCATCATGGTCATCTAATTGTGACCCTCTACTTCGGTCACTGGCAGTAGTGTACTCCCCTCGGAAACAACCTTCTCTCCTGTGAATCTGAGCAAGGGAGTTCGGACGAGACGTAACCGGGATCTTCCAATCCCCATTTTGTCGAAAGCGGGGGTGAAAAGGATATCGGCCGAGCTGCCGATGTCCACCAATATACAGTGCACCTTGTGGTTGGCCACTGTCATGGTTACCATAAGGGCATCGTCGTGGGGGTGATGGATTCCCCAAGCGTCCTCCTCGGTGAAGGTCAAACTGTAGGGAATTAACTTTTATTCCTTGACAGCCTTACTCGTGAGGTTAATGTGGTGCTCTGAGTTGTTGCTATTGATACTTCGAGCATGAGCCCTGCGAGCCCTGTTTGAGTCCCCACCTCCTGCAAGTCCTCCAAATATAGTGTAGATCTCGCTTGCTGCTTCGTTGTCATTCTTATAGCTCTGTTGCTTGTTTCTCTGGTTTGGTCGCTCGTCCCTCCTCTTGTAGACGTACTCCCGCAGATGCCTGTTACGGATGAGGGACTCGATCTCTTCCTTGAGATTGAAGCAGTCGGCGGTAGTATGGTCGTGGTCGCGATGGAAGTGACAGTACTTCTGCTTGTCCCGTTTGTCAGCGCCGGCTTTCATCTTGCTTGGCCATTCCAGGATCCTCTTGTCGCTAACTTCCATAAGGACCTGCTCGGGAGTCGCATTCAGAGGAGTGTAGGAACGGAACTTGCTCTCCGGTTGTCGATTTGAGCGCTGACTTCTGCCCGAGTCGTCATCTCCTCTTCTTATTGCTGACAGTGAGTGGCGGTTGCTCCTCTTTGCGTTTCTAGTCCTTAGTCGAGCTTCCCACACTCCGAGTAGCCTTTCGTGAGCTGAAGAGCTCTTCCGCGTTGGAGTATTTTTGTGCTCGGCTAAGGAGATCAGATAATGTAGTCGAAGGGTTCTTGCCAATGGAGAAGAGAAATATGCCCTCCCTCAAACCGGATATTATGGTGGCCAAAGCTATCTGCTCCGAATAGCCATCCACCTATACTACTTCCGCGTTGAAGCGGATGATATAGTCTTTCAGCAACTCGTCTTCTCTTTAGGTAATAGTGAGGAGATGAGTCGCTGGTTTTCTTCTATCTTTTCCGCCAATGAACTGGGTGATAAAGGCCTTGCTGAGTTGCGTGAAGGAACTGATGGACCTCGGCTTCAACTGCCTATACCACTTTCGTGCCACCCCTGACAAGGTCAAGGAGAATGCTCGGCACATCTCCGAACTAGTGGCACCATGCAGTTCCATCCACGCCCTGAAGGACTCCAGATGCTCGACCGGATCTCTGATTCCAGAGTAAGGAGTGATTTGCGACATTAGGAATCTCGGCGGAAGTGGAGATGCCATAATGTCATTGGTGAATGGTGGCTCCATTTCCTCCAACATAGCCTCAATCGAGGTCGGGACCCAAACTTGGTATGCTTGACGGATGTCAACAATCTGACCCCGTATCTCTTTGAGTTCGGCCTCCCAAGGGACCTCATTTTTCGTCATCACCTCGAGGTCTTTCCCGTGCCTTCTCTTCTCCAGTATGTGACACAAGTTGGAGTCCGTGAGCGCAGTAGTTCCCGCGGTGTGGGTGAGCACTTGGCTATGCTACCCCAGTTGTTGCTTGGCTCCATGTGAGTCATGGGGAGCCTGTGGTGGTCGAGATTGCTCGATAAATACGTCTGCTTCCGCTCCATGGTTGGGAGGTGGATTCTGTTTCTCCAGTATCTGCATTATACGGTTCATGTTGCCAGTTAAGGCTTCGACTTGGTTTTCTGGAGAGACAATTCAGCCCCCCTACTACGGGACTTGTGTGCAAGTTCTACAAGAGCAAAATCAGCCTAGTGTTACAAGGGTGGCTCTTGAAGGTCCGCAGAATGCTCGGCCAATGCGGGAGTAATTGCTGCAATAGTAGTCAAGGCCTTCTTTCTTCCTTTCTCCATTATAGAACAACTAGGGATGACAGGTGAGACGAGAATGGCTTCACTGTCGCTTCTCATAGACGGCGCCAACTGTTGATGCAGAAATCTGGACATCCTCACTAGATCATTGCGCACTTGCAAAAGCAAACAACAATGGAGACCCTGGCTACGACAGGGGACCCTCCGATGCCAAAGTTAGAATAGGCAATTTCGGTCTAGTAGAACTAGGGTTTTTGTGCATACCTTTCACCATAAGTGTGGTTCTTATATATAGTCGTATGGTGTTAGTTACGTACATGGCAATGAATTTACCATGCAGTTACGTATCATTCAAGGGATGTCCTCAGAATCTAAGGCGTTATCCTCGGCGTGATTCTCGACAAAGATCTCGGGGAATTGATCTTCTAAGGATTTGAAGGAGATCTCCCGGTGGTCGGTTTCTGAGGAGTTCGTGATAGATGGCCGAGGCCAACCTCCTAGTCGGATTGGCCGAGGACCTTCAGACTCAGCTAAACTATCGATCGTGGTCAGAGCCTATCTTCGAATCAAGCAGGGTCGGTATTTATGGTCATTCGCTAGTCACGATAGCAAGACGTCGACTAGAGCCGAGCCCACTGCTGCTAGTTGATGCTCGAGTTGTTCGTGGAGGTCGTGCTCAGTTGTCGGGTAGAGCTCTTATCCAACCTCCTTTACTGGCGCCTTTGTGTTCTTTCCGATTCTAGTTGTCCTGCTTAGTTCAATTTTACCCATAACAGTAGTATATGTTTTTCAGCTTGGCTTGTTTTTTATTTACTTTTTTTCAATTAAATGTCATATTTCAATCTTTTAAAAAAAAAGAAAAGTAAATAATAATAATAATTATAATAAAATCATGAGAGCAGAGAGATTAAGAAGGTTGTTCGCATAGCATTAGAGTTAGTTGGATGAAGTGGAGATATGCCTTGAAGTTTTATGTGAATGCCACATACCAATCAAACCGAAGGGGAGATTGTATATGATTTCTATAAGACCAACCATGGTTTATGGTACATAATGTTGGGCAAGAAACATGTTCATAGGACGAGCTTAGCTGAAATAAGTATGTTAAGGTGGATAAGTGGCTAGATTAGGAAAGATAGAATTAGAAATGAATGCATTTGAGGGAACTTAAGAGTGCAACAATAAGTAACAAGATGAGGGAAAGTAGACTTAGATGGTTTGGCCATGTGTAACGAAGACCAAGAGTGCAATGGTTTCGAGAGACTTGGTTCAAGTAAAAAGGTCAAAAGGGTAAAGGGAAAGGTGGATTGAAGGTAGGAAGAAAAGACTTGATGACCTATTGTTTAACCAAGGATATGATCTTTGATAGAGTGGAATGGTGGAACAACATTATTCCAATTAGTTGGATAAGGAAGAGGGTGTGGTGCCCTCTCTCTCTCTCTCTCCATCTCTCTCTCTCTCTCTCTCTCTCTCTCTGATATTTTTTGTAATGGCATCAACTAATTTTTAACCAACACAGGACAATTGTAAGAAGGCTATGATGATGATGATCAATTAGTTTTTAAAATAGGAAACATCCTGATCTTGCACGTGTCATCACATGTAAGTTGCTCTACTCTTTATGATTTTGATCTTCTATTGTTTGTCTAATTTATTCTAGTAAAGCTGGAATGACATGTAAATACTAAATATGAATTATTCTATGATAAGGAAATAACTTTTCACGTTCCAAATATATTTTGCAATAAATAACAAAATGATTTATTTAGGAAAACATGACTCGCCTAATTGACCATGATAACAACGCACGTCAAGATCTATAGGTGGAACACATTTGAGTATGTTTCCTGATTTTTCCAACCTTGATATAAAATATGTGTACAGACATGTTGACAGATCTAACTTTCTTAACCAGATCCATGAAAGACACAATTGTGGTGTCCATGTCAATTTTGAGCTATTTTAGTGCAGGCTAGGTGGTCCTAAGATTCATCAGCGCCCAAATCGCGAGTTGGGGACCTGGGTTGCAAAATGGAAAAAGGAAGCCCATGTAATTTTACTCCTTTTGCTGCCCCAAATCCTTAGTGGTATGAACCGGTATCTGTTTTGTCGAAAAGACGGAACCACTGGCACATTGTAAGTCATCCAAATGAGCCTTAGTTTTGCTTTTGTTGTCTAGTTGGGTGTTTAGTACTACTTGAAGATATTGATGTACATTAGCATTGCACCTTGGGGCAGTCTGCTGGGCTTCTTCCTCAACAAGAATTCCCTCTCACAGCCAAAGGAGACTGAAGCAATATCTGGAGTTCGTCCATAAAATTTCTCAGCGTCAGAATGCCAAGCCACATAGTCAGAGCCACTCTTGTATCTGTTCAAGAGCAAGCTATTAAAACTATTTCCAGGAAGAGCTTCATGAACCTGTATGGTATGAATGCGTTAGTGTGAGTATTGGCAAAAATAATCCAAGGCATAGGGATAGTGACATTGATGATAATGTTGTGGTACAATTCATGTCATAGTGGTGGTGATAATGACAATTATGATTATTATAATGGCTGTCATGATACAGGTGAACAGCAATGGTTATGTGCATCTGGTCAATCCACAAGAAAGAGATTGAAACTTGATTGTCTGCTATGTTGACCGTAGCTTGACACTAAAAACATTATAGTATAATTTATGAGATCACTATTACAACTAAAACAAATACAATTTGCAAATAAGTGTCCTTACAGCTGCCAAGATGACTTTAAGTAGGGGGAATTCATCCCAAGAATAAGCATGTGGCTGATATCCACTGTATTTGAGCTCTGGCAACCCCTCACTGGCAATATAGCATGTGTCTCTAGGCTGCAAAAGAGAAGACGTTATTAGATATCAAGGAGCATTATGGATGTTTGGGGCAAACTACAAGCATAACATCAATTTCAAGCATAAGAACTCACACAATTCATTTTCTGAAAAATACAATGTCTGTCTTGATCAATAAAGCAATTAGTGTTGGTTGAGTTGTTCAGCTAGAAACTACTTAACTGTGTCATAAATGCCAGATCAACATATCACAAAGTGTTTTTTTTTTTTTTTAATTCAAAAGCAACAGTAATTTATTAAAGAAAAGCACTGAGAAGGCACAAAAGAATATAAACCAAAAAAGAAAGAAAAATTACAATCCTCTGGAGCTTTTATACAAGAGGCTCGTTCCACTGCATAGAGCTTAGCCCTACTATAGACCTCATAAGCAAGCTACTCACATTTCAAAAACATCTGCCATTCCTTTTCCCCCGAAGTGACCAAAGGACAGCCATCAAAACCAGTCTCCAAACAACCCTTTCTTGTTCCCAAGCCCAACATTATGCCAAGCCAAAAGAAGATCACCTGTGGATTCCAACATCACCCCCAACATTTTGAACATCCTAAGGAAGCTAATCCACCTTTTGAGCGAGCAGGCAGTGTATAAAAAGGTGATCAATTGATTCAACAATGGCAATACACTGCGCACACACGTTGGAGATCACCATTTGACCTTTTTTAAATATTGTTCATAGTCAATACCCTCTTTCTCCCAACTAACCAATCAAAGGTAGCTACTTTCAAGGGCCCCCTAACAGAGACGAAAGCAAATTATAGGAGCGGACTGAGAAGTGACCCAACCTGTTGTAACGTCTTGAAAAAAATCCGTACAGAGACCCGAGTATCACCTCAGGCAGAAATCATTAAGGACCGGATTCTTTAGAAATTAGACAAAAATTAATTAAGTGCTAAACTGAATTAATCGGTAGAATAGCTTGAATCACTTTCAATACGTAGTGCAGGACCCCAAAACCAGTAGAATCACTAACTCTACATTACCTAAAAACCTAGGATTAATCTCAAAACCCAGTTGCTCTCGAGAGCATCTTGAAACTCCGTATCGGACCTGAACCGCGAGTCAAAAGTTCGATTACCGCGAAATTATACGGTTATAACCGCCTTACTGGGCTTGACAACCATCTCGGAAATCAAATCCAAATAATATCCAGAAACGCACAACTTGAGTCTAGAGCGAAGTGTGTGAGAAACGTGAATATCCTTAGAAAATAACCCAAACTTAAGTGAATTAGGCCGTTCACTTGCAGGCCAAATCTAAGGTTTCAAACCGTCAGATTCTAACTCAATTACACCCTTGGATTAGGAAAATTTTCCTACACATGTCAGTGCACTTGTGGCCCTGATCGAGTGACGATAGCCATTGAACTGAAACTGGTCCTCCACGGTCGATCCACTGATCCGATCGGACCAAAACTTTAACCTGGCATAGATCTATTGTCAGGGAACTTTCTCTAGACCGTATGCAGGAAATGGACCTCCAAATGAGCTCCGTTGGCCCGAAACGGATGACTTTTGGCTATATCCTAGGTATACCATGGCCCTGGGGCCATTGACATCAGTTCTGGGCTTATATAAGGGCCATAACCCACCCCTCTCTCATTCCATACGATTTTCCAAAACCCTAAGAGAGAGAAGAGAGAAAAGAGAAGGAAAGAGTGAGGAGAAGAGAGAGCGAGAGTGAGAGATAGTTGTTGGGATTCGTTCCCGCCACTCCACGTGTTGAATCACCTCTTCTGTGTCACTATACCGGCGATTCCGACTTCATTTTTGGGTAAGAAATCCTAACCCTAATCTGTTTTAGGTATCCAAGTAGAAGAATCGACGAAATAGCTAACCTATTTCGTGATTCAAGTAGCCGTTGTGCCGTAGACAAAGGCGTAGTGTTCGAACTGAATTCGATACGAGTTTACCGGCGAAAGGTGCAGACTATAAATGTTTAGGTTATAGTTTTTAAGGCTTTCAATGTCAGTTAATGATTTATGACTGACTTGATTGCTATCATATATTCTTAGATGCGATGTTTTCCGTGTATTACACATATATATGAACTATGTTGAATATAGTGCATTCCATGTGTTTGTTGAAAAGTCTGAATGAAAATAGAATTATGATTTGTGCTTGTCATGATTATTGATTGAGAGTATATGATTGTTGTATGTGTGGCAACTCCTTTGTGAAAGGATTTACTATAAAATAGGTTATAACTAATTTATTTCCTGTATGTTGATATGTGTAGTCTAAGTGTTTGATAAAATGCTTGAATGAGAAAATGTTTGTTGAAATGTATTTAATGAGAGTATTGAGATAGGATTCTCAATTACCTTACCTATAGTTACAGTTTCCTTCATGTAACCTATCTTACTACTACGTGCTTTATAGATGAAATGCCTATGTATGACAATGTGTACTATGTGTTTGTTAAAATGCTCAAATGAGATTTATACTGAAATTAGTTCTCACATGCTCTTTAACTATCACATATGAATGCCTATTGTGTTTGAATATGATTAGGACTACTGCGTAGTCCAGGAAATCGGTAATGATTTCCGAATTAGTGGCCGAGATCATTTCTTCACACAAGACACGTTTGATGAATCCGAGTCGTACGTTATTTGTCGACAACGGTTAGGCCATGCGGAGTATTTACGCACTCCATGTCAATAGATTCAACGTGCGCTCGTACCAGTCGAGCTTGTCCAAGTAACCCGATTGGCCTAATGTAAGTTCACCATATATGGACAATACTGCTTGAATATAAGGTACTACTTACTAATGTAAAGCCCATTTCAACCTTGGTACCACGATCTGCTAAGACTCATAAGCCGGGCATGATGGTATGGGACACCGTAGTCGAGCTATCCGCCTACACTGGGGTGACGAGCCTCCCCTAGTGACCAGTGAGCAACCCAAACTCGTGAGCCGAATACGGTGGTATGGAACACTTTATTCGAGCTGTCGGCCTACGCTAAGGTGACGAGCCTTTCCCGTAGTGACCTCGAGTATAAAATAAGTCTACGATCGGGTGACGAGCCTCTCGTAGTGACCTCGAATGTGAATTAAGCCTACATTGATGTGACGAGCCTCCCGTAACGACCTATAGTGTAAACTCGTGAACTTGCCTATCGTATGTGATTAAATAGGATTGACGACCCTAGATGGATCATTGTTTGGGTCAATGATATAAAGGGAGGTACCTTAGCTTCCCGAATCTACTGTATGAATAGGTCTAATTAAGAACTTGGCTAACACGACCATGCACCACATTGCATGTGCCTTTAGCGTGGGTGTTGAGCACAGTGGGAGTTTAGCATGTGCGACCGTGAGATGATGTCGCAGAGGGAGTGCAGGCGAGGGCATACATCATTAATACATATCATCCTTGCATTAATCAGAATACTGAAGAATGCTTGTTGTATTGCTTTATCATTACTACTTGACTGAATTGATAACATGTTAACCTTTGCCTTATAGCTCCACTGAGTTGATCACTCACTCTCACTCTGGGACAGTGTTTTAAAACAACAGCCGAAATCTGTTGTAGTTTCAGATGATGGTGAGGTTTACGAGCTGGAGCCGGCATTCTATGACGACGAAGAGGAGTTCTCCTACATGCAACTCTCTGGCGGGTCTATGTAGACCTGTAGTTACTTCGGCAAGATCACAGGAACACAAACTAGTCGAACATTACACTAATTATTTAACCTGGTGACGTTCATACTCTGGGGACTTACAATCACTTATATGCTCTATATATTTATCACAGTCTCTCGCTTGCGTAATTTAACTGTCTCTGGAGTATAATATGCTGATTTCGTATAATCCCACTCATGTTTAATACACTAATACGGACAATATTTAATCATCATTATCTATGTTACATAAGTGATGCGTTGGAACTCGGGAGTTGAGCTCCTGCTCGAACCTCAATTTTCAGGGCATTACAAGTTGGTATCAGAGCATGATTTAGATTAAACTGGACCTGGGTTATGGTAACACAACGCATGTTGACGTACTTTGACTTAGGAGGGGGCGTTAAAATATAGAAATGATCATAGGATCCCAATTTTCGCCCGACGATGATCATATGACCGTTAAAGCGAAATTGACCGTAGAAATCAGACCCGTAGGCATTTGTGATCATGTGAGATGATCCCAATTCTTTTCTAGATCGTCAATTGACGGGTTTAGACGATAATTCGGCGCGTTCCACTCTCAAATAACCCGAAAGCATAAATATACACGAGATGGAACCCACAAACACCTTAAACGGACTCGGGGGGCTAAACGGTGCAAATTGGGGAGAACCAAAGTGGACCCTGCACACATACAGCACCCTTAGGGGGGGGGGGATGCCATCGTCCTAAAGTCCAGCAGACCGCAATGGCATCGCCCCAACCGCGAGCCCTCGCGGGCCGGATTGTCTGAGCCGGCCCTTGTACACACTAGTGGAGCTCACAAAATCGTGTGGGACCCCTTACATCCATCTTATTTGCTTCATTTCCCCCTCTTACACCACTCTGAGCTTTCCAAACTTTTAAAAATTTCATTTTTCTCTTCAAATCCTTCCTCCATTCTCATATCTTTTTCATTTTCTTCATTCCATACACACCTCCCACCATTTCTTTTAAACCCACCTCCTATCTCTCTCATTTCCTCCCATTTGAGCACACAAACCCTCCTTTGTGTCTCAAAAAATCTCAAGGTCCAACAACCCATCCTATCCCTCCATTTGATTCCACTCTCATGGCTCTTTTTGAGCTTGTGGTGGCTATATTTTCATTTTCCACACTTCTTTCTCTCATGGGGAAGAAGAGGGCTTCCACGGATGAATTCGGGCCTAGCCGCCCGACCCGTTCAATGAGGCAGAAAGGTGCCAAAGCAAGTTTAAGTGTCGATCGAGAGATAAGGACGAAGCGGGACCTCGATCCCCAGCTTCCTCTCGAAAGAGCTCTACTGGCAGATATGGCACATGGAAGGTTTCAAGGTCGTATAGTTCTCTTTGAAGCATACGTGGACGAGAAACTATTTGGGCTTTATCCGGGGATGGATCTCCTATTGGATGCCGGGTGGGGTCCCATATTTGAGGGCAAGACTCGTGCGAATGAGAGCACTGTTCGAGCCTTCCACGTCCATATACGAGAGCCACTGTTGGAGCCTCTGCAGTTCTCTATCCCCGTGGGAAGGCGGGACGCCATTGTCAACGTAGACTTGATAGCCCGAGTCATGGGAATGCCGCGTAGGGAGGTTCATGCTAGCAAGAAGAGTCTCAGGAGTGTGCATGAAAGATATCGCCGCACGCGATTTCTTTGTGGCCGACTGGTCCACTGGAATAGAGACAACTACCTCCTGGCATCCAAGATGACTCCTGACTTCCACCTGCTCCACCACATCTTCACATATAATGTGTATCCTAGGTGGAGCAATCACAGAAAATGCATGCGTCTGATGGTAGACTTCCTGTACCAAGCTGGGCAAAGAGACAAGTTGTGCCTGCCTACGCATGTACTACTACAGATAGTTCAAACCGCACGCTCTCCCAGGACAGACATTTCACTCTCATTCGGCCAACTTATATGCAAGCTCGCTCATGAATTCGGCTACAGACTTGACTCAGAGAGGCTTACGCCGATCCATTTCATCAATGACACAACTCTTAAAAACATGAATATTGGGCCATGATAACGGCAAGCCCGACTCGATGAGAGTGAGGATGAGACGGGAAGTGAAGAGGAGGAAAGTGATGAAGAGGGAGACAGAAATGAAATAGAGGAAGAAAGCGAGGAAGAGGAGAGCGGGAAGAGGAGGAAGAGGAGGCCCAAGACACTAATGAGGGCTCTCCTCCTGCTACACATGAGTGCAACAGTGATCGGGCTGCTTTAGAAGCCCGTTTGGCTCAGATTGAGGAGGGCCAGGTTGCCTTACGACAGGAGGTCAGAGAGACCCGGGCCAAGCTTGAAGAGGGTCAGGCCTTCATGAAACAAAAATTCAAGAAGGTGTCTCGCACCTTGAAGGCTATCCTGTGCTGCATGCAGGACAAGGGTGCCTCTCCTCCATTACCAGATTCGGACGACTAGTCATACGTGTAGTTGTCTTTTAGTTTGCTTTATTACTTGTTTTCTTGTTTCTATGTATAGCCTTGATAAGCTTAGTAATATGGTAGAGTAGTTGGTATATTTTAGTGTTTGAAACCTTGCTTAGATTAGCTCACATACACCTTCTGTCATGATCCATGTAATACTACAACTCATGTATTGTGACAATTTTGGTTAAATGAAATGCATGTAACTCCTTTTGTTATGAAATGTGTAGGATGCTTGAGAAATTGAGTGTTGTATGCTAAATCTCACACGGGTTGCACCCTATGTTGTATATAGGGAATGCCACCTAAGGCCACACGGAGTACGGTACGTCTTACACTTGGTGACTCGATTGAAGGGGCACCTCCCCTAAGCGATAGCCATACGGACCCTGGTTTGGGCCCGACTCACGAGACTATGCAGGATTTTTAGTCGGCCACTGGCCCCACAAATGGGCCGACACCTGTTACACCACCAGTTCCCGAGCAGAACAGTGTGTCTACTTTGACACCTCACGTACCTCAGGTGGCTTCTCCTCCTGATAGGCTGGAGTAGATGATGCTCCTTATGCAGCAGCAGCAGCAGATATGGACCACCATCGCAGGGGCCCTTGCCCAGAACATGAGCGCGGTTCCACTTACACCACCTATGCAACCTGCTGGAAACGTGGTTGCTAGTGGCTTGTTTGAGCGATTTCAGCACTTCCGACCTCCTATATTTGCGGGTACTTACAGACCCGAGGAGGCCGAGTATTGGCTTGAGAGCATCTCTAAGATGCTAAAGCCGCACTGCACTGAGGCAGAGTAGGTAGAGTTGGTCACCTACATGTTTAAGAAGGAGGCCATCTCTGGTGGGACAGCGTCCTTAGGACTGTTGCTCCTGGTTACGTATGGTCGTGGGAGGCTTTTGAGATGTGCACTCACGGGAAGTATTTCCCTCTCACCTACCGTAACGAGTAGGAGGGAGAGTTCCTTCGCCTCCGCCAGGGAGGGATGACAGTGGCAGAATATGAGAATAGGTTCATGGAGCTGGCCAGATATGCTCCTTTGATCCTAGCAAACGAGCAAATGAAGATGCGGCGATTCTCTGAGGGTTTGCGGCCTGAGATCCGCTCGAAGATGTATTGCGCTAGCATAAATAACTATGCTGAACTAGTGAGCATGTCCCTGCAAGCTGAGCAGGATGTGGATAAGCTATCCTGTACACGTGTACCTATGGTTCCTAGACCTTGACCAAATTTGCCGAGCAGGTCGTTCCTCGGCAAGAGGCCGCGAGTAGATTCTCCTCCTCGGCTTACGGCTCCACCGACACAGCCGAGGTGACCTGATATATGGTGCACCTACTGCAAGAGGTCGAGCCATGCTGACACCTACTGTTTCACTAGGATGAGGGACAACGACTTTATGCCCCCTCAGAAGATTAACCGTCAGATGCCACCAGCTATCTCAGCTCCACCTCTATGATCGGTACTACCTGTATAGCCATCTTACGGACAACCTGCACCTTGATTTAGGCCGCCTCAACTGCCTATGGCACCGTAACCAAACCGTTCTCAACAAGATTGTGTACACTCACTTGCAGCTGAGGTATCCAATACAGGGACTGCAACACCTTTGGCTTTCAAAGTCACCGCACACATCCAAGGTATACGTCTTTCTATTAGTGGACATCGGGTCCACTATTTCGAAATTTCATGCGCAGCGGTCAAGCGACTAGTGTTGGAAACATCTCCTACAAAGGGAGTGAGAATCCTTACTGCCACCAAGACCTTTTCAGACATTACCAAGCTTTGTAAGGATTGCTCGATAGACTTAGGGAGCAGAACATTGCTTGTTGACCTGATCGTTGCCCCATTATATCATTACGACGTCATCCTCGATATGGATTGGCTCACCGAGATGAAGGCAGAGATCGATTGTGATACCAGAGTAGTGACAGCCCGTGCACCTGAGGGCACGACTTTTACTTTTCCAGTTCAGGTCAGTTGGCCCTGCCCCGTGAGTTGTTATGCCACCTTGCTAGAGAATGTTGATGGTTCGGCACTTGGGAGCACGCCTATAGTTCAGGATTTCACGGACGAGTTCAGGACAATACCTGGGTTACCTCCTTAACGCGAGATCGATTTTACCATTGATCTAGTACCTGGTGCGACACCTATTTCACTACCGACTTATCGCATGCCTCCATGTGAGATGGAGGAACTGAGGAAACAGATCGATGATCTGTTGGATGCAGGCTTCATACGACCGAGTGTATCTCCTTGGGGAACACTTGTGCTGTTTGTGAAGAAGAAGGATGGTTCGTTACGATTGTGTATTGATTATCGCAGGTTGAACCAAGTGACAGTGAAGAACAAGTATCCTTTACCCAAGATAGATGATCTGTTCGACCAGTTGAAAGGGGCACAATATTTCTCAAAGATTGACTTACAGTCAGGGTATCACCAGTTGCTCGTCAGGGATGACGACGTGCAGAAGACAGCTTTCAGAACCAGTTTTAGGCACTACGAGTTTCTTGTGGTGTCATTTGGACTCACAAACGCACCGGCCGTGTTCATGAACCTGATGAACCGGGTGTTTCGGCCATATCTGTTTCGATTCATCATTGTGTTTATAGATGACATCCTGATATATTTTAAGAGTCAGAAAAAGTACGAGGAACACCTGCGAGCAGTCTTTGATACGCTCAGAAAGAACTAGTTGTTTACCCAATATAAGAAGTGTGACTTCTGGAAAGAAGAAGTCAAGTTCTTGTGACATGTGGTGTCCAAGGAAGGTAGAGCTGTGGACCTTGCTAAGGTGACCGCAGTTCAGGACTGGGAGCAGCCCGGTTCGGTTACTGAAGTGAGGAGTTTTCTTGGCCTGGCAGGCTGCTACCGTCGATTCATTAGAGACTTTTCCAAGATAGCCAAACCGTTGTCTCATCTCACTCGGAATGGAGAGTTGGTACGGATGGGAGTTCACGTTATCGTGGCTGCCTATGCATCCCAAACCTTCATGACTTGAGAAAGGAAGTTCTCGAAGCTGCTCACAATTCGAGGATGACGATGCATCCCGGTAGTATGAAGATGTACCGAGACATGAAGCGCTCGTACTAGTGGGACAACATGAAGGCCCACATAGCGGATTATGTGTCCCGTTGTCTCAAATGCCAGCAGATCAAGGCAGAGCATTGCCAACATCCTGGACCGCTTCAGCCGATGCCCATAGCAGAATGGAAATGGGATTTCATCTCTATGGATTTCATCTCAGGGTTACCAAAGACGAGGAAGGGACATGATTCCATTTGGGTGATTGTGGAACGACTGACGAAATCGGCTCACTCTCTCCCTATTAGAGTTTCAAACTCAGCAGACGATTTGGCTAGTCTATACATCAAGGAGATAGTACGTCTGCATGGAGTTCCTATGGAGATCGTGTCAGACCAAGACATGCGATTCACATCTATCTTCTAGACTCGTATCCAGGAAGCAATGGGTGTGAAAATGAAGTTCAGTACCGCGTTCCACCCACAGACGGATGGGCAGACGGAATGGGTGAATCAGGTGTTGGAAGATATGCTGCGAGCTTGTGTGCTTGATTTTAAGGACAGTTGGGATGACAGTCTTCCTTATGCTCAGTTCGCTTATAACAACAGCTTCCAGGAGAGTATTGGCATGGCCCCCTACAAAGCGCTGTATAGGCGTCCGTGTAGAGCACCGCATTGCTGGGTAGAGGTTGATAAGAAGAGTTTGATTGGCCAAGAGTTAGTACAGGCGACCTCAGAGAAGAACGATATTATCAGGCGTCGACTTCTTGCAGCACAGCAGGTAGAAGAGTTACGGCGATACGAGGCGGCGACCACTAGAGTTCGAGGTTAGGGACCACGTATTCCTGAAAGTTTTTCCCATGAAGGGAGTCCTTCAGTTTGGAAAGAAGGGGAAGCTCACGCTGAGATTCATTGGCCCATTCCAAATACTAGATCGAGTGGGTGTGGTAGCTTACCGCCTTGCTTTGCCCACATCACTCGCAGGTGTGCACAACGTATTTCATGTATCGATGCTAAAGAAATACGTTCCTGACCCTTCCCACATTATCAGATGGGATGGGAGCAGGTGCAGTTGAGTGAGGATGCTACTTATGTACTGCGACCGACGCGTATCCTAAATAGGAAGGAACAGGTGCTGTGCAGTAAAGTGATTCCACTTGTGAAGGTACTGTGGACGCACCACACTGAAGAAGAGGCTACTTGGGAAACAGAAGCCGAGGTCCACAAAAACTACCATCAGATTCTCGAGGAGTACGAAAAGGTACTAATTTCGAGGATAAAATTTTTTCTTAAGGGGGGTAGATTGTAACGTCTCAGAAAAAATCCGTACAGTGACCCGAGTATCACCTCAGGCAGAAAACATTAAGGACCGAATTCTTTAGAAATTAGACAAAAATTAATTAAGTGTTAAACTGAATTAATCGGTAGATTAGCTTGAATCACTTTCAATATGTACTGCAAGATCCAAAACTAGTAGAATCGCTAACTCTGCATTACCTAAAAACCTAGGATCAATCTTAAAATCCAGTTCCTCTCAGGAGCATCTTGAAACTCCATATCAGACCTGGACCGCACGTCAAAAGTCCGATTACCACGAAACTATACGGTTATGACCGCCTTACTGGGCTTGACAATCATCTCGGAAATCAAATCCAAATAATATCCAAAAATGCACAACTTGAGCCTAGAGCGAAGTGTGTGAGAAACGCAAATATCCTTAGAAAATAAACCCAAACTTAAGTGAATTGGGCCGTTCACTTGCAGGCCAAATCTAAGGTTTCAGACCATCAGATTCTAACTCAATTACACCCTTGGATCAGGAAAATTTCCCTACACATGTCAGTGCACTTGTGGCCCTGATCGAGTGACGATAGCCATTGAACTGAAACTGGTCCTCCACGGTCGATCCACTGATCCGATCGGACCAAAACTTTAACTTGGCATAGATCTATTTTCAGGAAACTTTCTCCAGACCGTATACAGGAAATGGACCTCCAAATGAGCTCCGTTGGCCCGAAACGGACGACTTTTGGCTATATCCTAAGTATACCATGGCCCTGGGGCCATTGACATCAGTTCTGGGCCTATATAAGGACCTTAACCCACCCCTCTCATTCCATACGATTTTCCAAAACCCTAAGAGAGAGAAGAGAGAAAAGAGAAGGAAAGAGTGAGGAGAAGAGAGAGTGAGTGAGAGATAGTTGCGGGGATTCGTTCCCACCGCTCCACGTGCTGAATCACCTATTCTATGTCGTTATACAGGCGATTTCGACTTCATTTTTGGGTAAGAAATCCTAACCCTAATCTGTTTTAGGTATCCAAGTAGAAGAATCGATGAAATAGCTAACCTATTTCGTGATTCAAGTACCTGTTATGCCGTAGACAAAGGCGTAGTGTTTGAACTGAATTCTATACGAGTTTACCGGCGAAAGGTGCGGACTATAAATGTTTAGGTTATGGTTTTCAAGGCTTTCAAGGTCAGTTAATGATTTATGACTAACTTGATTGCTGTCACATGTGCTTAGATGCGATGTTTTCCGTGTATTACACATATATATAAATTATGTTGAATATAGTGCATTCCATGTATTTGTTGAAATGTCTAAATGAAAATAGAATTATGATTTGCATGATTATTGATTGAGAGTATATGATTGTTGTATGTGTGGCAACTCCTTTGTGAAAGGATTTGCTATAAAATAGGTTATAACTAATTTATTTCCTGTATGTTAATATGTGGTCTAAGTGTTTGAAAAAATGCCTGAATGACAAAATGTTTGTTGAAATGTATTTAATGAGGGTGTTGAGATAAGATTCTTATCTTACTTATTGTTACAGTTTCCTTCATGTAACCTATCTTACTACTACGTGCTTTATAGATGAAATGCCTATGTATGACAATATGTGTACTATGTGTTTGTTAAAATGCTCAAATGAGATTTATACTAAAATTGGTTGTCACATGCTCTTTAACTATCACATATGAATGCCTATTGTATTTGAATATGATTAGGAATACTGCATAATCCAAGCAATCGGTAATGATTCCCGAATTAGTGCCCGAGGTCGTTTCGGCACACAAGACACGTTCAATGAATCCGAGTCGTACGTTATTTGTCAACAGTGGTTAGGTCACGCGAAGTACTTATGCACTCCATATCGATAGATTCAACGTACGCTCGTACCAGTCGAGCTTGTCCAAGTAACCAGATTGGCCTAATGTATGTTCACCATGTATGGACGCTACTGCTTGAATCTAAGGTACCACTTACCAATGTAAAGCCTGTTTCAACCTTGGTACCACGATCCGCTAAGACTCATGAGTCGGGCATGGTGGTATGGGACACCGTGGTCGAGCTGTCGGCCTACGCTGGGATGACGAGCCTCCCCGTAGTGACCAGTGAGCAACCCAAACTCGTGAGCCGAATACGGTGGTATAGGACACTCTATTCGAGCTGTCGGCCTACGCTAAGGTGACGAGCCTTTCTCGTAGTGACCTTGAGTATTAAATAGGTCTACGATCGGGTGACGAGCCTCTCGTAGTGACCTCAAGTGTGAATTAAGCCTACGCTGAGGTGACGAGCCTCCCGTAGCGACTTATAGTATAAGCTCACGAACTTGCCTATCGTATGTGATTAAATAGGATTGACGACCCTAGATGGATCATTGTTTGGGTCAATGATATAAAGGGAGGTACCTTAGCTTTCCGAATCTGCTGTATGAATAGGTCTAATTAAGAACTTGGCTAACACGACCATGCATCACATTGCATGTACCTTTGTCATGGGCGTTGAGCACAGTGGGAGTTTAGCATGCGCAACCGTGAGATGATGTCGTAAAGGGAGTGCAGGCGAGGGCATACATTATTAATACATATCATCCTTGCATTAACCAGAGTACTTAGGATTGCTTGTTGTATTGCTTTATCATTACTGCTTGACTAAATTGATAACATGTTAACCTTTGCCTTATAGCTCCACTGAGTTGATCACTCACTCCCACTCTGGGACGGTGTTTTAAAACACCAACCAGACTCTGTTATAGTTTCAGATGATGGCAAGGCTTACGAGTTGGAGCCGGCCTTCTACGATGAGGAGTTCTCTTACATGCAACTCTCTGGCGGGTCTATGTAGACCTGAAGTTGCGTCAGCGGGACCACAAGGACACAAACTAGTTGAACATTACACCTTATCATTTTGTAAAATTTGGAGTTATACATGTAATTATTTAACCTGGTGACATTCATACTTTGGCGACTTACAATCACTTATATGCTCTATATATTTATCAATCCTCCGCTTGCGTAATTTAACTCTCTGGAGTATGATATGCTGATTTGATATAATCTCACTCATGTTTAATGCACTAATACGGACAACATTTAATCATCATTATTTATATTGCATAAGTGATGTGTTGGAACTCGGGAGTTGAGCTCATACTCGACCCCCGATTTTCGGGGCGTTACACTTGTCCTTAATCCATATTATCCTATCTTGTTCTCCCATCGATGAAGAGAAACATTAGAGGCATCCCTAAAGCATCACAAATTCCCCCATTTCCATGTCAAGCAAGTTCCTATGGTGAAATAGATACCAGAATATTACTTTCTGAAAAAAAAAAAGGCACGCTGATCTTGGAAACACAATCTGAAGTGGAGTCTCCCCTACTCACACATCCTCTCAGAATCAAATCTTCTCCTTGTTACCAAGGGAAAACCCAACCTCGTCTTTAAACTCGGACTTCAAACTTGAGACCCCCTTATCCATGACACCCTGTATAATGAAGAGCCCCTCATCCACCAGCCTCCTTCTTAACACCCATACTTGGTTGCAATGGTGGCTTTTCACAAAGAATTTTCTTCTGACCCAAATCTCCACAGTCATTTACCTACTAGTAGAAGATTCACTTTCTCCAAGTCTCCTATACCAGCCCCCCTTCCCTCATATGACATAAACACCTCTTCCCAAACTAGGAGATGAAAGCTTTTCTTTTCTTTCGTACCTTGCCACAAGAAATCATGCCTCAACCTTTTCAATCTAACCAAAATGGATTTCGAATATCTGAACAAGGACATGAAGTACAATGGCATGTTTCATAATGTTGGTTTGATAAGAGTCAGTTGGCCATGAAAACACAAATACCGACATCTTGATCATTTCCTTTCCACCACTTTGTCCCACGGATGCTTTGCCTGTTTACCTATGTATAGAGGAAGACCGAGATAAGTGGAAGGGAAGGTTTCCGCGCTACATCCAAAGATCCTTGCCATCCGCTCAACTTCTTCCGTAGACATCTAAACACCAATCATCTCGCCCTTGGCAACATTGACTTTCAAATCCTACACCACCAAAAAGCATCTTACTAGCATTCTCAAATTGTCCACCATGGTTGCATATGCATCGCAAAAGAGTATAGTGTCGTCAAAAAACTGAAGATGGGAGATTGAGGGGCTCATCCTCTCTACCCTAAACCCACAAATAAGACTAGCCTCCTACCCTTTTTCCATTTATTATAAAGTGTTGCTTGAGTTGTATGACCACAAATTCCTTCAGGTTGCACATGGACGCACAAGCAATTTGGGTTGTGAATGTTGAGCTAAATAATGTTTCCTAGAATTCATAATGAGGAATTTGGGAGATTGAGGGGCTCATCCTCTCTACCCTAAACCCACAAATAAGACTAGCCTCCTACCCTTTTTCCATTTATTATAAAGTGTTGCTTGAGTTGTATGACCACAAATTCCTTCAGGTTGCATATGGACGCACAAGCAATTTGGGTTGTGAATGTTTAGCTAAATAATGTTTCCTAGAATTCATAATGAGGAAGTGCTCCAAGAACAATATTACAATTGGTTCATTACCCTCTAGCATGGATCAGCCGACGAAGGGTTTGATGAATATGGAGAGAAGGTTTCTTGCATTTATTAAACTATTCAAATTTTCACCTTATTTTCAGATTTCCTGAGGGATTTGTGAGGTTTCAATGCTACAATTGGTGCTTTTGTTGCTTCCACTATGATGCATTGATTCAACAAATAAGTTATGGCTGACAAATCACAAGAAAAAGCTACATAATCAGGCAGATAAGGTGATTTGATTTTTTTTTATTTTTTTAAACAAAGGCACTCCACCATAAGCACACCAGATGAACTGTTTGGATCTCATCCATGTAAGACCTATAACCTTGTGACACCGATCATATGCTTTGTTTTCAGTGCCGGCACATTCCAGGCAGATCAAGTCGTTTAGTTTTGATCGCGACCCTATTTTAGTATCGCAACACCCCAAGACTTGTACCCTAGCGACCGCATGGGCGCTACAATTCCAATGTCATGCGGCATGCTCCATTGTGATCCCTATATTAGAAGTTGTAATTTTTGGCAAAATCCGAGGTGGATTGCAAAACGTACGCATAGCGCGGGCCTCACTTGCATAAATCTCAATGTTGTCAAATCAATCAATCCATTAATCAACCCATCCATCACTCATGTCACTCTCTCCCCCCATTAGTCAAACAAGCCCAAGCCTTGCTCATGCAACCCATGCTTAGCCATTATTCTTTCCTTCTTTTTCTCCCCATTTTACCCCTCCCTTTTCATAATTCCTTATCTATCCAAAAAGTTCTACCACAAAAGCTCTCAAACCCGTCTCATTTCTCTAAAGTTTCCTAGCAAATGAGAGTGAAAAGAAAAAAGAGAAAAGAGATTAGAGAGAGAGAAAATAAATTAGAGAGAGAGAGAGGGAAATAAATTATTAGAGAGAGAAGAGAGAGTGCTTGAGAGAGAGGTGTTTTAAGAGAGGGAATAAGAGAGATTGGAGCTTGAGGGAAAGTTAAAGGAGTTTAAAAGAGGAGCTTCACCATCTGAGTCGTCCGATCGATGATTCGGCCCAATCTGACCATCCATCCATCATTGTGAGTGCAAGGGAGGACAAACTCTCCCTTTTCTTTACTTTTTTTCATCTTTCATGGACCTACAAGGGTGGGACCCATTTGGTGTATGTGATTGTTGTGTGGATGGCCCCATAGCAACAGGGGCTCATCCAATGGTTCTATCTCTCCCTTATTTCTTTCCTTTCTCTTTCTTTTCTTTGATGATTGTGGACCACGCTGTGAGACAGCATGCCCCGCACGCTATGACAACGTGGACCACCTTGTGTGGCACGCCGTGATATTTAATTGCCATTCAACATGTTGATCAGGTCATTTAGATCTGGATGGAGGAAAAATGCAAAGATCAAATTGATGCAAAGCTCCTTGGCCCACCATGTGTTAAACAGTTTGATGGATGGAGTAGATTTGTCAAGGCGGACCCCACTACCCCTAAACACAACTGAGAAAGAGGGAAGGGCAGCAACCATGGCTGTTGGATGCAAGCAGCGTCACTTGACACTGCTGCCCAGCAACAGTTCTTCTTAGAGGAATGACATCCACACTCATGGGACCCACATTGATGTATGTGTCCCATCCACTCCGTCAATACACTGCATCAGACCATTTTTGGCCATTGAGCCCAAGTTTCAAGCCGATCCATATCCCAGGTAGACCACAGTGTGAAGAATAGGAGGCTGGTAAGCCCCAACATTGCTGACACTTCTTGATGGGCAGTTGGGGGTGGGTTCCCACTCGTGGGACCCACCTTATGTTTATGTGCCATTTATGTTGTTCATCATTTTCTTCAAATTATGTTGGGCCAGGGGCCCAAAGTTTAGGCCAATACAAATCTTAGGTGGGACGCACCACAAGGAACTATGAGGGTAAAAACCTCTTGGACTTGGGATCCCTTAGACATGGGAATTCCTGGTTTTGGGATTCCTTGGACTTGGAAATCACTGGATTCCGGATCCATTAGATTTTGGTTATATTTGGCATCCTGGATTTAAAATCCCTATAATCCTAAAGTGATATGCATAATATACTTGTAAAGGTTTGAAATTAAATCGATTTCAATCCCAAATTAGTGGATGTATGTAATGTTAACACTATGGTTATATTAAATCTATTGAAGCAAATACCTTGGCTGAAAGGATGAAATCCCAAGACTCATATGGCCATAAGCATAGGATCACATCCTATTGAATAACCATCGATCTATAACCGATTAACCATCGATTTATGTTAGAAATGTTCAGGCGATGCCGATGATCCTAATAAAGTAATTATAGAGATGTAATTGATAATCTTATTGTTTTGGGATATCATCAGTAGGCCATGTACCTAAATTGATTGGTAGCCTAACGGGACATGTTGTACATGTGGACGTCCATCCAGATTACTCTCAGTGAACCCCGCCTTGGTGTATGTATTTTACTCATGCCTTATATGCTATATGAGGAACCGATGTTAGTCTAACGTGGGCCACACCACATAGACCTCTATACTTCTAGTGGGGTCTATCGTTCGGTTCCCACTTTCTATATATATGATATGCCAATTAAGGCCAATTATCTCATGATATGTTTGATAACATGTTGGTATATTTAACCTGATAGAACACACTGATAACATGTCTAGTATAATTGATATCATGCCCATTTATATGCCCATACGCATCATTTGTATGTATGTTGTGGATGAGAATTGATCATAGCATATGCCTTTCAACTTGAGATACTTAGGGGACCCCATATAATATAGGGTTGCCCCACATGATCACACGGTGCGCATAGGTTTGGTGCATGACTTAGATAGTATGGCTCATACATTTTGCATATGTATGTCATGATCACTTTTACAGACTAGCGACATTAAGGTTGTGGCCTCCAAGGGCATATCGTGGATGGCCAGATTGGATACTGAAAATATCTGTTCTAGCATTTGGGTGCTTAGGATGTCCATAGGTGAAAGTCCTTAAACCCTTGTAGTACCAGCAGGATGCTTCAACGTCGAGACCGAGTAGATAACATGAGCAGTCGAGTGCTAAATACCAGTAGGCCGCGTCTCCCACTATGTCGTGGTTGGTTGAAAAGGAGTGTGACCTTACCCGCCCGACAGTAGGGGTTTGTAAGCTAGGTTGAGTCTGACTAACTCGTAAATTGGTCCGTTATCGGCAAGCCGAGTAGGCATTGGCATATAGTAAGGTCTTTTCCACTCACTTGGTCATGTGCATCATGGGCAGCAGCCAGTGTTGGAGTGTTCTAGACCCCGATGATGTTTCCAGCGACGAGCTATTCTGATACGTGGACTAGTTGAGAATCGGCATGTTTGCGTTACATCTCTAGCATATGACATTTGGCCACGTAGGCCTTACATTGCATAGCCTTGTTATGGCTAACATCATTTATGGACTTGCCAGTTTAGCCTTCCATCATTTTCGCTTACTCTGACATTTTTATACTTGGCATATGCATTGCGCACACACGCACGCACTCTCTAAGCTTCGTAGTAAGCTTATGCACGTTCGTTACATGCAGGTTATGCTAGATCGTAGCAGCATTGAGGTAGGAGCATGTGCCAGATCTTTTGGAGTTTTGTTATATCTTGTATTTCCTTTCCAACATTGTACTCAAATATTATATTAGTGGATATGTGGTGATGATGTTTTGTGACTTGGGTACACTTGAGGTTATGCTCCTTTATAAAATAAATAAATAAATAAAATAAAATAAAATAAAAATCATCCTAAAATTCCTCCTTATAAGATCCCAGGATCGGAACCTTGCGTATGAGAGATGGGAGCCGAGAATGGGGTATTACGGAAGTTGTCGGCACCAGATTTGGAGGCTAGGAATTTTGTGAGCCCGGTTCCTGAGTTCGGGGCGTGACAATCCACATGTCAAATGCTTATGATTTCAAATCAAGAACATAGTACATCGACTAAAATACAAAAAGATAATTTACATATGAAATTATAAAAAATTATAGCTCAGTTCTTAATGAATCAAAGATAAGTAAAAACAAACAACACCCCCAATGCATCAAAAACTTGTTGCATAGTCAAACACTAAGGGATCATTCAGGGGCTTGGATTTTGGGGAGTTGTGGATTAGAAATCCAAATCCCAATATTTTTTGTTGATTGTTCCCTGGATTTTGGGGGGATTTCAAATCTAGGACTAAAAATCCTCGAAAAGGCCACCTTTCGTTATTCTCTAAAAGGTGGGATGCAACATCTTAGGATTTTTTATTTTTTGAGAGGTAACAACATTTTATCGAAAAGCACACCAAAGGGTGAGGAAAGAATACAAAACCAGAAATAAATAAAAGAAACTCCCAAGATGCAACCTATGTTGCTTTTACATAAACCACCCAATCCGAACATAGATTACTAATTGTACATATAGCATCTTCAACAGATGCAGATGTGTTATAGAAACAGCACGCATTTCTCACTACCCAAACGACCCACAAAATAGCCATGATATAAAGCCTCCATCTAGCTTTGAGGGATTTCCCGCTCACACCACCATGCCAAGCCCATAGAAGTTCCTCCATTGCTTTCGGCATCACCCAACTAATACCAAAGAGGCCAAGGAAATGGTCCCAAATCTTCTTCACAAATGAGAAATGGATAAAAATATGGTCAATTGATTCACCATCTTGCATACACAGAAGGCAAATATTAGGTAACACAAAGGATCATCTTTGGAGATGGTCAATAGTGAGGATTTTCTTTCAGCCCACTAACCAAACAAAAATTGACACACGAGGGGTGTTGTAGTACCACTGACAGAAGGGAAGTAAAGGGTTGTGGTGAGGAGTAAGGATCAAACCGCACAACGATCGCACCGAAAACTTCCCTGAACAATGAGCCAACCAAACCAAGGAATCCGCCTCTTAAGGAGCAGGAGAATAGTCCTTAAGTCAAGCAACTCAACAAATTCACCAATTTTTGCTTCCAATAAGTTCCTTCATCATGGCAGGGTCCAAACAAAAGACCCACCACCACTCATAGAATGGCATTCTGCAACTGAGATGTAGTAATCAATTGAGATGCAGGCCGATCTACGGAATAGGACTTGAAGTGGTCTATCACCGCACTACTCGTCGACCTAAAATCTGATTTGAGTCGCTCCGCCAAGAGAGAAAGCAAGCCCCTTGTGGACTAACTGCTTAGTAGCCGCAATTGCTTTCCAAATGGAGGAAGCTCTATATAAAGATCTTCAGACAAAGCACCCGCTAAATTGCGTGTCGTATTTACTAGCAATAAGATTAGGGGTGTACATTAGGGAGATACATCAAGCCGAGTCGAGTCGAGGTGGGCCAAGCTTGGGTTGACTCGTCCATGTTATACTCGAGTTCGAGCTCGAGCTCGAGCTCGCCTTGGAGCTCAACATTGAAGCTTGGCTTGTTTGCCAAAGCTTTCGAGTCGAGTTCGAGTTGAGCTAGTGGTTCAAGTCGAGTCAAGTTAATCTCGAGTTGAGTCGAGTTTACCTCAGTAGGGTAAGGGAAAGAAAAAGAGGGAATGGGGACGGGTAGGGTTTTTTAGTAAAAACTTTTAAGTTTTAACTTCTTTTTTTTTTTAACTTAAATATATATATTATATATTTAATATTAAAATAATATATATAATATATATTATTAAAATATATTACTCGAGCCGAGCTCGAGCTTCGAGTCGAGTCGAGTTCGAGTCAAATCGAGTTCGAGTCGAGTCGAGTCGAGTTGAAATACACCATGGTCGAACTTGGCTTGAACTAAACTCAAGCTTTAGCAAACAAGCTTGACTCGCCTTGAGTCAGCCTTTCAAGCCAAGTCAATCCGAGCTGATTCGAGCCGAGTCGAGCGAGCTTTTCGAGCTATCTTGACTCATGTATAGCCCTAGTGCACATCGAGTCAAACCGAATTGAGCTGGCCTCAGCTCGACTCGGCTTGAACACTGACTGACCTCAGCTCGAACTCGGCTCGGCTCAGTCCTCGAGCCTGACTGGCCAGCTCAGCTCGGTTCAGTCAGCAGCTCGGGCCGAGTTCGCCATTGAGGCATTTCCACAAACACCTAAACTGCAACTTCAAAAGCCCATTATTTTACAAACAGAGGCAATGGTTTTACAAGTGTTTTATCAAACACCTTCTAAGTAACATAAAAATAAATAAAAAGAGAAAAAAGGTATTTGTTTAATGTACATACCTTGCTTGCCACCGGCCAAACCTTCCTTGCCACCAGCCACATTTCATTGAGTCATTTTATCAAACAGTTGGTGAGCAACATCAATGGTAAAGTAACCAAGTCACCAAACTGGTTCGATCCGAGTTCTATTCAAGCTGGATTCGATCCGAGTTGAGTCAAGCTGGGGGCCTACTCGAACTCATTTTCGAGCTCAAAAAATCAGCTCGACTCGGCTCGAACTCAGCTTCAAATCGAGTCAAATCGAGCTTTTTCGAGTCGAGTCGAGCGAGCTAACCGAGCTAGCTCGGTTCGTGTACATCCCTAAATAAGATCTCTCCACATCCTCCCCATCTTGGTTTTGAGTCTCCAAATTCATTTGCCAAGAAGAGCTCAGTTAATCCTATCCATGTCTTTAACACCAGCACCACCCGCAGAAATTGGCCTACAAACCTCTTCCCATTTAAGTAGATGAAACTTCCGCCCTCTCCAGAAAAAGTCTCTTCTCATCTTTTCCAATTACCGCAGAATTGATTAAGGGCATCTAAAAAGCGACAAAAAGAAAATCGGCTTATTAGCAAAAGCCGACTTTAAGAGGGTTCAATGGCCTCCATAAGAGAGGTATCGGGTCTTCCAACTTAACAATTTTCTCTCTATTCTTTTGATGACCTTATCCCAGAGGAACTTCGAAGGCTTGCCTATGCATAACAGAAGACCCAAATACGTTGTCGGTAAGTCTCCTGCCTTACAACCAAACAAACCAACAAACATAAGAAGATTTGCATTGTTGATGTGAACTCCTAACATTTCTGACTTGGCTGCATTTATCTTCAGACCCGATATAGCCTCACATAGCACACAATAATTTTTCGAAGATTTTCCATCGAGGGCTTGTCCGCACCACAAAAAAGAAGAGTATCATCTGCATACTTGAGATGGGTTAAGGAGAGAGAGTTATTAGCAACATTAAATCTGCTAATTAAACCATTTTCCTCACCCTTCTTGAGCATCCCACTAAAAGCTTCCCCAATCACCACAAATAAGTACGGCAATAAAGGATCCCCCTGTCTCAAGCCCCTAGATGCTTTAAAGAAACCATTTGGAGACCCATTAATCAAAATAGAAAAGGGGGGCGGGGGCAAACACTCCCGCATCCAACCTCTCCATTTTTTTGGCTGCATCCTAATATATCCAACATATAGTCCAGGAATTTCCAATCCACATGGTCATACGCCTTTTCTATATCCGATTTGCGCAATATGTCGGATTTCCTTACCCTGAATCTAGAGTCGACACACTTGTGGGCTATAAGGGCGTTGTCTAAAATCTGTCTTCTCATGAGAAAAGCTTGCTAATTTTGCGAGATCGCCTTCCCAAGCACAATTCTAAACTTGGTCACCAAAACCTTCGCCAAAATTTTATATGAACCCCTTATCAAATTGATAGGTCTAAAATCTTTAAGCAGCTCAGCACCTTCTAATTTTAGGATTAAAACAATAAATGTCGCCCCAAGCTTGGATGACAAGCAGTCGCGATCATGGAACTTTGAGATAAAATCCATCGAGTCTTTTTTAAGGAGCCAAAATTTCTAGAAAAAGAGCATTGGGAATCCATCCAGACATGGCGACTTCTCCCCACACATAGAATCAAGAGCAACTTTTAACTTCTTCAGAAAATTCTGCTTTGAGAATCCGTGCATCCTCGGATGAGAAATTTTGAAACTGGAGATTGTCAAATCGTTGCCTCCACCACTTATCAGCCGACAATAAATTTTTGTAGAAATGAACAATTGCTTCATAGATTTGGAACTTGTCCAACAACCGCCTTCCGTCCACCACCAAATTCGAAATTTTGTTGCCTCGAGCTTGAGCACTAGCCATACTATGAAAAAACCATGTATTCTTGTCCCCTTCTTTAAGAAAGATCGCTCTAGATCTTTGGCGCCACCTAATCTCCTCTTCTATAGCCTGCTTTTCATAATTTTATTGAATAGTTATTCTTTTTTCCCTGTCAGCCAAAGTTAGGCTCCCATCCTCCTCAACAACATTAAGAGGTGAATTTCAACTAACATCAAATTATGCCTCTTGATTCTCCATAGCCTCCTTTTTCCAAGATTTTTACTTATCCTTCAGAAGTTTAAGCTTCCTAGTAATCTTGAAACTATCATAACCTTCCACCGAAAAGGAATTCCATCATTTTGACACCATTTGCACAAAACCATCTTTGTGAAACCAAGCCACCTCGAAGCCAAAAGGTTTTAGCCCCAATTTTCCACCACCACATCCAGTAGAATGGGGAGATGATCTGACACAATTCTAGGAAGAGCCCATTGAGATAATATTGTCCAACCAATAATTTGTCCAACCTCGATAACATTGCATTCTATTGACCATTTGACCAAGTATACTTCACACCCAATCAGCAAAACCTAACGTACTGCGAGTGATACAATTTCCCAACGATTTCTCATGGATGAATCTTATCACATTGTAATCCCCGCCAACACGTCAACGCTCGAACCAATGTTGTTTTACATTATTCAGTTCATACCAGAAACTATCGCACAAACTATAGATGCAGGGCCCATATACTGACATAAAAATCCACTGGAAGCCTGAAGAAACCTCTCGAAGAAAAACTGAGATTTAGAACTCGCCAGAAACAAAGTCTACCTTTCTCCAAGAATCCATATTAAAGGCAACAATGACACCTCTAGCTGTACCTTTCGCGTCAACAGCAATCCAATCCAATGCAGGGGCATTTTCACACCGGACTCGAGTGGGGTGGCCTATGGGATGCAAGGACACACTCGGGGTGGGCAGCCTATTTGAGGCAGGCCCTCCCATGCGAGGTAAGTGGCTCATGTGTGGCGAAACCCATTTGACGCAGGACAATTAACCACTTACTCTAAAAGCTCAAACTGTTAGAGTATGGCGAATTAATCCCTTTATCTCATAGCCTAGGCCCTACATCTCATGGGTTAGGACTTCGACCGAACCCCCCTCGTGGGCCCCAAATCACATGGGCACTGCCTCACACTGGCCGCCCACCCCGAGTGTGTCCCCATATCCCACAGGCTACCCCACTCGAGCCCGATGTGAAATGCACATTAATCACCCCCAGTGAGGAGTCTCGAACATGAGACCTCCCCCATGGGCCCCACCCACCCCGAGTGTGCCCCTGCATTCCACAGGTGACCCCACCCGAGTCCGGTGTGAAAATGCCTCTGCATTTCCATGTGATGTGGGGCCCATGAGGAAGGTTCGTCCAAGATCCTAACCCATGGAATATGGGGCCTGGGCTATGAGATAAAGGGATTGATTCTCCACTCTATCAATTCGAGCTTTTAGAGCAAGTGGTTAATTGTCTTACATCAAAGTGGTATCAGAGAAAGAGGTCTCGTGTTCAAGACTCCTCACTGGGGGTGATTAATGCAGGGGCATTTTCATACCGAGCTCAAGTGGGGTGGCTTGTAGGATGCAGTGGAACACTCGGGGTGGGCAGCCTGTGTGAGGCGGGTGGCTCATGTGAGGCAAGCCCCACCTGTGCAAGGTGGGTGGCTTATGTGAGGCAGAACCCATGTGATGTGTGGCCCACGAGGAGGGTTCGGCTGAGGTCTAACCCATGGGATGTAGGGCTTAGGCTATGAGATAAAGGGATTGATTCGCCACTCTATTAGTTCGAGCTTTTAGAGCAAGTGGTAAATTGTCCTACATCAGAGTCCTTGTTCCTAATCCCCCATATATAGTCGATCACACCCCGATTCACTCCCTGTAGCTTAGATTCCCATAAGGTGATAATATCCGCATTCGATTTTTAACCCAAAAAAAAAAAAAAAAAAATTCACCTAAGCTCTTTTTGATTTACACCCCAACCCTATAACATTCCAAGATAATATGATCATTCGAAACCTACCTTTTCTGAATAAGCCCTCTTTCCTCCACTTGCTTTCCCTGCGTTATCATAGTGAATTGAGCATTTGAGGCTCAAAACCTCCCTCTAGCCTTTTGCAGATTTCTTCTGCTTCAAACCCTAGATATCAAGCTGGATCTACGCCGCCCTCTATCAAGCAAAATGGAAGAATTCATAAACATCTTCGTCCAGGACTGCATGCAACATCCCATCCATTCCCCCACCCGGATTGAAACATCTTTTGCCCATTGGAATTATTCCATCGAGATTGTGCCTGATCCCTTGAAATCTCGTAGCAACTCTTCGCCAACGTCAAGAGTCTTCTGGTCTGAAGAAGCAATCATCTTATCTATCTTCTATGCATAGAGGGGAGTGACAATGAGAGCATCTTCAAAATCATTGGCATAATTCACAACGTCCATAGCCCTGATTTCTTCTGGTAGGTCTACGATAGCATTTGAAATAACCAAGATCCCAATTTCTTCCTCTTTATCCTTGAAAGAAGGAGAAACCATGGTTCCCTCCTCATTTGGATGTCCAAACGGGGAGAGGAGGAGAGAAAAGGAAGAGAGATCCCCTCCCCTTAACATCATAATAAGTGTGGTCCAACCAAAGTATCGCATTCAAGAGCAGAGGGACTTGACCATGCTACAAACAAGCTAAGATGACGATCCCAGCAAGTGGTAGTGGTGGTGCGTGCTTGGTTGTGAACGATGACGATCCTAGCGACAACAACATCAAAAGTGGCGATAATGGCCAGAACTGAAGAGATGAATCCATAGAAAAAGCGACTGTAGGAGAAGCTGGGGAGTGAAAACAGATTCACTCCAAGAGAAAAAAAAATGATCCCAAGAGGGCAATGGAAGAGGGAAGTATGATTCATACCCTACTATTTTCATTAGAGGTTATCCTCATGGTTGGTTTCCTCTCAATCTCGAGAGGATCTTTGGAAGGGCGGGGGCAGTCATGGATGTAGTCATGCCAAGAGATAGAGAGAGTGGTAAATATCGTGGTTTCGCTCTCGTTCGCATGAGTAGTGAAGAAGAGTTGGCAAGAGCGATTAATATGCTTCACGGCGTTAGTTACGATGGGAGAAAGATGCTGGTGCAACGGGCTTGTTTTAGTCATGATCGGGCAAAAGCTCCTCTCGTTTCTACCGGAATATCTACCCGGAAGCGACTTGTTTCTACATCTTTCATAGCTCCTGAAAGAGCTCCTCAAAAACAAGTTTTATCTTTCAAAGACGTGCTTACAAATTCCTCTATCGCTTCCTCGTCTTTACAATATCAGAAGCAGATTTCTAGGGATGCTGGTGGTGCTCCTCATTCAGATAAAGGTAATAAACCTATTACAGCATTAAAAGAATCCTCGTATGATATAAGCATAGCGCATGATCGTTTTGAACGTTCAAAGTCTAAACTTCAAAATACTATTGTAATTTCCACAAAGCATGAAGCCTCAATTCCTCAGGTGCGTAGATGGATAGATGAGTGTTGCAGCATTCAACCTTCTTTATATACCATCAGGCCCATAGGTTACGATGATCTTTAGCTAAAGGTCAGCCTGGGGGTAAATCTTGACTCCCTTCACATTGCTGGAGTGCTTCATACTGATGGGCCGGTGAAAAAAGTCCAAAAATGGGAAGATTACTCAATGTTCGGTAAGGAATCTGTATGGATTCTCATATGGAGAACCCATTGGAGCTCTGGTATGATGACTTCTTCATCCAAGCTGCCTCTGTTCTAGGATTTCTCATTGAGCTGGACATTAAGACAGATAGGTGCGGAGATGGCGGTGATCCGGTTACGCATTAGAAGAAAAAAATGGGACCCTCTCCCATCTCACATCAGGGTTGCAGTGGAAGATAGGGACATTGTTCTTCCCGTTCAATAGGAATCGGATGGCGAATCGTATCCTAGGTGGGGTGACTATTGGCGTACAAAGGGAAAAGCCCATGAAGATTCAGCAGTCCGGTCGGTGGAAGCAGTACATGTTTCGTGCTCTAGCGACTTACGAATTCATCCACGTTTCCCGCCAGTTCAATCTCATCATAACCTAAACCCGTGCCTCATCCCCGTTGCAACACGTACCTCTGATCAGAAGTCCCTCCAGTAGCCTCATGCGACATGCCTTGTGTTGCGTCCTCTCGCAGGAGAGGCCGATCTTCCCCCCGTCGACACGCGTCCTCTTCTCACCGATCTCAGTGACACGACCTCTCTTCTCGTCGACATGCGCCCCCTCCCTCTCGACTCGGCGACTCACGCTTGCCGCTCTCTTGCCTGAAGATCTGATTCAGGCTCCACCTTGCGCGTCGCTTCACCACCCTCGAGCCCCATGCACGCCTCCTTGCTTGCTGCGATAATTAATGTGGATATGGCCCCTCTCCAATCCGATGCGATGCGGGCCCCGTCGGAAGTTGTGCGTCCTGCCGCTTTCTCTTTCCTTCCCTTCAGAAATGTGACACATGGCCTCCTGCGTGTAGTGAAGACCTCCTCTGTTTCTCTCGAGACGTCACCCTCTGCAGATCTGTCGTTATCATCTCTTAAATGTAATCTCCCTCTCCCTGCCTTCAACTCTCGCTCCGAGTATTCTCTGACGTCCTCTCCACGTGTCATCTCCCCACGCGCCTCCTCCCTTCGTGCTACCTACCCTTGTGCTACCTCCCCAGGTGTATCACCTCTTCCTTGCCTTACCTTTAAAACCAATTTCTCTTCCTATCCCCTCTCCCGACCCCCAAAATCCCCAAACCCACCTCTCTCTCCCCTTTCTCGATCCTCAGAATCCCTAGATCTTCCTCTATCTCTCACTTTTGCTCGTCCCAACATCCAAACCCCCCCTGCTCCTCCCTTCGAGTCCCTGTGCCACCTGAATCTTCTTGGGATCTCCTCGGCTACGGCTTTCGACAACAGTTCTTGGTGCTCTGATAATCCCTCCACCCCATCCTCCCCTTCCTCCCTTATTTTGCACCCCCATTCCTTGCCTGATAACATGTTAGCCTGCTTGTTCCAAGATGAGTCCGTGCATGGGGTCATCAATGCTCAACTCCTCCAGGTGTGGATGGATCTCTCGACAGACCAGGGGAAGGAAGTTGACCAGGATCAGAAAGAAATGCTCTATAGATCTCATCCGAGGAAGAAAATTCTGACCAAAAAATGGGTTTGGGATGCAATTGGGCACATCGGGAGAGCTATTGGTCTTTCGTTTGGTGACCGTCCAGAAGATTTTGTTGCTCTCTTTCAGTGTGTGGAAGCTCGTGGCATGCCCCTTCCACCTTCTAGATCGTCTAAAAGGCGTCACCCAACTTTCAGCGGCAACAGGGATCTCCAATCTAATGAAGATGTTTCTCGAAATATTCAAGGCTCCTTCTATGAAATAGATAAACAAGGTATTCAGGGAAGCTTGGTTAAGTTATGAAGATCGTTTCGTGGAACATTAGGGGTTTAAGGTCGAAAAAAAAGTGGCGACTCATTAAATTTACGTGTTTGAAGTATCGGCCAGACATTATCTGTTTTCAGGAGATCAAGACCTCCTCTTTCAGTGACTGCCTTATGGAATCTATTTGGAAATCATAGGACATAAAATGGGTGTCCCGGGACGCGTCTGGAAGTGCTGGCGGAATCTTGATGGGTTGGAACTCCATTAAATGGGATCTCATTTCGACTTGGAGCGGCTCCTTTTCGGTTTCTGTAATTTTAAAAGACAAAGCCTCCGAGTTCTAGTGCCTTATATCCTCAGTCTATGGTCCAACTTCTGACAGCTCAAGATTCAATTTCTGGGAAGAGCTTAGCAGCTGCATATCGCACTTTTCAGGGCCTTCCTGTTTCGCTGGAGATTTCAATATGATCAGATTGCCCGAAGAGAAATCTCATGGTAATCGGACTTCGCCGGCTATGAGATTCTTTTCTTCCTGGATTGATGATGAAGAACTAGGGGACCTTCCCCTCATTGACTCTCGTTTCACTTGGTCCAATGGTCGTGCTAATCCGACGTTATCTAGGCTTGACAGATTTCTTTTCTCCCCTGAATGGTTGGATTTCTTCCCCTCGGTCTCCCAATCGACTCTCCCGAGAACAACTTCAGATCATTGTCCGATTCTTCTTTCTACTGAGGACATTAATTGGGGACCGAAACCATTCCGATTTGACATCTCCTAGCTGAAAATTGTTGGTTTCCGAAATTTGATCGCAGATTGGTTGTGCGATTTTAAGGTCGAAGGCTTTGATGGTTTTAGACTATGTTCCAAATTAAAGATGCTGAAAGCCAAAATAAATCAGTGGAAGATTCAGGTTCTCTCTCTAAGACAATGAAACTGCCTCTCTCTTGTCCTCCCTGCAGCAAATTGATGCGGATATTGAAGATGGTAAGTCATCTCTTGATATTCTGGCCAGAAGAATTTCTCTCATCCAGGCCCTATCAGCTAGATCCCTTGAAGACGAAATATCATAGAAACAAAAAGCCTAGGCGAGGTGGATAAAAGAGAGAGATAGAAATTCAAAATATTTCCATAACTTGGCTAGTATGTATGCCGGTTTCAACAAAATTGGTAGTATCGTCATTGATGACAGACAGGTGGAAGAAAAGGACGAAATCGTTGATGCCGTTATCTCTCATTTCAGCTCTCTTCTCAGCTCAGCTCATTATAGACGTCCTGTGATTGATAATCTTCTCCTCAATTCCATCTCGGCTGATGATGCTTCCTCTCTTGAAGTTCCTTTCTCTATGGAAGAAGTGAAGTTGGCCATCGACTCGCTCGGGGGTGATAAGGCCCCTGGTCCTGATGGTTTCCCGATTCTATTTTTTCAATATTTTTGGGAGATCATTCAATCTAATGTGATGGACTTCTTTAACAAATTCCATGATAGGGCCAGGTTATCTGCTAATCTCGGAGCCACTTTCATCGCTCTAATCCCTAAGTTCCAAGGTGCAGCGTCTTTCAAGGACTTCCATCCGATCAGTCTGTTGGGTGGCCCTTACAAGATCTTGGCTAAAGTCCTAACTAATCTGTTGTCAAAGTTCATCAGCAAAATTATCTCTGGTAATCAATGTGCATTCATACTTGGGAGGCAGATCACAGATGGTGCGATCATTGCTAACGAATATATTGATGCTGCCCACAGATCGGGTCGCAAATTCATTGCTTGCAAATTAGATATCGAAAAAGCTTATGATCACGTGGATTGGGATTTTCTGCTTCTCTTGCTTGCTAAAATGGGCTTCGGGACTCATTGGAGAAGATGGATTAAGGAATGCATCTCCTCTGCTCGCTTCTCAATTCTGCTTAATGGATCCCCTTTTGGTTTCTTCAGCAGCACTCGGGGTCTGCGCCAAGGAGACCCTCTCTCCCCTTTCCTCTTCCTGATCATTGGTGAGGCTTTATCCAGAATGCTCCATCAAGGGCAGGAAATTGGGATTCTAGCTGGCATTCCCATCCAGGGTCTTCCTACCCCCATTTCTCACATTCAATTTGCGGATGACTCTTTGATTTTCAACGAGGCTTCTCTGGACAAAATCAGCAATCTCCGCACCTCCATCCTCTGCTTTGAGGTTGTCTCGGGTTTATCTGTTAATCTTGCTAAATCCAAGATTTTTGGTATAAATTTGGACGATCAGGAAATCTTCACATGGGCAGATCTCTTCGGTTGTTCTGCGACCTTTCTCCCTTCCACTTTTGTTGGACTCCTGTTATGTATTGGTGTCCCTCCAAAATCAGCTTGGGACAAGGTTATTGCTAGATTTGACTCCTTTTTGGCAAAGTGGAAATGTCAACGTGTCACCCAGGGGAAAGAAGAGTCTGTCAACGTGTCACCACAAGACACATCCAAGCAAGGTATTCTGTAACGGTAACAGTGGCTGTAATGGCCACCACCGTTACCTTTACGATACGGGGTGTAACGGCCATTACGGGGGTCGTAGCAGTTGTTATGGTCTCTTTTTTATTGAAAAAACAATAGAAAAACTTGTATCAACCCTATAACGGACCATTATGAGGTTGTTATGGCCTTTACAGATGTTGCAATAGACCGTTACGAGGGCTGTAACAGCCGTTATGGGTCATTATTTCCGCAATGGCCGTTACAACCTTTACGACCCTATAACGTGTAACAGTTACCACCGTTACCTTTACGTTACGACCTTTACGGTCCCGTGGGACTATAACCAGGCTTAGGCCCTCGAGCTAAATCTCAGCTCGATGGTTGTCCTGATCCAACTCTTGAGCCTCGGTCATGCTACCACCTTCCATACGAGGCATACGATTAGGATCCAAACCTCCTTTCGAAAAGCAGGTCAGAGAGGAGTAACAAGCGTTCGGTGCTCCATTAGCACACGATCCATCAACCACCCTCACCTCGTCGAAGATATCCTCACCTACCTATCTCCATTGCTCAACCACGACAAGCATCTTCCTTGCTAGCTAATGCACCTCTGGAGCAAGGAACAAGAATGCCTTCATCTACTAAAGCCCTTCTATCATTACTGCCATGAGGAAGAGATCTCTCCTAATTCTTCCAAAATTCCCCCCACCTGGCCGGAGCCCCCCATTCAACCTCCCTTTCAACCTTCGATCACAAGATCTCCTCCCCCACAATTACTGTCTTTCAGCCCTAAAAGAGCATTTTTCGTCACACACTCGAGCTACTCCTAATTCCTCCCCTTCATCCATAGTTTGATCAATCACCATAACATCCCCCGGGCAGGAAGTAGCCGCAACGAAGAAATCATGGGACCAGAATTCCAAAGGAATCCCCTAAATGAGGTACCATATCGACTCGCTTCCGAATTGCAAAAAAAAAAAAAAAAAACTCACTTCCGAATCAGTGTGTCTCCATGCATACCTCCCGCAGCCATCAGCATTTCCAAGTTCCTCTCAGGAAGAATCCAAATCCACAGCTCAACAATACCTAGCAATCTAATTGAAAAATCACTGAACCAACCACAACATTCTTCCAGCCATGTCTTGATTTGGGGAATAATTGCTCCAGGGATCGTTTCCGCGACTACAAACCACCTTAATGACTCAAATGCTTTACCAATCACCTTCAAGTTCACTCGAACCTACTTAACTCTAACTTCCTCCATCAAATATAAGCAATCTTCCTCCACTCTCAATTCCTCTACCTCCGAAAGAACGGGACCCACACCCACCATCGTGTCTCTGTATGAGGCCCCAATAGGATTACTTACCTCAAGGATGTGATCATCACTATCTTGTTTTTTTCATTTCCCCCTTTTCGTGATGTTCGATGTTGTCCATCACTTCTACCGAGTTTCGAGTTGGATGCACTCATCCACTCTTGCCATTACGAAGTTCAGGGCCAAATCTAGCTCATTGAACTAGTAACTTCCTACCATCGAAATTCTCACAATGAAGTAGCTCAATTGCCCTAGCCAATTCTCCATCCGACCCCATCTGAACGAAAGCGAAACCTTACAACTTCGAAGAGAAACGATCCCGAGGGAGCACGACCTACCGCTCATACCATCCTAAACACGTGTGAGAAATTGACAGGAAACCATCCTTCTAGAAACCCCTTAACGTAAAGGGTTAGGAAAGCTGAGAGGTGCAGCTTCCAGTTTTCCTTCCCTTCTAGAGAGGCGCGTCTTTTGTCCACTGTTATTTATCCTCGATCGCCTTCGTAGACCTCTATTGTCTTTTGTCTAGTAACTTTCACCATTTTCTTTGTCAAAGAATAGAGGGAGAGGAGGAGTTGTCGAGAGGAGAGAGACACTAGCGGCGAGTCAATCCTCTCTTTTCCCAAATATCATCTGAGCATTTTCAATCCTCCAACTATCATAACTGCTCTCTCCACTCTATAAAGTGGCCTTTTTTAATATTTAGGTTGCCAAACACATTTTCTAGATTCCATAGGATTGAAAATCCAGGGTGCTAAACACAAGTGATAGGATAGAAAGGAAACATGTGCCCATGTCTGGAAACCATCAATTCCAAGACAAACAATGGAAAAGGAAAAGGTTTTTCCTTTGATCTGATGATTTGTGTTTTTGGATAGCACGAAAAGGGTGGATTCCACCAAGAAATCATTACAATTTTCCATAATTTGGATTCTTGGCACATGACACTAGGTGAGTATTGTGAGACGAATATGAGATCTCCACTTGCTACTAAAACAAGAACTCGAAATTAAAATCCATATTTCAATAGTTCTCATGGAAGTCATAATTGCATAATGATCATTATTCGTTTCTTTTCTTTTGCCTTGGATTCCACGTATCCAAAGGTGCCCTAAGGGATTGAAAATCCTAGATTTAGATTCTTAAGTTAAAATCCAAATTCAAGGTGCCAAATGACCCCTAAATAAATAGATTTCTATATTTGCATTTGGATGCACTATTGAGCTGAAATACAATAATTAGTTCAACTATATTATTTTGTTAACGACTGATTGTAATTACCCTCTAATTATTGACAATGAGGAAGTAGCCCTCAAATTGCAGTCACATTCCTCTATCCAACTCGGCCATAAAATAGTAGCACATTTGAGCAAAAGATCCTCAAAATAAATACTGAGAAATTCAATTGCAATGTGGTTACTTTCACTTTGTTGAACTAATTATTGTAATCAAATCCAATTGTGCCTCCAAAATGCAGGCTTTGCTAAAAACAAACTCATCACAGATAGTTCAAACCAAAAATCACAACAACTAAAAGAACCCAAAAGCCTAATCATCGAAGAAGGTTCGATTCTTGGTGGAAGAAAAAAAAAGAAAAAAAAGGAAGAAAAAAGAAAAAGAAATTCCAAACAATGCATATTCGAAAATAGAAGAAAGATTATAATATTTCCAATCATTGCAAGAAAAAAGAAAGAGAAACCTGGATGCAAGATTGACCAAAGATGCGAATGGAGGGCCTGGTCCATGGGATTTGATTGTCGAGGTAATCCAACCATTTCCAGGATTCCTCCAGGGGAAGAAATCGAGGGATGTAAGTAACTTGACTGCCGTTGCCTAGATCCAAACACCTTTCTTTTCCCTTCTCCTCTCGGTTATGCTTCATCGTTTCAAACCTAAACAAGGACTTTTTTTTATTCACCTCCATGTACAGAGAGGGAGGGAGGGAGGGAGGGCGGGGAAACGAAAGGAGTGCACGAGAGAATGAGCCCGCAAAAATCACAGATGCGGCCCTAGTTTGGATGGATGGGACGTGGATTTCCTGCGAAAGCCTTTTGCAGGAAGTTCCTGCGCAAGGATGCTGGGTGGGCCCCACCACTATGTTTTTGGGAAATATACTCCGTTCATCAGTTTTGCAAGCTAATTTTAGGGCAATCAACAAAAAATGAGGTGGATCCAAGACTCAAGTGAGCCACACAAGAGGAAAAATTGTGGAAAGAAATACCTACCGTTGAAACCTTTCTGGGCTCCACCTTGATGTTTATATGCCATCCAAACCGTTTATAAGGTCATTAACACATGAATGAAGTGAAACTAAAAAAAATTAACTTAAAACAAAGCTTTTATGGTCATAAGAATGTTTCAACGGTTCGCTACTGTTTCCTCTAGTGTGGCTCACTTGAGTCTTGGATCCACCTCATTTTTGTTGATTGTCTTAAAATTAGCTTGCAAAACGGATGAACGGACTGTATTTCCCAAAAACATGGTGGTGGGCCTCACCCAGCATCCTTGCACAGAAACTTCTTGCGAAAGCCTTTTGCAGGAAATCCGCGTCCGGATGGCAGTCGGCCGGCCCAAGACCCCTAAATCCTGGCCCCTTGTGGGTTTCCAACCACACACGGTCTCACATGCACGCTGCACTAGGATTTCCCCTTTTCTTATCAATAAGGACTCTTTGGATTTTATTGTTGTTAGGACTCTTCAGATTCTTTTAAACTCTATTTTTCTTTGATTAGTTATTTTTTTGGTCGTTTAAATAAATAGACTTTAAGTGGGGATAAAATAAGGAGGTGAACATTTTTTAAACTCCATAAAAGGATCAGAGGCCCCAATCCCCTCCTATAAGATCATCTTCTTTTTCAAATTTTTCGAGGGCCATTTGGCATATCTACTAATAAGAATTAATTTAGTTATTTAAAAAAATAAATAAACTCTTATTTCAAAATTAACTATTTAGTAAAGCTCTAATTTTATCACTTATTTTTTTTAGAAACTAGTAAAAAATCTCTTAAAAAATAAGAGATTTGGTGGTTATTTTCTCTTTAAGAGCTTAATCAGCTCAAGTAGGTAGATATTTTTTGCCAATTTGAAAACAAGTTTATCCTTAAACTTTTTAATTAATTTCCATCTTATCATCTTCTCTTCTCTTTACAATCTTTTTAAGGTGGGCCTACTTGATGAAAAACCTATATTGAAGGTGGGACCCTACATAATCAATGGTCCACATCAAGGTCCACCCAAATAATGCACGGTCACATCAAAGGTGGGCCTCACATGATGGATGTCTGACATTAAAGTGTGGCCCCACATAATAGACAATCTACATCAAGTGGACTTGTAGATACCCCACCTCAGGTGCAGGGTTGCGATGTAATAATAACTTGATGAGACTGAAGTCATACCCATAGGAACTTGCTATTGTGTGATTTTCGAAATACATTAGAACTAGAACTAGAATCTAATCTAACCACTAAATTCTGGTTTAAACGAGTAATTGTATAAGAAACTATCAAGGATAGAATATTAGAGTGCCAAGGATCCACTTAGAGCTTCCTTAATGTTAATTTACTTAATTTAATTGGATCATACAACTGGAATCGAAGTTCTATCTTATCCAGCTAAATAATAGAGCAGTTAATTTATTATTTATGCGTTAAAACATAATTGAACTTTATTGAATTTGCTCCCTCATAAAGCAACAACATATTGATCGCATGAAATTCAAAGCATCTATCATGCCTGGAATTAATGATAGACCAATGGATTTTACAGATCAAACTATTGCAAAACATGTAAGAAAATATAGCCTTCCTAAGCATCCAAAGTGCCCAAAGTTGACAATGGATCAAAGTAAACTGAAAATACTTCTTCATTCAAACCAAATATCAATGAATTGTTCAACATATAAACCAAATAACTTGAATCAATATATAATAAACATTAAGAAGAACTACAAGCTTCACCTCTTATCTCTACCTAAGAAGTTAGCCAACCATAGACATGATTGAACTAAAACTCAAACATAAAAACATAAAAACTAATAAGAACCAAAGGTTTGGAGAAGAGAGAGCACTCCTGGAAGTTCTACAACTCCTTTCTCTACTTATTCTATCCTAATTCGTGTTTATAAGATCCTAAAATATCCTTTTATATAGCTTTGATTCGCACTGACTTCAAAACTGAGTTGATTTTACGCAGCTTCGATGGCATCAAGCTCCTATCAAAGAATCAGGGTGAGACAGGAAACTATCCAACAACGAACTTTCAATTTTGTGGATTTTCTTGATGGCATCAAACCTCATTCGATGGGATCGAACTTGGTTTTGATGGAATCGAACACTCATTCAATGACATCAAAAAGTGTATGAATATGTCCAGCAACAAAATCAGAAATTCATGATTTTTGCAAATGGGATCAAGCGTAGCTTCGATGTCATCGACACTTACTTCGATGGCATCGATGTCATCGAAGGGTTGATTTCCGCACTTTCGATTTTCTGCACTTTGAATCGTCATTATTCTCCCTTTCTTGCTTGGTTTCCTTGGATCTTGGACTTTTGAATTCTTCAATGTTAACCTCCATAGATCCAATTGTCTACTTGGTAATTCTTTAAGCATTAAATCATCGCTCCTTTTCTCCTTATCTCTCAAAATCACCTTGTAAGATAATAAATGCGTAATTAAATCAATTAAGCGCATCCATGTTCATAAAACCAAGTCATAACAAGAGAAAAATATACAATATTTCACACTCAAGATCGGGACAATAAGCTTGATTGAATAGAAACCCTAATCCATACCCTTAACCCCGAATCCAAACCCTTAAACCCTAAATCCAAACCCTAACAACCTTAAAACCTTAGGAACCAACCTTAAAACCCAATTAACCTATTCGTAATAACCCGATAAAATCCTAAACTTGGTCTCGAACCCAAACTTTAAGAAAAACCCAACCTATAGAGTTAACCCTTAATTCAACCCATCGAGTCAACTCACTCGATCAGCCCACATAGCTTACCTAGACAACTCATCTTGTCAAGCTAAGTCTAAAAACCCATTTTGGCCCAAGCCTATTCCAAAGCCCAAATCGGAGAAAACGGAAGACAAACGCAGTAGCTTCAGAGGAGCAAGGCTGTCCATGTGTATGGGAAAACCTCCCTCCAAAGCTTGAGCAAAAGTGAAGGACAAGTAGCACCCAAGGTGCCGCTCACCATGTGACACTGGTTATATTTTGGCTAGTTGCTTACTCATGTGCAATTATCCTCACTGCCTATTCTATGCATGCGCAAAACTTTGAAATTAATATGATGCCCCTCTCTTGAGCCAAAGTTATGCCTTATGCCATCCAAACCAACACCTAAGATTTTGCCACATGGTAAACTCAAATCCAAGTCATCCAAGCCCTTTTAAACCTCAAGCTTTGTAGGAATTATCAGAAAACTCGGCTAGAGAGGTAAAAATACCCCCATTCCCTTCACATTTCATCCATCCAAAATCAAACATTCCTCACCAATCCAGAAGCATCCTAACCCCCTTAGCCATCCCCTACCAAGGAGTGTGAGAGTGAGGAAAAAAGCATATCCTAGGTCCAGTCCTAATATTAGCCCTTTTGAGCACCACCAAAGTTCAATCCAAGCCACTCGATACAATTCTTGTGATATTATTGTTCACCGAACTGTTTTCAATCAAGCTTCATCTAGTCATAACATTTTCATAGCATAACATTCATCTCATCACTTAACACACTTTGCACCAAATTAGCTTGGAAGTATTCTATGAGGCTTTTCGATTTAATCAAAACTTGCCCAACAAAATTTTTGCCAATTACTTCACATTTTGTCACAAGCATTGCACACATTCATATGTAAGAGCTAAATCCTAACCTTAAGAATAATCAGATCCTGTGAAGTAGAAACCGTACATCTGTATAGGCAGAGTGAGTGCCTAACATCTTCCCCCTTTGTAACTGCAATCTCTTACTAAGAATCTCTAATCACAAAACCAAAGAGTCATCTTAGGGCAACAAATCTTTGAATCCCTAACCTAACATTTCTATAGGGTCTAGTTGACTATAGAAATGAAGAAATTGTATAGTGGCGACTTTGGCCAAACAACATTAATCAATCACAGTGCAAAGTCCTCAAAAGAGGCAACCCATGGGAAAGCGGCCTTGACTCCAACCTGGGATCCTAGTTTCCACAAAATGGTGACTCTGTTGGGGACGTGCTAGACACACTAGTTGAGACCCAACTTAAAAAATAGAATTTTTTCAATCGTAGGAGGTTAGCAGTTCTCGAGCATTTGCAGCATTCGAACCACATCGCAGACATTCAAGGCCAACCATGAGGAAGAAGTCCCACCATTCCATGTACTCAATCTTGCAGAAGCCCAGCCTACATAACTGCAACAAGAATAAGTCACATCAATCATCCAAGAATTGGCATAAGGAGTTAAGGCAATGCAGGAGATGTTCTTGCAATTCATGCAGGCACAAGCCATCACAACTAGCAACTAAGCCAGCCCTTCTCAACCACCACAACAACCAGCTTCAAAATTCTTTCTAGATTCCAGTTTAAATCAAGCGAAGCTGTTGGAATCCATATAGGATTACTAACACCAGTCAGCACAACCCTCAACCATAGGGCACTTTTTTCAATACCCTCCCATAACCGGGAGTCAATCTCAAAATAATCCCTCATCTAGGATTCTTAGTAAATTTCCAACCAACCTCACAGCCGGGGTTTCAAATCAATTTTTAACAGATCTTATAGATAGGATCACTAATCAATTTCTAGCTCATCCCGTAGCTGAGATTTAATTTCAAGCAACAATGGCCTCCTCGACCAGAAGCCTAGGACCAACAGTGGCAAATGCTCACATTGGGGGTCAGTGTCAAGTCCTCTACAACTAGCAGGCAGTGATGAATACCCAATAAGGGAGTCACTTTCTAGCTTCTCAGCCTCCCTTGATCATGAGTGCCTTTCAATTCCAGCAATTTCTCACAGTTGGGAACACAATCACATTGCAACAAGCTCCCCTTAATGGGAGCCATGGGGTCGAAGAAATTGACCATTATGCTAAAGAAGCAAAACGACATCAGCCACGACATACGCTGGTTCGACAATAAGGGGTTGACCCCCCCTTAACAAAGTTTATGGACCTGTGTCCCTTCCCAGATGCATGGGTACCTCAAAACTTTGACATACCCAAGTTCAAGATATACGATGGCAGCGACCGTCCTACAACCCATCTCAAAGCTTTCTGTGGAGAGATGAGCGTCGTGGTAGGAAATGACGGAGCCCTCATCCGTCTATTTCAGAAATCTTTAAAGGGCGATGCTCTGTATTGGTATACATCATTGGATTGTCACCATATTAAGACATATGAACAACTTTCTTAGGCCTTCATCGACTGATTCACGTATAATCTCAACATGGCACCAAGGAGGGAAAATTTGGCAGCCCTAAGGCAGAGAAGCGATAAGATATTGTCAGCTTATGTCGGACATTAGCAAGCCATGGCCACATGAATGCAAACTCCCATTGACGACGAGAAGCAGATCTCCATATTGTCCATTCGGCAAACCCGAATATTTCATGGTACCTAATCTCATACCCATATGCAAAACTTTACCCAGTTCATTTATGTAGTGGAGCAAGTTGAGGCCAGAATAAGGGTCGAAACGATTGTCCCATGGCCACATCAAATTGCTCTAGAGAAACAGAGCAAGCTCAAAGGCAAACGCCCAAATATGGAAATGAAAATGGTTCAATCCAACATCCGATAGAGGTCAACAACATTGTCACCACTACTCAAGGTACTCAGTATGCTCCCCAACAGGGACGCTAATAGTACCATCAATACCAACCTTAGCAACACTAGCAAAGATATTAATCTTGTCCACCATGATAAATTCCACCACCACCACCACAACCACAGCCACATCAGCAGCAACAGTTCAGGGGTAATGCACAATACCCCTATCAAAACTGGTAGATGGCAAGGGAACCTAGGAAGTTCATCCCGTTCACACAAATGTACAGCCAGATGATAGCTACGTTAGTGCAGAAGCAACTCTTGTCTCCCTTACTTCCTAGGCCACCTCTGAATCCTCTACCACCCAACTACGATGAACACGAGTATTGCACATACCAATGGGGTTGAGGGCACACCACAAATCGGTGTTTTTCATTAAGGTATGCGATCCAAGATTTGATCGACAACAGGAAGATTGTGATCTCGACTCTTGGAATAACTCCTGCAGCCGCACCCACCAATATCCTCCAAAATCCTCTGCCACGACACCAAGAGGGCCTCGACACGTCAAGCAGCCCTGCCATTAACTTCATTGATGAGGAGAGCGTCAACCTCTTTTTCTCCCCCATTCAATCCATCCATGCTATCGCATACCACACACCTTTGGGCTTGCCAGGGGCACTATAGGCCCCTTCTCCAGCACCCAAGCTGGTAGTTCTCCAAGGGAGATATGATCCTCATCTCCTCGCATCAACCCCCGGTAACAGTGAGTCATGGGAGCCTGTCATACTGGAGGGCACAACCTCCCATTTCGAGTCGGTCATCCTGCAAGGGCATTCCCAACTCCTGAACCAGTTGCCTCCTTCTTGTTCGCCTGTTTCTTCCTAGTACGGGTGGTTATGGGCAATGTTTTAAATATCATTATCACATAATGTATCGCACCCTTGGGATATGGATACATATCAGTTATCGCATGGGATATATCAGTTGTATCACGTAATGTATCAGTGTTATTGGGAAACATGGGAACAATGGGAAATTGGTCAAATTTTTCATGAAACTTCAAGGATTGTTGAAAAAGATATCAATAAACACTTAGAAATCAAAACATTATAATAAAATAAATGCACATAATAGGGGTTTCCTTTATATAGGGTCCTAAAACATGCATTGTCCAACTAAACCGATGCAAGCATATTTAAAGTCTATTCATATAATTTATAAATGTAAGAAGACATGTACGAAAACACAAGCAATACATTCAAAAGCAAAACAAGAATCAATAGATCAGGTTACATACATATTTGATTTTGTGTTTGGATATAAAGATTACAATTGATTTGTGAGAAATTGAGAAATTTTGATTTTTCCCAAATTCTCCCAACTTGCCCCATCTCCCCCAAATCTGGAAATTAAAGCTCCAAGTCCATGATTTTTCATGGAAAACATGAAGAACCATAGATTTGTAACAATTTGAAATTGATTTAAGGTGATTTGTAGTAAAAAAAAAGGGATCAAAAATTGAAAATGTCACTAAATCGAATAAGTGGGATATGTCATGACTACTTGTGCATTTCGTATTGCACAGGTGGGATATGTAACACCCCAAAAATTGACACCCGAGTACATAAACTTCGGTCCTGAGTTCCCAGGTGTTTACCAAATGAAAATGTACATGTGACCTCGTTCAGATTCACATTCATTCTACAAAAGAGTAATCAGAGTAACGTAATTCAATTTAGCGGATCCAAAGCGAGGTAGAGATAATAAAAATCTAGAGTTATAGGGTTAACAGTAAAAATACATTTAAATATGGTGTACACCTAAATGGGGATTATACAAGTCACAATACATATACAAAAAATGATTAAAGTATTAATTTTTCTGTTTGGTCCGATCCTTTAAAACACAACGTCGGCCATGCAAGCACTCTAAGCTTACTCGTTTGAGATGTCGATAGTACCTGCATCGATAGTATTGCTTGGTTGGTGTTTTAAAACACCGTCCTAGAGTGGGAGTGAGTGATCAACTCAGTGGTTCCATTAACTCTAAATTACACATGTTATCAATTCTACATGCACAAGTAATGATAAAGTAACTTAAACACCTAGTTCCTAAATACTCTTATTAATGCACGTGCATGCTGTCATGAGATGATGCATACCCTCACAATCCAACACTCCCTCATAAACAACTCTGACACCTCATTTGCAAATGTTAACACTCCCTCAACACGCAACCACAACTCCCAAGTTGCCACAACCTATGCTAATGCAATACTATGAATGCTCATGTTAGCCAAGTATTTAATTAAGTCTGCTCTTCCAACAAGATTAGGGAAGTTGAAACAACTCCATTTAATCAATGGCCATATCCAAATCACTTGGTCTAGGGCGCCCGTAGTAGCTCTGAGCCTGTGATCCATGATCCAAATTTAGGTATCACCCAATTATCTCACAAATCAATAATTTCAAAGGTAAGGCATGATACCCAAAGGTATGAGGATCAACTTGGTATGGGTTGTCATCCAAACACCGAGTATGATCACTCAGTTTTGAGGTGTGTTCTTTTTATATTAAACCAAATCACCACAAGGAAAGGGGCTCATCACCCAATTCTATTCATGCCCAGGTCATTCGAACGGTGCTCTACCATGGAACCATCGGTTGGATAATTTGATGGGGTCCATTCGAACAATGATATATCATCTCCATTAGTACTCGCCGATCACTATGAGGAGGCTTGTCACCCCAACATAGGCCGACAGGACGGACACATTGTCCAAACCACCATACCCGGTTCCTGAGACTTGGGGATCATATCACTAACGGTTAATAGTAGGCCTCTCAAAGGTATAGGATGTTTCATATTCAGGCAGGCGTGATCATACATAGTGAACACACACAATTGGTTGGATATTAGGCTATTTCAGTTGACTTGGACAAACTTCGGTGTAACTGACATTAGGTGCAAGCATCCCATGTAGTTCGATTACTGCCGGTTATTCGTGTTCGACCCAGATCAATCGGACTAGTTTGGGGCAGCCGACCTGGTCAAGGTCGCCCTCGTGGATCTGCAGTTTGCTGGTCAACCTGATAATCCAGGTAGTCTCAGTCAGTCAACCGCAATAATAAATTGACTAACGTGACTACATTGAGGGATATAAATGGTAATTCAGAGAATTTCACTCTACTGGGCATTTTATCGAACATGTAGGTGACATTACACTAAGCTAACAATTTATGGTAAGTGAGTGGCCATACAAGTATGCTAGTTAGCAAGCATTCATCTACGCAATATCTCAATCATCAATCGGCACTAAATAACACACATTCATCCACATGCAACCAATAGTAACTAGCAATGATTAGCATGCATCTGTTTATGCACTACACAATCATAAATTAACATTAATTATCATGCTTTGACCCATACATGTAACGCCCCATGTTTTTAGGACCTGAGTGTATGACTCGTTTCCCAAAAACCCGAGAGTTAACCTATAGAGAGCCAAATTACATATATTTTTTTGTTAGCAGTTCAGCGTAGAATGGACAAATCAACATAAAGAAAAATTTACATTTACATTTAGAATATACAGATGCTGCCCATAATGACTTATACAAGCTAATGTCTCAATATTAACAATACAAAATATACATAATTCAATATATGAGAAATATTAAAATGCATTTGAACATAAGTCCCAAAGTCGCGCAACTTCTCTTGACAGGTACAATCATGCATCCTTGACAATTTCACCCAACTCCTTATTAGTCTGAACCTGAATATCACTTAAGCCACCTATGCTACTTGTACGGTTATATATTTGATGGATGAGTGACCAACTCAGTGTGAATTCTCCTCAAGATTACACACCGCCGCCTTAGCTAAGCATAGTTAAAAAAAAATAACAAGGCAATTAAAACAATACATGATGCAGTCTTTTTAAATGCATGGATGCGTGAATGCACATCGACCTGGGGATGTTCATTCATCCGACTTGGGCTCGTCACCCATACAAAAGACTGGTCACTAGCGTAGCATATCTCGTATAACATGGTGTCAAGTCATCAAGTACATGGGTCACTACCATAGCATAACTCGTATAGCATAGTGACCAAGTCATCATGTAGGTTGATAGTCGATGGTCTAGGAGCTAGCGAAATGATACCCCACTAAACCTAAGGGCACATACTACAACATCCATAATTAGCCACCCGTCATTGTTAATATGCTATGAATGAATGATTAGCCAAACTATTATTATTCCAATTACAATCATTCGATTTAAGTAACTCAATAGTCACTACGAGGGGATCGTCACCTAACGTAGGCCAACAACTCGGGCATAGTGTCCCATAACTACCATCCCTGGCTCATGAGATTCCCCCATCTTATAATGCATAATGGACGCCCGTCGACCAGTGGCCAATCACATTTAATAAGTAGGGATTACCATCACATGGTATAGGCCATCGAAGCCACGTCGGGCGAACCTCAAAACATGGGACAAATGTCAAATCGTAGTGACAAAAAGGGTACACGGAACATCAAATCAATCGGCAAAAAGGGTCAAGCAAGGCTAAATCAGAGCAGCTAAGAAAGATCATTTCTAAGCCACTCGAGCCGTATGCCCTATGGATGGTAAATCCCACATTAATATTTCATATCCCATATATCCTCTAAATTAAGGGCCCATTTCTTACCACAACCATCTTGTTACATCTTAAGTATGGGTTCACGTACACAAGAGGGAATTACCCACTAGTAAGTGTAATGAATAGGGATTCATAAGCGACTCACAACAATTCATGTGAAAGCATATAGATATAGCATGCCAGATGTATGTGAAGCACTTGATACATAATAATCACAAAGATCATGGATTGAAATTTAAATGGAAGCCATCATGTAAATAACTATTGCATGTAATTATAAATCAAATATAAGTCATGTCTTAAGAATTTATGACTAATGTAAGAGATCACATCCTATAAGATAACATGTGTGATTCTGATAAAGACTATTACTTAACCAATTTGGAAATGGAAAGCTTAAGGGGAAGGAATCATCACCTTATATTTGAACCGCCTATGTTATCGCTAGGAGGTGCGTGTGCTCTTAGGGTTGAACCCTACCACAAATCATAAACTCGTACAATTAGATCTCAGTTTTACGCACTATCTAGGGTTATGATCATAGCCTAGGGTTTGAATTATTTGTTTTTAGATTTTTAATATAGAATTAGGGCTTCGTCCTAGGGTTTAGTTGTAGGCTTAGATTTAGGGTTCAAATGCTAATCGATGTACTTTTGACCATAACGTTAATGATATTAATAATTTCATAGTGATCATTAACATTGAGGATATAATTAATATTATTTTATGTGACATTAATAATCATTGTGATGAAAATAAATAGTATGTTTTACTATCAGTAATAATATTTAAGAGCGAAGAATAAAACACTTATATTTAACAATTGCAATTTGTTTGTAATAACCAACATTAGTATAGGTAATTTACTAATGGTTAGTCATGTTTAGTATTAACAATCCTAATGGTGATAATATTTCAGAGTAGTGAATAAAATGTAAATATCTAATAATTGTAACTTTGTTTCTAATAACAATATTAGTGTAAATAGTCTATTAATGGCTAATGATGTCTATATTAAAAATTATTATGATAATAGTAATAAGGATGATAATTGTAAATCGAAAAACTCCTAATTTGGGAAGAACGTGTCAACTCACCATAGTCAACTTGATAGCTAGACTTGACAACTTGACTCAGCCTTGATTCGAGCTCCGAGCTCTAATGCCAATTGACTAAACCCAACCGAGATTATTTGAACTCAGCCGCATTGGGTTGAACTTGGCCGAACTTAGTTGGACTCGCATGATCTTGCCAAATCAACCCATCAAGAGTAATAACATTGATTTCCTTCTTCTTCTTCATTCTTCATCATCCCTTTCTGCTGCTGGAAACACCCAGCAATGAACGGCCTGGCCCAACTCAGGTGAGTCGAGTTGACTCGCTAGCAACACAACCCAATCACCATACTCCTCTCTCTCTCTTTGTTCATCTCTCCTTTTTTCTCTTCTTCTTCTTTTCATGTTGGACTCCTAGGCTAGTTTTGAACACGTCAAGGCCTGGGCCATCGAGTCGAAAAACTCGGACAAGCTCCAAACCGAGTCTGAACTTGCCTGCAATGGTAATGTTGCAGCCACAACCCTCTACTCTCTCTATCTTCTTTCCTTTTTCTCTTCCTATTCTTCAGCCTTTCCTGCTTCTCTGGAGGCCCAGCAGAGCCCTTGGCTCAGACCAGACTCAGTGGAACTCACCCAGTCAGCATGGTCACGACCGGTCAGTAACTCCATCGCACCGCTCCTCGTCGCCTCTGCTCTCTCTCTCTCTCTCATCATTTGGATGGCAATGATGTGGGCCACACATTCGTAACTCTGGATCTAAAATCGACAACATTACAAGCTGCGCTGATGGTGCAAGTTCATCATGGAAGACGACCGGGCTCCAATGGTGCTTCCCAGTCTGATGGATCTTCCCTTATCACACTGCTTTCGGATGGTTCGCATACACCCCTAAGAGCAAGTGCAAGCTTGAAAAAGAAGCTCCAGGGGTGCTTTTCGGGTGGTTTCTAAGGTAAAAGAGGACTGTTATTAATGGCAGATTGGAAGCAGGGCTTCGTTCCTTCGATCTGGAGGTGTTAGATGATTTGATTCAGCTAGAGGGAGCTTGTGGATGTGAATTTTTCGAAGATTGAATGGAGCTAGGTTGGTGGGTTCAGAAGGAGAAGAAACGACTAGGTTTTGGATCCTTCCTTTGCAAAGCCCTAATGACCAGGTATAAATGACTGGGATTGTTTGGGATTGAACGTCTGAGATCGAGGGACTTCCTCGCACACAGATTGCTAAGCTGGCGGTGAGAACATTTTTCATTTTTGGAAACTTGTGTTTATACGACCCGTTTGCAGCATGGATTGTGTGCATGCACAAGAGCTCCTAAGTGTGGAATCAATTGGGGTTTGGTTAGACAGAGCGTTCGCACCAGATGGACGGTTCAGATCATGGAAGTGGGCCCTGGTTCGTGGGCCGCAATCAAAATCACGGACGTCTATCCGTTTGAATCAAAACTAGTGGAAAAAGAGAGAGAAACCTCTTTATTTCGAGGTCTGTCAGGTCAGCAGTGTTTGACCTGACTGGAAGGTCTAGTGCATAACGGGTGCACCACACCCTGGTGCACATGCATCATAAGTGTGGGACCCACCGTGATGTGTTTGGTAAATCTACTTCGTCCATTGCATTTGTTGGGCCCAATCAAAGCCCCTGACCAAAGATGAGGCAAATGTAAAGCTCAGGGGGGCCATGCCAATGAACTATAGTTTATAAATGTTGATTTCTATTGCTCTAACAGTCAGATTGCCATACTATCAACAATCAACTGTCTAAAGGAGTCCTACTTCCATACTAGGAGTCCATTGATGGTCATAGTAATGACCAGGAATGTCCAGGTGGCATTTTTTATATTTTCTTACTAAAATATCATTTAATGTTATTGTTAATGTTGCTATTATGCTAGTCATTATATATATATATATATATATATATATATATATATATATATATATATATATATATATATATATATATATATATATATATATATATATATATATATATATATATATATATATGTATGTATGTATATTTTACTTTGCACTAAATGATCAAGTCATTAATCGATTTCACTTTGTTGATTTATGGTTGGATTAATCCTAAATTCGAATGATCAAGTGTCCAAAGGGTTTGGGCAGTTAAGTAAAGGTCCAAGACAGTCTAATGACGCGATAACCTAGTCTGGTTAAATAGTAGGGTCTCCATGACTCTACGGTTGGATCGATCCTGATAATATCAACGGATAAGAGGTTCTACGGCTCTTTAGTGTGTTCAGGCCTAACTATTTTATTTATTAGACACTCCTAATAATATTATTTGTACTATTATACTCTACGCATTGTTACTATATGTCTATACATGGATGCTCATTAATTTGTTCATTTATTTGTAGGATCTGTCTTTGATCATGGCCATCAATGTTGAGCCATCTATCCAATCTCAGGCACCTCTATTACTAGAGCAGTTTATGGTTGGATTTTATAATTCAATGGTCGACTTAGGAAGACTGGTCATTAAATTGATTGGTAGAATGTTGTGAGTCTAATGAATGGTGGATTCACTAATTTGGGTCCTGGAACTCTTGATGCATGGTTTAATTGGCCTATTAAGGTGTTGAGATCCCAGGGACAGTGGGTTCCTGAAGAGCAATGCAAATTTCATGATGAGATGATTTTTGTCCTCGAGACTCAATGGGCAGATGACCTGATATATAAATCAAGGTTGTACTAGACGGTTGAGATGGATAGATTGAGAATCACTGTATGACTAAGTTACATGTGTTCCCATACATGTGTAAGTTAAATCAGATTTCCACGGTGACACTCGAGTACTGAAAAGTATAGGGTGTTACAATACATTACCCAATTCAATAATCAGTTATGGTTAGCATGCATCCGTCTATACACTACACATTCATAAATCGGCATAAATTATCATTCATTGGTCGATACATTACCCAAATCAATAATTGGCACTGGTTAGCATGCATTCATCTACGCACTACACATTCACAAATCAACATTAACTATCATACATTCATCTATTCACTACATAAACCATTAATTACGGCATGAGTTTGATAATTATTGGTAACCTAAAGGCAATGGTCCGCACCTTAGGGTGGTGTACCGGGTTTCGGGCTCGCTCTTAAGGCTAGGGTCCCACGGATTTGCTTACCGGCATCCTGTCCCAAGACGGATGACTTGTAAGGCCTTATGCATTCGATTCTCAAAGGAAATCTTCACGAAAGGGTTTTCTATTTACCTCAAATCATTGCGGGGGAGATTCCGGCAATGCGGCATGATGCGGATGCATTGCCTGCTAGTGGTGGTGGAGTGGATCTTCCACACTAGCTCCTCTCCCTCACTTTCTCCCTCTCTCTCTCTCTCTCTCTCTCTCTCTCTCTCTCTCTCTCTCTCTCCCTTTCTTATAATAAAAATTTGTATGGGAGTGAGAGAGTGAAAATGGGGGGCTATTTATAGTGCCAGAATGTGCACATAGCGCCGGTAACCTCTTTTCCCATAAACTTGCCCTGGGGGAGGTTGTTTTCGATTTATAGGGTCCTTTCGAGGGCCCACTGGCTCACCCGTATTAGGAAAAAGGTGCCCCATTATAGGATCTATGTTTGGATACAATCGGGTGGTAATCGGATGCTCCGATTAGCCATGGGGACCCCACTTGCGATGGACGGTCATCGATGATCGATTGGGGCAGCGGCTATAGGGATATGTGTGGGAAAATATCCTTAACTCACACATCGAGTTTGGTTGAAACCCAATGGTCGGAAAGTCGCAACTTCATAAAAGAGCAGAGAGCCCAATTTACTTAAATTTCAGGTTTTTACCTAGGACATTTGCACATCCTATGCACCCAACCTTCAGCCCAAGTTGAGCGATTCTAGACACTATCTTGGCTCGACATCTGCGATGGACGTCAAGCCCGGTAAGACGGTCATTATTCTATAGTTTCGAGTCAAGCAGGCGACTAACATGCGATCTATATCTAATCCGGTCAATCTGGTCATTTTTAGGATGGAATGGGCAACAAGATTTCTCATGTACAACGATTGGGGTTTGTATTAGCTAAATTCATAGTGTGTCTTATTTGTAATTAGTGAAAATAGTAATTCAGCTCTAATCACCCTAATTAAGGACCATAATTGAACTATAATAAAGCTATCCGAATTAGTAAAATATACAAAAAATAGAAAATATTAATTTAATTAAATTGTATGATTCCTAGTATGATTAGAAGCAATTCCTAATAATACATCGAACACAAAAGCTCTAAGATGAAAAAGATATGTGCAGTCCATCAGCAACGTGTAGTTGCTGAAATTTTCAGTTTCAACAGGTCTATTGCTTGTAATGTTTTTGATACTTTTAGTAGGAAAATTATTTTAAAATTTTTTATATTAGTTTATCATTAAGTCTAATTTATCCCTACCAAATTTCATCTCATTTTGATTCTATAAAAATTCTAACAATTCTGGGAGTACCAGCTACCTGAAACTAATAATTTTGGTATAGTTTCCAATAATATATTAAATTAATAGAATTTTTAATTATTTAATTATTTATTTATTTTTATATAAAACTATACTCATCAATATTCAATTTGGCTTTTGAATCACCTCAATCAGAGTTGTATAAAAATATATATGAATTTTTTAGATCAGTGTACTGAGATAGTCAAAATCCAAACATGTAGAATATAGCTGAACAAGGTTACTCGGTTCAACCGAGTCCTACTCGATGCAACCGAGCCCTGCTGTCTAGATTTACTCGGTTACTCAAGGTTTACTTGGTGCAACTGAGCATTGCTACCCCAGTTGTCCCAGTTTAGTCGGTGTAATCGAACCATGCTGTTTATATTCTCAAAATTCTCAAATTTCACTCGGTCGGACGATTTTGGTGAATCCAAGGTCACTCCTTTTAGTCCTAAACACGTGCGAATACACACATGTACATGCACTCAAGTTAATAAATTAAAGGTAACACCCAAGGACATCCAAGTCTCAGTTGGCAAAAATACGGGGTATTACAAGATATAAGATATATCATGGGACATATCGGTCGATATTGTCGATATTTGAAACACTGGTTACTGGTGTACTAGAATTGGGATTGCGAATCCAATTCAAGTCGAACAACAATGACCCCGAGCGCCAAACTAGGTAGACACAGAGTATGACCGAGTTCTGAGAAGATCGGTTGCCTATTAAGCCACTTTCTCAATGTGTAAATGGATTAGGCAATAGTCAGAGGGTGGGGTTCGTCCTCTAATGGTGGGTAACTCCTTTGCCTTCCGTATGAAAGGACTTTTCAGTATAGATTAAATGAAAAGAGAAAAAAATCCTTACTGTCGGCTGCTGTTAGTTACTGAAGGTTACTCCTCTAATGATCGAATGAAGTTCAATGTGTGAGCATAAATTTTAAATACAGCTAAAATTATCAGCTAGTGGATTAATGTTACGGATTACACTACAGAATATAAATGTCAAGTCCGAAAAGTAAATGGTTATGCTAAAAAAAGTAATTTACTCAATAGGGAAAATAAATAATTATACTAAAGAATGTAAATCAATAGGATAATTTCGAAGCTAATTGAAAGATAGATTTTGGTTTGATTAGTTTGGTATATGACAAGTTTTCTGCTTGCTTTACTTTCTTATTTATAAGCTTTGATCCAACAGCTATGGATTTATAAGCTTTGATCCAATAGCTCTGGATCCTTCCCACATTTTGATGGTTATTATAATTGTTGTCCATTATTGGGATTCTAGACACTTCCCACGTTCTTGCTCCTTTAATCTCTCTTCCAGCCACCTGTCCAACAATCGTGCAAATTCGGTCGTTATCCACCTGTCACTTGGCCGTCCAAATTCCGTCACACCTTCATCGATTGCTTTAATGCAATTGATATGTTATGGTTCTGCTTACCGAAATGCGACCGTACATATCTGTAGAAAATCATGCAGCCATAGCATGCATATCCATATAGATTATACATATTTGGCCCTGATTGGTTGAAAACAGGACTTGACCGGATAGGGTACAAACATTGCCCCTGCGTCACTATCCTTTCAAAGAAAGAGACATCGACATTTGATGTTTCATTAATGCCGCCTTTAAATGCCCGCACGTGTGACATAAAATGAACTACCTTCGATTGGTCGCTTTGCTATCGGCTATTCACAACCCCAAGTGCAGGGTCATGATATAGTAATAACTCGGTAAGAACGAGGTTGAATCCACAGGGAATGGGGAACACGGTCTAGAACTAATCTAAATCTAACTTGATTGTCTGGGCTTTTAATCTAATGACGAAGAAAATTGTTTTAATTAATAAAGATAAAAGACTAAGAATCCAGGAATCCACTTATAGCAATCTTAATATTAATTTACTTAATTCAACGATAACTTGATTGGAATCGAAGTCCTATCCTATCTAATCGGATGATAGAGTGGTAAAAATAGAATTTGAACTTTCCATTGGATTAGTTCCCTCATAATCATCTAATTGTAATGATCGTAGGGAATTCAACCATCTACCATGTCCAGGAGACAATGGTAAATCATGAATTTTACATATCACATAATTGCAAAATAGGTAAGAAGATATTAAAAGCTTTTCAGGCATCTACTATAATTAGAGTCACAGTAAACCACAAAAAACTAAAAGTATTCATTTATTCAAACTAGAAATCAATGGAAGTTTAACATAGACTTGAATCAAAGTAAGATAAACATCAAAATAAACTATAAGCTTCATCCCTTAGCCTTAACTAAGAAATTAGCCTAATAAGATTAACATCCTAGAAGAAACTAAAAAGATCAACTAGAACCCTTAAAGAAATCGAAGTGGAAGAACGTTGTCGGTGCTCCACCTTAGCCTTTTCTCCCTTTTAAAACCCTAGTGAATTCTTTGGAACGTCTTAGAGACTCTTATTTATAGTTGTGGAGCTCTAACTTTCGTACCGACTTGGAAATTTTGCAAACCGACCTTGGATTTATGCACTTCTGTTACGCTTCGGTCGAACTAAAGTCACATATGAAAAATCTATGCAAAATCTGTCAAATTTAGGTCAGACCGAAGTTTATTTTGGTGGGACCGAAGTTAGCTTCGGTTGGGTTGAATTAAGGTTAAAAATCTCACTTTCTTGCTTAATTTATTTGTGCGGTTTTTGGTCAGACTGAAGTTGAACTTTGGTGGGACAGAAGTCTATTTTTGGAATTATTTTAGGACTTCTCTTTTTATACTCGAAATTTTAAAATATGATTTTTCTAGCTGATTTTCAGGATTTCTTTTCTTTACTTCAAATCTTAAATTCTCTTCATTCCTCACTAGGTTTCCTTGGATGTTTGGCATGTGAATTCTTCAAAATCAGCCATACACGGAACTCGGGTGGCCCACACCATCTAAAATAATGTGATGACATGTTGAAACATATAAGAGCACTCATTGGGGCCCACCAAAAATTTGATGCATCTGAAACTTGGACTAGCCCCCCCACCAAGTGGGACACACACAATAGATGGACTGGATCTCTCAAGTGACCTACCTTGATGAGAAATATACAAAAATTAATAATAAAATAACATAAAAGAAAAGGGCATGGAGGTGGTTTTGTGGGGCTGATCATGGTCACACCATGATGTATGTGTTAAATCCACACCATTCATCCATCTTACTTGGCCCATTTATTGCATGGTCCCAAAAAGTTGGCCGATTAGAAGTTCATGTAGGCCATGCCACTCGGATAGTGGGAATTCTACTCAAAATACTTAGATTTTTCTGGGGCCCACCTTAGTGATGAGAAGCATATCTAGGCCATTCATCCACTCCTTCAGACCATTTTAAGTCATGAGTAAAAGAATGAGGCAGATCCACACCTCAGGTGGACCATACTATAAGAAACAATGGGAATAAAAATCCCTACTATTAAATCCTTTGAGTTCTACTGTGATGTGTGACTTCCACCAAAGTTGGGTCAGCCATTAGACCGTGGAGCCAACTCATTACACGTATTATCCAAGTCGTCCATCATTTAGACCATCCATGTGTTATGAGTCCCACCCGACGTATGTAGCTTATATCCAAGTCATTCATCTAGTAGGTGGTATCAGCTATGATGTTGTTTGTTGTACAAATTGTTCATGGGGTGAACCCCACCATGTCAATGGGACCCACAATTATAAAAAATATAATAATAATAATAATAATAATAATAAGGAAAGGGAATTGCATGCTTACCAATGAAACTTCCTTGGACATAATGTGATACATGTGAAGCCCACCTAGGTGCATGTGTTGTATACCCACACTACCTATATATTTTTCAGTCACTTGGGAAGTGAGCCCACCTCCTGCCTGTGGACACAAGATGAAGATTTTAGGTGGGCCATGCTACAAGTAGAAATAGTAGTAATAACCCTTGGAAATTCATAGGCTCTAGTGTACCCTTATATGTTGGGATGCTTCCTTGACCATGGACTCTACCTTGTAGTATGATGTAGATCCATGCTATTCATCAGTTTATCCTTATCATTTTAGGGTATGGTCCCATAGACTAGTCAGATCCAAATCTCATGCCACGGGAGCAATATTGATCACTTGTCCACTCTTAAATATTTCTTAGAGCTGCAACAATGTTTGTGAGAAATCTATCCATCTATTCTTTTAAACCGATCATGGACCACCTAATATACATGTTTTACCAGCCATTTATCTATTTTGATTAGATCATTTTAGAGTGTGGGGCTGCCTATATATTTACTACAATCTAATTTGTTTTCATGGTGCCCATTGTAATATTTATTCCTCATTTAGTCCGTCAGTTGGTAGGAATCATGTGGATCACTACACTATAGGAATTTGGGATCTTGAGTGGCCCACCTAGTAGTGTGGATTGGTGGAAGTTGTGTGGACCACCACATGTGAGTGCTTGATTTTTATAGCCCACCTAACTGTATGAAAATTGGGGCAATTGTGTGACTACTTGTCTAAGTAGATTTATGATTGTTGTGGCCCTTAACCACATGATCACTGACGGGATGAATGATAACTAGATTTGACAAAATGGTGTTGAATATGTACCTCATAAATTTTGTGATCATGCGTGACGTGGATAGCCGTGAATTTGTGGGTATGTGGGGAATGTGTGGCCCAACCATACGATCAAGTGGTGCTTTAGTGACTGATAAATTATGTGAAATTGTGGTATTGATCGCCTGATTATGTAAAAATTTAGTAAAGTGGTTGCCCCATTATGCGAAATATGGTATAATAATAATAATAATAAGTAACTATCTCACCTTAAGTCCCTTATCATGACAAGTAGAGTGACATTTGTGTGGCCACTCAACCATATGGACTTCTGATAATGGAGTGGCCATAAAACCATGTGGGCATATGAGAATTGTGTGTTACTCAGACTCATGGACTATGCTGATGGTGTAACCTCTTTAGTATGTGAACTTAGGGTGTGTGTCAGATTGATTATGTACCCTACCTTGATGTAATGTGATGCCTTGATGTGAGTATGGCATATTTCACCATTTATCCATTAGGCTAGCTAATTCTACAATACAATTCCAAAATAACCTAGATCCAATTCCTAAATAAGTCAGACGACATGAAATAGTGTTAATTGAACGTATAACTTTCGAACACTTGTGAACCCACTCAATGTACATATTTTATCCGCACTATTCAATTGTTTTACCACCAAACAATTCGATCATGAAGCCCGCTGTCGTGTGCCTTGTACATTTGAACTGTTCTTTCGCGTACTACCTTAATGAGTGTAAGTTACCTATACTATCTACTTGTTGGGACCCACCGTAATGTTTGTTTGTGCACCAATCTGCTTGCATAACCACTTGGAAGTAGGACCCACTACGTTATATGAGACAAACCCGCATTATCCAACCGTGACTAACTCTTATGTGTATATTATATACCAAGTTGTTCTACTTAGGGCTCACTATATCTTATGAAGTTTACTTGTGCCTTCCAAACCATTGTAAAATTATTATGATAATTATTTATAAATCCAATCTACTAGCAACCCACGTGAAGGTGAAGTCCACTACATTATATGAGTTTCACTAGCACTATTCATCCTATGGCTCATTTACTATATGTTATGTCTAAGCCTTTCATCTCATAACCACTTGGTGCATGTACTTTGGGTCACTACCACTCATTAACCATAAGGCCCAGTTAGGGTATAACCACGTGGTCCCAATAGAAGAAAATCATATTGAGCCAAAGCCACTAATGGAATATCTATCTTGTGAAGGATATGGTATAACTCTTATTACAATTAATGCTCGTAATTATGATAGTTATGGATGGTATTAGTGATGTCAGTGATTGTGGTTAATAGAAGTATGTGATTTAATACTTAACCATGTTGATATTGATCATACTCATGTACTATATAATGATGGTATGTGCAAGTGTACTTCAATACATTTGTTCATGTGTAAGACATGTCCTCTTCAGTTTAGTCACATGATCATGGATTGATATAGTTGACAGTGGCATATGATGATTATACGTCATTTTTTCCTTAAAGGTTAAGCAGACCCTAAACTCATGACATTATATGCATACCACATGCCCTTGAATGTATGCCTTATCATGGTTACTTGAATTCATGTATAATCATGACATACATGATAATCGAAATACCATAGTCATGCCGTATAACATGAGTTGGATCTTGACGATGAAATGTATATCTATGATGATGACTTGGGTTATCCTGAAAAATGAACGGGACACCGGAAGTGTGGAAATAGTAGGGGATGATGTGCCCCTTGGGTTGAAAGTCCCTAAACCCCTATGCTAGCTAAGGTTACCTCATCGTCGGGCCGAGTGGATACATGGGTCATGGATTTAACTCTCACTGACGAGGTCGGGTTGAGAAGAGGTGGGCCCAACCTACTTAAGGGCTGAGGTGCAAACAGGGACTGGTCTGACTCGCCGGTGAGGAGAAGCCCGAATGAAGTCCGCTACTGGCATGCCTGGTGGAAGTCCATCGCTGGGCGGGTATGCGAGGTCGATTACTAGTATCTGGTGCATGGGTATCGACTACAGTGTATCCCATGATATACAGTTGGTGGAAGTCCACCATAGGGCGAGTATGCAAGGACGATTACTAGTGTCCGGTGCATGGTATTGACTACAGTGCTTCCCAAGATATACAGTTATGATATGGTATGACAATATGATGATGATGATGTGATTACGGATGCATGTAATATGGTTATGGCTATGGTATGGGAGAAATGAAAAGATGACTTGGTGATGCTGGTAGCATTGACTCGGAGTATCATTATGATGCATATGCATTGCATTGACAATGACATCACACCTTACGTGCTACACGCCTCTCACATATATGATTCCCTTGCAACATATTTATCTTGCCTGCATGTAGGACACATTACACACACGTGTGTACTCACTATGCTTTTTGCCTAAGCTTCCTATTTCCCATTTTTTTCAGGGTTGGAGTAGCTTGGAAGACTTATCTTTCTCGATGCATTGCATCTATCTTTCGATTTGGCAATGATGACGTTATGTAGCTTTTGGAAAGCATTATCCTTGTAACCATCAAGATTTTTAATGGAGAGTGTTGCTTGGTCTTTTGATAATGAATCTTCATGCTCAAGTATTATGTATAAATGTATATATATAAAAAAATTCATCCAAAATCTTCCTTGTGATGCGCTGAACTCGGGACCTGGTGTACAGAAGTCGAGTGCCGGATTCGGAGCATGACGGAAGCTGTCCGTGCCCAGGTTTGGGGCGTGACATTCCAAATCTTCAATTATTCATTATCTTCTTTTGATTTCTAAATCCATCATTTTAAGCGCATATCCATCTTTAGGTCCAAAACTACCTCGCATGAAAAAATATATATAATTAAATAGAATTAATACTTAAATGCCAGGAAAACTAATGTGATTGAGGGGTTAAATATGTAATATTTGAGTCTCAACATCGGCTGGGTCGAATCAAGGCGTCGAATGAATCTTGAGCCAACACGTGTCTTTATTAGCCATTCTATCGCAATAATTGTGATTTTGCAATAAATGCCCTTTCCGTTTTGCATTTATATATTCACCACTTCGTATCCAATTTCATCACTCTTTCGAATTGCTTTCTCTTACAGCTTCTTTATTCGAAACATTTGATTCTCATCCTTCTGTAATAGCTGCTTCTTCGTTGTTTGCTCCCTCTTTCGATCAGAAAGATATAATGGCAGTAATGGATCTATTCACTAAGAAATGTATCGAGAAATTATCTTCAAATCTCCTTTGGGTGAATAGGCTTTTTGTCTTGGTCTGACATTTTCTCCAGAAGTTTCAGCCAAAGAACTTTAACCACTAGATCCATTCTTCCCTATTTGCATGGGAGATAACATTTTAATAAGATCCGGAGCAATCCCTGATGCGGCCAGCGCGTTGAAAATATTGAGAATGTGGCCGAAACCACTTTTAGGATGGGGAGATTGGTTCACTCAAGTGTCGTCCTAGTATGAAGATCAATGGAAGGGGATTGGCATATATGAATGCATCAAACTCTCTCTCTCTCTCTGAGTATGTGGTCAATACATCTCTTCTTCTTTCTCTATCATCGTTCTGGGGTACTTCAACTAATACCTTCATTTTTTGTTGTGGTCTAATGAGCATCACCATCAAGAATATCTGTCATCTGATCGAGCTTTGCCTTTTGGGATGACATACTATGCGGAGACCAAGACAAGGCAATGCAAAAACTTTCCAAGTAAGAACGCCAAGGGGTACACCAATTTTATGAAGCCTTATTGCAAATTCGAAAGTCCGGTCGAAGAGGATGAGCACGTCGCCTTCATTCTTCTCTCAATTTGCCATCACTTGATTTGTGTCAATGCCCAGTAGGTCACAGCGGAGTATGTGAGGCCTGTATCCTAGACAGTACCATTCCGTAGGCTTCCGCGGTCCTCCCGGTCGAATTCCGGTGACCCGTGATGCATAGATAGCAGTTGCGCATGACCTTGAGTCATATCCTATATTCCAGAGTTAGCTTGACCAGATACTTGTACCCTTACGACTGCACCGTCACCGCGGTTCCGATGCCGCATCTCGCACGCTGAGGCGATACCAAGGCTAGGAGATGTGGGCCTGCATTTAGTTTGAAGAAAACACCGCACTTTGTAATCCCAAGAGAATCCATCACATTAAATGTTAAGTACACATGCCATCACTCCCATCACTCACACCCATCCCCAAGTACAATACCTATCCTCAAAGTCAACTCTTCCTCTTACACATCCCTTTCACCCATCCATCACCCATCACACCCATCTCTTACAACCCTCTCTCTCATTTCTCTATCCATTCTCCCAAGCAATAGTCCTAGCAAGAGAGCTTCCATGAGAGGAGCTTTGTGTGTGGTTAGCCTTCCTACCACCCAATCCCACCCTCCATGATCAATCTCAACCGTTGAATCATGTTCCATTGGAGCTCTAACATGCATTGACGGAAGAAGGAAGAGGAGATCCAACGGTGGGTGTTCATCATCTTGATTTTTATGATTTAAGGCCTCACATATGGTGGGACCCATCTTGATGTATGCATTGTATAGAGAGGGGCCCATAGTGGTGGGGTCCCTCCCTTTCTCACGTTTATATATATATATATATATATATATATATATATATATATATATATATATATATATATATATATATATATATATATATATATATATATATATATATCTTTTCATTTTGTGGCCCACCTTGCTGTTGATCCACACCATCCACCTGTGTGGACTGTCGTGATGTATATATTATTCCACACCGTCTAGATGCCCTGGACGATGGTACCCACATGAGATAGTTGTTGTCCAGCACGTGGCCCACCTTGATTTATGTATTATATCCCAGTCGTCTATTTGGACGGTGGGCCAGCAGGCCACACCACACAGCAGTAGCTGTTATGCTGATGATCAGCAAGTTCTGTGGGTCCCACAGCTACACAGCAGCATGTAGCTACTATGGTATTGACGTCAACAATTTCTGTGGGGCCCACGCAGCTCTCAACTGAATGACATCAGCAAGTGTGGGCCCTGATCACGAGGTACATGCTATATCTAAACTGTCCATCCATTTTGCCGTGGCCCACATGATGTATGTTTTGGATTGACACCATCCATATGCTAGGACGGTGGGACCCCTGTGACGTATGTGTTTTATCAACACCGTCCATCCATTTTTCCAAGATCATTTATATGGTGGGCCCTACATGGGACCCACCTTGGGACATATATTATCTAACCATCCATCTGATGGTACCCCACCATGATGTATTTATTTCATTCACACCGTCCAGATTGTGCTGGACGGTGCTGGACTATGTTTGGACAGTGCTAATTTTCATGAACAATGTTTGGATAGTGCTGATTTACATGGACAATGTTTGGACAGTGTTGATTTACATGGATAATGTTTGGACAGTGCTGATCATCATTTGTGAGCCATGTACCCCATAGAATGATAGTGTGCAGTGATACACATGTTGCACTTACAGCTATTGAAATGATTTTTGGTGTAATCCAAGCTCTCACTTGAGGCCCATTGGTGTGGCCCATTGATGTCGTCTACTCATTGTATATGAGGCCCATTGGTGCGGCCCATTAATGTGGCCCACTCATTATATATGAGGCCCATTGGTGCGGCCATTGATGCGACCCACTTGATATATATTGAGGCCCATGGGTTACGACCCATTATGATGTATATTGAGGCCTATGGGTCGTAGCCCATTGTGATGTATTTGATCCCCATAGGTCATGGCCCATGATGATGTATATTAGGCCTATGTATGTGGCCCATCGTGATGTACATTAGTAACGTGAGGAGGCCTACTGTGATGTGTTCGTGACCTTTGATGAGGCCTGATATGATGTATATTGAGGCCCATGGGTTACGACCCATTATGATGTATATTGAAGCCCATGGGTTACAACCCATTTTGATGTATATTGAGGCCTATGGGTCGTAGCCCATTATGATGTATTTGAGGCCCATGGGTCATGGCCCATGGTAATGTATATTAGTCCCGTGTATGTGGTCCATCGTGATGTACATTAGGCATGCGAGGATGCCCACTGTGATGTGTTCGTGACCTTTGATGAGGCTCGATGTGTTGTATGAGAGGCCCATATGTGTGGCCTAATGTGATGTATTTATGACCCATTTGGCGAGGCCCACTATGATGTAATTGTGGCCCAAGTATGAGGCCCGATATGATGTATTTGAGGCCCATGAGTAAGGCCCATCGTGATTTATTGTGGCCCATATGATGAGGCCTGATGTGATGTTTATGTGGCCCATATGATGAGGCCCAATGTGATGTATATTAGGCTCATGTGATGCGGCTCATGGTGATGTATATTAGGCCCCTGTATGTGGCCCATCGTGATGTACATTAGGCAGGTGATGAGGGCCACTGTGATGTGTTCGTAACCTTTGATGAGGCCCGATATGATGTATTTGAGGCACATGAGTAAGGCTCATCGTGATTTATTGTGGCCCATATGATGAGGCTCGATGCGGCGTTTATGTGGCCCATTAATGAGGCCCAATGTGATGTATATTAGGCCCGTGTGATGCAGCCTATCGTGATGTATATATGACCCATGTGATGCGGCCCATTAAGATTGTATGTGGCCCACTATGTTGAGTATGAGGCCCTTATGTGAGTCCATGGGCCCACTATATGTTTGGCCCTATAAGGGACACTCCTTGGGAGCAATGTTGGTTAAATGTCCATATTGATAGGCAATGATGGTTAGATGTCCGCATAGTGACCTTCCTTTAGGCCGATTATCGAGGCTGATTATCGATGTTGATTATCAGTGCCGGTTATCGATACCAATTATGAGTATGTAATAGCATAGCATTATGATACATGCCCATACACATCATCTGCAAGTCTATTATAAGATGTGGTTGACCATTGCATATGCCATTGGATAGGTTGTTATGAGACTCTGTGATAGGCGGAGATTGTCTCACATGAGCGCATGGTATGCGCGGGATTAATGTATGACTGGATTGTATGACTCATGCATCTTGCATTGTGTGTTGTGATTACTGTACGCCCTAGCGACATCAGGGCCGTAGCCTCCACAGGCATGTCGTGGATGGCTAGATGAGACACCAAAAATCTGTTACTAGCATCGGGGTGTCATAGATGTCCCTGGGTGAAAATCCCTAAACCTCCATGGTCAGGAGACGCCCTAACTTCTAAACCGAGTAGATACATGAGCGCCCGAGTGTCGAATACCAGTAGGCCGTGTCTCCCATTGTGTCGTGGTCTGTTGGGAAGGGGTTGTGGCCTTACCCACCTGAGGGTAGTAGGCATAGCTAAACTGAGTTTGACCAGCTCGTAATTGGGTCCGCTATCGACGTGTTGGGTAGATATTGGAGACTACTGGCCAGGCTGATAGTGAGGTCTCTTTCACTTGCATGGTTGTGCGTCCAGTAGGCGACAATTGCATGTAGAGTGTACTAGACCCCGGTGATGATCCCGGAGATGTACGTTATTGATATGTGGACTTATTGAGTTGGAGTTGTATACTCAACATCTTACTCATTCATTCACTATCCACTTGGGCTGGTGGTGCGCAACTAATTTGATATGTGTACCTTCGTAATAGCTAAGATTTTGGTTAGGCGCGTGACTAACCTGAGATCAGGAGTCTACCACATTGATCTGACTATCCAAATTTAGGTATGAGACTAGTTTGGATAGAAGTCCCTTGTGATGGACCCCATAGCCTGTGATACTATGTACTATCATCTCAACTTCATAATTTAGCTTGGTCATTTCACTCACACCACATATCGCATACTGCATCCGCGGTATATGACATTTTGGGTTACTATGTTTCTGTATTTATATGGCTTAGATATGGCTGATGGTATTTGTGACTCTTTAGGATTTGCATATTGCATTGCATTATCAGCATTTGATATTTGGCTCTCTATGATTCTGCATTGCATATTCCGATATTAAATGATTAATAGACTTGCCAATACTTCTGTTTACTCTGATATCTATGTGTTTGGCACTTACCTTGTGCACACACTTTCACCACCCTCTAAGCTTTCTATAAGCTTATGCATGATAGATGCATGCAGGTGGAGTTAGGTCACAACCGCATTGAGCTTGGAGCGTGCAGTGGTCTTCTGGAGCTTTGATTTTTGATATATGTATTTCCCTTTCAGCACTGTATTCATCTGTTTATATTAGTGGATATGTGATGATGATGTTGCTTTTATGATTTGGGCAAACTTGTGATTATGCTTCTTGCGAGATAAATGTACATTGGAAAATCCTCCTTGTAGGATCCCAGGATCGAAATCTGGCGTATGCACGCTGGGAGCCGAGAATGGGGTACTACGGAGGCTGTTGACACCGGATTCGGCAATCGGGAATTTTGTGATCCCGATTTTCAAGTTTGGGGCGTGATAGAGTACGTTTCTTTGGCCGAATGCCTTGCTGAAGACTATCGCATAGCCTTGGCATCATATTGAAATTGCGGTGAAACCGCTAATTGAAGTATGGAATTATGTCCAAGTGTCTTAGAGGAGGGTGAATAAGACTTTTCAAAAATTATTTAACTACAAAAACAAACAATGCCTAACTTAAATTGATTTATTAATTAAACCAAGTAAGGTAAAATAACTCTAAGCTTCCAAGCAAATAGTGGGTCCAATCACATAGGCCACACATGATTTGTAAGTTAAGCAGTCATTCAATCATGCATTATAATTAAGCATTTGAATCGTATAAGCATAATTAAACAGATGCACAAAGACAGTCCCAAACACATTGATATATAGTGGTTTGGCTACGCGCCTACTCCACTCCCGGCGGTCGCACTCAATCCATGAGTGTACCCGATTTCACTATCCAATAGTTTTAAATCAAATTAACCATAAACCTTTACAACCTACATAAGGTTAAACTAAGGAGCCTACACAAGGCAATGGGTCCTACACAATGACTCTAAGGTTTATGCCCTACGAAAGAGCAAGGGTCTTACATAAGAATCCAATGCTTTATGCCCTACACAAGAGTAAAGGCCCTACACAAGAACTTAATACTTTAGGCCACATAGGTTAAGGTCTTACATAAGAACATAACAATTTAGTCCACACAAGCCAAGGTCCTACACAAGAACCTAACAATTTAGGCCACACAGGCCAAGGTTCTGCATAAGAACATAATGTTTAATTCCTACACAAGGACAAAAACACGTATTCTCCCGTCGAAGGCTTACGAAAGGTCTTAGTGAGTTTGTTAACTTAAACTCTAAATCCCAATCCTATATAAGAAAAGGGCTTCAGACTCGATGGACTCTAGATACTTACAAGTAAGTGAGTGAGCCCCGTTTTAGCACATGTTGTTGAAGATCTTCCTAGTGGTGAAGAGTATTTAGCTCCCTTAAACTACAACCGGTTATAGATGCTCCAATCAAGGTACCGAGGTTGTTGGGTTTAGGGTTTAATTGATCTACTATAGTTAATGATATGTATTTATGATCTAGAGAAGATACTATGAGAAAAGCTTTTAAAGATCCCAGCACAATGATTTGCATTTAAGAAGTGCTGCTGGATGATCAATAAAGGCCGGAGTTCATTCTTCAATCCAAGCTATTAAATATACCAATAAATGCTTGAGCAATGGATTAAATGATGAACTCCTATTGGAAAGAGGGCTTGAGAGGAAGGGTAATAACTTAGGGACTAACTCTCTCAAAGTTCTCTTTAATACTTACTCAATTTATTCAAAAAGCAACCCAAGGTTTATATAGAGTCAAATCCCAATGGTAAAAAAAGGATAGAAATCTATCGTTGTCGATGCCATCAGAAGTCTTTGATGCTATCAAAGTTTCCTTCAATGTTATCGAACCTTCTTAGATTGCATCGACTCACTACATAGGATTTTCAAATAAGTGTAGGACAAATTTTGTCTGATGTCATCAATCATCCTTCGATGCCATCGAAGGGCCCTTCAATGTCATCGAGAGATGGCTCAATGCCATTGAATATAAAATGTCACTTGGTTGCTAGACCAAATGAGCTAAGTTTTAATGCCATTTAATATAAAATAATTTTCTTATGAAAGCACACTGGATAGTTTGATCCATATTTTGATGCCATTGAACATCCTTTTGATGTCATCAAATTTTGATTTTTGATGTCATCGAATGGCTTTCGATGCCATTGAGAATATACATTTTTCCTTGCAAGATCACTGGACAAATTGGTCATCTTTTTTATGCTATCGAACTGTGTTTAATGCCACTGACTGACTTATTTCAATGCTATCGAAAGTGATTCGATTTCATCGAAGAACACTTAGAGTATTTCAAAATTGGTGGAGGGAAGTAGCCCAAGGTTGATGCAATCGAAGTAGGTTCAATGTCATCAAAACATAAGTTTCGATGCCATCGAACTTCCTTCGATGCAATCGACAATACCTAGCATATGTTCAGTTTGTTGTTGGACTATTAGGGTAGGATTTCAATGTTACCGATCAGAGTTCGATGCCATCGAAATCATCCAGTTCAATGCAATCGACGGGGCATGAAATTTATCTGTTTAATTTATCTTTCCACCAACTCTAGAAATAATTTAAACTAAGCTTACCAAGGATTTTGTAAATATATTTTTGGTTAAGATTAGGTTTTTATAAAAGGGGTCATATACCTTAGGGGTTTGGTTAGGGAAGTGAGGCTCTGTTTACCTATGTGAATACTCGAACTTCTTCAAGCTGGCTGAGTCTTTGCTTGTAATCTTCAATTTGGGGCTCACTTGACAGACTGACTCAACACTCACAGAATTGACAAACAAGGGCACTTTCACATATGTCCTCAACCACTTGTATCAAGGTCTTTATGAAGTCACTCATAAAGGACTACCTTCTGCAGGAGGACCACTCTGGCTTGTTCAGATGTGGTTCGTAGCATACTTCCGTCCTTCCTCATTCGATCAGCTGACATATACTGACAGATCGTACTCTTCTTTAAATTCTCCACATCTTTCTAGAGAATATCCCGATCAACGATTATCTCACTGGATTCTTTTCCCTTAACAAATCCAAAGAAAATCAATCCTTCGTGCCCTTTGCAGAAGAAAAGACTTACGGGCCAGGATGGCTCATAGGGCAATTCGAGCCTAATGATGAGTATTTAGCTGGTCGGTTGCATCAAGCTTGGATGTACTATGTCATCACCCGCGGCTTGGCTTATTGTGACATAATTGAGAAAGGTAAAAATGCGAAAGCAGGGGTCGAGAAATACTATCCTTCCCTATTTGCTCAACAATTAGGTTTGATGCAATACATTTCGTGACCTCTCACTCATAAAACATACAACAAACCCCCTTACGATCGCGTAATAGTGACCGATGGAGAGCTTTATGTTTCTCTCAACAACTTTTATCGTAAGGAGTCGCTCACCTTGAAGATCCCAAACTATTCGAACCCTCTGAAGCAATGGGTAACTTTGTGGCATGGTGGGATCATTAATATATTAAATTCCTGGGCGACCGGAGTATTACAGAGCTTATATCCCAATTTTTCTCTCAATTAGGTTTAGTGGTGAGCAAGAAAAGAAGTACCCCTATGCTGCCTGCCACTACTGTAAAGAGAATAGAGAGGGCGAGGACTAGATCAACAACCACTTCTCCCATTCTGACAACCGAAGCACCTATCCCAGGGGTCTCACAGATTTCATGGGAGCATTTTAATATTCTTACGGCCGTTCAACTGCGATGGATAGCTCTGAAGAATATTTTAGATTTGGGAGGTATCCTCGGTCATCCTTCTTTAAAAATTCCTAGCCTTTCCCACAAGTGCACCGATCTTCCCAAGTCTCATTCGATGATAAGAGATCAACCGGTATTACGATCAAGTCGGACATCAAGTACTTCTACAATAGAGGCCATAAATATTTTTAAACAAAGTATTGGCCTGGTCTTGGTATCAAAGATTATTCCAACGAGATTGATGAAGGCTTAAAAAGCCATGAGGAAGCTCATTTCAATAAGTAACTTGTGTAGGATTGGGATTTAGAGTTTAGTTCCACTCATAGCTATCTTAATGTTAATTTACTTGATTCAATTAGATCGTAAAACTTAAATTGAAGTCCTATTCTATCTAGCCAGATAATAGAGTAGTTAAATCATCATTCATAAACCTCAAAATAGGTTTGAACTTTCGTTGAATTGGTTCCCTCATAAAGCATCAACGATATGATTGTAGTATATTCGAAGTATTTATCATGCCCAAAGTCAACAATAAATCAATGGAATCTATAGATCAATCCCTTGTAAGATTAGTAAGAAAATATTCTTAGACTTCCTAAGCATCCAATGTGCCAGGAGTCAACAATGTATTAAAGTAAACTGAAAATACTTCTTCATTCAAACTAAATATCAAATTGAAAATACTTCTTCATTCAAACCAAAAATCTATGAATTGTTCAACATATAAGCTAAATAACTTGAATCAAAGTAAACTAAATATTAAGAAGAACTATAAGCTTCACCTCTTAGCTCTAGCTAAGAGATTAGTCAACCATTGACATGATTGAACTAAAACTCAAATAAAAAAAATATAAAAACTAACTAGAACTGAAGGATTGAATAGGAGGAAGGACTCTTTGAATCTCCACAATTCCTTACTTTACTCCTTCTACCCTAATTTGTGTTTTGAAGATCCTAAAACATCCCTTTATATAGCCTTGATTCGCACCGACTTTAAAAGCGACTTGAATTTACACAGCTTTCACATCTTCGATGACATCGAACTCCTATCGAAGAGATCAACTAAAAATAGGAAACTATCCAGCAACGAACTTTCAAGTTAAGGTATTTTCACGATTCCATCGAGCCTCCTTCGATGGTATCGAACACTCCTTTGATAGCATTAAACACTCATCGAAGGGTGCATGAACATGTCTAACAACAAAATTGAGAAATTCATGAATTTTGTAATGGGATCGAGGGTGGCTTTGATGGCATCGACACTTACTTTGATAACATCGACGATGTCATCAATGGCATTGAAGTATCGATTTCTTCACTTTTGATTTTTTGCACTTTGAATCCTCAATTTTCTTCCTTCCTTGCTTAGTTTCCTTGGATCTTTGGTTATTGAATTCTTTAGTCTTGACCTCCATAGATCCAATCCTTCACTTGGTAATTCTTTGAGCATTAAATCGTCACTTTAATCACCTTTTTCTCCATATCTCTCAAAATCACCTCACATAAGTGCATTCATGTTTATAAAACTAAAGTATAATAAGGGGAAATATACAATATTTCACACTAAACAATGTACGCGTGTAAGTGCTAATGTTTTAAGCATACAAGTAGTTGTTAAATTTCGTAGATAAAATGTATACGGTATGGAACTTCAACACACTTTAGCTTTCTTCGACATTTCAAGACTAGAGCGCAACTCAATATATCCAGAGTAGAAGGTTCAGAACGAATTCAAGAGAATGATCATTTGTATGCCAACTTATAGGTAAAGATGACCTTAGAAAAGATCTTAGGATATAGTACTTCATTATGGTTTTTCAAACCTTAACTTGTGGAATTTTTATATGAAAAATTGAGGGTGTTTAGCCAGCCCAACCAAACCTTCAGCCAGACGAACCATCTATGGTCAACTCGAGATCAACCTAAGTCAAGTTTCCAACAACATAAATATTTGTTTCTGTTAGATCTTCGGCCAGTTCAACCCTGCCTTCGGCTAGCCGAACTCAGCTCGGGCCAGCCCGAGGTCAACTCAGGTCAAGTTTACAACATTATTTATTTTCTTATTTTTAGGAGCTTAGGCTTGTCGAAGCTTGTCTATAGCCAGCCAAAGTTTTACTCGGTCTACCCTAAGTTTTGATAAAATTAAATCCCGCGAAATTCGATAGCCGTTGGAATAGTATCGTGGAAATCTGGCTAGCCGAAGGAATTCTTAGGCAGACCGAAGAGCCGAAAATTTTTCTATAAACAGAGACCATTTTTCATTATTTAAAACATAAAAATTAGAAAGAATTCTTCCACAAACAAAGAGAGAAATTCTAGTCTTTTCAAGGTAATTTGCTTAATCATTCTTATATTCTTTTATAGGTTATTCAATTCTCTTCTCGAGTATATTTAAATTCATTAGAGAGTGCTTTATACTCAACTTGAGATTAGAGAATTGAATCTAGAACTTTTAGGGTTTTATTCTTTGAGAAATTATATATCCCTAGATCCTTTTTGGTTGAGCATACATTGGTCCATCATCATCCAAGAAAAGGGATGGTTCAATCTATTGAAGCATCTACTTCTAAAAGGCTTCATCAGTATCTTCGCATTAACATTTGTCTACAATAAGATAAGTATTTAGTTTCAATATATTTCTTTCATTTTGGGTTTGTTGAGATGGCCCAAAAATATCATCGGGTTGTGTAGTGGTTAGCCCGTGAAAATCACTTGAGGTTTTATTGTGGTAAGCCTTTGAAAATCACAAGAATTGTAGGAGCTTATTGAAGTGATCCTGTGAAAACCTTGAAAATAGTGGAAAGCCAAAATTATGAGGAGTAGTAATTTTGGGAGTGAAGTAGGTTTGTGTTAAACACCTGTAAGTGCTATGTTTTCTAGCTCCTATATTGTCAAATTTCGTAGTGCCAAAACCTCTTAGAATCTGTGTCTTGTGTAGCTCATCTACATATTCAAGATCATGCATCTTATGTACAAGAACAAGAGTCTTTACCTCAAGAACTTCAAATGCAAGATCAAGAGATATACAAGTTCAAGTTCAAGTACAACACCAAGTGTTAGTTCAATCTTTCAAGTTTCAATAGTTAAAGGTTTCAAAGCTTCATCCATATCAAGACAAAGTTCTTTACTTTGGTACTTAAAGCTCAAGCTGAAATACAAGTTAAGTACCTCAAGCTCAAGCTTCAAAGTGTTTCAATTTCAAGCTTCAAAGAGTTACAAGTTCAAGCTTCGACATACTTCAAGATGCCAAGCTTCATGTATGTTAAGATCAACTATCAACTGAAGCAAATGATGGTTCAATGTTCATATATCGCTTATAAGGTATGAATGACCCTAGATTGATCATAGGTTAGGTCATATTGTTTGCATACTTAAATTGGGTCACTTTATAGGTATATAAACTGTTTTCTTGACTAGTCTTAGCCTATGTTCGACTAGTCCTAGTACTGGCTCGACCAGTATAAGAAATTCCTCGACCAGTCCAAGGTTTGTTACTAATTTTTAGGATTTTTTGTTATAGCCTCTACAAGTCCTGGATACTACTCGACCAATCGAGTGAACAGTGCTCGACCAGTCGAGCAGGCTCGACTCAAAGTCCAACAACCAAATTGGGTCCCACACGACCAGTTGTAGGCATGGCTCGACCGGTCGTGGATGCTTCTCGACCAGTCGTGGAATGACTTTATCTTATCACGCACAAATTTTTAAAAGTTTGTTGCTCCTTCGACCAGTCGAGCTGTCCTCTGGGCCAGTCGAGTGAGCAATTTTTACACTTATAAATAGAATACGTTTTTCAGAGTTTGATATCTAATTCAAGCAAAGGTAAGACACCACTACGAGAGATAAGTTAGTGATATTCTTAAGCTATTTAGTGCTCATTTAATATTCTCTTTAATTAGCTTTTTGTATTTGATTTTGTATTCTACATTTCAATCTTATTTGAAGAAGGGATTGAAAATTTCTCATTTCTTGGAATCAAAATCAAATCAAGCTAGCCTAAAGTGATTTAATCTAAAAAATCATTTAGAACTTAGAACCTTTTCATGAGTGAGTGTGGACATTGAACATCTATGTTGAACTTCTACTCTGAAGGTTGCATCAAAGGAGAATATCTAGATAAATATTTTACAGTTTTGTATATCTATTCTTTTAGTTTCTTTGAGATTGTGCCAGGAAAAATCTCTTTCTTTTGGTTTGTCTGAGGTGATCCAGAAAGCTCAGTGTGGATTTTTGAATTGTGTAAGCCCACTTGAAAGACACAATTGTGAAGGTTTTAGGTGAACCTTGAAAAACCTATTACATAGTGAACGCCAATATCTACGTTGTGAGGATATTGGGAGTGGAGTAGTTGTGTGGCTATTTTTCTAAACAATTGGTGTACACACAAGCAAACTACTATAATTTCTGGTCTTATGGTGATTGATTGATTATGACATTTTGTAGATATTATAATTTCTTTTTACACATTTATGGAGAATGTTGTAATCTTTTTATGCAAGTGTGGGAATGTTGTAATAGCTTAGTTATTTTCTTTGCTATTTATTTCTTTATTCCTCTATATATCGGTTTGAGATTTTGATACACGGACCATTCTAGGAATCAGGTTGTCCTACCATAAGCCATTGGTTTTTAGTGTAAGGTTGTCCTTAGAACAACGTCTATATCAACCTCTCAATACTTGTACATTTGAGGTTGTTATTCATTTCTGCATTTTGGGATTGTTTAAGTGTTATCTTTATTTATATTTCTTTAATTCCGCATTTAATTTTTTAATTTGGTATTGTCCTATTCACTCCCCCTTTAGGACTCTTAGCTCGGCCTTTTCAAGTGGTATCAGAGCCTAATAGCTTGCTTTAATTATTATTTTTGGATTAATTTACTGAGCTAATCGATCTGAGAGTTTTAGGATGTCAAATTTTGATAGCCTTTCAGTCACTAGGCCTCCACCATTTGATGGCTCCAATTATGCCTATTAGAAAGCTAGAATGAGGATTTTCTTAAAATCCATTGATGAGAACGTGTGGTAAGCCACAGTGACTAATTAGACCCCTCCTACCACTGAAGTGACTGGTACCGATGGATCTGTAATTGTAAAGTAACACCTTATTTTACTTGGACCAATCTTCAGAAAAGTGAAAGTAGTGCTAATGCAAAGGCTCTAAATGCAATTACTTGTGCACTATCACCGGATGAATTCAAGAGAATTATATCCTGTGATACTGTAAAACAAGCTTGGGATATTTTGGAAATGACACACGAGGGAACAACAATTGTCAAAAAATCTAAAGTCCAAATCCTCATAACCAAATTTGAGGAAATACGTAAGGAAGAAAGCAAAACTTTCATGGACTTTTATACAAGATTGAATGACATTGTCAACTCTATGTGGGGTCCTGGTGATAGAATCCCAGAAAGTAAAGTCTGTGCAAAGATACTATGCTCACTGCCTGAACGGTTCAATTCAAAGGTGACTGCGATCCAGGAACTTCGTGATACGGATAATATGAGGGTGGAAGAATTAGTTGGTTCCTTACAGACCTATGAGTTAAACTTTAAATCTCTTAAAGGTAAATCCATCACCCTTAAATTTCTAAAATTATTTCTCAAGAAAATAATAATTCTGATTTAGAAAATTTTGAAGATGATATGGCCCTTTTAGTTAAAAAGTTTTATAAGATTTTCAAAAGTAAAAAGAGGGTTGACTTGCAAAAACCTAATGAAAAGAAAAGATTTAAATCTAAAACTTAAAAATCTTTAGAAGACAGCCAATGTTACAACTGCCATGAATATGGGCATCTAGCAAACAATTGTCCTAAAAAGGAAAAACCGAAAAAGAAAGGTATGTTGGCTACATTAGATGAATCGTCCTGCTCTAAAGCTTCTTCTGAGTCAGAAGATTCTGAAATCGAGTCGGGTAATGATGTTAAAGCCCTAATGACTCTAGCCAAATTTACTTTTTCAGAAAATGACGATTCAACTAGTGAAGAAAATCTGAATAGTGATCATGAAAATGAAGAAGATTTTCAAGATGCTTATAATGCCATATAAAAGGAAAGTTGTATAATTGCTGTAAAACTAAAACTTCAAAAAGAAAAGTTTTCAAAACTTGAAGAAAAATTTGATAATCTAGTCTTAGAAAAATCACACATTTCAGATTGTTTTAAAAAAACTAAATGCGATTTAGATTTCAAAACCTCCCTTGTTGAAAACCAAAAATCTGAAAATGAAAAGCTAAACTAGAAGTTTCTTCACTTTTGAGTTTAAAAGACATATGGAGGTATGCCCAAGGTGATCCTAAGTTAGAAAAATTCTTATCCAGATCCAGAAAATGTGGCGATCCATCTGGATTGGGCTACTACAAAAGTATTCCTCCCAAACATAAGAATACTCCACTCACATTTGTGAAAGGAGAGTCTTCTAACTCAAAAGGTAAAAGTGTAAATCAAAATTATTCTAAAAATGCTAAGACTTTTCAAACCTTAAAACCTAAAAACAACCACCTCAACTATAAAAATCAGAATCGTAATCCATTAGCTGAGAAAATTGTTGATTTACTTAAGGAGCTCTTAAAATCTAATTCAGTGGGTCGGGCTTATAACAACTATAAACTTAAGAAGACCAACTATACTCCTAAACCCAAGACTATAATGAAATGGGTCCCTAAGATTACTTTCTTGGTTGCCCACACCACTTTCAAAGCTTCGAGCCATTTAAAGTGGTACCTAGACTGTGGATGCTCCAAACACATGATAGGTGACAAGGGTCTGTTCATCAATCTTAAAGACATGACTGAGGTTCAGTCACAATCGGTGATGGTAGCAATTGTAGAATTTTTGGACAAGGTATGGTTCAACTCTTTAACCTCCCTCTATTTGAGAATGTTTTATATGTAGAAGGGTTAAAACACAACTTATTAAGCATCTCTCAAATATACGATAATAATCATAGTGTAAAATTTACTAACCAAGGTTGTGAAATTCTAAATAAAAATGGTTCTTTAATATTAACTGGTTACAGAACTTCTGAAAACTGCTATATTATTTGTGATTTAAGCTCATCTAATCTATCGTGTTACATGGTCCATACCGATGAGATCGAAGTATGGTATAAGCGCCTCGGACATGTACACTACCGCAACTTGTATAGATTGAGCACAAGAGAGTTGGTAAGAGGCTTACCCAAAATACAGAAAGTAGATAAAATTTGTAGTGAATGCCAGATTGACAAACAAACTAGGAGTACTCACAAAAAATTGAACTCCAATGCCACATCGAAACCGCTTGAACTTCTCCACATGGATCTCATTGGCCCAACTAGAACGGAGAGTCAAGGTGGCAAGAAGTACATACTGGTAATTGTTGATGACTTTACCTGGTTCACTTGGGTAGTCTTCTTAAGAGACAAATCAGAAACTCTCGATGAAGTAAAAAGGGTACTTAAACATATCCAAACGGAAAAAAGGATCTCAAGTCTCTAAGATCCATAGTGATCATGGATCAAAATTTAAAAATAGTAGTTTTGAAAATTTTTACAGTGATTAAGGAATATCACATGAATTTTTTGCTCCCAAAACACCACTTCTGTCACGCCCCAAACTCAGAAACCGGGCTCACAAAATTCTCGATCGCCAAATCCGGCGCCGACAGCCTCCGTAGAACCCCATTCTCGACTCCTAACGCCCATTCGCCAGGTTCCGATCCTGTGATGCTACGAGGAGGATTTTCAATGTCAGTTTGATTCGTAATAAGCATAACCAAAGGCATAACCCACAAACAACAACCAAGAACTCCATTACATTTCCACTATGATCAAAAACTTTACAAGTACAATAAGCATAAAGGGAAATACTATGGTAAAGAACAAAAACTCCAAAATGATCTGCAACGTGCTCCTGCCTCAGCGCTGCTGCGCCCTAACGTCACCTGCACGCAACGGTCGTGCATAAGCTTATAGAAAGCTTAGAGGGTGGTGAAAGTGTATGTGCAAGTTAGTAATATGATCATGCAATATTAGAGTAATGCGGAATATGCAGATGGATCCATAATACCATGAGCCGTACCATGGCTATGCGATACAAGATGCAAGTCAAGCATACAATCCTCATCTAAGTCTACATGTCAATACAGCTCAACTCTGGGATATCACCGGGGTCTAGTACACTCTAAACCAGATCGCCATCACATCGCGCGCAATAAGGTAAGTGGAAGAGACCTCACTATCCGTCTTCCAATATCGGACTCGACTCGTCGATAGTGGACCCATTCCTCGAGCTGGTCAAACTCATCCTAGTATTGCCCCCTACTCTCGGGCGGGTAAGGCTGCACCCCCTTCCAACCGACCACGACACAGTGAAGAGTGCAACCGTCTGGTAATCGGCACTCAACGCTTATCTACCCACTCGGTCTAGACGTTGGAGCAACCTCTTGATACCATAAGGGTTTAGGGACTTTCACCCAGGGATATCTATAGCACCCCATATAGAACAAGATTTTTGGTATCCAATCCTGCCAACCACGATACGCCTGTGGAGGCTACAACCCCGATGTTGCTAGGGAGTACAATAACTATGTCACACAAATGCGAAGTGCATGAATCACGCTATCCAGTCATACAACAAATTCTGCGCATATCGTGCGCTCATGTAGGGCAACACCTCCTTACCGGGGGCTCATAAACAACCTGCCCGAAGGCATATGCTATGATCAGTCAATTCTCATGTCAAGCATACATATGATGCGTATGATCATGAGTCATGGAACTATACTAAACAGGTTATAATGAGATGAACTATTCTTACAATGCAGATGGGCCTGGACAGCCTATGCACAATAAGTACGGGCCTAACAATGGGCCCTAAGGAGAGTCGTAATGTGGACATCCAACCAACATTACACTCGCAATGTGGATGTCAAACCAACATTGCTCCCAAGGCACGATCTTTGTAAACATCGCTACTTGATCCGTGTTGGGGTTACACATTGCAATAGACCTTAGGTTCATCCCATTGTACCTTACATATATATCAAATGGGCCATATCATATGGGCCTATTACTCATCAAATGGGCCACACTAATGGGCCTTATGTGCATTGCAATGGGTCATAACCCATGGGCCTTAGATTGCATCAAATGGGCCTAATCTCATGAGCCTTATACATATCAAATGGGCCTAATCCTGTAGGCCTTATATAAATCAAATGGGCTTAAACCCCTAGGCCTTGTATAAATCAAATAGGCCTAGTCCCAAGGGCCTTGGGATATATCAAATGGTCCAATCCCATGGCCTTACATCCACATCAAAGTGGGTCCACTTCCATGGGCCTTAAATTACATTAAATTGGGCCTAATAAAATGTTTATTTTCCATCCAAATTGAGGCCCAACATAGTGTTTATTTACAATCCAAATTGTTCATAGGGCCCACTACAATGTTTATTTGCAACCCAATCTTTTCATAAGGTCATGTGGACCTTGGGCCCACTGCAATGTTTATTTGTAATCCAAACCATTCATAGGGTCACGGTCAGGGGTAGGTCCCACCGTTCAGAATGAATGGTGTGGATATAACACATAAAACATGGTGGGGCCCACCGTCAAGGGATGGACGGTGTGAATAGAACACAACACGGTGGGCTCCAGCTCCACCGTCCGCTGGACGGTGAAGGAAAAACACAAATATTCAAGGTGGGCTTCCACCATCCACCTAGACGGTGGATATAAGAAACGTACATCACTGTGGGTCCCATATGGGGCCCACCACAGTGTATATTTTCCATCCAAACCGTTCAAAGGGTCACACGGACCCCGGGTGAAGGAAAAACACAAATTTCATCTTGATCTAAAACTTCTATGGCCCAATAGAAAGGTTTTAATGGTAGATGTTCAATTTCACTGTTTCGTATGGTGTGGGCCACCTAAGTTCTAGATCTGGCTGAAACTTGGAGGGGGCCCACCTGAGGAGGGGACCCACCTCATGAACGGCGTGGATCTAACATATACATCATGGTGGGGCCCATGGCAGCAGTCGTGGGTGGCTGGCTGACTGCCCGCCCTCCTAACGACTACACGCAGCAGCGTGCAGCTACTGCCGCTGTTAGAGAGGCAGAGGCAGCGCCTTGCCCTTTTTTTTTATTTTTAGTTTTTTCTGAGAAAAATCACCTATGAGGCCCACTTTTCGAAGATCTGAACCATTCAATAGATTTAGGGGCCCAAAATACACTGAACAAAACCAATGTCCAGTATTTTTAGCATGTCAATGCAGCAAGGTGGGTCCAAATATCTTTAATGGTAAGGAATACAGTTTTCTATAGTATGGCCCACCTGATCAACAGATCAACCTCATTTTTCGGCTCAACGCCTAAAATGAGTTGGAAAAAGGGATGAACGGCATGGATTGAACACATATATCAAGGTGGGGCCTGCATGAGCCGGCCCACCTAAACCTCTCCTCTTTTTTTTTTCCTCGGCAGAGACGTCCAGCGTCTCAGACGCTAGACGGTGGATTTTTTTTTATTTTTTATTTTATATACGCTGAGGTGGGCCCTGATTATGGTGGGCCACCTCATTTAAAATAGTGTGGATACATCACACCAAAGTGGGCCACATTTGATGATTTGAAAAAAAATAAAAGCCTCATGGTGGGGTCCATTCAAATAGGCCACACTACCCTATTGAAATCTCATGAAAAAAAATAAAAGAAAATGAAATAAAAAGGGAGAGAGAGAGATGGAGAGTGGGACACGCGAGGGGTGGAGGGCTCCGCCACTATGAGCCCTCCCTTGTAAGAGATCATACAATAAAATGGGTCCCTTTACACATGGAACTAATAAAAAATCAAATTCAACGGTGAAGATCCTTTCTCCACCAATATGGACGGTCTAAGTGACCTTTAAATGCAATGAAATAAACATCATGATGGGGTCCATGGAGAATGGCCCCACCATGGATGATCAAAGTGGGCCATCGGCCACAACTTAGGGTCCCAAGTGAGATCTGAACCATTGATCGGCTGGCCTCACTTGACCCATCTTAAAAACATGAAAACCTACTAACATCGAGCACCCACCGTCCGATCTTCTTGCTCCTATGGGCTCCTTAACACCTTAGCTTCAACTTCAATGGATGAGATGAGGAATGGATGGCTAGGATGGGAGATGATGGGGTAGGAAAGTGGGCCACACTTAGAGCTATGGAAGGAGAGGGAGAATTCCATACGTATGGGGGGTGTTTTCTCTCTTGGATTTTTTTTGAAAATGAGAAAGAGAGGAGTTGTAAAGGGAGAGAGAGTGAGTGATGGATGGATATGGTGATGGGTGTGTAAGACACCTTTGTTGACTTTGGTGGCCTTTTGTGTAAGAAAGGCATGGCATTGGAAGACTTTTGAGGCATTTATGTAAGAAATGTATGGGCATGGAAGACTTTTGTGGCTTGCTTGGGAGAGGGTGAAAGTGATGTGTACTTGACATGTACTTGACATGTGATAAATTGATTGATGGGATTGATGTGACACATTGTAGAGATTCTCTTGGGTTTAGCAACATGCGGCATTTTCCTCACACCGAACGTTGGCCCACATCTCTTGACCAGGGTATCGCCTCGGCGCGCAAGTCACGGCATCGGAACCGCAGCGATGGCGCGGTCGCTATGGTAATGGTCTTGGGTTGAGTCGATATAGGTTGACAGCATATAAATCAGGGTCGCGCGTAAATATCGGTTAAGGGTCGAAGGTTGCCGGAATTCGACCGGTAAAACCACGGAAGTCAACGGAACAGTACGGACTAAGATACGGGTCTTACAACAACAAAATGGTATAGTAGAAAGGAAAAATAGAGTGCTTCAAGAAATGACAAATGTAATGTTAAATAGTATGAAGCTCCCTAAAAATCTTTGGGCCGAAGCTGTAAATACTGCTTGTTATATAATTAACCACGTTTACACTAGAAAATCAAATGGTAAAATGGTTTATGAAATGTGGTTTGATAAGAAGCCTACTTTCAAATACTTTCAAGTTTTTGGCAGCAAGTGCTACATTTTACATGACTGAGAAAATCTGGGTAAGTTTGACACCAAAAGTGATGAAGGGATATTTTTAGGGTATGCTCTGAATAGTCGAGCATATCAGGTTCTTAATAAGAGGACTGGTGTAATTTAAGAGTCTATTAATGTAGTTATTGACGATCACTTGAACACACCTGTCCCAAGTTCAGAAAATGATGAAGTTCTTCTAATCGATAAATCAGATTCTTCATCAAGTCAAAATAACACTGAACTGAGGACAATTAAAGACCATTCAACTAATCAAATCCTTGGAAACCCTCTCACTGGTGTACACACTCATAAACAACTTGAAGATATGTGTAACTACGTGTACTTTACGTCTAAGATAGAACCGGGTAACATAAAAGAAGCTCTTACTGACGAAAACTGGATTGTTGCGATGGAAGAAGAGCTCAATCAATCTGTTAGAATGATGTTTTGTACTTAGTTCCAAGACCGAAAAATAAACACATAATCGTAACAAAATGGATTTTTAAAAATAAGTCTAATGAACTTGGTAATATTATTAGAAACAAGGCTAGGTTGGTTGTACAAGGTACACTCAAATTGAAGGCATTCATTATGATGAGACCTTTGCCCCAGTAGCTCATCTTGAATCAATAAGACTATTTATATCCATTGCGTGTGTTAAAAAGTTTAAAATATACCAAATGGATGTAAAGAGTGCATTCTTGAACAACCATCGGGTTTTGAAGACCCTAAGCATGTTGATCATGTCTACCGCCTAAAAAAGGCACTTTATGGTTTGAAACAAGCTCCCAGAGCATGGTACAAAAAGTTGACTAAATTTCTACTAACTTATAACTTTATAATGGGAAGTGTTGATCAGACATTGTTTGTAAAGAAACATAATGATCACATTTTAATAGTGCAAATTTATGTTGATGATATTATCTACGGATCTACCTGTGCTAACATGACTATTGAGTTTGTAGATCTCTAAATTTGAAATGAGTATGGTTGGAGAATTAAATTATTTCCTAGGGTTGCAAGTTAAACAGCAACCTAATGGTTTCTTTATCTCTCAAAGCAAATATGCTCTAAACTTAGTTAAAAAGTTTCGATTTGAGAGTGGAAAAAATTTTGATACTTCAATGAGTACTAATTTAAAACTCTCAAAGGACTCTACAGGTAAGAGTGTGGATCCTAAGAGTGTGGATCCTAAGTTATATCATAGTTGATAGGTAGTTTACTTTATTTAACTGCGAGCCGACCTGATATTGCATTTAGCATAGAAATTTGCGCTAAATATCAATCCGACCCTAAAGAGTCACATCTAATTGTTGTTAAGCGTATTTTACGATATGTCGCTAGTTCAGCTAATCTTGGTCTCTGGTATTCATATGACACTAGTGTGCAATTAGCTGGTTTCACGGATGCTAATTGGGCTAGTAACATTGATGAATTGAAAATCAACTAGTGGTAGTTATTTTTGTGCAAGGAACTATTTAGTTTCTTGGCTAAGTAAGAAACAAAGTTCCGTATCACTCTCAACAGCTGAGGCTAAATATATTGCTATAAGCAATGCATGCACTCAGCTTGTATGGATGAAAAAAATGCTAAGTGATTACGGAATTGCGCAAGATTCTATGGTCTTATATTGTGATAATTTAAGCGCAATTAATATTATTAAAAATCAAATCTAGCATTCATGAACCAAGCATATTGACATTAGATATCATTATATTCATGAATTAGTGGAAGACAAGACAATTTCTTTGGATTATATTCCGACCGAGAATTAACTAGCTTACATATTCACAAAACTACTTGACAAAAGAAGGTTTACAAAATTAAAATTTGATCTTGGTATGTGCAATATGAATTGATAATTCATGTCTTTCTGTATCATAATGTATATATTTGTTCTTTTAAAATTTTTAAAATTCAAATTTTATGAAAAATTATAGAATTTGTGAGGTGCACGACCAGTCGAGTACATACTCGACCAGTCGTGGCATGACCGATCGAGCATGTACTCGACTAGTCGTGAACCATGGGTTTAGCCTTTTATTTGGGGAAAAATCGCTTTTTCTTCATTTGGGTCTTCTTCTCTAATGATCCCTACCTTGACCGATTGAACCCATCTTCGATTCCTCCATGCTTAGTGCATTGTTTTCATTTTTCTTGTAGATTCAAGTCCTTTGCACTTCCTTTTCATCATTTGTGTGGTTTATTTATGTTTTATGTTGGTTTTTGGGGTTTTCTACTCAAAAATCTGATCTATTAGAAACCCACTTTACCGCTTTTGGAATCTCTTTATTCCTTGCTTTCTTTATTACAAATGGAAGGTAGAACTAAGAAGAAAGGATCTCGTGGTCCCTCTTCCTCTCGTTCGGCTCCTATCACGGTGTGTCACCTTCAGTTGTCCGAGGATGATCCCGATTATGTGCGAGATATTCGATTGCACAATGTGATAGTAGAATGAACTGTTAATCTTGTTCATGTGGCACCATTTGATATTGTTTCTCTCCTTCAGTCTGTAGTATGGGATAACATACTACATTGGGGTGGGCCGACATACTGCTCCATTGCGCAGGCTATGTATGCTTGCATTACTGATTTTCTACTGAAAATATGACGTTTACTATTGCGACCAGTGAAGGTCCAATTAATGTAGACCGTCATCTTATCTCTGGATTAATGGATATACCTGTCAATGATGAAGGTATTTCCATTAACACTCTAGTGGCAAAACCATCTGAAACTAAGAAGTGAATGCTCACTAGAGATTTATGCAATATATATGTGGAATGGAATACTGGAAATGCGCTTGCCTCCAAGTTTTTGTTACCCAGATAAAAAATCCTTTATAGAATTTTCATTTCAAATGTCTATCCTCGATCTGGTAACAAAACTAAACTTACTACGTTCATGGTTCATATTTTTCATTTCATAATTTCTGGAGTCTCTGTATGTCTTCCTTCTCTAATTTGTCATAACATCATTCAATTCCGTCTCCATCCAGGTCACAGTGACATATCCTTTGTTTATCTTATGACTGTGTTAGCCACCCATAGCTTAGTGGTTATGCTTATTGGAGAGGCTCCCATTATCCAACTACCATTCAACAACTCTAACATTAACAAAATGAATTTGAAGTTGGCCCTATGCCAGGTTGATGTGGGTGTTGGTGGAGCTGCAGCTGCAAATGAAGAGGAGGGTGGTTTGCCTCCAAATAATGTGAATATGGATGACCTCGTTAATGAAATCGAATTTGATTCTGCTACTGATCCTGATTATCAGCCATCTGACTTTGATGCACGTTTGAACTCTCTTGTGGAGAAGGTTAAAAGTATAAATGTGTCCCATGAAATACAATTTAAATATATGCGCAAGTATTTGAAGCGCATTAACAAGAGACTTCATCAAATTAATCCTTCCATACCTGCTCTTTCTTTGGGTTCGGATTAGTAATTGAATATTTGATATGTGATAACTTTTAAACTACTTTCATTTCTCTTGTTTTATGGGCTTGGACATGCTTGAACATGCTTGCTTTTGGATTTAGTTATCTTGATTATCTTGTTCATTTATTTTCTTCTTCCTCATTACTCTTCTTTTACTTCCTTATTTTTCTAATTTCATTATCATTTTATTGGTTCCTTCCTTTGTCATGTTGTGACAAAAAGGGGGAGAATTTTATCATGCTTATGATATGTGGATTGTGGATAAGCAGCCTTTATTTTTTTATAAGGGGGAGTAAGTAAGGGGGAGTATTGTTGTATTGATGCGTATTTCTTTAACTTGTTTATAACTGGTGCATGATTCTTTAACCAGGTTGTAACTAGTGCATGATTCTTTATTGTGCGTGTTATGCTTATCTTATTTTAATGAAGTGTGTTTTTTCACAAATTTGACAAAGTGAGAGATTGTAAGTGCTATGTTTTCTAGCTCCTATGATTATTAAATTTTATAGTGCCAAAACCTCTTGGAATCTGTGTCTTGTGTAGCTCATCTACATATTCAAGATCATGCATCTCATATACAAGAACAAAGGTCTTTACCTCAAGAACTTCAAATGCAAGAACAAGAGATATACAAGTTCAAGTTTAAGTACAACACCAAGTGTTCAATCTTTCAAGCTTCAATAGTTAAAGGTTTCAAAGCTTTATCCATGTCAAGACAAAGTTCTTTACTTTGGTACTTAAAGCTTAAGATGAAATACAAGTACCTCAAGCTCAAGCTTCAAAGCGTTTCAAATTTAAGCTTTAAAGAATTACAAGTTCAAGCTTCAACATACTTCAAGATGTCAAGCTTCATGTGCGTCGAGATCAACTATCAACTGAAGCAAATGATGGTTCAATGTTCATATATCGCTTATAAGGTATGAATGACCCTAGATTGACCATAGGTTAGGTCATATTGTTTGCATACTTAAATTAGGTCACTTTATAGGTGTATAGACTGTTTTCTCGATAGTCTTAGCTTATGTTCGACTAGTCCTAGTACTGGCTTAACCAGTATAAGAAATTCCTTCGATCTCCACTCTTTTTCTCCTTTTCTCTCTTCTCTCTCCTAGGGTTAGAGAAAATTCATATGGGATAGGGATGGGGTGTTTCAAGGGCCTTATATAGGCTCAGAAGTGATGTCAATGGCCCCAGGGCCATGGTATACTTGAGTTATAGCCAAAAGGCATCTGTTTCGGGCAAACGGAACTCATCTGGAGGTCCATTGCTCACATACGTCTTGGAGCAAGTCCCCTGACGATGGACCTAATCCAGGTTAAAATTTCAGTCTGATTGGATTAGTGGATTGATTGCGTAGGACCTGTTTCTGTTCGATGGTCATCGTTACTCGATTAGGGCCACAAGTATATTGACATGTGCAGGGAAATTTCCCTGATCCATAGGTATGGTTTGGTCAGAAACTGGTGGTCTGAAACCTTAAATTTCACCCACAAGAGAATGGTCGAGCGAACGGTCCAATTCACTTAAGTTTTGATTCATTTCCTAAAGATATTCGCATTTTTCACATACTTTACTCAGGGCTCTAGTTGTGCGTTTTTGGATATTATTCGGCTCGATTCCCGCAATGGTTGTCAAGCACAGTAAGGTGGTCATAACCTTATAGTTTCGCGGTCATCATACTTTTGACGCAAGGTCTAGATCCGATACGGAGTTTCAATGCGCTCATGAGAGTAACTGGGTTTAGAGATTTCTCCTAAGTTTTTAGGTAATGTTGAGTTAGCGATTCTATTAGTTTTAGGTCTTGCGGTTCATATAGATAGTAGTCCAAGCTAATTCCTCTAATTATTTAGTTTAGTACTTAATTAGTTTTCACCTAATTTTTACAGAATTCAATCCTTAGTGATTTCTGTCGGAGGTGATGCTCGGGTCTTTGTACTGATTTTTTAGAGAAGTTATAATCTACCCCCTTAAAGAAAAATTTTATTCTCGAAATTAGTACATTTTCGTACTCGAGAATCTGAGGATAGTTCTTACGGACCTCGGTTTCTGTTTTCCAAGTAGCTTCTTCCTCAGTGTGGTGAGTCCATAATATCTTCACAAGCAGAATCACTTTACTGCGTAGCACCTGCTCCTTCCTGTCAAGAATACGTGTCAGTCGCAGTACATAGGTAGCATCTTCACTCAATTGTACCTGCTCCCATTTGATAATGTGGGACAGATCAGGAACTTTATTTCTTCAGCATCGATATATGAAATACGTTGTGCATGCCTACGAGTGGTGTGGGCAAAGCAAGGCGGTACGCTAGTACACCCACTCAGTCTAGAATCTGGAACGAACCAATAAAGCGTGGCGTAAGCTTCCCTTTCTTTCCAAAGTGAAGGACTCCCTTCATTGGAATAAATTTCAGAAACACGTGGTCCCCAACCTCAAACTCTAGCTGTCGCCGTCTCGTATCAGCGTAACTCTTCTGTCTGCTCTGTGCTACAAAAAGTCGATGCCTAATAATGTCAATCTTCTCTGAGGTCACCTATACCAAATTCGAGCCAATCAAACTCTTCTTGCCAACCTCTACCCAGTAATGCGGTGCTCGACATGGACGCCCATACAGTGCTTCATAGGGAGCTATGCCAATGCTCGTTTGAAAGTTGTTGTTATAAGCGAACTCAGCATAGGGAAGACAGTCATCCCAACTATCTTTGAAATCGAGCACACATGCCCGCAACATATCTTCCAACACTTGATTTACCCGTTCCTTCTGCCTATCAGTCTGTGGGTGGAACGTAATATCGAACTTCAACTGCACTCCCATTGCTTCTTGGATCCGAGTCCAGAAGATAAACGCGAATCACGTGTCTCGATCCGACACAATCTCCATAGGAACTCCATGAAGACGTACTATCTCCTTGATGTACAGCCTGGCCAAATCATCTACCGAGTTTAAAACTATAATCGGGAGGAAATGAGTCGATTTCGTCAATCGGTCCACAATCACCCAAATGGAGTCATGTCCCTTCCTCGTCTTTGGTAACCTCGAAATGAAATCCATAGAGATGAAATCCCATTTCCATTCAGCTATAGGCATGAGCTGAAGCAAACCAAGAGGTCGGCGATGTTCGGCCTTGACCTGATGGCATGTGGAACAACGAGACACAAAGTCTGCCATGTGGGCCTTCATGTTGTCCCAGCAGTACAAATGTTTCATATCTCGATACATCTTTGTACTACCAGGATGTATCGCCATCTTAGAATTGTGAACAGCTTCGAGAACGTCCCTTCTCAAGTCATGAAGATTTGGGACGCATAGGCGGCCTCGATAACATAAACCCCCATCCGACCCAACTCTCCATTCAGAGTCTTCATCGTCACTAGCTCCCTTTCTCATTTCCACCAACTGTTCATCTTCTGAGCTACAATGATTCGGTCATTGATAAGTGGTTGTACACGAATATGTGCAACGCTCTCGAATGCCTCCTCTACCATAAGCTTATGTTCAAAGTCTCACACAAATTTGACCATATTCCATTCTCCTATCATTATCGGAGCCGCAAATTCTATTATCTTCTTATGGCTCAACGCATCTGCCACAAGGTTGTCCTTGTCAGGATGGTAGGAGACCTTGAACTTGAAGTCTTTCAAGGTTTCCTTCCATCGGCGTTGCCTCATATTCAAGTCTCTCTGTGTGAAAATGTACCCGAGGCTCTTGTGGTCACAAAAGATCTCGAACTCCTCCTCGTAGATGTAATATCTCCAGAGCTTTAATGCAAAGATGACGATCGCTAACTCCAGGTCATTAATAAGGTAGTTTTCTTCGTGCTTCCTCAACTCTCGCAAGGCATAGGCGATCACTCTGTCCTTCTGCATAAGAGCACAACCCAAACAAATATGAGATGCATCAGTGTATATCGTATATCTGACCCCTTGCTTTGAAAATACTAGCATGGGTGTGGACGTCAACTTGTCCTTCAATTCCTGAAAGGCTGCTTTTGCCTTCTCATTCCAGACAAATTTAAGATCCTTTCGCATAAGCTGGGAAAATGATCTGGCTATCTTGAAAAAATCTTTAATTAATCGGTGGTAGTAACCAGCAAGTCCCAGAAAACTCCTCACTTCTGTAACCGAACCGGGCTGCTCCTAGTCTTGAACTGTGGCCACCTTGGCAAGGTCCATAGTGATTCCTTCCTTGGAAACAACATGTCCCAGGAACTTGACCTCTTCCTTTCAGAAGTCACATTTCTTGTACTGAGCAAACAACTGGTTCTTCCTGAGAGTATCAAAGACTACTCGCAGGTGCTCCTCATGATCTCTCCAACTCTTGGAGTATATCAGAATGTCATCTATAAACACGATGCTGAATCAGTATAGATATGGCCGAAACACCTAGTTCATAAGGTCTATGAACATGGCCGGTGCGTTCGTAAGTTCGAACGATATCACGAGGAACTCGTAGTGCCCAAAACTAGTTCTGAATGCTGTCTTCTGCACGTCTTTATCCCTGACGCGTAACTGATGGTAGCCAGACTGTAAGTTGATCTTTGAGAAATACTGTGCCCCTTTCAACTGGTCAAACAGATCATCTATCTTGGGCAAAGGATACTTATTCTTAACGTCACTTGGTTCAACCTACGATAATCAATATACAATCGCAGTGATCCATCCTTCTCTTCATAAACAATAAAGGTGCTCCCCAAGGAGATACACTCAGTTGTATAAAATCTGAATCTAACAAATCATCAATCTGTCTCCTCAATTCCTCCATTTCACATGGAGGCATGCGATACCTGGGTAAGGAAATGGGTGTGGCACTAGGCACAAGGTCGATAGTAAAGTCAATCTTGTGTCGAGGAGGTAATCCAGGGATCGTCTTAAACACTTCCCAGAAGTCCTTGACCACAAGCGTGTTTTGAAGTGTCGGACCATCATGATCTTTCAATAGGGAAGCATAACAAATAACCCGGAAGGGGCAACTGACCTGAACAGGCAAAGTGAAGGTCGTGTTTTCAGGCCCGTTCGCTGTCACCAGTCGGGTCTCGCAATCGATCTCGAGCTTCATTTCAGTAAGCCATCCATGTCGAGGATGACGTCGTAATGGTATATAGTGGTGATGATCAGGTCAACAGATACCACCCTGTTTCCTAAGTCTATCAAGCAACCCTTACAAAGCTTAGTGGCATCTGTGAAGGTTCCTGCTACTGCAATGACTCTCACCCCAACCATATGGGTAGTATTCAACCCTAAATGCTTAACCGTGGAGTATGATATCATTGAAATATTGGACCCAGTGTCCACCAACAGAAAAAATGGTATACTTTGGATGTGGGCAGTGACTTCGAAGGCTAAAGGCACGTAGTTGCTGACTCAGATGCTTTAGGTGCAAGCGCATGCACATGCGCTTGTCGAGAATAGTTCGGTTGCACTGTCATAGCTCGTTGAGGCGGCTTACTTTGAGGTACATTCGGTCTGTAAAAAGGCTGTGCTGGTAGTACTGATCGTAGAGGTGGAGCTGAAATGGCTTGTGGCAACTAACGGTTAATCTTCTGAGGTGACGTAAAGCCGTTATCCCTCATCTTGGTAAAGCAATAAGTGTCCATATATCCCATTCTCTTATAATAGGTGCACCACAGATCAAATTGCCTCTGCTGGGTCGGTGAAGCAGTAAGCCTAGGAGGCGAATTGGGGCGTGGCCTCTTGCAAAGGAACGGTCGGTTCAACAAGTCCAGTAGAGGCCTCGAGCCCGTGGGTACACGTGTACGAGACAGTCTATCCCCATCCTACTCAGCTCGCAGGGACATGTTCACTAGCTCAGCGTAGTTGGGAATGCTAGCGCAACACATCTTCGTGTGGATATCGGGCCGCAGACCATCAGAAAATCACCGCATTCACATCTGCTCATCTGCTAGTATCAAAGGAGCATATTTGGCCAGCTCCGTAAATTTGTTCTCATATTCCGACATGGACATCCCTCCCTGTCGGAGAAAAAAACTCTCCCTCCTCATTACAGTAAGTGAGGGGGAAGTACTTCCCATGAAAGCGGCTCTCAAAAGCTTCCCACGTCCACACGTGTCCTATAGGAACTGTTCGTAGGATGCTGTCTCACCATAGACTAGCCTCCTTCTCAAACATATATGTAACTAACTCAACCTGCTCTACCTTAGTGCAATGCAGCGGCTTCAGCATCTTAAAGATGCGATTCAGCCAATATTCGGCCTCCTTGGGTCTGTGAGTGCCCGCAAAGGTGGGAGGTCGGAAATGCTGGAAGTGCTCAAAAAGACCACTGACACTCATATTTCCAGCCGGGTGCATAGGTGGTGCAGGCGGGACTACGTTCATGTTCTGGGCAAGGGCCCCCACAATATTGGTCCAAATCTGCTGTCGTTGCTACATTATGAGCATTATCTGCTCCAACCTATCAGGGGGAGGAGCCACCTGAGGCATGTGTGGTGTCGAGGTAAATGCACAGTTCTGTTCTGAAACTGGTGGTGCAAAAGGTGTTGGCCCATTGGTGGGGCCAGTGGGCGTCTGTGAATCCGGCATAGTGTCACAATCAGGGCCCAAAATGGGGTCCGTGTGGCTATCGCTTAGGGGAGGTGCCCCGTCAAACGATCCGCCAAGTGCAAGTCATGTCGTATTCCTAGTGGCTTTTGGAGGCATTCCCTATATACAATATAGGGTGCAACATGTGTAAGATTTGGGATAATACCACGCACACTTTCAAACATCATACACATTTCATTTCAATAGAAGATCCATGCATTTCATATTACCAAAATTTGCCACGATACATATGATGTAACAGTACATAAAATATCACGACATAAGATGCATGTGAGCTAACTTAGTAAAAGTTTCACGACAGCTACTCTAGCTTATCACTAAGCCTATCAAGGCTATTACAAAACAAACAAGAAATAAGGAATACCCAAAGATGACTACAACACATGACTAGTCGTCTGACTCTGGTGATGGCGGAGGAGTACCCTTATCCTGCATACAGCATAGGAGGGCCTTTAGGGTGTAAGACATCTTCTTGCATTTCTTCTTTAAATAGGCCTGACTCTCCTTGACCTCCTGTCTCAAGGCGGCCTGATTCTCCTCAATTTTGGCCATGCGGACTTCTAAGACAGCTCGATCATGACGATCTTCATGTGTGATAGGAGGGCCTCCATCAGAGTCTTGGGCCTCTTCTTCTTCTTCCTGATCTCCCTCTTCATTACTGCCCTTGTCTCCACTGCCTTCCTCTCCACTTCCTTCTTCTCCGTCACCACTTTCTTCCTCACCTTCACTTCCCTCGACATCTTCACTCTCTTCTTCTGTATCATCGCTCTGCTCCTCAAGTCGGGCTTGGTGTCGCCTAAGGCTAATGCCCACGTTGTCAAGCGTGTTATCGCTAATAATGTGAATTGGGGCGACGTTATCCATATGGAGTCTAAAACTGTAGTGGTGGGCAATTTTGTTAACAAGTTTACCAAAAGGTAGTGAGGAGCTTTGCCTAGTAGACCACGTAGTGTTGATTATCTGAGATAGGATAAGAGTAGGCAGGCACACTTTCTCTCCTTGCCCAACTCTATACAAGAAGTCCACCATGAACCGTGTGCATTCTATCACGCCCCAAACCCGAAAATCGGATTCACATGATTCCCGATTGCCGAATCCGGTGTCGACAGCCTCCGTAATGCCCCATTCTCGGCTCCTGACAATCAAATGCCAGATTCCGATCCTGGGATCCTACAAGGAGGATTTTCAAAATGAATTTTTTTTGTAATGGAGCATAACCACAAGCATAACCAAGTCACAAAACAACATCACCACATATCCACTATATCAAAATCTTTAAGTACAATGCAGAAAGGGAAATACAAGGTGATCAAAAAGCTCCAAAAAGGTCCTGATATGCACTCCTACCTCAGCGCTGCTGCTGTCCAACGCTACCTGCACGCAACGGTCGTGCATAAGCTTACAAAAGCTTAGAGGGTGGTGTAAGTGTGTGCGGAGGGCAAACGCCAAGTGTACAGTATCAGAACAATGCGAAAGTATGTGATAAGTCCATAAAATCAACCATGCCAAAGCTATGCGATGAGATATGAATGTCATCGGCCATATCGATACAATGCAAGGCCTATATGGCCGAATGTCATATGCGAAATGCAATCCAAGCAAGTCGATACTCCTCAAGTATGTATATCAGTACAGTTCCTCTCTGGATATCACCGGGGTCTAATACACTTCGCAGTGACTGCCACCTCCCTAGCTGCACAGTCAAGCAAGCGGAATAGACCTCACTATCTGCCTGGCCAGTAGTCTGCCAATACCTACCCGGCTCGTCAATAGCAGACTCATTTGCGAGCTGGTCAAACTCAGCCTAGCTTATAGCCCCCTCACTCAGGCGGATAAGGCTACACCCCCTTCCAACCGACCACGACACAGTGGGAGACGCGGCCTACTGGTATTCGGCACTCGGGCGCTCATATATCCACTCGGTCTAGATGTTGGAGCATCTCCTGGTACCAAAAAGGTTCTGGGACTCTCACCCAAGGACATCCTAAGTGCCCACAGTGTTAGAATAAGTATTTCCGTTATCCAATACGGTCATCCACGATGTACCTGTGGAGCCACGGCCCTGATGTCGCTAGGGCGTGCAGTGATCAAGTCACACGTATGCGAGATGCATGAATCACTCTGTCAAAATATGCAGCAATCCAGCGCATACTGCGCGATCATGTGGGGCACTCAGTCACATAACGAGTCCCGTAAATAGTCTACCCAATGGCGTATGTTATGATCAGTCATTACTCATATCAAGCATACATATGATGCGTATGGGCATGAGTCATGAGATTATACTAAGCATGTTATAAGGCAATGAATAGCAACGGGTATGGACCTATCAATGGGCCCTAAAGAGAGTTACAATGCGGACATTTAACCAACATTGTACATACAACGTGGACGTCAAACCAACATTGTTTCCTAGGCACGACTTGCCATAAATATCATTTCACGAACCATGAGAAACGTACATTGCAATGGACCCTAAGGACATCCGTTGGGCCTCGATCCCTGGGCCTTAGATATATCAAATGGGTCGTATTACATGGGCCTCACATTCACCAAATGGGTTGCATTAATGGGCCTCACCAATGAGCCTTATGTACATTGTAATGGTCCATGACCCATGGGCCTTGAAATACATCAAATGGGCCTACACACATGAGCTTTAAATATGTCAAAGGGGCCACTCCATTTGTGCCCCATGCACATCAAATGGGCTTGAATCCCGTGGGCTTTATATGTATCAAATGGGCTTAGTCCCATGGGCCTTATATATGTAAAATGGGCCTAATCCCATGAGTCTTGTATATATCAGATGGGTCACACCAATTGGCCCCATATATATCAAATGGGCCACACCCAACTATAAATGGTGATGATGACTTCCACCATTAAAATTCTTAAGGCCCACCGTAACATGTGTTTTCCATCCAACCTACTCATACATTAACATAGTGATAGATGAAGGGAAATAAATATCATCTTAATAGTGAACTACTATGGCCCTTAGAATTTTGAACGGTGGACGTCATTGTCCACTACTTAAGTGGTGGGGTCCGCTTGAACTATGTATCTAACTAATTCTTTAGCCCATGCCGCCAAAATGAGCTTTCAAAGGGGCTGGATGGCTTGGATGCATCCCATGCATCATGGTGGACCTAGATGGATAGTGTACGTCATGGTGGGGGATTCCACATAACAGGTTGGACGGTATGGAGGCAGCACATGCATCAGTGATGGGGTCCACTAACCGTCCAGATGGCTGGACGGCTTTGATAAAACACATACATAAAAGGGGCCCCACCGTCCAGGGATGTGGACAGTGCGGATGAAACACACGTACCATGGTGGGGTCCCACTGACCGTCTACTGGACGGCGTAGCATACAAACATCAACGTGGTCTCCACCGTCCGTACGGACGGTGGAGACAAAATACACATATCAGTGTGGTTCCCATGTGGTGCCCACCATAATGTTTATATGACATCCGACCCGTCCATTAGGTCACACAGACCCGAATGAAGGGTAAAAACAAATTTCAGCTTGATCCAGAACTCTAGTGGGCCTGAAAGAAAATTTCAATGGTAGAGTTCATTTCACACTGTTTCTTATGGTGTGGGCCACCTGAGCTTTGGATGTGTCTCATTTTTGGGGAGGGCCCACCTCAGAGGGTGGGCCACCTTATGGACAGCGTGGATACAGAATATACATCATGTGAGGCCCACGGCAGGGGCCGTGGGCTGCTGTCCGGCCGCCCGCTGCAAGGCCGCAGGCAGCGCCTGCGGCTCTGACGGCAGCAGCAGAGCTGCTGCTTTGCTGCTATGATATTTTAATTTTTATTTTTGGAAAATCCTTTTCCTGCGGTTTTTCATATACGGGGCCCACTCGAAGTGCATCCACTTCGTCCATTGTATTCCCAAGCACAAAACAAACCCATCAAGACCAATATCGGCCCATTTTCAACGTGTAAAAAGGATCTAAGTAGATTTCAATGGTGGTGGTACAGTTTTTGGCGCTATGGCCCACCAGATACTCTGATCAAGCTCATTTTTCAGCTCAACGCCTAAAATGAGTTGGTAAACATGATAGACGGTGTGGATTGAATACGTTCATCAAGATGGGGCCTACATGAGAGGGTCATCCCATTAGTCTTGAACCAAGATAATATTTGTGTTTTTCCAAATCACGTCCAGCGTCCCTGGACGCTGGACGGTGTGGCCTAGCACACGTACAAGGTGGGCCCTATTTTAGGTGGGCCACCAAATGGTAGGTGGTGTGGGTATAACACATATAAGATGGGCCCACCCATGGATGATTTGGATGAAATACTTACCTCAAGGTGGGGTCCATCCAAGTGGGCCATACGGCCATTTCATCACACACAATATAAAAAAATAAATGGAAAGAGAGGGAGAGAGAGATAGAGTGAGACACGCGTGATGGAGGGACCCCGGCATTATGGGCCCTCTGTTTCAATCATCCAATCATACATCAAAGGGCCCATTGCATATGGACCATCAAACAAGAGATCAACGGTGGAGATCCCACTCCACTAAAAATGGACGGTCTAGATGACCTCTTAGTGCAAGAAAAGTAAACATCATGATGGGGTCCATGGAGAATGGCCCCATCATGGAATGATTTGATGATCAAGATGGGTCATTGGCCACATCTTAGGGTCCCAAGCGAGATCCAAATCATTGATCGGTTGGCCTCACTTGGTCCATCTTAAAAATATAAAGAGTAGTCTAAAGAAACACCCACCACTTGATCTTCTCGGTCCGTTGGAAAGCTACACTCCTAGAGCTTCACTTTGATGGTGGAGATGGGAAATGGATGGCTAAGATGAGAGATTTGGGATGGGAAGTGGGCCACCAAAATCACACTTTCTCTTGGAAAAAATTTGGACATGGGATGCTCCCTTGGTTGCTTGGGTTTGGTGTGAGAAAAGAGAGAGAGAGAGAGAGAGAGAGAGAGAGAGAGAGAGAGAGAGATGAGATGTAGGGAGATGTGAGGTGAGTGATGGGGTGATGGTTGATGGATGTGAGTGATGGGTGAGGTGATGTGTTAGTTAACTTGGGTGGTTGCTTAACTTGTGGAGAAAGGAAGCATGGGTGCTTGTACTTGACATAAAGTGATTGATGGGTGATTGATTGATGGGATTGATTTGACACTTTGTAGAGATTCTCTTGGGATTTACAACGCGCGGTGTTTTTCCTCAAACTGAACGCGGGTCCGCATCTCATCATCTGGGTATCGAATCAGTGCGTGAGTTGCGGCGTTGGAACCGCAGCGACGGTGCGGTCGCAATGATACAAGTCTCGGATTAAGCCGACTCAAATGAATAGGATACGACTTACGGTCGTGCGTAACATCAATTATAGGTCACGGATTGTCAGAATTTGACGAGAAGGATCGCGGGAAGCGACGGAACAGTACGGATTATGATACGGGTCTTACAATTCAGTGCGGTTGCTCCATCTAGGATACACGTTATACGTGCATATGTAGTGGAGCAGGCGGAAGTCGTTTGTCATCTTGGATGAAGCGAGGCTATTTTCCTGCCTCCAACACTCGAGCTAGCCACATAGGAAATATGTGCGGTGTCTTTTCTCTCGCTCACTAGCGAGGTTCTTCTCATTGGCGTGTACCACACCTTTTTCAACTCCCATAATGTGCGCAATCTCGTCCACGCCAACTATAGTCTCCTACCTTCCCAAAGGGATAGTAAATTGGAGAGGCTTCAACAATGGGTTTCGAATGTGGGCATAGAAGGCACGCACAGTGTCTTCTCTCGCATGAGTGTTTCCCTTAAATATGAGACCCCACCCATTTTCCAGGAGAAAGTCGATGACTGGATACATCCTAAACAACTTCTCATTGACCGTGCTTCAAACACGACCTTGCGGTTGTGGAACTTACCAAGATTGACGTCCGGCGGTAGTGATCTTTCCAATGAAATTCGAGGATCGAGATCCCGCTTGGACCTTCGTTCATGCTCGGCACTCACACTGGCTTCAGCGCCCATCCTCTTCGTAGTATGGTGTGGTCGGGTCGGCTCGGCCTTATCTGGGCTGCTCTCTTCCTTCCCATGAGAGAATGGAGCGTAGAGATTGAGAAGATGGTGGCGACAAACTCAAAAAGAGCCATTGGAAGTGGAAATGCTTGAAGGATGAGATGGGTTGGTGGGTTTTTAAAGGTTTTGAGACACAAAAGGAGGGTCTTTGTGCTCAATAGATGGAAATAGGGAAGCTACAAAGATAAAAATGATAGTTTCAAGGCAATGGAGGTGGGTAGATGTAATGGGTAGTAGATTTGGAAGATGGTAATGTGTATAGAAGAGAATTTAAGAGAGAAATAAGGGTTTGAGGGGTTTAAGGGGTTTGTGAAACATGAAATATGGGTAAATAGGGGGTTAAGGGAGTGAAATAGAGGCCCCACACGTGGGACCAGGCCCACCTGACCGATCGGACGGCAATGCACCGCCGCCCGGGGGCTGTGAAGGCAGGCGGTACACCACCGTCGCCCCACCCCTGGACTTCCAGCGGTGGCTCCGCCCTGGGGTGGTGGCCACCCCCTCCCGGGATGCCAAAAATGTGCGGGACCCCCTCGGTCCCACTGTATTTTACGGTGTGGCCCCCCACATCCGTTCGAGGTGCTTTTGGATTCCAACTCGCACATATTCACGCCTTTTGACGTGTTTTGAGCATGGGATTCACCGAATTATTGTCCCAACCCATCAATTGACGGCCTAAAAAGAGGTGGGGATCATTTCACATGATCTTTTACGCATATGGGGTGCATTTTAGCTGTCAGTTTCACCTGTCGATGAAACTGGGAATCCTATGTTCGTTTCTACATTTTTTTTGCCCCCACCTAAGTCAAAGTACGTCAGTGTGCATCGTGTTACCATGACCCAGGTCTAGTTTAATCCAAATCATGCTCTCAAACTAACTTATAACGCCCCAAAAATTGGGGGTCGAGAAAAGCTCAACTCCCAAGTTCCAATGCATCACTTATGCAATATAGATAATGATGATTAAATATTGTCCATATTAGTGCATTAAACATGAGCGGGATTAATCTAAAATAACATATCATATTCCAGGTACGATTAAATTAAGCAAGCGGAAGACTTAAGTATTTGAATTATAACATGAAAGTGTTTCACCATCTGTAGTATGAATCTGTTCTAGGCTGAAAATATACAAGTGTTTGTTCTAAAATTTACAAAATATCAAAATGCAACTGTCCAACTAGTCCATGCAACCCTATAATCCTGACGATTAAAAATAAGGTCTACAAAGACCTCCCTGATAGCTGAATATAGGAGAATTCCTCCTCCTCATCTATGAAGTCCATTTCAGCTACATAGGCTCCATCATCACCTGTATCTACAATAGATTCTAATTAGTGTTTTAAAACACCGTCCTAGAGTGGGAGTGAGTAATCAACTCAATGGTACTATAAGGCAATGGTTAACATGTTATCAATTTAGTTAAGCAGTAATGATAAAGCAATACAACAATCATATCCTAAGTACTCTTGTTAATGCAAGAATGATATGCGTAATGATGCGTGCCCTCGCTTGCACTCCCTCAGCTACATCACCTTACGATCGCACATGGTAAACTCCCTAAATGTGCGTTTTCTCGCCAAAGCACATGCAATACAATGCATGGTCGTGTTAGCCAATACTTAATTAGGTTTATTCATACAGCAGATTCGGGAAGCTAAGGTACCTCCCTTTATATCATTTATCCAAACAAGGATCCATCTAAGGTCGTCAATCCTAGTTAGTCATATACGATAAGCAAGTTGTAGGGCATCACCCCTGATAAAAATAGTGGCTAGGTAAGTTCACGATTTACACTCGAGGTCACTACGGAGAGGCTCATCACCATCGGCATAGGCCTATTTTATACTCGAGGTCACCACGGGAAGACTCGTCACATTAGCGTAGGCCGAAAACTCAAATACAGTGTCCCATACCACTTAATCAGCTCACGAGTTTGGGTTGCTCACTAGTCACTACGGGGAGGCTCATCACCCCAACGTAGGCCGATAGCTCGACCATGATGTCTCATACCACCATGCCTGGTTCATGAGTCTTAGTGGATCATGGTACCATGATTGGGACGGGTTTTACATTGGTAAGCAGTACCTTAGATTCAAGCAGTAGCGTCCATACATGGTAAACACACATCTGGCCAATCGGGTTACTTGACAAGTGTGATTGGTACAAGCACACGTTGAATTAATCGACATGGAGAAAATAAGCTCTCCACGTGGCCTAACCACTGTCAACAATCATCATACGACTCGGATTCATCGAACGTATCTAAGGTGGTGAGGCTAGTTCGGCCACTCGATCGGAAATTGTTACCGAATGCCTGGACTATATAGTAGTCCCAATCACACTAAAATAAAATAAATAGTCACATGTGATAATCATAATAGCATTTAACAGACAATTCAAACACGAATCTCATATAAGCATTATATCAAACACGTAGAACATGTTATTATACATATGCATTTTCTACATAAATCACATAGTTGAAATCAAAGTTACATGAAGGAATTTACACATATTGCTAAGGTAGTTGAGAATCCTATCTCAACACCCTTGGTAAATGCAATTCATCAAAAAATTACTCATTTAGACATTTTATCAAACACTTAGCCTACACATTATTACATACGTGACCTAAAGTAGTTAAAACATATATTATGACATATCCTTTCGTAAGGGAATTGTCCTACATACAACAAACATATAACCTAGATTTATAGTCATGGCAAGCACAAATCATAATAGCAATTTCACTTAAACATTTCAACAAACACATGGAATGCGTCATATATTCAACATAGTTCATACATGTGTGATGTATGGAAAGCGCCGTATCTAAGTGTATATGGCAGCAATCAAGTCAGTCATAAATCATTAACCGACATTAAAAGCCTTGAAAACCATAACCTAAACATTTATACTCCGCACCTTTCATCGGTACGCCCGTTACGAACTCGTTTCGTACACTATGTCCCTGTTTACAGCACAACGACTACCTAAATCACGAAATAGGTTAGCTATTTCATCGACTCCTCTTTTTGGATTTCTAAAACAGATTAGGGTTAGGACTTCTTACCTAAAATAAAGTTGAAATGAGTTGAGTAGCTAGACGTAAAGGCGATTCGATGCGTGGAGTAACAGAATAGAAGTACTGCAGCAAACTCCAAGGATCTCCCTTCGATCTCCACTCTTTTCTCTTCTTTTCTCTCTTCTCTCTCCTAAGGTTAGAGAAAATTTGTATGGGATAGGAATGGGGTGGTTTAAGGGCCTTATATAGGCTTAGAAGTGATGTCAATGGCCCCAGGGCCATGGTATACTTGAGTTATAGCCAAAAGGCATTTATTTCAAGCAAATGAATCTCATCTGGAGGTCCAATATTGCTCATATACGGCCTGGAGCAAGTCCCCTGACGATGGACCTAAGCCAGGTTAAAATTTTGGTCCGATCGGATTAGTGGATCAATCATGGAGGACCTGTTTCCAATCGACGGTTATCGTTTCTTGATCAGGGCCACAAGTATACTAACATGTGCAGAAAAATTTTCCTGATCCACGGGTATAGTTTGGTCAGAAACTGATGGTCTGAAACCTTAAATTTTGCCCGCAAGCGAACGGTCCAATTCACTTAAGTTTTGATTCATTTCCCAAAGATATTCGCGTTTCTCACACACTTTACTCAAGGCTCTAGTTGTCCGTTTCTGGATATTATTCGAGCTCGATTCTCACGATAGTTGTCAAGCCCAGTAAGGTGGTCATAACCTTATAGTTTCACGGTCATTGGATTTTCGACACACGGTCCAGGTCCAATATGGAGTTTCAATGTGCTCCTAAGAGCAACTGGGTTTAGAGATTGCTCCTAGGTTTTTAGGTCATGTTGAGTTGGCAATTTTATTAGTTTTAGGTCTTGCAATTTGTATAGGTAGTGGTCAAAGCTAATTCCTCTGATTATTTAGTTTAGTACTTATTAGTTTTTGCCTAATTTTACAGAATTAGATCCTTAGTGATATCTGGCGGAGGTGATGCTCGGGTCTTTGTATAGATTTTTCCGAGACGTTACATTCCTCGACCAGTCTAAGGTTTGTTACTAATTTTTAGAATTTTCTGTTATAGCCTCGACCGGTCCTGGAGACTGCTCGACTAGTCGAGTGAACAGTGCTTGACCAATCGAGCGGGCTCAACTCAAAGTCCAACAACCAAATTGGGTCCCACATGACCAGTCGTGAGCATAGCTCGACCGGTCGTGGAGGTCACTCGACCAGTTGTGGATGCCTCTCGACCGGTCATGGAATGAATTTATCTTATCACACTCAAAATTTTAAAAGTTTGTTGGTCCTTTCACCAGTCGACCTGTCCTCTGGGCCAGTCGAGTGAGCAGTTTCTGCACCTATAAATAGAGCACGATTTTCAGAGTTTGGTATCTAATTCAAGAAAAATCAAGACACCACTCTGAGAGATAAGTTAGTGATATTCTTAAACTATTTAGTGCTCATTTAATATTCTCTTTAATTAGCCTTTTGTATTTGATTTTGTATTCTACATTCCAATCTTATTTGAATTATGGATTGAAAATTTTTCATTTCTTGGAATCAAAATCAAATCAAGCTAGCCCAAAGTGATTTAATCTAAAAATCATTTAGAACTTAGAACCTTTTCATAAGTGACTATGGACATTGAACATCTACGTTGAACTTCTACTCCGAATTGGTTCTACCGGGCTGCATCAAAGGAGAATATCCAGATAAGTATTTTACAGTTTTATAAATCTATTCTTTTGGTTTCTTTGAGATTGTGCTAGGAAAAATCTCTTTCTTTTGGTTTGTCTGAGGTGATTCAGAAAACTCAAAGTATGGAATTTTTTGAAATGTGTAAGCCTACTTGAAAGACACAATTGTGAAGGTTTTAGGTGAACCTTGAAAAACCTATTGCATAGTGAACGCCAATATCCATGGTGTGAGGATATTAGGAGTGGATTAGTTGTGTGGTTATTTTTCTTGATTGATTGATTGTAGCATTTTGTGGATGTTGTAATTTCCTTTTACGCATTTGTGGAGAATGTTGTAATTTTTTTATGCGGGAATGTTGTAATAGCTTAGTTATTTTCTTTGCTATTTATTTCTTTATTCCTCTATATCATTTTGAGATTTTGATACACAGACCGTTCTAGGAATCAGTTTGTCCTACCATAAGCCATTGGTTTTTAGTGTAAGGTTGTCCTTAGAACAATATCTGTATCAATCTCTCAATACTTGTACATTTGAGGTTGTTATTCATTTCTGCATTGTGGGATTGTTTAAGTGTTATCTTTATTTATATTTCTTTAATTTTGTAATTAATTTTTTAATTTGGCATAGTCCTATTCTCCCCCCTTTTAGGACTTTTAGCTCGGCCTTTTCAACACCGAATCACTATAATTCTCTGTGTATTGTGGTGATTGATAATCTTATTCATTATTTTATTATCTTAAAATTTTAGATTCAAGGACCTCGTGAAATTAGGTTAAGGTTGCATACGACTCAATCGAAATCAATATTTCAATATTTATTGTCATTGTGAATTTATTTTTCACGATTGATTATTAGAAAAAGGATTAGTCCTATTCACCCCCCCCCCCCCAGCACATATGTAGCTCATCTTACAAGTAGTATTAAAGAGAGGTTGCTTTTGTTTGGATTCACCTCCTAAAGCTAGATCCATATCTATAAGATGTTAAAATTTGAAAGCTTATCCATAACTAGGCCACCTCCCTTTGATGGAACAAATTATTCTTATTAGAAAGTCAGGATGAGGATCTTCCTCAAATCCATATATGAAAGCGTGTGACAAGTCATTGTGACTCGATGGTCCCCTCCTACAATCGTAGTAGTAACTAAGGATAGAACCATGTCCATAAAAGAGATAGCCTATAATTTATGGACAACTAATGAGAAAAGTGAAAGTAGTGTTAATGCAAAAGCCTTAAATGCTATAACTTGTGACTTATCACCAGATGAGTTTAAAAGAATCATTTCCTGTGATACATCGAAACAAGCTTGAGATATACTTGAAATGACATATGAAAGAACTAATATTGTGAAAAAGTCTAAGATCCAAATCCTCACAACCAAGTTTGAGGAAATTTGTATGGAATAAAATGAGACATTTATGGACTTCTATACAAAATTAAACTCTATATGGGGTCTTGGTGAAAGCATCCCGGAAAGTAAGGTTTGTGTAAAAATACTACGATCACTTCCTGAGAGATTTAATTCTAAGATTATTGTTATATAGGAGTTGAGGGATACCGACATAATGAAGGTTGAGGAATTAGTTGGATCTCTTCAAACTTATGATTTGAATTTCAATGCTCTAAAGAACAAGTCCATTGCCCTCAAATTGTCTAAGTCCAAATTAAAGGTATTGAATGAAAATTTAGACAATGAGGATGATATAGCTTTGTTGACAAAGAAATTTTATACAATTTTTAAAAATAAGAAGAAAATTAATTTTAAAAAATCTTTTGATATGAGAAAAGGAAATTCAAGTTATTAGAAATCAAAATCCAAAGACACCTAATGTTACAATTGCTCTGAGTTTGGGCATCTTCCTTTAAAATGTCCTAAAAAGGATAAATAAAAAAGAAAGAGCATGATTACTACTTGGGATGAATCATCAAAATCTGAAACTAATTCAAAAATAGATTAATCAAATCAAGAAGATGTAAAAGAACATAATACCTTTATGACAATAGCCAGAGTCACTACTTCAGAAATTAGCGAAACATTTGAATATAAAGCTCCTGAAAGTGACTCTGTAAATGAAGAATATCTTTAAGAAGCTTATGATGCTCTTTATAAAGAGAGTTGTAAAATTATGTAAAAGTTAAAAACTCAAAAGAAAAAATGTGAAGAATTGTAATTAGAATTTGAAAAGGTTGTCTTGGAAAAATCTCATTTTTATGGCTATTTTGAAAATTCAAAACTAGATTTAAGTTTTTAAAATATAGAACTATAAAAATCTTAAATCTGACTATGAGAAATTGAAAATTGAAGTTTGAAATGGCCACGCGATATGTCCTAAAGGGGGGGTGAATAAGACTATGCCAAATTAAAAATAAATAATGCGAAATATAAAACAAAGGATAGATAGCACTATACTCCAAACACACTACAGGAATGGAAAACAACCTCAATTGATATAAAATTTGTTCTAAGGACAACCTTACACCAAAAACCAAAGTTTATGGTAGGACAACCTTATTTCTAGAACAAAGAAACTAAAGCTCAAATTAATAAAGGAATAGCAAGAAGTAAATTGCAGAAATTTAAATCTAAACTATTACAACATTCACCACTGAGCTTGAAATAAAATATTACAACATTCACATCCACATATACATCCCACAAATGAATAATTAAAGATATGAAATATAAACCACACAACCACAAAACACAAGGGATTATAGTGGTTCGCCTGTGTGTACACCAACTGTTAACAAACAGCCACACAGCTACTCCACTCCTAATATCCTCACACAGGGGATAATAGCGTTCACTATCAAAATAGGTTTCACAGGTTCACCTAAAACCTTCACAATTGTGTCTTTCTCTGTGGGCTTACACAATTAAGAAAACCCCACTTCTGAGTTTTACTGACTCTCCTCAGATAACCAATACAATAAGATTTTTTTGCAAATTCCAAAAGAAAATCAAAATAATTGAATTTATAATAAATGTAAAATACCTGAATTTCTCCTTCATTGTAGCAGCCCAAAAGAACCAAGTTAGAGTAGAGATTTGAATGTCCAAGTTCAATGTCCAATAACAATGGTTCTAATTTCTAATTGATTTTAAATCAAACCAAATGGGCTAGTTCTAATTGATTTTGATTCCAGAATAAGAAAAATAAAATTTTCTCTTTTCAGATCAGATTGGAATACAAGAAACAAAATCAATCAACAAAACTAAAGAAAGGGAATATTAAATATGCACACTTAGCTTGAATAAAGCTCATACGTATCTCTTAGAAGGCCAAAATAAATTAGCTTAAATTGAATGATTTATTCTGAGATTTGTGCGCTATTTATAGGTGAGCAAATCACGTCTTCGACTGGTCTAAAGAAATCTACGACTGGTCATAGAACCAACAGATATTTGAAAATTCGGGTGCGATAATCTCTGGCATTTTCACGACTGGTTGTGGGTGGTCTACGACTGGTCGTAGGTCTCCTTCAACTGGTCATAGGACTCTGACGACTGGTCGAAGCCAAGTGCATTTCATTGCCGTAGTTCGAGTCATAGATCTACGACTGGTCGAAGAACCAGTCGACACTGTTCCCACGACTAGTCGAACAGACCCCAGGACTAGTCGTAGCTTAACAGAAAATTTTTGAATTTTGTAACAAACTTACGACTGATCCAGAAAATTCTTAGACAAGTCGAAGCAGAGCTAGGACTAGTCGAACAAGGTCCAGGACTAGTCTTAGAACAGACCAAGCTCACTTATATAAAACATATGAATTATGTATCCGAAATGACCTACTCTAAAGGTCAACCTAAGGTCACATAAACCTTAATAGTGAAGTAAGGACATTGAAACTTAGACAAGTGATATTTGAAAGAAATGAACCTCGAAGTCTTGATATAGCTCAAACTTGATTGAACTTGAAGGCATCTTGAGATCTTCCTTTATCTTGAATCAAGTCGAATAATCTTACTTTCTTGAGTCTTGATTTATGAAATCAAAGTAGATCTTGAATGGAGCTTTTTTCTTCACATATGCAAGCTTCATAATAGTGTCTTTGGCACCACAAATTTGACAACAAACAGGGCTATAAACTATGACACTTACAATCTCCCCCTTTGTCAAATTAGTGACAAAACACACTTCCAAGATATGTGTAACACCCCGAATTTTGGCCAATCTGATATTTGACGTCCTTAGACAATGGGTCGACTAAAACACCTGGAAAATCGCTCAGAACCCAATTCCATAGCCAAAGAAACCACTTAGAATTAATTCCTTTAGAAAATATGACTAAGTTAGCTAGCGCGACGCTAAATTAGCTGGGAAATAGTCCCTGACCACTTTAAATATGTTCTACAAGACCCAAATCGAGTAGAACGTATTACTCCATAATACTCTATAACCTTAGATCAAACTCTAAGCCGGTTTGTTCTCTGGACCACTTTGAAATTTTGTATTAGATCTAGACCGCGCGTCGAAAGTCCGATACCTCCTATCTTAGACCATTAGAACCGCCTTGCTGGACTTGACAATCATTTCAAAAATCAAGTCCAACCGATAAACACAGGCTATTTCATTGGGCCCGGACCGAAGAGAGTGCGAATAGGGACAGATTTGGAATTTGAAATTCAAATCTGGCACACGACTTGACGCGTCAGTATTAAGCGTTCTGACCATCAGAATTCAACCAAATTACACCCTCGGATCAGGAAAAATTTCTATTCCATATCATGAGACTTGCAACCCTGATCTACGTGCGGTGACCGCTGAACTGAAACTGGTCCGCCACACTCGATCTGCGAACCCTGCCGCACTAAAAACTTAATACGTGCTAGATCTGGTACACATGAGCTTAAGTCCGATCGCAATCGACCAGGGGGCCACCAGAAAGCATCTTTTGGACCGAAACAGCCCCGAATTGGATAGGCACTAAGTGAACTTTGTTCCCGAGCCTATTCCGGACATTTTTAAGCTTATAAAAGGGGTTGAAACCCTCTCATATCTCTCCCATCCGAATTTGGGAAAAGTCCTAGATTGAGGGAGAGAAAAGGTGAGAGATTGTGAGAGAAGGTGGGAGAGATCTTCCTGCCACCTGCTGCTGCTGCTGTACGTGCTTAGGCGACGCACTCCAATCACTTTCCCGGCGATTCCAACGCACTTCTAGGTGAGAAAAACCTTCAACACTTGCTGATTTAAGCTTCCGTCAATTCCATTAGCGATGTAGCTTATGTAGCTTGCGTATTAGGTCGCCTGATCGCCGTAGACGAAGCGTATACGCTCCGTTCAAATTCTCACCCCTAAAAGGGAAAAGGTACGGATTTTAGACGCTTTGATTGACTATTTCCAAAGCTTTCAATGTCGTTTAATAGTAGATTATCGACGACAACGCCGTTTGACATGTACAACATGCTGTCCGTTTCCTGTTTCGCAAATTAACGAAGAATATGAGATTTAGGGCATTTTAGTCATTTGTAGGAAATACTGTTTTCATCCATAATTTTCTGATGTGATTGACATGGCTTCTTGTCGCATTAGGATGATAGGAATGCGTGCATAATTAGTTTGGCGAAGAGATTCGCCTAAATGCGCACTTCGGGTCGACATACTATATGTAGACTTAAGTGTGTAGTGTAAGTGTTTGTATAAATGTTTGTATTGGTATGTATTGAATTAAATGGTGTTATGGATTAGTTTGAGATTGATTTCTCAATTCATATGCTGATGTAAATGATTTCCTACATGTTAGCTAAATGCATGATTTCATTATATGTATGAAATGCAGGTGCTTGAAGATTTGCTTAAGTTGTATGTTATAACGTGTGTTAACATGCTCACATGGTTGTACTTCAATTCCAATACTCTTACATGAATTGTTGATGTGAATTCATATGTGTTTGGGACTATACCTAGTCCAGGCAGTCGGCAACCGAATCAAATTCGTGGTTGGCTTATCTTTGCCACGAATGACGCGTCGATGAACGCGAGCCGTGTTTTGGAGTTGGCGGAAGTGGTTAGGCCACGCGAAGTGTTTTATGCACTTCATGTCGCTCAGCTTGAGATGCGATCGTGCTAGTCGAGCCCGTCAAGTAACCCGACTGGCCGTTGTATGTTCACCTTGTATGAGTCATAACTGCTTGAACCTAGGGTACTGAACTTACCATTGTAAACCCTGTCAACCATGGTACCTTGATCCACAAAGACTCATGAGCCGGGCATGGTGGTATGGGACACCGTGGTAGTGCTGTCGGCCTATGCTGGGGCCACAAACCTCCCCGTAGTGACCAGTGACCACCCTACTCTGAGCAGATTATGGTGGTATGGGACACTATATTCTTATTGTCGGCCTACACTGATCAGGTGACGAGTCCTTTGTAGTGACCTTGAGTTTATCCCGACACCGCATGGGGGCGACGAGTCCTGATGTAGTCTTGAGGATATAATAGGCCTGTATTGATAAGGTGATGGGGGAGCGGTGCAACGAGTGCGAGCAACAGCCCTGGCAGCCCTTGCAGCGACCTATAAATATAATATCGTATGAGATTACTAGGAGTGACGACCCTAGACAGGATCTGTGTTGGGATTGATATATGGAAAGTACCTTAGTTTCCCAATATTGTTGTATGAAAAGGACTAATAATAACTCGGTAATCATATCACCATGACATTGCATGTGCCTGGAAGATGTAGAGCACTTGAGGGTCGATTGCATGCCGCGGTCGTAAGATGGTGCCGTAGGAGGAAGATCGTCGGTGAGGGCATACATCACGTCATATCATATTGCATTAACAACTTTATTAGGATTGTCTGATTTACTGCTTTACTATTATCGCATGATTGATTTGATAACATGTCAATCTCTACTCTCTTATCCCACTGAGTTGATCACTCACTCCCACGTTACGGGATGGTGTTTTCGGACACCCACCAGTCCCTTTTTGTGATTGCAGATGATGGCGCTGCTTGAGAAGCGGAGCTGGACTTGATGATGATGAGGAGGATCCCTCCTCTATGCGTGTTCTGATTGACGGGATTACAGGGAGGTTGATTAGATACCTTGACACTTGTCATTTTATATCTTTAGAGCACTCATGTATATCTTTTTGGTTTACTTTTGGAGTATACATGTATGTACATAACCTGGTAACATGTTCACACTCTAGAGACATACAACAGTTTATATATGTTATATATACTATCACAGTCTTCCGCTTGTTAATTTAACTGTCTCTGAATTATGATATGCCGTTCTAGCTTAATCTCACTCATGTTTAATACGTTATCACAGACAACATTCAATCATACATATCTATGTTGTATAAATAACATTTTGGAACTCGGGAGTTGGGTTTTTGCTCGACCCCCCGATTTTCGGGATGTTACAATATGTTACATAACACAGTATCTGATTAAGGAATCATGCACCAGTTGTATCAACCGGCATGAACTTGCAAATCAATATTCAATCAACTCAGCACATACTCCCCCTGAATACCATCTCCCATCTCCCCATACATCAATGCTACATCAATGCAACTCCCTCCTCATAACATAATCATTAGACACATCCATACATATTCATCTCCCCCTTTTTGTCATAATAGGACAAAGGAAGCATAAAACAGATGGCAGAAGTGAAAAGATAAAGATATAAGAGAGGGAACAAGACAAGATATGAGTAAAGAGAATAGGCAACACACATAATTCATAAACTGAACTAAGTCAAAGTTAGCTACAATCACAGAAACAGATAAGGTAGTGCAAGAGTAATAAAGTTATTACAGACAAGTAAACTAAAAAGAACTAATCTGACCCAGGAGAAGGAGCAGGAATGGAAGGATCAAGTTGATGCATGCCCTTGCTTAAGTGCCTAAGATATTTGCGCATATACTTAAATTGTAAATCATGGGCAACAGACATGTTTTCCATCTTAATATTCATATGCTCAATCTTATCTTCCAATGCACGCAGACGTGCATCATAAACAGAAGGCTCATAATCCGGATCATTAGTAGAATCAGATTCAAGTTCTTCAAAAATATCATTCATACTAATATCATCAGGAGGAAGATCATCAGCTTCTTCCTCATGTACAACTTCAACATCACCAACTTCATCATCTTGGCCAGGAAGAAAATTCGCTTCAACTTATTGATATTAGAATTGTTAAATATCAGATGATGGATAGGGGCCTCTCTAGTCGGCATATCGACTAACATATGTGAAGCCAACACAGTCATTAAATAACCAAAAGAAATGTCACCGTGACCTGGATGGAGTCGAAACTGAAGAATGGAGTGACAAATCAAGGATGGTAAACAAATATTTGCACCACTGGCAACAGAATGAAGAACACGAACCATGAAGGATGTCAATTCAATTTTATTACCTGATCGAGGATACAAGTTGGATACAAAATTTTTTTGAAGAACTCTGAATTTGGATAACAAAAACTTTGAGGGGAGCATATTTCCTTTATGTGTCCATTGAACGTCCAAATTGCATAAATCTTTAGTGAGCATTCGCTTTTCAGCTACTGAGGGTTTTTCGGTTAATATTTGGATGGGAATGCTCTCATCATTCACAGGTATTTCCATAAGAGCTGAAATCAAATGACAATCAATGTCAAAATGACCCTCGCTTGTAGCTATTTTAAAAGTTAAATTGTCCAGTGAAAATCCACTTATGCAAGCGAACATGGATTGAACAATAGACCGATATGCTGGCCTACCCTAATGTAACAAGTTATCTCAACCTACAGCTTGGAGCATAGGAAGAATATCAAAAGGTGCAACATGATTAACATCAACTGGGTGTTCAACAATAATGTTACATAATCTAATGTCCCGAACATAAGACAAATCGTCCTCGGGAACCTGAAGATGACGCTTAGAGATAGGGGCTGATCTAGAGGAAGAAGAGGGACCACGGGAAGTTATCTTTCGCCCTCTAGATGCCATTTGCAACAAGGATTTCAAGAAAATAAAGAGTTGTAAAGGATTGAGAAGAGGGTTTTCTCAAATCAGATTTTTCAAAAGAAAAACCCCAAATCTCAATAAAATTTAAAATAGATAACTTCAAGGGAAGAGTAGAAGTAATCTAGACACAAATCTACAAGAAAAGTATAAATGGAGCACTGACCTTGAAGATTTCAATGATGGGTTCAACTAGTCGTATGTCGGCTCGAAGGAGAGTGAAGAAGAAATGAGGAAGAAAGTGATTTTCCCCCAAATTAAAGAGATTCACATGATTCTCGACTGGTCGTGGATGTACACGACCGGCCGTAGTATGAATGGTCGTGGATGTACACGACTGGTCGTAGTACGACTGGTCGTGGATACTCATGACTGGTCGAATACCGGCCAGAAAATATAATTCCCAACAATATTTAAAAAAATTGAAATCTAATCAAGCAACAATACACAATATGATACAAGTAGGCATAAATAATAATTTTAAAATGCACATGCCAAGATCAAATTTTATTTTGTTAAACCTGCTTTTGTCAAGCGGTTTAGTGAAAATGTCAGTACGTTGATTCTCAGTAGGGATATATTCCAAAGATATAACTTTTTCTTCTACTTATTCTCTAATATAATGAAATCTAATATCAATGTGCTTAGTACGAGAATGCTGAATAGGATTTTTCAAAATATTTATGGCACTGGAATTATCACAATAGAATAACATGGAATCCTGTTTAATTCCATAATCACTTAGCATACGTTTCATCCAAACAAGTTGCGTACACGCATTACCAGCTGCGATATATTCAGCTTCAGCTGTTGAAAGTGATATAGAATTTTATTTCTTGCTAAACCAAGAAACTAAACAGTTTCCAATATAAAAGAAACCACCACTGGTTGATTTTCTATCATCAAGATTACTAGCCCAGTCAGCATCCGAGTACCCAGCTAATTGAACACTAGTCTCATGAGAATAGCAAAGACCAAGATTAACAGTACTAGCGACATATCGAATAATCCGCTTGACAACAGTCAAGTGCGACTCTTTAGGATTAGACTGATATCTAGCGCAAATACTAACACTTAGAGCGATATCGGGTCTACTAGCAGTTAAATATAATAAACTACCAATCATACTCCGATATAGTTTCAGATCCACATTTTTACCTGCAGAATCATTTAAGAGTTTCAAAGTTGTACTCATAGTAGTATCAAAGTTCTTACCATTCTCAAATCAAAATCTCTTAATCAAATTCATAGCATATTTAGATTGAGATATGAACATTCCATCAGGTTGTTGCTTTACTTACAACCCAAGGAAATAATTCAATTCTCTAACCATGCTCATTTCAACTGAGATTTCATCAAATCTGCAAACTCAATAGTCATGTCAGTACAGGTAGATCCATAAATGATATCATCAACATAAATCTGTACTATTAAAATGCGATCATTATGTTTCTTAATAAACAGAGTCTTATCAACACATCCCAACTGAAAATAATGGCTTAATAGAAACTTTGTTAGTTTCTCGTACCAAGCCCCAGGAGCTTGTTTTAACCCGTAAAGTGCCTTTTTAAGACGATACACATGATCAATATTTTTGGGGTCTTCAAAACCCATTGGTTGTTCTACATAGACTTCCTCATGTATATCACCATTTAAAAATGCACTTTTCACATCCATTTGATAAATCTTTATTTTTCTAAAACACGCAATGGATATAAATAGTCTAATTGATTCAAGACGTGCTACTGGTGCAAAGGTTTCATCATAATCAATACCTTCAATTTGTGTGTAATCTTGTACCACTAGCCTAGCATTGTTTCTAATTATATTGCCAAGCTCGTCAGACTTATTTTTGAAAATCCATTTTGTTCCAATGATGTGCTTATCTTTAAGTCTAGGTACGAGATACCAAACATCATTTCTCACAAATTGGTTAAGTTCTTCTTGCATCGCAACAATCCAATTTTCATTAGCAAGAGCTTCTTTTACGTTAGATGGTTCTATCTGGGATATAAAACATACGTAATTACATATATCCTCAAGTTGTCTATGAGTATGAACTCCAGTGAGAGGGTTACCAAGAATCTGTGTGGTTGGATGATCATTAACAGTCCTTAGATCCGAATCAGTCTGATTAGATGAAGTATCAGATTTATCAATTATTAGAACTTCATCATTATCTGAACTTGAGACTGGTGTGTTTAAGTGATCATCAATTACCACATTGATGGACTCTTGAATCACATTGGTCCTTTTGTTCAGAACTCTATAGGCTCGACTGTTTAAAGAGTATCCTAGAAAGATCCCTTCATCACTTTTCGTATCAAACTTTCCTAAATTTTCACGATCTCGTAAAATATAACACTTGCTGTAAAAAACTCGAAAGTATTTGACAGTAGGCTTTTTATCGAACCACAATTCGTAAGCTATTTTATTATTACTTTTCCTAGTGTAAACTCGATTAATGATATAGCAAGCTGTATTGACTGCTTCAGCCCAAAGATTCTTAGAGAGCTTCATACTATTCAACATGACATTAGCCATTTCTTGAAAAATTCTATTTTCCCTTTCAACTATTCCATTTTGTTGAGGAGTTTTGGGCACTGAGAATTCATGTAATATTCCCTGGTTGCTACAGAACTTCTCAAAACCGCTATTCTCAAATTTAGATCCATGATCACTGCGAATCTTACTGATTTGAGAACCTTTTTCAGTTTGAATCCTTTTGAGAACTTTTCTTACTTCTTTAAGGGTTTCAAATTTGTCCCTTAAGAAGACAACCCAAGTATATCTTGTAAAATCATCAACTATTACCAAGATATATCTTTTGCCACCTCGACTTTCCGTCCTTGTAGGTCCTACAAGATCCATATGGAGAAGCTCGAGTGGTCTTGATGTGGTATTGGAATTCACCTTTTTGTGTGAGTTCCTTGTTTGTTTACCAATTTGACATTCACCACATATTTTATCTAATTTTTGTAGTTTGGGTAGACCTCTTATAAGTTCCCGTTTGCTTAATCTATATAGATTTTGGTAGTGTACATGTCCAAGACGTTTGTGCCACAAACCAGTCTCGTCTGTATGGACCATGTAACACGTTTGATTAGATGAGCTGGATTCACTAATAATATAGCAGTTTTCAGATGTTCTATGTCCAGTTAGTATTACTGAACCCTTATTGTTTAGAATCTCACAGCTTTGATTAGAAAACCGTACACTATGGTTATTATCGCATATTTGAGATATGCTAAGCAAGTTATGTTTTAAACCTTCAACATATAAGACATTCTTAAACAAAGGAAGGTTATAGAGTTGAACTGTACCTTGGCCCATAATCTTGCAATTGCTGTCATCACCAAATGTGACTGAACCATCAGTCATGTCTTTGAAATTGGTGAATAAACCTTTATCACCAGTCATATGCCTTGAGCATCTGCTGTCTAGGTAACACTTAGAATGTCTTGTAGCTTTGAAAGCAGTGTGAGCAACCAAACAAGTGACCTTTGGAACCCATTTCATAACCATTTTGGGTTTAGGTGGATAATTGGTCATCTTTCGTTTGTAAGAGTTATTTGTATGACCTATTGAGTTAGACTTTAGAAGCTCCTTAAGTAAATCAACTATCTTTTCAGCCAAAACATTTTAGTTTTGCTTTTTATAGTTGAAATAATTATTTTTAGGTTTTTGAAAAGATTTAGAGTTTTTAGAAAACATTTGATCTTTCCCATTTGAGTTTAAGGTCTCTCCCTTTACAAACTTGGGAGGAGTGTTCTTTGGTTTAGGGGGAATACTCTTATCATAGCCCAGACCGGATCGATCGCCACAGTTTCGCGATCCAGATAAGAGTTTTTCTAATTTAGGATCACCTTGGGCATATTTCCAGGTTCCCTTTAAACTCAAGAGAGAAGAGACTTCATGTTTCAATTGTTCGTTTTCAGATTTAAGATTTTCAAACTGGAAAGTTTTAAAATCCAAATCACATTTTGTCTTTTCAAAATAGTATGAAATATGAGACTTTTCTAAAACAAGAGATTCATAAATTTCTTTGAGTTTAGAAAATTTCTCTTTTTAAAGTTTCAATTTCACAGCAATTTTATAACTTTCCTTGTATAGGGCATTGTAAGCATCTTGAAGATCATCTTCATTTTCACATTCACTATTCAGATTTTCTTCACTAGTCGAGTCATCATTATCTGAAAAAGTGAATTTGGCTAGAGTCATAAGGGCTTTAACTTCACTGCCCGACTCGATTTCAGAATCTTCTGATTCAGAGGTGGCTTCAGAATCAAAGGACTCATCCTAAGTAGCCATCATACTTTTCTTTTTCGACTTGCCCTTATTAGGACATTTGTTAGCCAAATGCCCATACTCATGGCAATTGTAACATTGACTGTCTTTTAATGATTTTCTAGATTTAGAAAAAGTTTTCCTTTTATCATTTGCTTTTTGAAGATCAACCCTCTTTTTACTTTTAAAAATCTTATAAAACTTTTTCGCCAAAAGGGCCATATCATCTTCAGAGTTTTCTAAATCAGTGTTTAAATCATTTTCTTGAAAACCATTTTTAGAAGTTTTTAAAGCAATAAATTTACCTTTTGGAGCTTTAAAGTTTAACTCATATGTCTGTAATGAGCAAACTAATTCCTCAACCCTCATATTGTCCATATCACGAAGTTCCTGGATTGCGGCTACTTTAGAATTGAACCGTTCAGGAAGTGAGCGTAGTATTTTAGCACATATCTTGCTTTCTGGGATTTTATTGCCTAGACCCCACATAGAGTTTATAATGTCATTCAATCTGGTATAGAAGTCCATGAACATTTCATTTTCTTCCATACGTATTTCCTCAAATTTAGTTGTGAGGATTTGTATCTTAGATTTCTTAACAATTGTAGTACCCTCGTGTGTCATTTTTAATATATCCCAAGCTTGTTTTACAGAATCACAGGATATAATTCTTTTAAATTCATCCGGTGATAGTGCACATGTAATTGCATTTAGTACTTTAGCATTTGCACTACTATCACTTTTCTGAAGTGTGGTCTATTGGAAATACAGTGTAATTTTCATAGATTTTGAACCATCAACTCCAGTTACTTCCATGATAGGAGGGGTCCATTCATTCACTGTGGCTAGCCACACACTTTCATCCATGGATTTGAGGAAGATCCTCATCCTGGCTTTCCAATAGGCGTAATTGGTGCCATTGAAAGGTGGAGGCCTAGTGACTGAAATGCTATCAAAATTTGACATCTCAATATATAGCTTAGATCGATTAGCTCGGGAATTGAATCCAAATAAAAGAGAGCTATTAGGCTCTGATACCACCTGAAATGGCCAAGCTATATGTCCTAGAGGGGGGGTGAATAAGACTATGCCAAATTTAAAATAAATAATGTGGAATATAAAACAAAGGATAGATAGCACTATACTCCAAACACACTACAGGAATGGAAAACAACCTCAATTGATATAAAATTTGTTCTAAGGACAACCTTACACCAAAAACCAAAGTTTATGGTAGGACAACCTTATTTCTAGAACAAAGAAACTAAAGCTCAAATTAATAAAGGAATAGCAAGAAGTAAATTGCAGAAATTTAAATCTAAACTATTACAACATTCACCACTGAGCTTGAAATAAAATATTACAACATTCACATCCACATATACATCCCACAAATGAATAATTAAAGATATGAAATATAAACCACACAACCACAAAACACAAGGGATTATAGTGGTTCGCCTGTGTGTACACCAACTGTTAACAAACAGCCACACAGCTACTCCACTCCTAATATCCTCACACAGGGGATAATAGCGTTCACTATCAAAATAGGTTTCACAGGTTCACCTAAAACCTTCACAATTGTGTCTTTCTCTGTGGGCTTACACAATTAAAAAAACCCCACTTCTGAGTTTTATTGGATCTCCTCAGATAACCAATACAATGAGATTTTTCTGGAAAATTTCAAAAGAAAACCAAAATAATTAAATTTACAATAAATGTAAAATACCTGAATTTCTCCTTCGTTGTAACAACCCAAAAGAACCAAGTCGGAGTAGAGATTTGAATGTCCAAGTTCAATGTCTAATAACAATGGATCTAATTTCTAATTGATTTTAAATTAAACCAAATGGGCTAGCTCGATTCCAGAATAAGGAAAATAAAATTTTCTCTTTTCAGATCAGATTGGAATACAAGAAACAAAATCAATCAACAAAGCTAAAGAAAGAGAATATTAAATATGCACACTTAGCTTGAATAGAGCTCAGACGTATCTCTCAGAAGGCCTAAATAAATTTGCTTGAATTGAATGATTTATTCTGAGATTCGTGCTCTATTTATAGGTGAGCAAATCACGTCTTCGACTAGTCTAAAGAAATCTACGACTGGTCGTAGAACCAACAAATATTTGAAAATTCGGGCGCAATAATCTCTGGCAGTTTCACGACTGGTTGTGGGTGGTCTACGACTGGTCGTAGGTCACCTTCGACTGGTCGTAGGACTTTGACGACTGGTCGAAGCCAAGTGCATATCATTGCTGTAGTTCGAGTCGTAGATCTACGACTAGTTGAAGAACCAGTTGACATTGTTCCCACGACTAGTCGAACAGACACCAGGACTAGTCGTAGCTTAACAGAAAATTTTTAAATTTTGTAACAAACTTATGACTGATCCAGGAAATTCTTAGACAGGTCAAAGCAGAGTTAGGACTAGTTGAACAAGGTCCAGGACTAGTCTTAGAACAGACTAAGCTCACTTATATAAAACATATGAATTATGTATCCGAAATGACCTACTCTAAAGGTTAACCTAAGGTCACACAAACCTTAATAGTGAAGTAAGGACATTGAAACTTAGACAAGTGACCTTTGAAAGAAATGAACTTCGAAGTCTTGATATAGCTCAAACTTGATCGAACTTGAAGGCATCTTGAGATCTTGCTTTGTCTTAAATCAAGTCGAACGATCTTACTTTCTTGAGTCTTGATTTATGATCCATGCTTGTTAATCAAAGTAGATCTTGAATGGAGCTTTTTCTTCACATATGCAAGCTTCATAATAGTGTCTTTGGCACCACAAATTTGACAACAAACAGGGCTATAAACTATGACACTTACAATCTCCCCCTTTGTCAAATTAGTGACAAAACACACTTCCAAGATATGTTACATAACATAGAATATCTGATTAAGGAATCATGCACCAGTTGTATCAACCAGCATGAACTTGCAAATCAATATTCAATCAACTCAACACATACTCTCCCTGAGTACCATCTCCCATCTCCCCATACATCAATGCTACACTAATGCAACTCCCTCCTCATAACAAAATCATTAGACACATTCATACATATTCATCTCCCCCTTTTTGTCATAATAGGACAAAGGAAGCATAAAACAGATGGCAGAGGAGAAAAGATAGAGATATAAGAGAGGGAACAAGACAAGATATGAGTAAAGAGAATAGGCAACACACATAATTCATAAACTGAACTAAGTCAAAGTTAACTACAATCACAAAAATAGATAAGGTAGTGCAAGAGTAATAAAGTTATTACAAACAAGTAAACTGAAAAGAACTAATCTAACCCAGGAGAAGGAGCAGGAATGGAAGGATCAATTTGATGCATGCCCTTGTTTAAGCGCCTAAGATATTTGCGCATATACTTAAATTGTAAATCATGGGCAGCAGACATGTTTTCCATCTTAACATTCATATGTTCAACCTTATCTTCCAATACACGCAGACGTGCATAAAAAATAGAAGGCTCATAATCCGGATCATTAGTAGAATTAGATTCAAGTTCTTCAAAAATATCATCCATACTAATATCATCAGGAGGAAGATCACCAGCTTCTTCCTCATGTACAGCTTCAGCATTACCAACTCCATCATCTTGGCCAGGAAGAAAATCCAGCTTCATCTTATTGATATTAGAACTATTAAATATCAGATGATGGATAGGAGCTTCTCTAGTCGGCATATCGACTAACATATGTGAAGCCAACACAGTCATCAAATAACCAAAAGGAATGTCACCGTGACCTGGATGGAGTCGAAACTGAAGAATGGAGTGGCAAATCAAGGATGGTAAACAAATATTTGTACCACTGGCAACAGAATGAAGAACACGAACCATGAAGGACGTCAATTCAATTTTATTACCTGATCAAGGATACAAGTTGGATACAAAATTTTTTTGAAGAACTCTGAATTTGGGTAACAAAAACTTTGAGGGGAGCACTTTCCTTTATGTGTCCATTGAACGTCCAAATTGCATAAATCTTTAGTGAGCATTCGCTTTTCAGCTACTGAGGGTTTTTCGGTTAATATTTGGATGGGAATGCTCGCATCATTCACAGGTATTTTCATAAGAGCTGAAATCAAATGACGATCAATGTCAAAATGACCCTCGCTTGTAGCTATTTTAAAAGTTAAATTGTCCAGTGAAAATTCACTTATGCAAGCGAACATGGACTAAGCAATGGACCGGTATGCTGGCCCACCCTAATGTAATAAGTTATCCCAACCTACAACTTGGAGCATACGAAGAATATCAAAAGGTGCAACATGATTAACATCAACTGGGTGTTCAACAATAATGTTACATAATCTAATGTCCCGAACATAAGACAAATCGTCCTCGGGAACCTGAAGATGACGCTTAGAGATAGGGGCTGATCTAGAGGAAGAAGAGGGACCATGAGAAGTTATCTTTCGCCCTCTAGATGCCATTTGCAATAAGGATTTCGAGAAAATAAAGAGTTGCAAAGGATTGAGAAGAGGGTTTTCTCAAATCAGATTTTTCAAAAGAAAAACCCCAAATCTCAATGAAATTTGAAATAGATAACTTCAAGGGAAGAATAAAAGTAATCTAGACACAAATCTACAAGAAAAGTGTAAATGGAGCATTGACCTTGAAGATTTCAAATGATGGGTTCGACTAGTCGTATGTCGGCTCGAAGGAGAGTAAAGAAGAAATGAGGAAGAAAGTGATTTTCCCCCAAATTATGTTTTAAAATGTGTTGTATGTTGAAGGATTAAAACATAACCTTCTTAGTATATTTCAAATATGTGATAATAATCATAGCGTAATTTTTTTGATAATAAATAAAGAAGGACGTGTAATATTAAATGGTCACAGAACTTTTGAAAATTGTTATGTCATTAATGACACTTGGTTAACAAATCATTCATATTACATGGCCCAAACAGATGAGACTGAACTATGGCACCAACGTCTTGGACATGTAAACTATAGAGATCTTTATAAATTGAGCAAAAGAGATCACTTGTGAGGCTTACCCAAGCTGAGAAAGAAAGAAAACAAAGTATGTGGTGCTTGTTAGGTTGGTAAGCAAATTAGGAGTTGTCACAAGAAAGTAAACACCTTAGCTACTACTAGGCCTCTTGAACTTTTCCATATGGACTTAGTCGGACTAACAAGAATGGAGAGTAGAGGAATAAAGAAATACTTCTAGTCATAGTCAATGACTACACCAGATACTCTTGGGTAGCATTCTTGAGAGAAAAGTCTGATGCTTTTGACGTGGTCAAAAAGCTTATTAAACCTATTTAAAGTGAAAAAGAACTATTTGTAGTTAGAATAAGAAGTGATCATGAAATAAAAAATTGAAAATAACAATTTTGAGAAATACTACAATGACCATGGCATATTACATGAATTTCCAGCTCTTAAAACACTATAAAAAAATGGAGTTGTTGAAAGAAAAAATAAAGTGTTATAGGAAATGACAAGCATAAAACCGAATAGTATGAAATTGCCTAAATATATATGGGCTGAAGCTGTGAATACTACTTGTTATATAATCAACCGTGTTTATATTAGAGCTGAAAAAATGAAACATCATATGAAATGTGGTTTGAGAAAAATATCTATGTAAAATATTTCCATACTTTCAAAAATAAGTGATACATTTTACTTGACTGTGAAAATCTGAAAAAGTTTGATACAAAAAGTGATAAGGGAATATTCTTAGGATATGTATTAAATAGTCATGCATAGTATTTAAAACAAAATAACTGAAGTAATTCAAGAATCGATAAATGTTGTAATTGATGATCAGTCGATCAATCCCAGTCTTCACCAAGATGATGGTGATGCTGATATTATTATGATTAATCAAAGTGAATCATCATCCAAATTAGATTTAACTGAGTTAGGATTGGTAAAAGACCACATAACTAATCAAATACTTGATAACCCTCATACTAGTGTTCAAATCAAAAGACAATTGGAAAATATTTGTAATCATGTTTGCTTTACTTTTCAAATAAAACTAGCCAACATAAATGAAGCACTAGCTTATGAAAGTTGGATTTTGGTTATACAAGATGAACTGAATCAATTTGTAAGAAATTATGTGTGATATCTTATTCCCAAACCATCTAATAAACATGTTATTGGAACCAAGTGAATTTTTTAAAAAAAAATCTGATGAATTTGAAAATATTATCAGAAACAAGGCATGACTAGTTGTGCAAGGTTATACTCAAATAGAAGGAATTAATTATAATAAAACATTTGCATTGATTGCTCGCCTTGAATAAAAACTTTAAAATATATCAAATAGATGTTAAGAGTTATATTTTAAATGACGACTTGAATGAGGAAGTATATGTAAAATAACCGAAAGGTTTTGAAGATTTCAAACTTCCTGATAATGTGTAACATCTTAAGAAAGCCTTTTATGGTTTGAAACAAGCCCCTAGAGCATGGTATGAAAAGTTAACTAAATTTCTACTTAGCCATGACTTTCGAATGGAAAGTGTTGACAAAACTTTGTTTGTCAAAAAAATTCAATGATGATATCTTAATTATTCAAATATATGTAGATGATATAATTTATGGATCTAATTGTGCTATTCTATCATTTAAGTCAGAATTTGAAATGAGCATGGTTGGTGAGCTAACTTATTTTCTTGGACTTTAAGTTAAGCAACTCGAAGATGGAATTTTTATTCCTAAACCAAATATGCACAAAATTTTGTTAAAAAGGTTTGGATTTGAAAAAGGTAGAAATTTAAATACTCCAATGAGTAAAACACTCAAATTATCTAGGGATGAATCAGGTAAAAGTGTTGATTCTCGTCTCCATCGAAGTATGATTGGTAGATTACTTTATTTAACTGCTAGTAGACTTGACATATCATTTAGTGTTGGTATTAATGCTAGATATCAATCTGATCTTAAAGAATCACATTTATCAGTTATCAAACACATAATTAGATATGTTACAAGCACTGTTAATCTTGGTCTATGATATCTACATGATACATTTATTCAAATAGCAGGATATACTGATGCGGATTGCAGGAAATATCAATGATAGAAAATCTACTAGTGGTGGATGTTTCTATATTGGAAACAGTCTAGTCTCCTGGATGAGCAAAAAGAAAAACTTAATATCCTTATCTACTTCAGAAGCAAGATATATTACTGCAGGAAATGCTTATACTCAGCTTATGTGGATGAAACGAATATTGGGTGATTACAGTATAATTCAAGATATAATGAATTTATATTGCGATAACACGAGTGTTATTAATATATCTAAAAATCCTATCTAACACTCTCTTATAAAACACATTGATATCAGATATCACTATATATGAGAGTTATTTGAAGAAAAGACAATTATGCTAGAATACATTCAAACTTGTAAGCAGCTTGTAGATATTCCAACTAAACCGCTTGACAGTGTTAAATTTTCTAATTTAAGGCATAATATTGGCTTGTGTTTTATTTAATTGTATTCTTAAAACTAATATGTTCTTTCTTTTTCTTTTAACTATTTTTATTTTGAATTTTGAAAGAAAAATAAAAGAAAAAAATTAAAGACGTAGATGATTCATATTATCATCCTTTTATTTTTGATGAGTGATTATCTTCCTTAGAGCATAAGATGGATGCGTTGCATGTGTTTCAAGAAGCTCTAGCATTAAATCAAAAGCTTAATATAAAGTACATGAAAAAGTACTTTCATCATTTAAGCAAAGCTTGAAGGCCAATGATCCTGAGATGACTGCTCCATCTTCATCTTCATCTGAATGATTTATAATAATTTATGTTTTTGACTTGGATAATTTGCTTGATATTTTCAAACTTTTTAGTATATTGACTTAAACTACTTTGTTATTTGAAGCACATTGATATAGTTAATGCTTAATATTTGTTATTACTGCTTCCTATGTGTTTCTTGGCTTCCATCTTCCTTTGTCAAATTGTGACAAAAAGGGGGAGAAATGGTGGTATGGAAAACATGATTTTCTTGAGTATATTTCTCAGAGGGAGCATACAACAGAATTATTTCAAGATTTGATTCGAAGCCATATTTTAATTCAGGTTATTAAGTCTTTGCAGTCATTGTAACTATTTATAGTAAGTGTTCACAACCCCAAGTGCAGGGTCGTGATGCAGTAATAACTTGGTGAGACTAAGGTCGAATCCATAGGGACTAAATTTGTACATATTTTGAAAATAACTAGAAGTAGGGCTAGAATTGGAAAATAATCTAAATTTTGGAATAGTTGGAGTAATTATGAATAATATTGACTTAAACTATCAATTAAAAGATGGAAACCAGAGTGCTAAGGATCCACTTGTAGCTATCAAGATGCTACCTTACTTGATTCAAAAATCACAATTGGAATCGGAGTCCTATCCTATCCAGTGGAAGATAAACTATTCAAGCATAATCTGAACTTTTATTGAGATAGTTCACACATGAAGATCTATTGCATTGATTGGAATGGATTTCATCATCCTACCATGCCCAGGAGACAATGGTGACCAACAGAATTTATCAATCTCCACAACTCCAAATAGATTAAGAAGATATCAAAAGCCTCCATAGAATTTACTACAATTAAAGTCACAATAAATCATAAAAAACTGGAAATATTCCTCAAATCAAACTAGAACTCAATGATTATTCAACATAAATGAGAATCAAAGGAAGATAATCATCTCAACACGCTACAAGCTTCACCTCTTAACCCTAGATAAGAGGTTTAGTTAACCACATACATGGTTGGAACTAAAACCCTCAAAGAAAACATTAAAAATAAATAAGGAAAGAAGAAAAACTCTTGGGAGGCTGCTAGACTCTTTGGCTCTACTCCTTGTAATCTAATTCATCCTTAGAAGTCCTTAGAGAACCCATATTTATAGCCTTTATCTAGCCGACTTTGGAAAATCGCCTTAAATTTACACACTCTGCATAACTATTTTAATGTCATCGAAGGAAGAATTCTAGTTTGAATTAGATTTGAAAGTCGTGCCCTTTCGCATTGTATAAGTTGTCGATTCCATCAAATGTCCCTTCGATGCCATCGAACAGATCGTCGATTCCATCAAACATGTCCTCGAGCCATTGAAAAATGTCCAGAATGTTCCAGTGAGTTGTTCTAGAATTCTCCAAAAATCTTGATGTCATCGAGCAGGGCTTTGAGCAATCGAATAGGGCTTCGATGTAATCGAAAAATGCATTGAATTTGTCTTGCAACCAAACTTAATTTTTATGTAAGTTCCGATGCAATCGATAAGGTCTTGATTCCATCGAACAATTACTTCGATTCCATCGAAGGGTGTTCGATGTCATCGACAGTGATGCTACAGATTTCTGGATTTTTACACTTTGATCTGTCGACATTCTTCCTTCTTCACTTGATTTCCTAGAATGTTGGGGACTTGAGATCTCCAATCTTGGTCTCCTAAGATCCATCCTTTGCCTTAGTAATTTTTGAGCATCAAATCCATTCTTTTAACATTCTTTTCAATCCAAGATCTTGAACTCACGTTGAAATGCAAACATGTATAAAATATACCCATTAAGCATTATGATGTTCATACACCCTTCAACCAGCATTTTGCTAGTCCCGAACAAAACATGCATGACATAATCTTCAAATCTCGAATTGCAATCCTCTTTCAAAAAATAATCTTTTGTGTAAACACGTATGAATGAGTATAATCCAAAGAAGCGAGATTGAAAATTTGAAAACCTAGAGCCAAATCACACGAGTAATTAATCAAATAGGTTCTTTATTAATTACTTAAGAGCATAAGTTCATATATCAAGTTTTTCCAATGTGCTTAGTGCATTCTAGCTTACCTTCCTTAAAAATACTATTATTTCATAATGTTTGCCATGCTCATCACCTTAAGATTAATTGAATAATTAAGTGCCGATTCTGAACTTATCCTCTTTTTTTTTTCTTCTTTTTCCAATTTTTGATTTTATATCGACAGTCATTTTTATTCATTCTTTCTTTTAGGTCTTTTCATTCTCTTCCAATCTTTTCATCATACATGACCTTTTTTTTTGTCGATCTCACTATTTTTTAACTGGTTCTTTTCATCTTTTTAAGGTGGATAAAATTCTCCAGACTTAATTCTCAATATCTATCAATGACATGCATACTAACAATAAAAAATTCTAGCATAATTCACAGAAAGCAAATTGAATGTGTCTTGTGATTTGGATCAATATGATATTCAAACTTCCTCTTAATCAATTAACTGAAAGAACTTAAGTGATAGTCTTCTTTGCTGATCAAACTCCAACAATTTAAAATTCAATCTCCATCTTATCATCATACTCAAAACATTCTCAAGTACACAAAAAATCGCTTTCCAAATAGTTTTTAATTTAAAAAATTAAAAATTAAAAAGTTTTTACTCAAAGACTAAGAAAATACTAATTAGTTTACCTAATCTACACCCCCAACCTAAAATCTACATTATCCCCAATGTACAAGAGATAAGCATGTAATGCATATAAGGCAATGAAAGGAAAGAGGGAAGTGATGGTAAGATAGTACCTGAAATGGAAGTTTGAATCTTTTCCAAAGTTCTCAACATATAATTGGGTTAGCACGAAGACTAAACAAGCTAGGAAAAAACTATCCTAATCATAAATACTATAAAAGTAATAAACCTAACTACACCTCCATTAGACTAGAAGGTCAATCCTGGCACACAGGATCAATCAGAGGCATGGACATATCCTCTGAGTCAAACTTCTCAATAAATAGCTTGAGACGATGTCCATTTACTTTGAAAACATTGTCATTTGTCAGATTCTTGATCTCGATGGCCCAAAGAGGGTGGACGTTCGTAATAGTGAAAAGGCTGGTCTAATGAGAGCGAAGTTTACTAGGAAAAAGATGTAACCGAGAATTGTACAAAAGGACTTTTTGACTGGTTATGAATGATTTTCAAAGGATGTTTCGATCATGGAATACCTTCATCCTATCCTTGAAAATTCTTGAGTTTTCGTATACGTCGTTTCACATTTTCTTGAGTTCGTTCAATTGAAGCTTGCGCAGCGAACCATCGTTGTCCAAGTTAAAGTTCAGATTTTTGATAGCCTAGTAGGCCCTATGTTCCAACTCCATAGGTAAGTGGTAGGATTTCTCATAGACGAGTCTAAAGGGAGACATTCCAATGGGCGTCTTAAAAGTTATATGGTAAGCTCATAAGGCATCGGTTAAGCTGATTGACCAATCCTTACGGTCAGGGTTAACCATTTTTTTCAGAATTTGTTTAATTTCTTTGTTGGAAATCTTAGCTTGAATGCTTGTCAGTTGGTGGTATGGAGTGCTCATCTTACAAGAGATGATATATTTCTTCACTAAGTTCCTAAATGGCCTATTACAAAAGTTTGAACCTCCATCACTAATGATGGTCCGTGGTGTTCCGAATCTAGAAATGATATTTTCTTTTAAAAATCAAATGACCGTTCGATGATCATTGTTTCGGCACAAGATCTTTTCCACCCACTTTGTGACATAGTATATTGCAAACAAAATATATATTTTTTTTCAAAGGTTGGGGGAATGGCCCCATGAAATCGATGCCCCAGTAATTAAATGATTCAATGATAAGAATTAGGTTTAATGGCATCATATTTCGACAGGATAATTCTCTCAATTTTTTACAACGCTCATAACTTTTGCAAAACTTATGAGTATCTTTGAACACAGTGTGCCAGTAAAAGCCACACTGCAGAATTTTGGTCATGGTCTTTTTAGTAGAAAAGTGACCACCATAGGCCTGAGAGTGATTAAAGAAGATAACACTTTGATGCTCATTGTCTGGCACACATCTCCTTAAAATTTGGTCTAAGCAATATTTAAAAATATAACGATCATCTTAGAAAAACTTACGTACCTCGGTAAAAAAAATTTTCTTATCTTGCACAATCCAATGTATCGACGTAAAACCTATGGCAAGATAATCACAATGTCAGCAAACAAAGGTAATTTGGAGAGTTTAAATAATTATTTGTCAGGGAATATATCATTTATCAGTGTCGACTCAAGGGAATCGGTCAGATCATGTCTAGAGAGATGGGCGGCCACTACGTTTTCTACTCCCTTTTTCGTCTCATATTTCTATGTCAAAATCCCGAAGTAAAAGGATCCATCTTATCAGGTGAGGCTTGACATCATTCGTAGAAAGAAGGTACTATAGTGCCGCATGATCAGTGTAAATGATGATCTTAAATCTGATCAAGTAGGACCTAAATTTATCCAAAGCGAATACTATAACTAAGAGTTACTTCTCCGTAGTAGAATAATTCACTTGGGTAGAATTAGAGTTTTACTCGCATAGTGAATCACATAGGGGTTCTTCTCTTTTCTTTAGGATAACACTGCCCCAATAGCATAGTCAGACACATCACACATAATCTCAAAAGGTATGCTTCAATAGGGTAGTTGCATGATAGGAGTGGTAGTCAACATAGCCTTGAGCTTAGTGAAAGCTTCCTGGCATTGCTCGATCCACTCGTATGTTATATCTTTTTGAAGTAGATTACATAAAGGATGAGAGAGATGACTAAAGTCCTTTATGAATCGTCTATAAAATCTGGCTTGTCCTAAGAAGGATCACACATCACGTATGCTATTGGGTGGAGGTAGGTTAGAGATAAGGTCAATTTTAGCTTTGTCTACCTCAATTCCTTTGGACGAATTATATATCCAAGCACTATTCCCTTGGGAATCATGAAATAGTGTTTCTCTCATTTCAAAACCAAATTCTTCTCCTCACACCGCTTCAGCACATTCTTTAGATTTTCCAGACACTCGCCGAAGGATGGACCAAAAACAGAGAAGTCGTCCATGAAAATCTCTAAATAGTATCCCACCATGTCAGAAAATATGCTCAACATGTATCGTTGATGTCATGCCCCAAACTCAGAAACCGGGCTCACGAAATTCCTAATCGTCGAATCCAGTGTCGACAGCCTCCGTAGTACCCCATTCTCGGCTCCCAGTGCTCATACGCCAGATTCCGATCCTGGGATCCTACAAGAAGGATTTTTCAATATACATTTAACTCGTAATAAGCATAACCGCAAGTTTACCTAAATCACAAAGGCAACATCATCATCACATATCCACTAATATAAACATTTGAATACAATGCTAAAAGAAAAATACATATATCAAACATCAAAACTCCAGAAGACCACTGCACACTCCAAGCTTAATGTTACTGTAACTTAACATCACCTGCACACATCTATCATGCATAAGTTTATAGAAAGCTTAGAGGGTGGTGTAAGTGTGTGCACAAGGTAAGTGTCAAGTATTCAATACAATGCCATAATCATACAATATCAAAAATACTGGCAAGATCATGAATCATACGATATCAGAGTAAGTGATACAGATCAGCTATGCAAATACAGAATCATAGAGAACCAAATATCAGATGTTGAGGATGCAGTGCATTCTACAATTCCTAATGAGTTCACGAATATTGTTTAAGCCATATCAATGCAGAAACATAAAAACCCAAAATGCCATATGTCGCGGATGTAATGCAATATGCGATGCGAATGGAATGACCATGCTGGAATGTGAAGTTGGGATGGTAGTATGTAGTATCGCAGGCTATGAGGTCCATCATAAGGGACTTCTATCTAAACCAGCCTCATACCTAATTTGGATAGTCAGACTCAATGTGGTAAACTCCAGATCTAAGGTTAGTCCCGCTCCCCAACCAAAATCCTAGCCATTGTGAAGGTACACGTAACAAATAGTTACGCACCAACAGCCCCAGTGGATAGGAAATGAATGAATGAATGAATATGCAACTCCTACTCAATAAGTCCACATATCAGTACTGTACATCACTAGGATCATCACCGGGGTCTAGTATGCAATCGCTGCCCACTGGACATGCAACCATGCAAGTGGAAGAGACCTCACTATTCGCCTGGCTAGTAGTCAGTCAATATCTACCCGGCATGTCGATAGTGGACCCAATCATGAGCTGGTCAAACTCAGCCTAGCTATGCCCACTACCCTCGGGCAGGTAAGGCCACCACCCCTTCCCGACCGACCACGACACAGTGAGAGACACGGCCTGCTGGTATTCAATACTCAGGCGCTCATGTATCCACTTGGTCTAAACGTTAGGGCGTCTCTTGGCCTCAGAGGTTTATGGATTTTCACCCAAGGCCATCTATGGTGGCCCGATGCTAGTAACAAATTTTTAGTGTCCCATCTGGCATCCGCAATATGCCTGTGAAAGCTACGACCATGATGTCACTAAGGCGTACAGTAGTCATATCCCAAAATACGAGATGCATGAGTCATACAATCCAGTCATACATTAATCTTGCACATACCGTGTGCTCATGTGAGATAACTTCTGCCTATTAGGGAGTCTCATAACAACCTGCCCAATGACATCTATAATGGTTAACCACATCTCATAACAAACATGTAGATGATGCGTATAGGCATGTATCATGATGTTATGTTGTCACATACTCATAATCAGTATCGAATGATATACTCATAATTGGTATCGATAATCGGCCTCGAGAATCAGAATCGGCCTTAACAATTGGATTCGGCCTCGATAATCAGAATTAGCCTTGGCAATCAGAATCAGCCTTGACAATCGAAATCGGTAATCGGCCTAACAAAGGGCCTAAGGGAAGGTCACAATGTGGACATTTAACGATCATTACCCATCAACGTGGACATTTAACCAACATTGCTCCCTAGGAGTGGCCCACATAGAGGCAAATGTATCATGGGCCCATCGCCTCACACAAGGACCTAATACATATCACTATGGGCCTCACTCATGGGCCGCATATGCATCACATTGGGCCTCGCTCATGGACCTCATGTACATCATAATGGGCCGCAATACATGGGCCCCATATATGTCAGTTGGGCTGCAATACATGGGCCAAAAAATACATCTCATTGGGCCTTACCAAATGGGCTGAAAATACATCACAATGGTCCTCAACACATGGTCCAAAAATAAATCACAACGGGCCGCTCATACGGGCCTAATATACATCACCATGGACCACGACCCATGGGCCCCAAATACATCACAATGGGCTATGACTTATGGGCCTCAATATACATCAAATGGGTCAAAACAATGGGCCTCATATACATCAAAATGGGCTTATCGAAATATTATCCGGACTGCACCACAAATAGTAGTGGAGATAAGGATTTTCACTGCTTAAAAATTCCAAGGCCCACCATAATGTTTATTCTCCATCTAATCTGATCATAAAGTCACAAAGACCTGGATTAAGACGAAAACAAATATCATATTGATCTAGAACTTCGGTGCTCCCAAAAAGGATTTCATTGGTGGACATTCAATCTCCACTAATTTTTTTGTGGTGTGGTCCACCTGATAGATGGTTGGAATAAAACACATATATCATGCTGGTCCACCTGATAGATGGTTGGAATAAAACACATACATCAAGCTATGGATGTACAATGTGGACGTGAAACAGATGAACGACGTGGATAAAATATATACATCACGGTGTGGGTCCCACCGTCCAGCCATCTGGATGGTGTTGATCATCACATACGTCATGGTTATGGCCCACCGTCCAGCTATCTGGATGGTGGGATTACACACATATACATCACGGTGTGGCCCACAGGTTTTACTGACGTCCAACACATCAGTTCCCTAGCTGGTGGGACCCACAAGGCTTGCTGCCATCCTCAGCAACTATGCATGTATGCATATATATTAATATATTATATCTTATATCATGTACTTGCTTATTTTCATTTTTATATTATTATATTTTTCTTTTCTTTTCTTTTCTCTTTTTATTTTTTTTATCATGTATTTACCAATGTCCAGATGAATGGACAGTCTGGATAAAAATAAATAAGTCCTGGTAGTTCCCACCGTCCATGATTTGGATGGTGGTGATAAAATACATACTATAAGGTGGCCCACCATCCAAGCAATGGACGGTGTGAATACCCACATACATCATGGCAGGCCTCACCGTCCACGTGGACGGTGAGGATACAACACTGACCACATGATCAGATGGGTTTGCTGACTCCAGCCAATCGACAATCATATCAGGTGGGTCCCACATGGGGCCCACCACACATGATATATATAAATAAACGGAGATGAAGATCGCTACCAACGTCCAAGCCCTGGACGGCCTAGATATGTGACATGCACGTCACGTGCAACTGTTCACGGATGGACGGCATGGATTCACACGCATATCATGGTGGTCCACGGACTGCCTGGATAAAAAAACATGGATCATACATCCCAATGGGGTCTACAATACTTAGGAAGGAGAGAGAGACGTGAGATGGAAGAGGGACCCCATCACTACGGGCCCCTCTTAGATCATAACACATACATCAAAGTGGGTCCCATCCTACGTGAGCCCTAAATCAAAATCATGATCTAGAGTTACGAACACCCACCATTCTTGTTTCTTCTTAGCTCTATGAGATCCCTAGTTCCTCAGCTTCATCTTTAATGGAGGATGATGGAGATTGGACGGTTGGATGGTGGAGATGGGAGGTGAGAAGTGGGACACATCTAGCTCTCCCTCATGGAGCTTGGACGTTGGACTCTCGTGGGGTTGCTTGGGGAGTAATGAGAGAGAGATGAGAGAGAGAGGGATGGGTGAGTGATGGGGTGTGATGGGTGAGTGAGTGATGGCTGTACTTGATGGGTGGAGAGAGAATTGACTTTAGGGGGGGTGGTTGTACTTGGGGATGGGATAGAGTACTTGACATTAGATGTGATTGATGGGACATTCTCTTGAGATTTGCAATGCACGGTATTTTTCTCGAATTGAACGTGGGCCCACATCTCCTGGCCCCGATATCGCCTCAGCGCGCGAGACACAGCGTTAGAACTGCGGCGACGGCGTGGTAGCAAGGGTATAAGTCTCGGGTCGAGCCAACTCTGCAATATGGGATATGACTCAGGATCGTGAACAAACACCGATTATAGATCGCAGGTTGCCGAAATTCGACCGGGAGGACCGCAGAATCCTATGGAACGATACGGGCTAGGATACGGGTCTCACAACTGAAATGTAGAGAGGAAATTACACAGTCCAAATAGCATCCTTCAGTAAGCAAAGGTGTCAAAGGGACATATGAATGTAGTCATTTCTTGATCTTCAAGGGCTATTTCTATTTGATTGTAGCCCGAATACCCGTCAAGGAAACAATAGTAAGAGTGACTAGTTATCCTTTCCAAAATTTAATCAATAGAGGGTAAAGGAAAGTGGTCATTCCTTATGACGGTATTCAATTTTTTATAGTCAATGCACATTCTCCAACTAGTAGTGACTCTACTTGGCATGAGTTCATTACCAGTATTGTCTACGATGGTGATTTCAGACTTCTTAAGAACCACCTGGTTGGACTCACCCATTAACTATCGGATATATGGTATATGATACCCACATCCAACAACTTAAGGAGCTCTCCTTTAACCACTTCCTTTATATTTAGATTTAACCAACATTGTGGTTGTCGGGAGGTCTTCGCAATATCCTCAAGATGAATAGGTGAGTACAAATCAAAGGATCAATTCCCTTGAGGTCTGCAATCGACCATCCAAGGGCTCCTTTATGCTTGATGAGAGTAGAAATAAGCATACTCTCTTGTTCTTTTTCAAGGTGAGAAGAAATCACCCCTGGGTATATCTTATCTTGACTTAAGTAAACATATTTAAGATCAGCGGGCAAAGATTCTAGGTCAAGCTTTAGTGCTTTGAGGCTAGACGGTAGAGGCACTACATCCGTTTGGGGTAATTTCTCAAATTGTGGCCTCCATTAATTAATTTCAAGTACCGATGTCGCATCAAGAAAGACATCCATCTCCCTAATCATGTCATCATTTAAATCAGGGGAGTGGACGAAGCACATCTCTAGAGTGTTAGAGTATAGAGTCAGTAGTGCTCTATCTTCCATGAAAGAATCGATCATATCAATGTTGTGGGTATCGTCATCATCCTCTAGGTCATGTTAAAAAATATATTGAGCTCCAATGTCATATTTTCGAAAGATAAATTCATAATTCCATTCATACAATTAATGATTACATTTGATGTAGCAAGGAATGAGCGACCAAGAATGACGAGAATTTAAGTGCACACATCTATGATGGGCTGAGTATCCAAAATAATAAAATCTACTGGATAGTAGAATTTATCAACTTGGACTAACACATCCTCGATCATCCGTCTCAGTACACGGACTAAGAGATCGGCAAGTTGTAATTTGGTCTGGGTGGGTTTTAATTCACCTAGACCCAATTGTTCGTAGACTGAGTAAGGGATTAAGTTAACACTCGCCCTCAAATCAAGAAGTACGTGCTCAATCCGATGGTTCCCAATTACAAAAGTGATGGTTGGGCTACCATGATCCTTGTATTTTTTTGGCACGTCTTGCTTGAGGATGACACTCACTTTTTCTGTTAAAAATATTTTCTTTTGAATATTTTACCATCTTTTGGTAGTCCATAGATCTTTTAGAAATTTGTCATATGAAGGGATTTTTTTAACGGCATCCATTAGAAGGATGTTGACCTTCACTTGTTTAAGCACCTCTAGAATATCCTGAGTGTTAGAGAGAGGTTTTGGTGCAATCAACCATTGAGGGAATGGCGCAATCGACTTACATACTTTTTTCGGTTCTTCCTCTTGTGAAGCAATGTAGGTCTATCCTTCCCATATTCTTTTGAGTCCTTAAACTTTTTAGCCCTCACCAGAATAAATCTGTTAATTGTCTTTCCACTCCTAAGAGTAGTGATAGACTTAGCTTGCTCTATTTTATTTGAAGAGTTTGGGTCACTAATTTCATATTATTGTTCTAAATTTGGTGGAGGTTAGGCTAGAAGAGTCTCTTTCTCTCTAATCGTTAAGTGTGACTCAATCCGTTGAATGGCCTTGGTAAGGTCTTGAAAGGCTTGTAATGTGGCTTGATTGAAAAGCTCTTGGTTTTGGATGTGTTTTAAAACTGGATCCTCCTGAGGCCTCTTTTGATTTAAGAGTTGAGTAAGGCCCTCTTGTGGGTTGGCCGTTTGTCCATTCCTCCAACTGAAATTTGGATGTTTCATCTAGCTGGAATTGCATGTATTTGAGGTGGGTCCACTGAAAGGTCTTTCGTAGTTGTTCTCGGCATTTGACTGCTCATTCAATATCTCTTGAAAAGCAAGAATTGTTGGGTAATTTTCAGTTGTATGATATTGCAAGCACAAATACCACAAACAACTTCCACAGCTTTATCAGGTTTTGCCTTCTTAAGTTCCATGGCCTCAACTTTTCTTGTGAGTTTGGCCACACTTGCATCTATATCATTCTCCTCTTTTAAAACATAAATTCCTCCCCTTTCCTTTGATTGAGTAGGCTTCGAAGTGGTGGTTCTTGAGGAGGTATCCCATAATTGCGCGTTTTCAACAAGTTTATCAAAATAATCCCACGCATCATCGACTTCCTTATTCATGAATTCCCCATTACACATCATTTTCAAAAATTGGCGTATGGACGAGGTCAATCCTTCATAGAAAATGCTTGTTATACGCCATGTTTCATAGCCATGTTGTGGACATGAATTTATGAGATCCTTGTATCGCTCCCAACATTAGAAGGTCTCATCCTCTTTTTTCACAAAATTCATGATTGCTTTCCTTAAGATATTCATTTTATAGTATGGGAAGAACTTTTTAAGGAACTCCCTTGTCATCTCACCCATGTGCCAATGGACCGTGGTCTTCAGGAATGTAACTATGACATAGCCTTTTCTTTCAAAGAGAAATGGAACAATTTCAGTCTTACCGTGTCCTCAGATACATTTGGAAAGTGTAGTATAGATATTATCTCATCTAACTCTTTCATATGCAAGTATGAACTTTTAGATTCTAGTCCATGAAACTTAGGAAGGAGTTGAATTACTCCCGATTTAACATCCACAGTTCCTGCATTCAATGGGAATATCATGTAGGAAGTTGTACTCACCCCCGCCCGTTGTAAATAATCTTGTAGAGTACGAGACGGGGGTGCATGATGCACCTCATTCTCATCCTGGGCCTCCTCAGCTGGGTGTTGAGGTTGATGTGTGGCCATAACTTCTACTAACTCAGAGTATCTTATGTGGTGTCTAATCTGGTGATGGATAGGCAACCCTTCAAATAATCCTCCTTCACTCAAGAGATAGAGAGTGTTGTCACAAACCCACTTGGGCATGAAATACGCAATGCCCTCGAATAACTTAAACAACTAAACCTTTAAAAAAAATTACAGAAAATAAGAAATCTAAAAAGAGAGAGAATTGGAACGAAGTTACCAAATATAGTGGCTATGTTAGGATCCTACAAAATAGAAAACAATGTTAGTTCTAAAAACAATTGCAGAGAATCCTAATCTAGAAACAAAAACTTAACCCTAATTCTAAACTAATTCTAATACTAATTAATCTCAGAAAAATGCAGTTGTAGTCTCCGGTGACAGTGCCAAAAACCTGTTCACAACACCAAGTGCAGGGTCACGATGTAGTAATAACTCAGTGAGACCGAGGTCGAATCCACATGGACTAAACTTGTACGTATTCTAAAAATAACTAGAAGTAGAACTAGAATTGGAAACTAATCTAAATTCTAGAGTAGTTGGAGTAATTGTGAATAATATTGACTTAAACTATCAATTAAAATATGGCAACTAGGGTGCCAAGGATTCACTTATAGCTATCAAGATGCTACCTTACTTGATTAAAAAATCATCCGGAATTGGAGTCATATCCTATCCAGTGGAAGATAAACTATTCAAGCACAATCTGAACTTTCATTGAGATAGTTCACGCATGAAGATCCATTGCATTGATTGGAAGGGATTCCATCATCCTACCACGCCCAGGAGACAATGGTGAACAACAGGATTTACCAATCTCCACAACTCCAAATAGATTAAGAAGATATTAAAAGCCTCCATAAAATTTACTGTAATTAAAGTCACAATAAATCATAGAAAACTGAAAATATTCCTCAAATCAAACTAGAAGTTAATGATTGTTCAACATAAACGAGAATCAAAGGAAGATAATCATCCCAACATGCTACAAGCTTCACCTCTTAGCCATAGATAAGAGGTTTAGTTAGCCATAGACATGATTGGAACTAAAACCCTCAAAGAAAACATTAGAAATAAATAAGGAAAAAAGAAAAACTCTTGGGAGGCTGCTCCACTCTTTGGCTCTGCTCCTTATAATCTAATTCATCCTTAGAAGTCCTTGAAGAACCCATATTTATAGCCTTTGTCCAGTCGACTTTAGAAAATCGCCTCAAATTTACGCACTCTGCTTAACGCTTTCGATGCCATTGAACAGACTTCGATGCCATCGAAGGAAGAATTCTAGTTTGAATCAAATTTGAAAGTAGCGCCCTTTCGCATTGCATAAGTCGTCGATTCCATCGAACTTCCCTTCGATGCCATCGAACAGATTGTCGATTCCATCGAATATGTCCTCGAGCCTTCGAAAAATGTCCAGAATGTTCCAGTGAGTTTCTCTAGAATTTTTAAAAAATCTCGACGTCATCGAACTGCATTCAATGTCATCGAGCAGGGCTTCAAGCAATCGAATAGGGCTTCAATGTAATCGAAAATGCATCCAATATTTCCAGCAACTAAACTCAATTTTTATGTAAGTTTTCGATGTAATCGATCAGTCTCGATTCCATCGATCACTTACTTTAATGCCATCGAAGGGTGTTCGATGTCATCGATAGTGATGCTACAGATTTCTAGATTCTATACTTTGATATGTCGACATTCTTCCTTCTTCACTTAGTTTCCTAGAATATTGGGAACTTGAGATCTTCAATCTTGGTCTCCTAAGATCTATCCTTTGCCTTGGTGATTCTCGAGCATCAAATCTATGCTTTTGACATTCTTTTCAATCCAAACTCTTGAACTCACCTCGTAATACAAACATGTATAAATATACAAATCAAGCATTATCATATTCATAAAACCAAGATATAAACAGGGGGGAATATGCAATATTTGACTCTCAATATGTAGTGTGATGTATGTGTGGAATGTAATGTGTATGTAATATTTTGTCACGAAATTGACAAAGGAGGAGATTGTAAGTGCTAATGTTTTAAGCACACATGCAGTTGTCAAATTTCGTAGACAAAATTTATATGGTATGGAACTTCAACACACTTTCGCTCTCTTCAACATTTCAAGACTAGAGTGCATATCAACATCACACGAGTAGAAGGTTCGAAACGAATTCAAGAGAATATTCATTTGTATCCCAACCTACATGTAAAGATAACCTTAGAAAAGACCCTAGGATATAGTACTTCGTTATGATTTTTCAAACCTTAACTTGTGGAAATTTTACATGAAAAATTGAGGGTGATTGGCCAGCCCAACCACACCTTTGGCCCTCTAAACCATTTCGGGTTAGCTCGAGATCAGCCTAGGTCAAGTTTCTTGCAATATAAATATTTTTTTCTGTTGACCTTCAGCCAGCTCGACCCTGCCTTTGGCTAGCCAAACCCAGATCAGGCCATCCCGAGGTAGACCCAAGTTAAGTTTACAACATTATATATTTTTTGATTTCTTGGAGCTTAGGCCAGCTGAACCCTATATCCAGCCAGCTGAAGTTTTACTCAAGCCAACCTAAGTTTTGATAAAATCAAATATCGCAAAATCTGATAGTCATTGGAACAGTATCGTGGAATTTTGGCTAGCCAAAGGGATTCTTATGTTGATCGAAGAACCAAACCTTTGGCTATAAATAGAGATCATTTGTCATTGTTTAAAACACAAAATTTAAAGAGAATTCTTCCACAAACAAAGAGACAAATTCTAGTATTTTTAAAGCCATTTGCTTAGTCATTCTTATATTTCTTTTATAGCTTATTCAATTCTCTTCTCTAGTAGATTTAAATTCAATTAGAGAGTGTTTTATACTCAACTTGAGATTAAAGAATTGAGTCTATAGCTTTAAGATTTTATTCTTTAAGAAATTATATATCCCTAGATCCTTTTTGGTTAAGCATACATTAGCCCATCACGTCTAAGAAAAGGGATCGCTACATCTATTAAAGCATCTGCTTCTAAAACGCTTTATCAATATCTTTGCATCGACATTCATTTAAAAGAAGATAAGTATTTTCTTTCAGTATATTACTTTCATTTTGGGTTTGTTAAGATTGCCCAAAATCTCATCGGGTTGTGTTAGTGGTTAGCCCGTAAAAATCACTTGAGATTTTATTATGGTAAGCCTGTGAAAATCACAAGAACTGTAAGAGGTTATTGAGGTGATCCTGTGAAAACCTTAAAAATAGTGGAAAGCCAAAATTACATGGAGTAGTAATTTTGGGAGTGGAGTAGGTGTGTGTTAAACACTGAACCACTATAATTCTCTGTGTATTGTGGTGATTGATAATCTTGTTAACTGTTTTTATTATCTTGAAATATTAGATTTGAGCAGGTCGTGAAATAAGGTTATCCTACCTAAGATTTTTTGTGAAGGTTGTCCTACAACTCGATTGAAATCAAGATTTCAATATCTATTGTCATTGTGAATTTAATTTCTACGATTGATTATCAGAAATTGGTTTAGCCCTATTCACCCCCCTATGACATTTGTACCTCATCTTACAATGTGTTTTATCTTTGTTGTCTTGGGAGGATAGTAAGTGGGTTATTCTTCTTCTTTTGTAAATGCATTAAAGTGGGCCTCACCATGCAAATATTGTGGTCGTTAGGTGTGCTAAAAAACACACTTAAGTGGGCCACCCTTTTAAGAAAATAATGGGAATAGATCCGTCATAGAAAACTATCTAAGGAGGGGCCTATCTTAATGCAATGTGTTGTATATCAAATTTGTCCAGTGTAGTGGTTATCACTAACACCCTTTGGATGGGCTAGATTTGTCCATTAATAATAATATACTTGATAAAGCATGTATGTACCAAATTTGAAGTCAATCTAATCAATCTAACCCATCCGTCTAATTTATGTAATCCAGACCTAGTTTGTTATCCAGTGTAGTGGTCGACACTAATATCCTTTAGAATGACCCAGTGTTGTAGGGTCCACAGATACCTAATTTATTCTAAATTTTATGTGATAATAGTAAAATTTATAGACTATGTATGTGTCAAATTTGGGGTCAATCTGATCTGTCCAATCCCTTCATCCAATTAATGAAATTCGGACTAAGTTTGTTGTCCAATGCAATGGTTAGCACTGGCACTCTAATGAATGGATCATATTTGTAGGGATCACAAATATCTAATAGATTCAAATTTTTGTATGATGATATTATAATATATCATGTTTGCACCAAATTTGGGGTCAATTAGATCTATATAACCCCTTCATCTAATTAATTTAATTTGGATCAAATTTGTTGTCCAACGTAGTGGTCAACACTGACTCTTCTGAATGGACAAGAATTATAGGGTCCATAGATATTTAATTGGTCCTAATTTTTATGCTATGACAGTAGACTTGATGGATAAATGTATGAGTTGTATCCCTGCAGTCCAAAGAGGATAGTTAGGTGGGCCATAACTCGTGGGACCCACTGTAATGTATGAGTTTTATTCTCGTTGTCCTTGGTGTTAGCTGGTGGGGACCACTAACCATAGAACATTGTCCTGATGTTTATTTAACATCTAATTGTTGAAGGTACGTCATACGAACCTAACAGTGTAGGGCCCACTATCGTGGCCAAAATATGATGCATGTGTTTTATCTACTCTCTCTAGTAATGGGCTGCATCAGGGAACAATGGAGTTGCACACCTACTATTGAAACCTTCCTTGGGCCCATTGGCCAGACATGTTTTGCATCCTATCTAGGTTTGTTGTGCCCAACCATGTGGGACCTGCCTGATGTGTTGTTTATCCATGTTATACATACGTTTTAGCAGCTCATGATGCGGCATGGGCCGTAACTTGTTGTTGGTCACACTCCTAATGTATGCGTTAGAAATGCATGATGTCCATCCAATTATCATCTCAGTTGTGCCACATCTAATGTATGTGTGTTATACCCATGTTGCTATGATATATGTGTCATATACATGTGCCATATCCACTATACTATGTGTATTGTATACATGTGTTATGTCATGCCCCAAACCCGAAAATCGGGCTCACAAAATTCTTGATTGCTAAATCCGGTGCCAACAACCTTCGTAGTACCTCATTCTCAGCTCTCAGCGCCCATACGCTAGATTCAGATCCTGGGATCCTACAAGGAGGATTTTCTAATGTACATTTAACTCGTAATAAGCATAACCACAAGTATACCCAAATCACAAGAACAACATCATCACCACATATCCACTAATATAAATAGTTGAATAAAGTGCCGAAAGGGAAATACATATATCCAAATAGAAGCTCTAGGAGTCTGTTGCACGCTCTAAGGTCAACGCTGCTGTGACCTAACGTCACCTAAACGCATCTATTGTGTATAAGCTTATAGAAAGCCTAGAGGATGGTGAAAGTTTGTGCGATGCACGTGCCAAGCATATAGATATCAGAGTAAGTGAAAATACTGGCAATTCATAAATACCATCAGCCTTATCCAGGCTATGCGATGCAAAAACATAATAAGCCAATATCATATAAAACATAGCAACCTAAAATGCTATATACCACGGATGTAATGCAATATGCAGTGTGAATGAAATGACCATGCAGGAGTGTGAAGTCAGGATGATAGTACGTAGTATCACAGGCTATGAGGTCCACCATAAGGGACTTCTATCCAAACCAGTCTCATACCTAAATTTTGATAGCCAGACTCAATATAGTAGACTCCAGATCTCAGGTTAGTCGTGCACCCCAACCGAAATTCTTGCCATTACGAAGGTAAATAATAATTAGTTACGCATCACCAGCCCGAGTGGATAGTGAATGAATGAGCGTGCACCTCCTACTCGATAAGTCAACGTATCAGTACTGTACGGGATCATCACCGGGGCCTAGTACACTCTACGTTAGCTGCCGCCCCATCAAGCACACAACTGGGTAAGTGGAAGAGACCTCACTAGTTTCCTGCCAATATCGGACCCGGCTCATCGATAGCAGACTCATTCCTCAAGCTGGTCAGACTCAACCTAGCTATGCCTACTCCCTTAAGCGAGTAAGGCCACACCCCCTTCCAACCGACCACGACACAGTGGGAGACGCGACCTACTGGTATACGGCCCGCATGCACTCATATATATATATATATATATATATATATATATATATATATATATATATATATCCACTCGGTCTTGACGTTGGAGCGTCCTCTAGTACCAAGAGGGTTTAGGGATTTTCACCCAGGGCCATCTAGGGCGGCCCGATACTAGTAACAGATTTTCGGTATCCCATCTAGCCATCCATGACATGACTGTGGAGGCTACGGCCCTGATGTCACTAGGGCGTATAGTAATCATAATACACAATGCAAGATGCATGAGTCATACAATCCAGTCATGCATCAATCTTGTGCATATCGTGCGCTCATGTGAGACAATCTCCACCTATTAGGGAGTCTCATAATAACCCGCCCAATGACATATGCAATGGTCAACCACATCTCATAATAAATATGCAGATGATGTGTATGGGCATGTATCATGATGTCATGTTGTCACATACCCATAATCGGTATCGACAACCAGCCTCGATAATCGGCATATACAATCGGCCTCGATAATCGAAATTGGCCTTGACAATCGAAATCGAAATCGGCCTCGACAATCGGCCTCGATAATCGGCCGAATAAGGCCTAAGGGAAGGTCACAATGTAGACATTAAAACATCATTGCCCATCAATGTGGCCATTTAATGATCATTTTTCCCAAGGAGTGGCCCACATAGAGCCAAACATATAGTGGGCCCATGGCCTCACACAATGGCCTAATGTACATTGCAATGGGCCTCATACAAGAGCTACATACACATCACTATGGGCTGCATCATATGGTCCTAATACATGTTATGGTGGGCTGCATCACATGGGCCTAATAAGCATCATGATGGGCCGCATCACATGGACCTCAAATACATCACAATGGGCCTCACTCATGGTCCTCATATACACAACAGGTGGGCCTTGTACATAGGCCTCAGATACGTCACATGGGTCATAACCCAAGGGTCTAATACATATCATATTGGGCCTCATGAAATGGGCTACAAAAACATCACAATGGCTACGCCATATGGGCCAGAAATACATCTCATTGGGCCTTACCAAATGGGCTGGAAATACATCACAATGGGCCATGACATATGGGCCTAAAATACATCTCCATGGGCCATGACCCATGGGTCTTAGTACATCATGATGGGCAGCAACCCATGGGCCTCAAATACATCAAGTGGGCCGCATCAATAGACCGCACCAATGGGCCTCATATACATCAAGTGGGCCACATCAATGAACCGCACCAATAGGCCTCATATACACAATGGGTGGGCCCTGCACATGGGTCTCATATGCATCAAATGAGATACGTATCTGGGCCCTGAATACATCAAAAGGGTCACGTGTCATGGTCCTAATACATATCTCAATGGGCCTTGCCCATAAGCCACGAATACATCACAATGGGCCTTGCTCATAGGCCTCAGATTCAAGCAGGTGGGCCCCATCATATGGGCCTTAAATACAAGGTAGGTGGGCCCCATCATATGGGCCTTAAATATACCTCATGATGGGCTTCATGGATGGGCTGCACCAATGGGCCTCAAGTGGGCTTGGACCACACCAAAAAAATCATTTCAAAAGTTGCAGGTGTAACATGTGTATCACTGTACACTATCATTCTATTGGGCACATGGCCACTAATGATGATCAACACTGTCCAACATTGGACGTATAAATCAGCACCGCCCAACCATTGTCCATGTAAATTCGCACCATCCAAACATTGTCTATGTAAATTTGCACCATCCAAACATTGTCTATGTAAATTTGCACCATCCAAACATGTCCAGCACTGTCCAAACATTGTCCAGCACTATCCAAACATTGTCCGGCACCGTCCAAACATTGTCCAACACTGTCCAAACATCTGGACGGTGTGAATGAAACAAATACATCACGGTGTGGCCAACATGGCAAAACAGGTGTATGACTTGGGGATTACATACATCAAATGGGACCCACAAAACTTATTGGCATCTTTCCAGCATAACAGCCACGCTGCAAGGGCCCACCATCCAGATGATGGACGATGAGATATAACGCATGCATCATGGTGGGGTCCACACGCGTGACCCACCATTTAAAGGGACAGATGGTCTGGATCACCTCTGTGATCAGACCGTCAGCTGATGTGAATACATCAGCTATTTAGCTGGTGTAGGTACCTCCAGCCAATCCGTTTCCAATCAAGGTGGGTCCCACGTGGGGCCCACCAGATATATGTAATATATATATATATATATCATATATTATATTATATTATTTTTTTATTTATTTAAAGGATCTAGGCCTGCTGGCCACCGTCCAGATGGATGGTTTAGATGATGAAACACATACTTCATGGTGCATCCTACCCAGATGGATGGATGGATGAAACACATGCATCAATGGTGGGGTCCACGACCACATCCAGGTGGCTAGATGGTCAGGATAAAACCAATACATCTCAGTGTGGCCACCGTTCAGATCTATTGGACGGTGCAGATGTAATAAATACATCATGGGGGGTGGATCTCCATGGTCCAGATCTGTTGGACGGTGCAGATATAATAAATACATCATGGTGGGTCCACATCAGCATATATCAAGTGGGCCACGCCCATCACAAGAGAGAGACAAAGATCGATGAGAAGGGGAGGGACCCCGCCACTATGGGCCCTCCCTATACAATGCATCATCAAGATAGGTCCCACCATATGTGGGCCCTCAAATTATTAAAATCAACAAATAAAATCACCCATCTTTGATCATGGACTTCTCCTTCCATCAACGCATTATAGAGCTCCAATGGATGAGATTCAATAGTCAAGATGAAGCTTGGATGGTGGAGATGGGAGGTAGGAAGGTGGACCACACCAGGCTCTCTCACGGAGGTTGGGACGTGGGTTGCTTGTAGAATTAAAGAGAGAGAAAGAGAGATGAGAGAGAGAGGTTGTAAGAGAGAGAGGGATGGGGTGTGATGGGTGAGTGAGTGATGGGTGTACTTTGTTGTAAGGAAAAGTTAACTTTGGGGAGGGTGGTTGTACTTGGGGATGGGTGTGAGTAACGGAGTGATGTGTACTTGATTGATGTGATTGATGTGATGTTCTCTTGGGTTTTATAATTGCGTGGCCTTTTTTCTCAAACTGAATGCAGGCCCACATCTCCTGGCCCGGGTATCGCCTCGATACGCAAGATGCTGCATCGGAACAGCGGCGATGGCACAGTCGAAAGTGTACAAGTCTCGGGTCGAGCTGACTCTGGAATATGAGATACGACTTAGGGTTGCGCGCAAATACTATCTAGGCGTCGCGAGTTGTCAGAATTCGACCGGGAGGACTGGGGAAGCCTAAGGAATGGTACGGACTAGGATACGGGTCTCACATATCACATATGATGTATGTGCGTCATGCCCATGCCATTATGATGTATTGTGTGTATGCATGTACCACTATGATATATATGTTTTATTCATGTGCCACCATGATACACGTGTTATTTATGAACCACCACGATGGTGAGCGGTGGATTGAGACATGACTATGATGACGATGATTGTGATGATATGACAGACTTGGTATGATGTCAAGCACTCACTAATTGGGTAAGGAAGGCCCACTAGCTTATGGGAGTTGGGCTTAAGATTGGCCCATTAAAAGGAATAGTTGAAAGGCTAACAGAGCCTGCTTCCATGGACAAAAAGTGGATTGTTTTATTATCTTGATGACATGACTAGCTTATTCATCTCATTGGAATTGTTATAATAAGCCCATAAGGGTGTGAGATGTATCATGTATTGTATGATGTAGATCTCGTGAGAACACCATGTGAATGATGTTGTTGAACCTTAGTTGGGCCCATGATGAGCCCATTGCTTATGGGTATTGATTCTATGTTCTAACCCATGTTTGAGTGAGCTAAGGCTAGGTGAATTTCCCATGGACAATGAGCCATAATGTAAGGGTCTATTACTAAGGGTCCTTAATGCACTTGATGAGGAGTGCATAACATTCTTGATTTGGCATCGATATATGCATATTAGCTTTAATATTGGTTAATAATATGAACATCTATGGCACAAATTCATGAGCATGTTCTAACATTTTTGGGCCCTCATGTTGGTCCATGATCCTGGATGCTTGTTTATGGATGCTTTGACTTGTTTCGATCCTTGACCCCCATGTGATAGTGCTCGGTGAACCTCAAGATTGGTTTAATTGTATTAAGTGCCCACTAAGTTGATACTAATGAGTCCTCTTCTATCGTGCTCGGTGAGCATAGTTGTGGGGTGTCAAGACCCTCTTTCACACTGCTAGGACAAAGAAGGGAAGGGATGTAATGAGATTACCAACTATTGAGACCAGGTGAGGGCATTAATTGGAGAGGGCTTCCCCACTACCGTGGTTGGGTAGGGAAAATAAATGTGATCCTTATTGTGGGTTGGGTGGCCAAGTCCACTAACGAAGTCGAATGAGAAAGGGGTGTGATGAGCCCAAAGATGCCTCATTGATTTGTTGGTCACCCACACCATCTGGTAAAGAGCTTGTTAGTTGTCTTGTAGTCCGGATGTGGCGATGTTGTTATTTATGAGCCATTCTAAGTGAATGGCACTGGATGTTATGATCATTATTATGGTTATGGTTTTGGGCTACGACAATATGGATACAACATGCGAACAAGTGTGGTATTCATGCATTCAGATAACAATCAGGATTGTGGATGCATAAATACAACCTAAGTGCCATACGATTGTAGACCATGGTCCTCAATAGGTATGGGACTATTTGGGATCAAGATTCTATCATCCTAAAATTACTATACATGTTAAGTATAGGATTGACATATATTGTAACCCTTGGTATGAGCCCCCTATTGGCGCATAATACAACACACTACGACTCGATTATTCATCATGTGTTCTTTTACCCTTATATTACATTTACCTATGATAATATGCCTTCATAATAACATTCTTAGTTGGTTGACTAGATATATTTGTGCTTACATTATATCATGTGTTTAAGGAAGGTGGATGATAAGTCGTGCTTACATCATATGCTCACACCCACTTTTCTTACATGTGCTTTCAAGAGGGCATTACCAGACTCAAGGCGCATTTAGGCGTTGATGGAGATCTATTGTCATGTCATTTCCATTACTTTCATTGGGAATATAATTTTCTTTGGATAGTAGTTTGATGATATGCTTTGGGATAATATTTCGACAATCTATCCTTGGAAGGAATGGGTCTGCCTCTTTTAACAACGTATGATGATATATTATGATGGTGTTTATTTTCCTTTAGAATCTTGATTATTGATAGGAGTGTTGGGGTATAAAAATGAAGATTCAAGAATAAATCAAAGAGAGGTTAAGAGAGAGAAATGAAGAAAATATAAAAGAAACAAAGGAGATTCATGGCGTTGTGCAAACCCGCGCAAACCATGTTGATTGCTCGGGACCGCCAAATAAGTTGATGGGTTGCGCACACCTGCGCAACACCAATATGATCAGGATGAATTGGACGGTTAGGAACTGATGAGAAGTGGGTCCATGGCACAAAGATCGACGGTTCACACGGGTGGAGGCCTATAAATACCCCACTCCCCCTCTCATTTGGACTATTACGAGGATTTTGAAGAAGATCAGAGCTCCGAAGAAGAAGAAGAACTTGAAGGTATTCAAAAGAAAAGAAAGAAGAAGGAAGAAAGCATGTCACGCCAGCCCGCACAAACACAGTTTATAACGCAGGAGCCTATATCAAAGAGCCAAGATGCTGTCAAAATGAATAAAAATACTATCAGCTGGCCAGCTTTTCTTCACTTCCAGCTTATCTTCAATTCAGAATCATGATTATGAGTTCAAGAAGAAGATACAGGATGATCAGATTCATACAATATTCCTCTCAATGAGATGACCTAATCACAAGCCGAAATGTTGCCGGATTTAATAATCTGATATTCGGATTTGATATTCAAGCTTGTTCAATACTTGTATTTTGGATATTTTATCTTAGAATCAAGGAAAATCAAAGGATTTAAATGAATTCAGATTAAATAAAATTGATGATTGTTCTCTCTATATTTTTTTGTTATGATTAAGTAAGATAATTCGCCAAATGAAACACATTCGTTTCTTGTCGAAACAAAATGACGACTCTGTTGGGGATCCTATTATCTTATTTAAAACCAACATAAAGGAAGTTTAGAGAATTTCATCGTTGTTTGGCGTCATACCGACGCCAAAATGGCGACTCTCAAAGGGAACATCCTTCCCTTCATCCCTACGATAGAATACTTTATTATTCACATACTGATTGAGATTTCATATTGTTAATTGAAGGATATAAGACAGAACTCCAAACAATCAATGGCAACCATTACCAACAAGACAAATTTCTACTTCACAATGACTAGGTTCATAATAGAATATGCTACAAATCGATCTATGAACTGTGAAGATCGATCTACTGCAAGCAAAAACGACAAGTCCCAAGTTATGACTGGAGTCATCACTATCTCACCACTGGCTCAGGATAACAATAATGATTGGGTTGTTGTGATATCCCGAAGAACAAGGGCCCGAAACATCGCAATTGTCAGGATAAATTTATCTCAGCGAAAAGTCAAGGGGCCGACAACATGGAATGCAGCTAAGAAAAATCATGAACTCGCTCCTCCAGCATTATACCTAGGAAAGCTTCCTTCCTCATTGACATCGTAAGACTCTCCAGCATTGCCTACTGCAAATATTCGATGGACAAGAAAAGAAAGAAGTAAATCACTGATGAAAAATATAGTAGTCTTCGTGTCACCCCAGAATACGCCTCAACAAGTCATATCACGATCGGGCGAATTCTCTGGGAGCATGAGAGATCCGAATGAAACTCCTCTCTCAATAAGCCCCAGCATACCAAGGTATTCCTACTCTACTCCGATGACTGCTTCATCAGGGAATGAAGAAGCTGCCGTATGCATGGCAGGAACAAATCAGAGCCCACCTCCTACTACTAAGGACCATATGGCTGATATGGCACAAGCGCAAAGAACATTAATGGAAGAATGCAGGAGTATCCGAGAAGCCTTGGCCATTCTAGCACACAATGTAGCTCAGATCGTAGCCCTCCAATGATGGCCGCTATGAATGAGCAAGAACCACGACATGACGGTTCCTAACCGCTGAGAGCAGGATCACACGGATTCGCTCCTACGACAAGAGTAATAACTCAAGAAGAAGTACAATAGGTGGTTGTAGAAGCAGTTAGAATAGAAAGAGAACGGGAAAACATCGAAAGATTCCGGTATCGAACACCGTATCTAAGAGAAGTGAAAGATATACCCTTCCCAACAAATTTCAAACACCCCGATTTTTAAAAATTCAATGGGGATGGATCGTCGGATGAACACCTCATGCCATCACGACCATGGGTAACTTCTCTACTGTTGCGGAACGAGAGAAGAAAAATGATGCTCCCCGAGACAAGAAAAGGACAGAAAAGAGAGAAGAACCGGATCGTTACAGAGGAAGATATAATGATAAAAGGCCGAGAGCTCTTAATTCTCATAAAGGATTTACATTTGAGAAGGAGGATGTTATCCCCATGATGAAATAACTGCTAAGTGCAGGGACAATAGAGTTAACCTCGTCCAAATGGCCCGAAGAAGCAGAAATGATGAAAGAAAGAAACTTCAGCCACTATCACCGTCTATTGGGACATTCTACAGAAAATTGCTTTACACTGAAATGCATAATTCAGAGGATGATAAACAGAGGTGAGATCATACTAGGCAAAGAGAAAGAAAGAAGTAGAAAAGCGTCGATAAATATGATCTTTGGCCGAGAGATTATATACAAGAAAAAGGGTGGGCTGTAAAACAAAGAAAGCAGTAACACGAATATCGATAATTCTGTAGAACGAATGAGAAAAGCTGCAGTGATCACATTATGCTTAGGAAAAAGAGTAACAAGCCCTCTCCAAAAACAAAAGGCTGAAGTAGTTTAGGAAAGAGTACCAAGGATACACATTGATAACAATAGAAAAGAAGAAAAGAATCAAATCGAGAAAGTGACTTATGATGTGATAAGCCATCTGAAAGGTATACTAGCTCGGTTAAGTGTGTATGATGCACTACAATTATCAGAAGACTATCGACACACTCTAATTTAGGCCCTTTCTGATAATGAGGTCAGAAAAACATTACTCATAGAGATGGAAAACACAAAACAAGAGATACAAAATAGTTGTATGCCCATCATTTCCTTCTCTAATGATGATTTGACTTGTGACAAGGAGCATAATAGGCCATTAATGATCATGGGTCAGATTCACGGTAAACAGGTTAAGTAAATAATGTTGGATAATGGGTCAGCAGTGAATCTTTTGTCATTAACAATGTTGACTAAACTCGGATAATGCCGCTCACATCTACGCCCTATTAGAATGATGATATGGGGTTTTAATCAAGATGGGCAACGTGCGTTGGCCAAAATCACACTGACCTTGGAAATAGGGGAGTTAGCGAAAAATGTTGTTTGTCATATCATCAATGCAGTAACAACATACTACCTTTTGGGTAGGCCATGGATGCATCAGTACGGCATTATACCTTCTACTTTACACCAATGCTTTAACTACCACAAGGATGGAATTCAGTACAAAGTAATTGCCGATTCAAAGCCATATACAGAAGCAGAAGCTTTCTTCCCCGATGTCAGTTACTATGATGGATTCGCCATGAAGAAGGGGAGAAGAATAATGAAAATAAAGCCCCAAGAAATGATCCCATGGAAATAAGAGAAAAGGAAGGCGCAAAGATAGAACTGTCTGGGTGAGTAAACATGAAAAAGAAGTTTTATTTCATGCCAAAACATTTGAGCCAACCGGGACAGCTGCCGTTAACATTATTGTCACCCGAGCAGCCAGAAATCCTACAGTCAAATTACACAGTACCATTGCCATAAGCAGAAAGGAACAAACCATTCCTGACCATTCTGAAAAGATTTCATGTCAAATCTAGTTTGAAATATCCCGAGCCGATAGAATTTTATGCCCCTTTAGAAATAAAAGCAGAAGAAAAAGCCAATAGTAGTACAAGTCGTGAAAAACTAACATTCGAAGACTCAAGAGATATAGTCCAGCTAGCAGAAAAATTATGAAGAACATGGGTTTTGATTACGAAGAACCAATTGTCTTGAATAATGGAAAAGGAATTTAGATTCTAATCTGAGTAAATGAAAAAAGGTGAGAAAATTTTCATGGATTGGGGGTAGAATCTTCAGTAAACATGATCATAGTTGATCCAGTAAAAGAAACAGATTCTGAAATAGTCAAGCATCCTGAAACAGCTTCAAAATAGATAAAAGACGGGGGGCAGCCAGCAGTTGACAGTTTGTGAAAAGTAAATCTAGGAATGGAAGAAGAGCCACGGAATACATTCATAAGCGCCGACCTCCCTGAATAGGAAGCCAATCAGTATATCAAGCTTTTGAAAGAAAACAAAGATGTATTTGCTTAGACGTACGCAGAAATGCCAAGCCTAGAACCATCGGCATCAATGCATCAACTAAATATCTTTAAAGATAAGAGGCCAATCAAACAGGCACAGAGGCAATTCCATCTGGATCTAATTCCTCTGATAGAAGAAGAAGGAAATAAACTGATCAAGGTCGAGTTTATCAGGGAAGTCAAATATCCTAAATGGATATCAAATATTTTCCTGGTAAGAAATAAAAGCCGACAAATCAGGGTATGTGTTGACTTCAGAGATTTAAATGAGGCCTGCCCGAAAAACGATTTTTCATTGCCAATAACTGAGTTATTAATCGATAGTATGACAAAATACGCTGTTATGTCTTTCATGGATGGTTTTGCCGGATATAATCAAATAAGAATGGCTCCCAAAGACGAAGAACCCACGACATTCAGAACTTCGTTGGGAATTTATTACTACAAAGTTATGCCATTTGGTCTCAAGAATGTCGGTGCGACATATCAAAGAGCCATGCAAAACATCTTTCAAGACATGATGTGCAAGCTTGTTGAATGCTATGTAGATGATTTGGTAGTCAGATCAAATGACCATGAAGAACATCATGAACATTTGACTTTAGTCTTCCATCAACTCAGAAAGAAACAGTTAAAGATGAATCTGGCCAAATGTGCTTTTGGTGTCTCATCAGGAAAATTCATCGGCTTTGTTATCAGATATAGAGGAATCGAAATCGATCTGGGGAAAGTCAAAGCTATTCAAGAAATGTCACCACCGAAAACATTGAAGGAATTAAAAAGTTTGCAAGGAAAGTTAGCATATATTCATCGTTTTATCTCGAACTTAACCGGAAGATGTCAATCATTCTCTCATTTAATGAAGAAAGGAACAGAATTTGTATGGGACAAGTCCTGTCAGAATGTGTTTGATTCAATCAAAGAATTATTGAAACAACCTCCAGTATTGACAACCTCTGTGAAAGGTAAACCACTCATTCTATACATATCTGCAGCTAAGAATTCATTGGGAGCTCTATTAGTACAAGTAAATGAATATATGCGCTCTATTATTTGAATCGAACTCTGATAAGCGCATAATGAAATTATTCACCAAGTGAGAAAATGTGTTTGGCATTAATATTCGCAGTGTAGAAGCTAAGACATTATTGCCTTTCTCATGATATAATCTTAATCTCGTGAGCGGATCCTATAAAATTCTTAATGACTAGGCTGATGTTAACAGGAAGATTAGCCAAATGGATGTTGTTGCTTTCAAAATACACAATCACTTACGAGCCGACAAAACTAGTAAAAGGGCAGGCAATGGCAGATTTGTTGGCAGCTCATCCCATAACAGACAGTGAAATAATCAGTGATGACTTCCCAGATGAACAAGTGATGATGATCAAATCGCCAAATTCATGGAAAATGTACTTCGATGGTACTTCTTGAATGTCTAGAACGGGTACTAGAGTGATATTCATTAGTCCTCAAGATGATTTGTTGCCTTACTCCTTCACATTATGCACTGCATGTACAAATAATGAAGCTGAATATAAAGCTCTCATCAATGGAACGGAAATAGCTCAAGAGATGAAAGTAAAAGCGCTGCAGATTTTTGGGGACTCCAAGTTAATTATAAATCAGTTGACAACCGAGTTCGAAATAAGAAAACAAGAGCTTGTACCGTACTGTCGACAAGCGCAGCAATTGCTAGTGCAGTTCCATCATGTTGAAATTAAACACGTACCGCGATGCGAGAATGCACGGGCAGATGCTTTAGCTAGCCTGGCAGCAGCTTTATCTTGTCCAGATCGAAGTCCTCTTCAGGTAACAATAGAAGAAAGAAAGTTCTTGCCATCATCAAAAATTATTAATGAACCTGCTGAAGCACTTCCTATATCATGTTCGGAGGTCACAACAGACGATTGGCGCCAGCCTTTTGTATATTATCTCAAGTATAATATTGTGCCAGAGGATTCAGTACAAAGACAGCAAATCAAGCAGAGGTCGAAGAAATTCATTGTGTGTAGCGAAATATTATACAAAAGATCTTCTAACAAAATGTTGTTGCAACGTTTAGATATGCAAGAAGCAAATCAAATGTTGTGAGAAGCCCATTTTAGAGAATGCGGAGCACATCAAGCAAGCCGAAATTTGTTCCATCGGGTGCATCGAATGGGATATTATTGGCCCACAATTTTCAAGGATGCTATTGATTATGCAAAACGATGTCATGAATGCCAAATTCATGGTGACATCATACATGTACCTCTTAAAGATCTTCATCAATCAGTAGCCTCTTGGCCATTCGCCGCTTGGGGACTTAACGTTATCGATCCTATAAATCCACCTTCATCTAAAGGAAAAAAATACATCTTGACAACAACAAATTATTTCTCCAAATGGACTGAAGCGGTTACGCTACAAAATGTCAAAGAAAAGGATGTCGTGAATTTTATCCGGCATGTGATAATATATCGTTATGGCATTCCAAAAAGAATCATCACTGATAATGTTACTCCTTTCAAGAACAGGGGCATGGAGAAATTATGCTAGAAATTTGGCATTTATCACTCATTTTCAATACCTTATTACCCGCCTGCCAACGGGTTAACAGAGGCCTTCAATAAGATGATTGTGAAATTATTGAAGAAAACTATCACAGGAAATAAGCGTGATTGGGACGAAAAGTTGTAAGAAGCTTTATGGGCCTACAGAACCACTCATCGCACTACAACGAAAGCCACACCGTATTCGTTAGTGTATGGCGTTGAACCTGTTATCCCAATTGAAACACAGGTCACGTCGCTCAGGGTAGCAGTACATCAATCAATCCCTCATGAGGAAAATGTGAAGATAAGGCTGACTGAGTTGGATACACTCGATGAAAAATTCCTAGCATCTCAACAACGATAAGAATTATATCAGGAAAGAATTTCTGTTGCCTTCGATAAAAAAGTCAAACATCGCTCTTTCAAGAAAGGTGACCTGGTGTTAATGTTGAAAAGACCCATACTGGTCACTCGAAGAACTGAGGGCAAATTTGATCCAAAATGGGACGGTCCGTATGTGATAATAGAAGTATATTCAAACAGAGCCTATCGAGTGGTGGATCAAAGTGGACGAGGTATTGGCATACCAATTAACGCCCACTTTATCAAGATATATTATCCCTGACAATCACCGTGATTTTGATTCCAAAGATTATTAGATATAATACTTCCCAACCAAAAGGGGGCAAGACGAGTAAAATGATGAAACAACCTAAAAAGGCAAATGCCATGTACTCTTCCTCATATGTGAATGAATGAATGATAGGCAGATTCTCAAAGATTCAAGCATATTAATATTATTGCCGATCATCACCAAAATTAATATTATCGCCAATTATCGCCAAACGCCGACGATTATTGTCAAATCGCCACCGTTATTTGTTGTTGGTCACTATTACAAAGCCATCATCGTTGAATTGATATTATTACAAAGTTGATAAATTATTTTAAACATAAATATTATCTTCAACACTTACAATATATCATTCATCACTCATCATCCAAGGCAGCGGTGATGGCAATTTATCATCTACGACAATGGAATGCTATGTGGAAAGACCTACTGTAACATCTCAAAAAAATCCGAACAAAGACCCGAGTATCACCTTAAGCAGAAATCACTAATGATCGAATTCTGTAGAAATTAGACAAAAATTAATTGGTGAATTAGCATGAATCACTTTCTATACGAACTGCAAGACCCAAAACTACTAGAATCACTAACTCAACATTTCCTAAAAACCTAGGATCAGTCTCAAAACCCAGCTGTTCTTGGGAGCATATTGAAACTCCGTATCAGAGTGGACCACGTGTTGAAAGTCCGATGACTACGAAACTATATGGTTAAGACCATCTTACTGGGCTTGACAACCATTGTAGGAATCGAGTCCAAATAGTATCCAGAAACGTACAACTTGAGCCTGGAGCGAAGTGTGTGAGAAACGCGAATATCTTTAGAAAATTAATCCAAACTTAAGTGAATTGGGCCATTCTCTTGTGAGAAAAATTTAAGGTTTCAGACCGTCAGTTTCTGACCAAACTTTACCCATGGATCAGGGAAATTTTCCTGCACATGTCAGTATACATGTGGCCCTGCTCGAGTAACGATGACTGTTGAACTGAAACGGGTCCTCCACGATCGATCCACTAATCCGATCGGATCGAAATATTAACCTGGTATAGATCCATTGTCAGGAAACTTTTTCTAGACCGTATGCGAGCAATGAACCTCCAGATGAGCTCTGTTGGCCCGAAACAGCCACCCTTTGGCTATACCCTAAGTATACCGTGGCCATGGGGCCATTGACATCACTTCTGGGCCTATATAATGCCCTTAACCCACCCCTCTCTCATTCTATAAGAATTTCTCTAACCCTAGGAGAGGGAAGAGAGCAAAGAGGAGAAGAGAGTGAGGAGAAGAGTGAAAGATTAGGAGATCGTTGCTGAGATTCACTCTCACCACTCCACGTACCGAATCACTCTCCCGTGTCACTACACCGTCGATTTCAACTTCATTTTGGATAAGAAATCCTAACCCTAATCCGTGTTAGGAATCCAAATAGAGAAATCGGTGAAATAGCTAACCTATTTTAATGTTTAGGTAGCCGTTGTGATGTACACGGGGACATTGTGTACGAACTGAGTTTGTAACAGGCGTACCGACGAAAGGTGCAGACTATAAATGTTTAGGTTATGATTTTCAAGGCTTTCAATGTCAGTTAATGATTTATGATTGACTTGATTGCTGCCACATGTACTTAGATACGATGTTTTCCATGTATTACACATATATAAACTATATTGAAATATAATGCATTCCATGTGTTTGTTGAAATATTTGAATGAAAGTAAAATCATGACTTGTGCTTTCCATGACTATTAATCTAGAATACGTGACTATTATATGTATGACAACTCCTTTGTGAAAGGATTTGCCCTAATGTATGTTATAACTAATTTATTCCATGTATATTGAGATGTGTAGTCTAAGTGTTTGATAAAATGTCTAAATGAGTAATTTTTGATGAAATGCATTTATTAAGGGTGTTGAGATAAGATTCTCAACTACCTTAGTTATATGTATGGATTCCTTCATGTAATTTAAAGTCAACTACGTGATTTGTGTAAGAAATACATATGTATGATAATATGTTCACTATGTGTTTGCTAAAATGCTCAAATGAGATTTATATTTGAATTGGTTGTTAAATGCTGTTTGACTATCACATATGAATGCTTATTATATTTGAGTATGATTGGGACTAATACGTAGTCCAGGCTATCGGTAACGGTTTCCGATCAAGTAGCCAAACTAGTCTCGTCACAACGGATACGTTCGATGAATCCGAGTTGTACAGTAATTATTAGCAGTGGTTAGGCCACGAGGAGTGCGTATGCACTCCATGCCGATTAAATTAGCGTGCGCTCGTACTAATCGAACTTCTCAAGTAACCCGATTGGCCTAATATGTGTTTACCATGTATGGACGTTACTGCTTGAATCTGCGGTACCACTTACCAATGTAAAACCCATTTAACCTTGGTACCACGATCCGTTAAGACTCATGTGCCGAGCATGGTGGTATAGGACACCATGGTCGAGCTGTAGGCCTACGCTGGGGTGACGAGCCTCCCCGTAGTGACTAGTGAGCAACCCAAACTCGTGAGCCGAATACAGTGGTATGGGACACTGTATTCGAGCTATTGGCCTACGATCAGTTGATGAGCCTCTCATAGTGACCTCGAGTATAAAATAGGCCTACGTGGATGGTGACGAGCCTCCCGTAGTGACCTCGGGTGTAAACTCGTGAACTTGCCTATCCATTACTTTCAAATTAGGGATGATGTTGCCCTATAACTTGTCTATCATATATGATTAACTAGGATTGACAACCTTAGATGGATCATTGTTTGGATAAATGATATAAAAGGAGGTACCTTAGCTACCCAAATCTGCTGTATGAATAAGCCTAATTGAGTACTTGATTAACACGACCATGCACCGCACTGCATGTGCTTTGGTGAGGAAGTGCACAGTGGGAGTTGCATGTGGGATCGTGAGATGAAGTCACTGAGGGAGTGCAGGAGAGGGCATGCATTATTATAGTATATCATTCCTGCATTAACAAGAGTCTTTAGGATCTGATTGTTGTATTGCTTTATCATTACTACTTGACTAAATTCATAACATGTTAACCTTAGCCTTATAGTACCACTGAGTTGATCACTCACTCCCACTCTGAGACCGTGTTTTAAAACACCAATCAGACTCTGTTTTAGCTGCAGATGATGTTACGGCTTACGAGGTGAAGCCAGACTTTTATGACGATGAGGAGGAGTTCTCCTATGTACAATTATCAGGCAGGTCTATGCAGACCATGTACTGATCGACAGGATTACAGGGATTATATGATTTAGTCAGACATTCACATTTTGTCATTTTGTATATTTTGGAACAAAACTTGTATATATTCAACCCAGTAACACACTCATACTCTGGAGGTTGTGAACAAGCATATACTTTATATATCTATCATAGCCTTCCACTTGCTTAATTTGTCTCTCTCTAGAGTATGATATGTTGATTTAGTGTAATCTCATTCATGTTTAATGCACTAATACGGATAACATTTAATCATCATTATCTATGTTGCATAAGTGATGCGACGAATCTCAGGAGTTGAGCATTTGCTCGACCCTTAAAATTCAGGGCGTTACACCTTCCACGATCTGCGATATATTAAATATTATGCGGGCAGCAGTGAGAAGCCAGTGGCCCTAAAAAGCCTACGAAGGCTACTTGCTTAGACCCGTGCGGGCAGTGGTGTGTGCCTGTATGGCCAACCACATGTGAGACCAATGTCATTTATACAGTTTTCGATAGCGCCACGAGGCAAGGTGAAAGAAAATGCCCTCTTATGAATGGGTCCGACCTGACGTACAAAGAAAAAGCGGGTTGCAGTGTGTGTTATATGTCTTGTCCATAGATAGGCCAACCATGCGTAAGACCCCCCAGGTTCCTGGTTTGATTCCAATAGAAACTCATGAGGATGGGTTTTTAGCCTCCCCATCGATGGATTGGCGGCCTCGAATTTAGTACCCTAAGGTAGCCTTGTGTGCCCCGTGAAATCTAGAGAGTTACTGTGGCCAACCCTATGCGTAAAACCCACCGAGTTCACTGCCCCGATAGCTTCACTAGGCCCCTCTGATGGATCGCGGTTTGTAAACTCCCCGGCCATAATAAGTCCAGTGAGCTCATAAGAGTTAAAGAGACCATTCGCGTAAGGCCCGACTCCAACATGAGTCTAAAAAATTATGCTTGCTCTGCAGCTTAAAATTATATGAAGTTAATTAAGATTGAAGTTAGTTTCACCCACCAGAGAAATGTCATGTAGGTGACATTATGCTAACAATTACAAATAAGTTACGAACTTATTAGCATGTGCTATTAAAGTATGTTTGTAAAGAAAATCCCTGATTGTTGAGGGTCAAATATTGCATATTAGACCCCAGATATTGTCTGGATTTACGAATATAATGCTGTCTAATGGCTCGTTTTCTCATTCTTGTGTGGCAAAGTGATTTTATGAGCATGGATGGAAAAAAGACGTTAAAAGTTGAGATTTAACGATCTGATGACGCCAAAGGCAAGGGACACACTCCAGGGGACCAAGATTGACAAATATACACGGTCAGAAATCCGAGAAAAGTTAGAAATTGAAGCTCAAGTGGCCTGAAGGACGTCCAGAATGCAAGATCACGAGGTTCCCACCATCCGTTCGGCTCGAAACTTCATACGTCGCCTGAGGACCATAAATTAACCGTACATATAAAATTTCAGCCATTGAAGATCTCGGGAAGTGCCCCAACTGACAGATCAGCCTATAAACCATTGATTCTGGGCCCACCTGATATTTGGAACTGCCTCAAAATTATTATTGACGCCTTAAATAAGGAGTCAAAACAGATGGACGGTGCAGATTTCTCTAAAATAGTGCAATGGACCTCATATTAGATGAGTGTGTACAGTGCACATGCGCACTCGCCGTGCACCAGAATTTTCAAAAGTCGGTCAGCTGCGCTGACCGACGTTCCGTCTACAACTCAAAAAAAAAAAAAAAAAAAAAAAAAAAAAAATTAATTTTTCATAGCGGACGCACGGCCGCGACTGTTTTTGCGAACGGTAGTGGGCCCCACCCATTGCTCGTATGGAGAATCTGATCCGTTCACCGTGTAGAGGGACTCGAATACTACAAAAACATGCTGAATTTTTGTACCCATGCGTGTACACGTGTGAGATACAGAGGCCACAAAAGGGCTGCTCGGTAGCGTTCAAAACTGATTCTTTTGTGATTTCTTCTCTGGGCCACGTCAATGGACGTTCAAAACCACTCATTCTTTACTGAAATTTCGTTCTGAATCCAATGGACGGGGTGGATTTTCCAGAAAATGCTTCTGTGGGGCCCACCGATCACAACAGCGAAATGGTGCGAAAGGTTTCGCACATCCGCGAAAACTGACTTTTCCGGACGGTTTTGGCCCACCATCTTTGATCATATGGCAGATCTGAACCGTCTATCATGTAGAGGACCCAATGAAATCCTAAGGGACGGTGTTTCTTTGGAATTTGAATAAGGAAAGTGGCGTGTTTCGAGGCACCGAACTTGGCTGCGAAAAAGCTTTCAATGGGCATGCATAGCTTTCCAAATCCGATTCAAATCCGATTTTCACCACTCCAGCAGCTATATAAAGAGGTTTTGGACGTGGGGAGCATTCATTCAAGGTCTTGGGAGGAAGAACAGAGGGCTCGAGCTTGGGTTTCAACGTGGGCAGAGGAGAGAGAGAGGAGCTTGGTTTTTTCTTTCCCTTTTCTTTTCCTTTTCTTTTTCTCTTTATTTATTTGGATTGAGCCCATCTATGGCAGGCTAAATCCTCCTAGCTAGGGCTAGGAGGTGAAGCTTGTAGTGAGATGAGAGATTATATGCTTTTAATTTAATTTTAATTTTTGAATTGAAGTTGGTTTTAGTTTGATTTTAATGAAAATATTTTTGGTCTTTAATGGTCTGTTGTGACTGAAATTACAATGGATATGCAATGCTTCGAATATTTTCTTATCCTTTTTATGTTTATGACGTTAGGACGTCCCGTTGTTCACCATAGTCTCCTGGGCATGGTTGGATGACGGTACCCTTCTTAACCTTCATACATATGATTGGTTGGTAATTAGTTTAATTCTGTTGTTTGTCATAGTCTGTGGGCATGGTTTGGTGATGGAATCCATTCTAATTCATACACCTTTCATCTCTTTGAAAACTAGATCAGCGGCAGTTCAATAATTTTCATGATTTTTGATGCAAGCATAAGTTCTCCCTGATCTCTACAAGTGGATCCTCTGAATCCCTAGTTTCCTATCTCTGAGTTATTTCCCAAGTTTTAGATTAATTATTCTACAAGTATTTCACCATTGCTAATTGATTTAGAATTCATCTTAGCCTAGTTCTAGTTCTAGTTAGTTTTAGATAACGTACAAGTTTCAGTCCCTTGGGATTCGACCTCGGTCTTACCGAGTTATTACTACATCACAACCCTGCACTTGGGGAGTGAACAAGTTTTTGGCGCCGTTGCCGGGGACTGACAGATACGTTTTTCTGAAATTAATTAGTTTTAGGATTAGTTTAAGATTAAGATTTTTACTAACTTTAGTTTTAGGTTTAGATTTTCCTGATTTTTCTTAGAATTAAGTTGTCGTTCCTGTTTTGTAGGATTATGAGATAGAAACTTCTAATTTGGTGATATCTTTCTAATTTTTTTTATTTTTTCTATTTTTAGAATTAGGATTTTATTTTTAGAGATTTTCTAATCATAGACTTTCTCTTTTTAGAAACTAACTTGTTTTGTCTTATTTTGCAGGATTTTAGTATAGGAATCTCTAGTATGGTAACGTCTTTCTAACTTCTCCCCCTCTTACTTTTCACTTTACTGTAAGACCTTTTCTTCTATTTTTCATAGGATTAAATTCAAATTAAGGGTTTCATCATGTATATGCACGAGTGGCAACGTCAGTATGCTGAGAAGAATAACTTATTTTGGGATGATGATGATATAAATCAACCTATGTCTCAAAACTTTTCTGAAACTATCATCGAGAACCGATCAAAATATAAAAATCCACCGGTTAAGAAGTCTTTACGTGATTATATGCAGGAGAATAATTACACCCCACGGATTAACAAAACAGTACGTGAGTGTTGGGGTTATCATAACTATGGTTGTGAGAATTACTATCATCCATCCGATAAAACAATGCGTGATTGTATCATGAGTGATAATAAGTATTACCAACCAGCAGATTCTCCCACTTATGATCAGTATGACTATAACCAGTGGAAACATCAAAATTGGAAAAATGAACCAACTACATGTGATAATGATTATTCTCTTGGATCCCCTACCTTTGAGATCCATCCAGAAACGATCCAAGAGGATTCATATCAGCGTAATCTTTCGGCCTGTCTTGTGGAAATGAGAAAAGTAATGGAAACAATGAAAGGACTCAATGCGCATCTTGATAGGATAGAGGAGGCTCGGTCATCTCAGCCACGACCTAATCTAGAAATACAATGCGAAAAAAGTGATCCGCACCCACTTTTAAAAGAATCTGGAATTTGGAATGAGGAGTTGGATTCCATTAATGAGCATGTGGTTCAATTTCCCGATGAGTCAATCTCGATGACTGTTCAAAAGAATGGTGAAGATACATGGGTGTCTTTTAAATACATTGATGATAACAAAGTTTCCTTACATGACACACAAGATTTTAATGATGAGGAAGAGGTTAGTTTATGCGAACCTCAACCCATGCTAGGTGTAGAATGTGAGGAAAGTGATCCCATCCCAAATGTGCACTACACTGGACTAGACAATGATGCGTATTGGGATGATGATCATGAATGTGCAGCCCAAATTCTCCCTGAATCAATCTCAAATCTGGTCCAGGTCAACGATCAAGACGTGCACGAAGTGATCAGTCAGGAAGATCTACTCCACTCATCTGACATGCCTGATTTAAATGTGGAGAACGAACTTCTTACAACCGACTCTTCTAACTCTTGTGAGACATGTTTAGACCACTCTCTTGAATTGAATGATGATATGATTCGGGAGGAGGAGTTGCCCGCTACGACTCTGGAATTTGAAACCACTCATTTGAGGCCACCATCTGAGCTGCAAACAATTGAGAATTCAGCGCTTCAATTGAGTAATTTCAATGAACAGAGTGATCACATCAATGCTTCACTTACTGATTTTCAATCTATCTGTGCAGGACTGGAGCAAGAGAGCGTACCTCCATCCACTTTCAAGGATGATGGATTCTTTGCGCAGATCATCACAAGCCACAAAAACGAGTCACGCGCATCTGAATTTCCCAACTCGTGGGATTGCTTGGCACACTTTGCGGTTTCAAACGATCCCATGTTAAAAGACAAAGTGGATACCTTGCGAGACAACATCTCGGTAGTCATCACTGACCGAACGAACCCTTATTCTGAAACCCTCTCTTCCCCTGATCCTAAACGTCTACTAGTAAAGGAAGAGGAGTTGAATCTAAAACCGAAGTTTGGAGCTTCGGAATATGTTGAGACTACATTACTTTTTAAGAAGTTTTCTAAACTTTATTTACTTGTAGTCTTTGATTCACCATGCAATACTAACGTTGAAACTTCTTCTGTCTTAGGTGAATCGTATAAATTATGGATACCTCAAGCAATTCAATGGAAGATTTTTTATGAGGTACATAAGTCTCTCTGGAAAGTCATGCTCCAGGGCGCCCAAGCCTATTGCAAAAAAGGTTTTTGGATGATCTTGTTGAGGAGCTTACTGAGAGACTTATCAAGATATTGGCCGGAAGGGGAACCTTGCGGCGTGATCGATTCAATGTTTGTGGGTAACATTACTGCAAACCCTCACGAGACTACAACTCGTCCACTAGGGGTAACCTAGGGGTTTAAAGGCTTGTTGCATACGCTAAATGCAATCGAGAGCACCTGCGAAAGTGGTATAGGTAGAATTTTATTTCGTTATTTTTATTTTTCTTTCTCTCTCGTACTAACCTGCTCTCTCCTAGCAATCTCTTGAAAAATCTCTCTCGATACGTTATCCAGGTAGTATCTTCCCATCACTTCTCATTTACTTTCATTGTCCCATGTGCATTGCATACTCATATATCTTTTACATTGAGGACAATGTAAATTTTGGGTTGGGGGTGGGAGATTAGATACCCAAATCTGTGTTTTCTTGGTCTTGAGCAAAAATTGTGAAAATTTTTAAAATTTTTCTAAAAATTCCTACAAATTCGAAGTGATTTTGACGGATATCCCTAATTTAGATTTTCAAGTTACATAATGGTGGATTTATGACTCTTGGATTCCGTATCTGTTAGATTTCATAGTTAAGTGAATTATTAATCCATGATTAGAAGTTGTAAACATTGATTGAATCATGATTTTAGGACACGTCTTGCTTACACATTAAGATTTCAGTTCCATATCGAAGGATTAACTTGGTAATCACTAAGCATGAAAGGAACCAGTCTGAAATATCTTGCCATCAGGGTATAAAAATTGAACAGGATGGGCAATTAATCTTCACCATGGGTTTGCTCCCTACAGGTGAAGGTTTGATTCCCCAAGGTTAAACATTCAAAAAAAATTTTTATTAGGTAATTGGTCTTTTGCCATAGGTTTGCTCCCTATTGGTAAGGATTTGATTCCTCTTTTTGGCATGACTATTAATGGAAAAATAAAAAGTTGAAAAGATCAAAAGATGAAATTTATGAGGCAAGTTTGGTTATCATGAATTCTCTTGCTGGTTACCAATGAGATCCTGAAATAACAAATTCAATCTTAATGTGATTAGCTGAGATTACACTATACATCCATGGATCTCAATGTTTAAAATTTTTCTAATTGATGGATTAATGCTTTACACTTGATTATGAAGTCTACGGTGCGCTTGAGCTCAGGAGAAAATAATTTCTAACATTCATGAATATTAAATTTCTCATATCTTGTTCAAAATCTCACTCGATTTCATAGAAAGTTCTCATATAAGTCTCAACTTATTTTTCGCATATTTTGCTCGGGACTAGCAAAATGCTGGTTGGGGGTTGTGTTGAGGGTCAAATATTGCATATTAGACCCCAGATATTGTCTGGATTTACGAATATAATGCTGTCTAATGGCTCGTTTTCTCATTCTTGTGTGGCAAAGTGATTTTATGAGCATGGATGGAAAAAAGACGTTAAAAGTTGAGATTTAACGATCTGATGACGCCAAAGGCAAGGGACACACTCCAGGGGACCAAGATTGACAAATATACACGGTCAGAAATCCGAGAAAAGTTAGAAATTGAAGCTCAAGTGGCCTGAAGGACGTCCAGAATGCAAGATCACGAGGTTCCCACCATCCGTTCGGCTCGAAACTTCATACGTCGCCTGAGGACCATAAATTAACCGTACATATAAAATTTCAGCCATTGAAGATCTCGGGAAGTGCCCCAACTGACAGATCAGCCTATAAACCATTGATTCTGGGCCCACCTGATATTTGGAACTGCCTCAAAATTATTATTGACGCCTTAAATAAGGAGTCAAAACAGATGGACGGTGCAGATTTCTCTAAAATAGTGCAATGGACCTCATATTAGATGAGTGTGTACAGTGCACATGCGCACTCGCCGTGCACCAGAATTTTCAAAAGTCGGTCAGCTGCGCTGACCGACGTTCCGTCTACAACTCAAAAAAAAAAAAAAAAAAAAAAAAAAAAAAATTAATTTTTCATAGCGGACGCACGGCCGCGACTGTTTTTGCGAACGGTAGTGGGCCCCACCCATTGCTCGTATGGAGAATCTGATCCGTTCACCGTGTAGAGGGACTCGAATACTACAAAAACATGCTGAATTTTTGTACCCATGCGTGTACACGTGTGAGATACAGAGGCCACAAAAGGGCTGCTCGGTAGCGTTCAAAACTGATTCTTTTGTGATTTCTTCTCTGGGCCACGTCAATGGACGTTCAAAACCACTCATTCTTTACTGAAATTTCGTTCTGAATCCAATGGACGGGGTGGATTTTCCAGAAAATGCTTCTGTGGGGCCCACCGATCACAACAGCGAAATGGTGCGAAAGGTTTCGCACATCCGCGAAAACTGACTTTTCCGGACGGTTTTGGCCCACCATCTTTGATCATATGGCAGATCTGAACCGTCTATCATGTAGAGGACCCAATGAAATCCTAAGGGACGGTGTTTCTTTGGAATTTGAATAAGGAAAGTGGCGTGTTTCGAGGCACCGAACTTGGCTGCGAAAAAGCTTTCAATGGGCATGCATAGCTTTCCAAATCCGATTCAAATCCGATTTTCACCACTCCAGCAGCTATATAAAGAGGTTTTGGACGTGGGGAGCATTCATTCAAGGTCTTGGGAGGAAGAACAGAGGGCTCGAGCTTGGGTTTCAACGTGGGCAGAGGAGAGAGAGAGGAGCTTGGTTTTTTCTTTCCCTTTTCTTTTCCTTTTCTTTTTCTCTTTATTTATTTGGATTGAGCCCATCTATGGCAGGCTAAATCCTCCTAGCTAGGGCTAGGAGGTGAAGCTTGTAGTGAGATGAGAGATTATATGCTTTTAATTTAATTTTAATTTTTGAATTGAAGTTGGTTTTAGTTTGATTTTAATGAAAATATTTTTGGTCTTTAATGGTCTGTTGTGACTGAAATTACAATGGATATGCAATGCTTCGAATATTTTCTTATCCTTTTTATGTTTATGACGTTAGGACGTCCCGTTGTTCACCATAGTCTCCTGGGCATGGTTGGATGACGGTACCCTTCTTAACCTTCATACATATGATTGGTTGGTAATTAGTTTAATTCTGTTGTTTGTCATAGTCTGTGGGCATGGTTTGGTGATGGAATCCATTCTAATTCATACACCTTTCATCTCTTTGAAAACTAGATCAGCGGCAGTTCAATAATTTTCATGATTTTTGATGCAAGCATAAGTTCTCCCTGATCTCTACAAGTGGATCCTCTGAATCCCTAGTTTCCTATCTCTGAGTTGTTTCCTAAGTTTTAGATTAATTATTCTACAAGTATTTCACCATTGCTAATTGATTTAGAATTCATCTTAGCCTAGTTCTAGTTCTAGTTAGTTTTAGATAACGTACAAGTTTCAGTCCCTTGGGATTCGACCTCGGTCTTACCGAGTTATTACTACATCACAACCCTGCACTTGGGGAGTGAACACTGATAAAACAAGAATCACGCAAATAAGCTTGATTATTTCTAATGTACTTACAAAATTCTTGAAAGACCAAAATTCATTCATGATATGTGAGCATGAAATTACAGTAAAAGTAAAAGAAAAGGATTTTTTACAATTCTTCTGATATTCCTAATGCTTGCATATATCGTTGGAAATCTTACTCTTCTTTTTTTTTACACACTCACGCTAGTGGAATTTCACCACCTATGGGTACTCAAACCCTTGAGGGGGAGTTGAAACTCCTGAGAGTCTACCACCTGAGTTGGAAATCTTACTTTAACTGAACTTCTGCAGCTGCATTATCTACTTTTGCATCAATGATAAGCCTAACTTGATCAGGAACACTAGACAATTCTTGATTCAAAAGAGTAATGGTTGTTTCATCCTTTGAAAGCTCTGCCTGTTCAAGATTAGTTATAAGCATAATATCTTCGATATCGGCCTCAGGCTTATTAGTCTTCAAATTAGCCTCCTGTTGTTGAGCCTCAAGGTCGGAAGTCTGCTGTTTAAGGCTCAAAATCTTCTCACCAATAACTAATGAAGAATGTTTGGAAGCATTCACTTGTTCACGAAGAGAGTTGAATTCTTTGTCATACCCGAAAATCATCGCCATCGCCTTTGCAAACTTATCCTCAAGCTAAAGTAATTCTTCTTGGCGAGTGAGTATTTCAAGGGCAACGGTCATATCTCGAATAGACTCTAGCTTGCGGAGTGTGGCACAAAATTGAGAAAGAGATTCACGTAAAGGAGCGATGTTTATCTTTGCCATCCTCGCAGCACTATCTAGAGATGCCAAAACTAGCTCCAAATCTAACCATTGTGTCAGATCTTTGAAAATATATACAACCGCCGACAAATAGCCTTTCAGTAAAACCAATGCATGGGGAGGGATCTTCTCTAAAGATATTATATTTGAAATTGTAGCGACGAAGTTGGAACTTACAGAACCACTAGAAATAGGGCGAGCTATAAAATAAACATATAATGAAGCATAGATCAGAAAGGAGTTTATAAAATAGCATTGTAAAATAAGATATTCAATAAGTATACTTGCAGTTGAAACCACAGGAGTAGGGACTGGTATCTCTGTGGATTGTATTTTTTTAGGAAGAAATGAAGGACCAGGTATGTCAGAAACCATGTCAGCAAACAATGGTGCTCTAGTCACAGTACTAGAAGCAACCATGGTTGGAGTGGTGACATCAAGTGGTTTTGTTGGAAAAATAATCTCGCGAACCACAACCTTTTGTTGAATAAGGGGAGCTATAGGAATTCTCGTCGAAGTAAATTGTGTTTTCGAAAGGTCTTCAGCCAGAATATCATTTATTTTATCACCTGCAACATGAATGCCTGAAACAAGAGTCTTAATTAATTTTTATCATACATTAAACAATAATAATAAAATCATGCAAAAAAATTCTCATACCTAGTGAATACCCATACTTAGGGGTGTACATTTAACCGGTAGAACCGTGGAACCGGACCGAAACCGTTGGATCGGTCCGGTTTGGTCCGGTTCTGGACACACAGGTTCCAAAATTGTAAGAACCGTTGGATACGGTTCGGTTCCGGTTTAGGGGCATGTGGAACCGAACCGAACCGTTAACCGAACCGTGGACCCGAACCGTGGAACTGATCCATTGAACCATGGCCCAGAACCGTGGATCTTAACCTTGGATCCGAACCGTTGATCCCAACTTAAAGATTAAAACCAAAAAAACCTATCTCTTTCTCATTCTCTCACCGTCTCCCTCTCTCTCGCCGTCTCTCACCATGCAACTCACGTGCGGCTCTCTCTCTAGTTGCCTCTCTCTCTCTCACTCGCCGTCTCTTCACTCGCCGTCTCTCACCGTCTCCCTCTCTATCGCCGTCTCTCTCTCAAAGGAGGGATGTTCTCCATTGTGAAGAGCATAAGATGAGGATATGATAGATCATAGTGATCATACAATACAAACTGCACCAGCACATTGGGACTACAGTTGTGACTGAAATAGCAAGCAACATTCCTCATACTCGACATGTCCATTGTGAAACCCAATGGAGGCAACAATGGGGATGCGAGTCGTTCGTATCTGGGGAAAATGTTTGAAAAATCCCCCCATTCCACCCACCATTTAGGAAACTGACTCGGATGAATTAAACTGTCACCATTCATGGCAACCACTTCTGCCTGTTTACTTGTGAGTATAATCCCCGGGTACTCACAGATAAAGGCCCCAGCCCGAATGGAATCCAAGGACCTAACCCCCCAACCTGTTTCTCTCGATCTAAACACTTCCAAACGGTGCTTTACCCCCTGGCTACCTTTTTTCTTTTATTGAATTTTCTAAAAACCCAAAACCCTAGAACCGATCCGGAACCAAACCGGTTTTCATAGTCTGGTTCTAGTTCGGTTCTGGTGTGCTAACGGTCAGGTTCCGGTTCGAAAAATCCCAGAACCGTTAGGAACAGTTCGGTTCTGATTTTACCCCAGAACCGGACCCAACCGACCCGTGTGCACCCCTTCCCATACTCCCCATAGTCCACAGGCTCTTCCTCATCTTCCATTGTTATAAGAATTGTTATAGGAATATGAATATCAGGCTGAACGTCAGGTTCAACATTCAAGGAGATGGTTGGTTGAAGCTCTCTGTCAGTAGAGACACCCTCAGCAACAATGTCATCTTCATCATTTATATTTACTTCTCCCTCTTCCATAGTATTGTCTTCATCAGTCTCCTCATTAACGCTTACTTCATCCATTTCGGTATCGTTCTCAATAAAGGAACTATTACTAGTTGATGATGATGAAGTATCTTCTTCCAATTCTCCTTCTTCCAGAAAAGAGACGGGTGTTTCTGCTTCCTCAAGAACTATCTGCTTTCCTTTCAAAGGAGAAATTGTTTTGTCTGCTAATTGATGATCTTTTCTTACTAAAGTCGGGAGGGTTGAAGGGACAATTCCTTCTTTATGAATAGAGGGAGGAGTTTGAGAACGTGCCCGTGATTGAGTCATCGGGGGAGATGGACTAAAACGGACAAGTTGTTGAGTGCAAGGCGGAGCCGCATCATCTTGAACTTCATCACTTTGACCTACAGGCTCTTGAATTGGAGAAAGCACTTTTGTAGTATCATCAGCAACTCTACCAAGACGTTCCTGAGGAATTTTCTCAAATTCCATCATGATTCCATGAATAATCCATCCTTCGAGAGTGCTGGCAGGCTTCTTCTCGTAAATTGGCTCTTCCAATGATATTTTCCTGCAAAGCTGACTAGGAAAAGGTGAACAGTTTTTCTCAATAATGAAGCCAACTCCTTTTTCGAAGTTTCGACCTTTAAGCTTAGGGGGAGGAATCCATATCAAATGGGTTACTGGTAAGCATTCAGTAACCAGGTAGGACTGGTGAGCCCACCATCTTGTCCAGCTGTACGAAGCACGAACAATGAGATTGCTGCCCGATATTACAAAAGTGGAACGGACGCGGCCACCCAATAATTACTTCCATACCATGGCCCAATTGTATGGACCCACGCTGTAGCTCCGCATTCTCCTTGTAACCAGCCTGCAGTCTTCAGGAATGGTTTGATCAAAGCCAAATTGCTGAGCAAATCGACTTGGATAATAAGGCTCTGTCCAAAATTTTGTTCCTTCTTTCAGTGGAAGGCTGCAAGTCGAGAGGTAGAATGCTCTTTCTTTGTAAAAGTGATTCAGTATCCACCATATATGTATCTTTTGTATATCTATAAAGACAAAATTGAAAGAAATCGATGGTGTCAGTCGCCAGGATCTTGTTAACTACCCAGTCATATGATCTTTTAGCCATTGCTCTCTTCTGGAAGAACCATAAGGGAGAACGTGAAGGGTTGACATATGCTTTTTCAGGAGCGTCAAAGGTCCAGGGAAAATAAACACCTAGCCATCCGATAAGATAGTGCCAGGGGGCATATGTAGAAGAAGCTCCAACGACAGGACTCTTTACATAAGTGGCTACTTCTCCGAGAGCCTTATACATGGAGCATAAAACTGGAGGAGAAAGAAAATGTTTATGGCCTTCTGTCATGGTGCCGGCAACAACAAATACTGTGGGATGAATAGCGTTCGCCCATTTTGAACTTGGGAGAACAACTACGCTTAGCCAGTAAAATAGAAAAGCAGAAGGTTCTCCATAAAGGCTATATTCTGGGCGCTCCATTTTCTCGCAAAGGTTCATTAATTCTTTGGAGTAATAGTTCTGGAATCTGCAGAAAATATGATAAATGATAAGAGCATAAGAAATAGGAATCAAGTAAGATATAAAGGATTCGTAGTTTGAAATTACCGAAATGCTCTGGTGAAGTGGACAAGCCATTGCAGAGGAGAAATTTTATGAACATCTGAAAATTTTGACATTTCCTTGAAGAGCTCTGTAGTTGTCTCTGAGATAGAGGCTTCTCGACTAGGCGAAGAAGTATATGCAAGTTCTTCATTTGTAGGGACGTATTCGTCATAGAATTTTCCTGCTAACGGAAGGCCAACAATTCGATGAAGATCCCAAAGTGTGACGTTTATTTTGCCTGTCGGAAGGTGAAATGAATTGGTTACAGGACACCAGTAATTCAAGAAGCCTTTGAGGATTGAAGTTTCTTTGAAAAAGTATTGTGATGTGACCTCTATAGCGTTATAAAGGTCAATCTTGATCAATGCCTTGGCATGCTTCACTAGAACCACCTTCGCCCAATCTGAATAGTATGAACGAGAAGTTAAGAAACCTCTAGTTCTAAATTCTTCTTGACCCCAGATAGATTCGCAATTTCTAAAACGCTGCTGGACAGTCTCATAAAAATGAGTTGGAAACAATGCATGAGGGTCATAAGAAGGGATGAGAAATTTCATCAGGTGAACTTCACCAATCTTTTGCTTTGATTTCTTAGCCAACAAAATTCCTTCTAAGATGTGGGGCTCTTTCAACACCCAATTTGTTATAAACATCAGTTTTTCTCCATCCATTTGGTCAGAAGATTCGCAATTGATGATACACTGATGGCGGTGGAGGTTCAGTGGAATAATAACTATTCCTTCTTTATAAGGATCATTGAACTTCATAATGCCCTGTATAACTCGAACCGTCTCCCAGGAATTTTGAAGCCTTTTGTATTGTGTTCTTTTATCTTCTCCTGGAACTCTTAAGCTTTATTTCGGCGCGATCTCTTTGATCTTGATGGGGGCGGAGTATTCTCTCTTATGGGTGGTTTATTGTCACGCCCCAAATCCGAAAATCGGATTCATGGGAATCCCGATTGCCGAATCTGGTGCCAACAGCCTCCGTATTACCCCATTCTCAGCTCCTAACATTCATATGCCAGATTCCGATCCTGGGATCCTAGAAGGAGGATTTTTTTTTTCTTTTGCATATTTAACTAGTAATAAGCATAACCACAAGATTACCCAATCCACAAAGGCAACATCATCATCACATATCCACTAATATAATCATTTGAATACAACACTGAAAGGGAAATACATAAATAGAAAATCAAGCTCTAGAAGACCACTGCATGTTCCAAGCTCAACACTGCTGCAACCTAACATCACCTGCACGCATCTATCGTGCATAAGCTTATAGAAAGCTTAGGGGGTGGTGTAAGTGTGTGCACAAAGTAAGTGTCAAGTGTTCAATACAATGTCATCATCATACAATACCTGAATTTCTGGTCATCCATAAATCATACAATATCAGAATAAGCAGAAATATTGACAAGATCATGAATTATTAAAGTAAGCAGAAATACTAACAAGATCATACATCATACGATAACAGAGTAAGCAGGTACGGACAAGTCCATAAGTAAATCAATAGCAGAATACACAATAAAGAACAGCTATGCAACAAAGAGTCGTGAAGAGCCAAATAGTAGATGCCGAGGATGCAATGCAATATACAAAACCTGCTAAGTCTGTATATGCCATATAAGTGCAGAATATAGCAGCCCAAAATGCCATATGCCTATGGATGTAATGCAATATGCGATGCGAATGAAATGACCATGCTGGAGTGTGAAGTCGGGATAATAGTACGTAATATCGCAGGCTACGGGGTCCACCACAATGGACTCCTATCCAAACCAGTCTCATACCTAAATTTGGATAGTCAAACTCAACGTGGTAAACTCCTGATCTCAGGTTAGTCGTGCACCTAACAAAAATCCTTGTCATGACGAAGGTACACAATAATTAGTTGCGCACCACCAGCCCGAGTGGATAGTGAATGAATGAATGAGCATGCAACTCCTACTCAATAAGTCCACATTTCAGTACGGTTCCTCTCTGAAAAATCACCGGGGTCTATTACACTCCAAACCAGATTGTTGTCCCATCGCGCGCAACAAGGTGAGTGGAAGAGACCTCACTATCTGCCTGCCAATATCGGGCCCGGCTCGTCAATAGCGGACCCATTTCTCGAGCTGGTCAGACTCAGCCTAGCATTGCCCCCTCCTCTCTGGCAGGTAAGGTCGCACCCCCTTCCAACTGACCACGACACAGTGGGAGACGTGGCCTAACGGTGTACGGCCCTCATGCTCTCATGCATCCACTCTAGACGTTGGAGCAACTTCTGGAACCAAAAGGGTTTAGGGACTTTCACCCAGGGATATCTATAGCATCCCATGTAGAACAGATTTTTTGTGTTCCATCTGGCCATCCACGATATGCCTGTGGAGGCTATAGCCTTGATGTCTCTAAAGTATATAGTAATCACAACATACAATACAAGATGCATGAGTCATACAATCCAATCATGCATCAATCCTACGCATATCGTGCGCTCATGTGAGACAATCTCCGCCTATCAGGGAGTCTCATAACAACCAACACTATGAGATATGCAATGGTCAATCATATCTCATAAAAGACATGCAGATGATGCGTATGGGCATGTATTATGATGCTATACAGTCATATACTCATAGTCAGTATCAATAACAGGCATTGACAATTGATAACGTGGACATTTAACCAACATTATCCCCCAAGGAACGGTCCATATAAAGCCTAACATATGGTGGACTCATGGTCTCGCACAAGGGCCAAATATACAACACTATGGGCCTCACTCAAGAGTTTAATACACATCACGATGAGCCTTTCACATGGCCTAATATATATTACAATGGGTTCCATCGCCTAGCCCTCAAATGCATCACAGTGCCCTCATCACATAAGCCTCATATACATCACATTGGGCCTTAAACACGGGCTAGATACACATCATAACGGGCCTCAAATACGGGCTGCATATACATCACATTAGGCCTCGACAATCGGAATCGGTGATCAGCCACGACAATTAGAATCGACAATCGGCCATGATAATTGGCCTCGATCGATGATCGCCCTTGATAATCAGAATCGGTCAATCGGCCATGACAAGCAGAATCGGCAATCGGCCACGTCAATCGATGATCGGCCACAATCGGTAATCAGTCAATCAGCCACTACAAGCAGAGTCGGCAATTGGCCACATCAATTGACAATTTGCCACGATCGGTAATCGGTCATGATAATCGGCCTCGATCGGTAATCGGTCAATCGGCCACGATAAACAGAATCGACAATCGGCCACGATCGGTAATCGATCACGATAATCGGCCTCGATCGATAAGTAAAATCGGCAAATCGATAAGAATAGGCCTAACAAGGCTTAAGGGAAGGTACAATGAAGACATCTAACCATCATTGCCCATCAATGTGGTCATTTAACCAACATTGCTCCCAAGGAGTGGCCCACATAAGGGATTCATACACAACGTCACGGCCACACATACATCGCATCGAGTTTATACAAGGGTCTCACATACATCGTATTGGGCTTCATACAAAGGTCTCACATACATCGCATCGGGCTTCATACAAGGGCCTCGAATGTATCACAATGAGCCATGCTAATGGGCCTTAGATACATCTCAATGGGTCCCGCCCATAGGCCTCGGATATATCACAATGGGTCTCGTCCCATGGGCCTCCAACCTATCACTAAGGAGCCTCATCAAATGGCCCATAAATGCATCACTGTGAGCCTCATACGTGGGCCTCATATACAACAAGTGGGCCGCACTGCCTAGGCCTTATACGCATCAAATGGGCCACGTATCTGGGCCTCAAATACATCTCATCGAGCCATATCACATGGGCCTTATAATATGGGCCTCATAAATAACACATGGGCTGCATCATGGCCTCAAACACCCTACAATGGGCCTCATCCCTTGGGCCCAATATACATCAAGGTGGGCCTTAATGGACGAGCCACAAATGTATTAAGGTGGGCCTCATACACATGGCCCTCAAATGCCCAATAGGTGGGCCCCACATAGGCAACAAATGGGTCTGATGGGGCAGCCCATGGTCAGGAAAATCAGGTGGACAGTGTGTACACACAACACACACATCACGATGGGTCGCGTAATGCAATGGGTGGACAACATGAATATACATTCAGTAAGGTGGGCCACCACTGGACGATCAGCCCACCTGCTGCTAGCTCGGTTTGAGTGCCCAAACGGTTGGACAGCCTGGATGATGTACATGCCTATGGTGGGCCACAAATTGGATGGCTGACGAGGATAAAACACATGCATCACAATCAGCCCACACAGCACTGAAAACGGTGGTCCCCACTGTCTAGATGGACGGTGGGATGAAGTACATAAATCATGGTGAGCCACAGATGATCGACATTGATAAAACACACGCATCATTGCCAAGGCCCACCATCCAGTCCCTGTTGGACGGTGCTAGGAAAATATATAAATCATGCTGGGCTCCACCATCTGGACAGCCAGATTGATAAACCGTTTGGATGTACCACATACCTCAGGATACCACAGATGGACGGCGTGGCACACTGATGCATTACGGTGGCCCCTGCACAGCACCGTCTGGCAATGGACGGTGCAGATACAGATACATCGCGGTTTGACTCACATGGCACCGTCCAGATGAACCATGTTAACATACAGCACATACATCGAAGGTGGGTCCCACGGAATTTTACTGACGTCAATGGCAACAACAGTTGCTGCGGGGGACCCAACAACGTCCCACGTGGACGATGCGGATGGCAGGGATGGAACGCATACTTCATGTGGGACCGTCAGAGCTTGCTGACGTCAATCCAGTGCTGGGCTCCTGGTCAGAAGATGGACGGTTTGAATATAAGACATACCTTATGATGGACGGCTGAGAAACACATACATCACTGGGCCCACACCGTAGATATAGAACAGATGCATTAAGGTGGGTCCCACCTACCCACTCGTGTCACACGTGTGGGGTGGGCCCACTTCTCAAATGAAAGGACGGTGTGTGTGAAACGCATACATCACCGTAGGATCCACCGTCCTGGACAAGGACGGAGTGGATATACAGCAAATACATTATGGTGGATCCCACCAACTTGTTGTCGTCGATACATCAGCTATATAGCTGATGTTACGTACATCAGCCAATCAGCTTTCCCTTAGGTGGGGTCCATTGCACGGTGGACTAACATATACATCATAGTGCAGCCCCTTCGTCCAAATAACTGGACGATGTGGATCTGGCCCATACCTGGTGGGACCCACGGATCTTACTGCTCCAAACAGCAACTGTAAAACTGCTGGTGGGCCAGCCAGCAAATGGGCAATTGGATTGTTGCTAGCCCATGCAGCGTGAATGACTCACACGCATCACTGGTGGGTCCACTTGATAGGCCAATCTGCCTCCACCAACTGAATGGACGGTTTGGATGTAACCCACAAATCAAAGGTAGGGTCCACTAGCCATCCAGCAGCCTGCCGAATGGCTGGACGGCATTGATAAAACACATTTATTTAGGTGGGTTCCACCGTCCATATATCATTGTGGGTCCCACATGGGGCCCACCGTAATGTTTATAAGCCATCCAATCCGTTCATAAGGTCACACGGACCTGGGTGAACAGGAAAAACAAATTTCATATTAATCCAAAACTTTTGCGTCACCCAAAAGGAGTTTCAAGGGCAGACGTTCAATCTCACTGTTTCATATGATGTGGACCACCTGAGCCATGTATAGGGCTGATTTTTGGTGGGGGCCCCATTGGCCTAAGGGGCCCACCAATGCACGGTGTGGATGATTAAGATGCATCACGGTGGGGCCCACACATGGGACCATGGTCCCTGTCCGCCCGCCTAAACGTTTCTGAGAGCAGCAGCGCTGCTACATATTTATTTTATTTATTTATTTATTATTTTAATATATGGGACCCACATCGGGACAATCCAGTCCGTCCAAGGGGTTCTCTTGCTCGTGACGGGTCTGATAAGCCCAATATTCAACATTTTTGATGTATAGAAACATCGCAATGGGCCCTAAAATATTTTAGCCATAAATATCACTATTCTCAACAACATGGCCTGCCAGAGATTTGGATCGGCTCCATTTTTCGGCTCAACGCCTGAAATGAGCAGGGAAACCAGGTGGACAGTGTGGATTAAACACATGTATCATGTATGGGGCTTGTTGTGGGCCACACTCTCCTCTCTAATAAAGCAACTGGATGCTGATTGCTGCAGCGTTCTCTGGACGCTGGCAGTAGCGTCCTCCACGCCCCATCACACTCACGCTTTATGGGATTTCACCAAATATATGGGCCCACCTGATGGATGGTCCGGGTAAAATACATACTTCAATGGTGGGGTCCATCCGAGTGGGCCACACATCACATAAAAGAAATGAAAAAGAGAGAGAAAAGCACCCACCTTTGCGAATCTTCTAGCCTCTTTGGTCTCCCGAGCTCCAAAGGATGCGATCCAAAGGACGAGATTGCCTTTGGAGGGTGAGGATGGGAGGTAGGAAGGTGAGAAGTGGGCTACACATGGCTTCTCTCATGAAGAGGTTGAGACGTTGGAGTGCTTGGAGAGTGAGGGAGAGAGATGAGAGAGGAGAGTTGTAAGAGAGAGAGTTATAAGAGAGAGATGGGAGAGTGATGGGTGATGGGTGATGGAAGTATACATGGTTCTAAGAGAGTATTGACTTTGGGGTTATTTGGGGATGGGTGAAAGGTGATGTGTACTTGATTGATGGGATGGGATGTGATGTGATTGATTTGAAAGATTGCCTTGGTTTTGTAAATGCATGGCGTCTCCTTGAACTGAATGCGAGTCCATATCTCCTGGCTTGGGTATCGCCTCGGTGCGCGAGATGCGACATTGGAACCGCAGCGACGGCGCGGTCGCTAGGGTACAAGTTTCGGGTCGAGCCGACTTCGGTATACAGGACTCGGCTTAGGATCGCGCGCAAACGTTAAATAAAGGTCTAAGATTGCCAAAATTTGACTGGGAAGACCACGGAAGCCTATGGAATGGTACGGTCTAGGATACGGGGCTTATATTTATGGCTGATGGTTTGAAGATGAGTCGTCGATTTTAACCACTCCTCCCAGTCAAATTCACGACCGTGTTAAGGTGGCCTTTCGATGTCACCCATCGAGATCGCTCTATGGATTGGGGAAAATAACGCGCTGATGCAATCAGAAAAGTTAGATGTGGGAAGAACAAATTCTTTAATATACGCAAGACGCTTGCTGGTAGTCTTAACACGTTTTCTCTGGGTTGTTCTGGAGGTGGAGATGAAGAAGGCTCAGGTGCATGCGAGGCTGATGGATTTGGTAATTCCTGATGAGAAGCGTGTGAAGTGGGAGATTTCACAAGGCGAAATGTTCTTTTTGTGCGAGCCATGATAAAACGAAGAATCTGGGTATCAAAGTGAAAGGGTTTCTTGAAGAGGGTAGAAAAGGAAATTTTTTTGAAAAAGTTCAAGTATTAGATTCCTGGCACTTAGAAGTTCTGTTGAACAGAAGATCGTTTGCGCAGGTGCGCACAAACAAAGCTTCCTTGCACGGAAGTGCGTAAAGGGTTTCAGTCTTCGTACAATAAAAGAAGTGTTGCGCGGGGATTGCGCGCAAACGAATGTTGTTCAGGGGGAGTTGACAGACGAACAAAGTTTCTGTAAAGAGAAGGAAGAATGAACATAAGAGAGGATGGCTCCTATATGTATAGGAATCGGACCCAATTACAGGACCCGATTAGCCTTTGTGCGGGTGTGCGCAATAGAGGCTGAATGAAAGGAAAAGAGAGAATGGAGGTTGATCCTTTTTCTTCATCCTAGAAAGGATAAACAAAGGATTAAGGGGGCATCTATTGGGGTATAAAAATGAAGATTCAAGAATAAATCAAAGAGAAGTTAAGAGGAAGAAAATATAAAAGAAACAAAGGAGATTCATGGCGTTGCGCGAACCCGCGCAAACCATGTTGATTGCGTGGGACCACGCAAACAAGCTGATGGGTTGCACACACCTACACAACACCAATATGATCAGGATGACTTGGATGGATGGGATCTAATGAGAAGTGGGTCCATGGCATGAAGATCAAGGGTTTGCACGTGTGGAGGCATATAAATACCTCACTCCCCCTCTCATTGGACTACTACAAGGATTTCAAAGAAGATCAGAGCTCCGAAGAAGAAGAAGAACTCGAAGGTATTCAAAAGAGAAGAAAGAAGAAGGAAGAAAGCATGTCACGCCAGCCTACACAACCACTATGGTGTTGCGCGGACCCGCGCAAACACAGTCTGTTGCGTGGGAACCTGTATCAAAGAGCCGAGATGTTGTCAAAATGAATCGAAATACTGTCAGCTGGCAAGATTTTCTTCACTTCCAACTTATCTTCAATTCAGAATCATGATTATGAGTTCAAGAAGAAGATACAGGATGATCAGATTCATACAATATTCCTCTCAATGAGATGAGCTGATCACAAGCCGAAATGCTGTCGGATTTAATAATCTGATATTCGGATTTGATATTCATGCTTGTTCAAATACTTGTATTTTGGATATTCTATCTTAGAATCAAGGAAAATCAAAGGATGTAATGTAAACGAATTCAAATTAAATAAAATTGATGATTGTTCTCTCTATCTTTTCTTTGTTATGATTAAGTAAGATAATTTTCCAAACAAAACACATTCGTTTCTTGTCGAAACAAGGAGGAATTTGTTTGAATAATTCAAAAAAAAAAAAATCCTTTAATAAAATATCATTCAAATGATACATGTATGGCATAAATGTCTAACTATGGGTGACAAGTCTGGTGTGCGGTGAGGTAGCTGCAACAAATTGGGAATTTGGTGAACCTGTTTGCCAAGTCTGGTGGGTGGTGAGGTAGCTACAACAAATTGGGATCAACACTCAATAACAAGGAGATCTCGACCATCAATTGTAGGGCGTGACACATCATTTAATAAAATATCATTCAAATGCTACATGTATGGCATAAATGTCTAACCGTCATTAAAAGCAATGCATTTTTTTATAGAAAAATCACAAATAATTGATGCATTTTGTACATAAGACGGTCATAATAATCAATACAGTTAAACTTTTGAATACCAAGGCCATCTTATAGTAGTTGGCCAACACTCTTAAACCCACTCGACTTACATGAGTGGTCTGTTGTACCCACCCGGCCTCGATCAATGGGTGACCATTAGTACGTTAGCAGGTTAGACTACTACTCCACTCAGCATGCATAAGTGGTCTATTGCAACCACTCAATCTAGATCAATGGAGTTTCCAAATTGTCTTAATCGCTCCACATATTTGCACTATAGGGATTTTCAACCCAATTGCCCTACTTATTTCTGGTGTTCCCATCTCGTTCATAATTTTTATAATTAAGCAACACATGAATTTTTTCTTAAATCACTATTTCCAAAATATCACCCAATCATTTCTACTCTAATCGGAAAAACTAAAAATCATAGTTCATGTGATGTACACACCTGTCCAACCATGATTCATAATTACTTCTAAATTCACACTATCGAAAATCTTTTAAAAACTATACATATATTGTTACAATCTGAAAAAGATATTGTTATATATATATATATAAGATAATGTGATATGTTACAATCTGAAAAACCTGCACGTATATTACAATAAGTAAAATTTAAAAAAATAAAAATAAAAAATTGCATGATGATGGGATATATCAAAATTTGAAATTTTTGTAAAAATGAAATATATTTCTATTATAGAATTTCTGTACAAATATTGTAACAAAATAGAATCCATAAATTTTCGTTAAATGAAATATAGTATAGATTCTAGAATTTTCATACAATTATTGTAATAGAACACAAATCTCAAAAATCTGAAAAATCTAGAAAATGTATTACAAGATGGATAATTGTAGAAAATATATTACAATCTGAAAATCTCTACATGTACTACTCTAAAATATAATCTGTAAAAGAAAGAAACAAATAGATGCATCAAAATGTAAAAATATATGCATGTGCTAAAGTAAAATAATATTCGAAAAGATACACACATTTTCCCCTCTTTCTTTTCTTGTTTTTTTAACAATAGGGTTTTTGAAACCCTAAACATGCCCCTCCCCCTTTTTCATGTGCATGTCCGCATGAGTGTGTTATGCACGTGCATGCATGCATGTGTGTAGTGTGTGAGTATGCAGCGTGAGTGTGTATGTACATTATTTTTTTTATATAATTTTATCTAAAAAAACAGAGTCATTGCATTGATATCTTATCTAAACCAAATAGAATTCCAAAATGTGAGCATTGTTTGTCTAGTAAGATTAACAAAAAAAAAAAAAAACCAAACAATTTCTTCAAGGAAACAGAGGGTCATAATTATTATTTTTAGTGTATTCATATATTTGTGGTCCTCTTAATGTAAAAAAAACATGGAATATTTCATCTCTTTCATTGATGATTTTATGTAATTTTTGTAGCATTGCCATATTAATGTAAACGAAATGTGCAATAATTACAAACTACTTTACTCGTCTCCTGAGAGCATTTGCATTTGACCATCGATTTCCTATTTGGTTTATTATAGTAAATTCATAATTATAACATTTTTACATTACTTTAATGTCAAATCATTACCAAAATAGATTAATGATTTAAGATTTCACCATAATGCTGTGAAAAAGTACAATGATTATAAAATCCTTTATCTATCTCCTATATATATATATATATATATATATATATATATATATATATATATATTCTCATGTTTCTCATGGTAGTAGTAAAATTTGTTAGTGTACTGATTTGTGCACCTTGTTTGTCAATCACGTAAGTCCGTGTGTCATGTAGTCAGTTGAGTCCTTGGAAGTTGAAGACCAAAGACACAAGAGGACATAAAGCACCAAGGAGGGAAGAACGGGCAAATGAGGTGCCTTGGTAACCCTAACCCTTGACCCAAAACAAACCTAAACCTCTACATGATCATGGCTTAATAGGTAAACCTTGTTTGATCATCCCTTGACCTTAGGAGCCTAATTGGAACATGATAAGTAAGGCTAGAAGAGGTGAAAAGTTGCAGTGAAATTGTATGCGCAAAATAGTAGTTTTTCAATGATTCTCGATCTCATTGAAAAGCTATCAATAGGTCTCGATGGAATCGAAGATCCACTTAATGGGATTGATTAGGAAACCCAAATCTGCCCAGCGAACATTTATTTATTTGTCTGGATTTCTCGATGAGATCTACAACCTGCTCGATCCTATCAAATGGCTTTTCGATCCCATCGACAGAGTCACCAATTAGTCTTTTTATAGCCATTGCAAATCGATTCCTTACAAAAGGACATTCGGTTCTTGGGCAAAACACTAGATTTTTAGTGCAATAGAAGGTTGAGTTATTCCACATTGATATCACATATTCTAGACCTCTAATCTCATGAGTTTTAAGTCATCTTCGTGAGCTTTAACATTCTAATGAGGATTCCAACTTTCTATGAGAAGATGAACTTAAACTTCAGCATTTTCTAGATATTAGACTTAATCTTCTTGGCATATCATTTGTATAAATCCTCTAGAAGATTCTTCTAGGTGAATCCATTAGGGTTTCAACTACCACATTAGTTGTAGGAGATTCTGTCATCCTCCCATTACCTTGGTAACCTCAATGGAGCATTGAATGCAGGGTATTTGATATTAAAGTTGAAGCATTGGCATTAATGATCGAAGAGCAAAAGAGGAGCTAATTGAAGCACGGGAGAGCATCAATCAAGCAACCCGAGACAACACATGAAAGCAGCTTAATTCGATAAGTGTTAATTAGTGAGTCTGGGGTAAGAGTTTATAACCCAAATTCGATAGGGTCTTATGTAAAGCCTAAGCTCATATTTAGGGCCGAATTCATTGGACATGGGTGTGTATGTGTTAGTCTCCGCGGGAGCCTTCAGTAGGAGCAAACATAGGTCCTTAGACTACAACCGAGGTTGTTGGTTAGCCGACAGAAAACCAACTAAAGTTTCTTACAGAAGCCTCCGATGGGAGTGTACACTAGGTAAGTCTTTATGCAAACCACCAACACGGGTGAATACGTGGTAAGTCCTTTTGTAAGCCACCGATATAGGTGAGTACGTGGCAGATCCTTGTGTAGGAATGTAAGGGTTAGAGGTGAACTTGATTTAAAATCTCTAATAATGAAATTCAATAACTCAGGAAGAGTGTGTCCGTCGATAGTATAGTAGGCAAACTGAACCACTATACATGCTTGTGTTTGGGATTGTCATTTGTAAACTTTTCTAATTATACTTATGTGGTTGATTAGTGAATTATATGTATGCCTAATTAGATGAATGCTAGGAGTTGATAATTAGCACATCCCACATACACATGTACAGTATTATTTATAGACTAGTTGCTTGATTGGCATATATTTTGTAGTCTATGTGATTAGACCCACTATTGGCTTGAAAGCCTTAATGTTAATTACTTTACTTAATTTGAAATGACATATTAGTTTAAGTAAGCAATTAGTTTTAAAATGCATAAATTTTAATTAGCTCTAATCACCCCTCCTCTTGGACATAACCATCATTTTATAGCTCCGCCACACTACCGCACATAGTCGTGATATCATATTTCGTGCAATTTTAATTGGTATCAGAGCAAGTAGCTCTTAAAGAGCTTAGCCGCCTTGAGTTGATCCAAAAGCCTCGGAATGATGTCTCCTATAAGGGGAAAACTAAGGTTACCAAAAAAAATTGAATATATTTGTGAATCTAGCATGGGTAAGCCTTTTGGGAATAATAGAATATTTGAACTTAATAATCACATATTTACCTCTATCTCTACCCCTCCAGTAATCCAAATAGACTTGTTTACTTCGGGAAGTAACTCAAGGGACACTCTTGTGTGCCATGCTTGTGGAGACATTGGCTACTTTAAATTTAAATGTGCAATCTTAAAAAAGGCCCAATCTACCTCAGTCACAAATCAAATTGGTAAAATTTTCGTGACTGAGAAAATAACACACTAATGGAGAAGCATTCCAAAAATATCGTTAGAAAAGAACAAAGAGTTGTCAACCTTTCCTAAAAAGACCGATCAAATGAATGTATTGTTGAAACTAATTGCCCAACTTAATGAGAAATCGAAAATGCTAATTAAGGTCAATGTTAAGCAGGGTAGGACTCACATTGTTAAATCACCTACCAAACATAAATCTCCAAATAGGAATTTTCCTAAGGGAGATGAATCTAGAAAAATCATTCTCCCTTCCGAACATAGTCTCGGTCTTAGGAAATTCATACTCGAATGGATTGTGAAGAGGAATATAACTTTAGAATGTCTATAAAGGCTTAAATGGTAAATCAAAATATTAAGGCTCATTTGTCGAGCTAATTGTTAAATTTAAGGATTTTGGTCTCAATCTTGAGCACTATAGGTAAATTAGAGGAGTCTAGCTTCATTTTGTGCTTAGCCGATAAATTTGAGAATTTAGCCTCATTTTGTGATAATTTAGCTCTAAAGTTGCTTGATTTTAATGTTATATATTTATTGCTAGACTATCATTGGTCATTCCTAATTCAATGGGTATATCTTTCGAATGACCATAATAAGCATGCTCCATGTAATTAATGTAATAATACACCATATTTTATTGTTAGTAAGAGCTTATAGTCACTTGTATGATTTATAGAAATTTTCTATATTATATTTTTATTGATATATCTATGGAACTAACTCTTTATCAAATACTGACAAAAAGAAGGAGAAATATCAATCCCACTAAAACAAGTGTATTATGTTTTGCAGGATCTCTTTGTGTAGGGAATTGATGGAGATATGAGGAGCAATTATGAGAGGGTATTGCAATTGTTACATGTCTTAGTATATTCGAGTTGTAAATCATTTATAATTAGACATAATATTTTGATTTGTTTTGATATTTTATTAGTATGGACCATGACATGATCTAGGATAGGTTTTTATCACGTAATTGACAAAAGGAAAAATTGTTAGTATACTAATTTATGCCCCTTATTTGTCAATCACGTAAGTATGTGTCATGTAGTCGGTTGAACCCTTGGAGACTGAAGACCAAAGACACAAGAGGACATGAAGCATTAAAGAGTGAAGAACAGATAAATGAAGCGCCTTGGTGACAAAATAATTCGAAACCTCTAGATGATCATGGCTTAATAGGTAAACCTTGTTTGATCATCTCTTAGCCTTAGGAATATAATTAGAACATGATAAGTAAAGCTAGAAGAGGTGCAATAATGCTTTAAACTTGTATGCCTAGAATAGTAGTTTTCGAGTGATTCTCGATCCTATCGACATGTTGTCAATGGGTATCGATAGAATTGAAGATCCACTTGATGAGATCAATTAGGAAACCCAAATATATCCAGCAAGAATTGATCTATTTGTCTGGGTTTCTCGATATGATTGACAACTTACTTGATCTTATTGAAAGGCATTTCAATCTCATCGTAGACTACTTTGATCCCATCGACAGAACCATTAAGTAGCCGTTTTATAGCTGTTGTAAATCGATTTATATAAAAGGGCATTTAATTAATGGGCAAGACAAGAGCTTTTTGGTGCAATACAAGGTTGGGTTATTCCATATTGATATCCCACATCATAGACTTCTAATTCCATGATTTTCAAGTCATCTTCATGAGCTTTAATACTCTAACGAAGATTTCTACCACCTATGAGAATATGAACTTAAACTCCATTTTTTAAAGATTAGACTCAATCTTCTTGACACATCATTTGTCTAAATCATATAAAAGACCCTTCTAACTGAACCTCATATGATTTCAGCTACCCCATAGTTATAGGAGATTCTACCATCCTCCTATCACCTTAATAACCTCAATAGAGCATCGCATGTAAGGTGTTTGATCTTAGAATTGAAGCATTGGAAAAGCATCGACGTCAATGAACGGGAGAGTGAAAGGGAAGGTGATTGAAGCACAAGATAGCATCGATCAAACAATCCAAGATAGTACATCAAAGAAACTCAATTCAACAAGTGTCAATTAGTGAGTCCATACTCTCTTTCCTTATATAGGATTGCGAGTAAGAGTTTGTAACCTAAACTCAATAGGTTCTTGTGTAGAGGTGTACACAAATCAAACTGAGTCAAGCTTGGCACAGCTTGACTCGGCTCGGCCACTAGCTGACCCCAACTCGAACTCGGCTCGGCTCGGTCCTCAAGCCTCACTGGCCAGCTCGGCTCAGTGCGGTCAACAGCTCGGGCCAGTTCGAGTCGAGTTCGAGCCAAAATCGAGCCTGTGTGGCATTTTCATAAACACGTGGAGTGCACTTTCAATTTCTTATTGTATGAAAAACAGCAGCAGCTGTTTACAGGTATTTCATCAAACACCTTGTAGGTAACATCAAAATCAAGAAAAAATGATATTTGTTTCATATACATGCCTACCTTGCCACCAATCGACACTTCGTTGAGTCATTTCATTAAACACTTGGTGAGCAACGTCGATATTAAAGTAACCAAGTCACCGAACTGGTTCGATGCGAGTCGAGCCGAACTCAGGCAAGCACAAACTCGGTTTTGTGGCAAAACTGGTCACATCTATGATCTGGCCAGCTTCTGTGGCATTCCAACAGCACAAAGATGCTGCAGCTCTTTACTTGTAATAAACATTCTATGTTTGCTAAAAGCATTTTTTTAAAAAATAAAAATCACCCCTGCTCGGATGCCATTGCTCTTTACTTTATAATAAAGATACAGATCACATCTTAAAAAGGTAGCCCAGACAAAAAATAATTCTAAAGAAATAGTTTATTTTCAAACCAAAAGGCAACAGCATACATAAAATAAAAATAAAAATAAAACGGAAATGAAGAAAACTTCTGTTGGTGACTGTGACCAGCTCTGTCAAGGCTGTTGTTTCTGGTGATCCCTCCCTCGATTCTCAGAGAATAAAAAAATAATAAATTAAAAAAAAAAAAAATCTTCCCTCACCAACCAAAACTCTCCCAAAATCAAAATTTCAACACGTTACATCAGAATCTGGTATAGTCGAAAGCTGTAACTCGTGCAAAACCCTCACCACATTTTCATTATCATCACCACAGCTGAACAAGCATTGTAATTACTCTTCACTTTGCTTTCTGTTTTTTCCCTTTCCTTTTCTTGCTTTTTCTTTTTTACTTTTCTTTTCTTTTCTAGCTTACTGTATCTTGAAGAGAGTCTTCAGTTTCACTACCAGCTTCCACTCTTCAATAGAGAAGTCGTCCTGCACATTACACCATTATAGTAATCAATCTCGCTCTCAACAATTTCTCAGGAGATTTTCAGATTTTTTACATTTTTCTTGCGATTTTATTATCAGGAAAACCTAATTGGAAATAATATATATATATATAGAGAGAGAGAGAGAGACTAATAAATAATTTTAAATATTTTAAAGATGGGTAAAATTTTATCATCAAAATAGTTTTTTTTTTCGCGAGAAAATCGCAATTTTTTTTTTTTTAAATGATATTCTAGCAATAATATTGCTAGAAAATTATTTCTCTGTGATATTTGTCACAATGATTAGCATTACTGTTACACAGGGCCTTGGAAGAGAAGCAAAGGACAAAGGATTGTAGATTGAATCACCAAATTCCCAGACAATAAATAGAGATCACGGACAAAGGATTCAAAAAATAAAATAAAATAAAATAAACACGCAACTAGGAATCCAATATGCTATTGCTAACATTGAGAAATTATAGGGTCCTGATGTTTTAGGGCTTAATAGTATGTATGTATGTACACACATACACTGGGAATCCAATATGTTGGACACCCATGGGATCTATTAGATTTGAAGATCCAAACCCTTCACTCATCCACCAACTAATAGACGGATGAGAGAAAAATACTGTAATGGTTAAAAGAAAAGGAGTTCAAGGTCAGGATTCCTCAATCTGGAAGAGTGAATTTAACATCCAGAGTCTCAATTTTTCAATCTGGAAGACGTTATAAGAATCTGACATCCATGGTTGAGACCACAAGATCAACGAAGAAGCAGACTGTCCCTTTCATTGCATCAGGGCCCTATAATCACTCGCTAGCAGCTAACAGAAGAACTTTGATAATGTGGGAGTGCTTGTGTTCGTGTGGGAATTTTATGTGAAGTTACCCGATAATTTGATTTAAGTGTGTCGATAGATTTCCTCGAGATGTGGCTAACAAGCTCATCATCAATCTCAAAATGCCTGCCATACATCTTCTGTTGTTCTTCGGCGTTGGTGCTAGAAATCTGCAGTAAGCAAACAGGAGCCAATTAGACCAAAAAAGCAACTTGTAGCAGGAATTACACAACTCATGAAACAAATAAATTTTCCATTTTTGTACCACACCCTATGCTCCACATACCTTTATGGCCACCTTTTGGCCTTTCTTTGCTATATCAACCTGTTTGTGGTTAATCTCAATGGAAGCTATTCGTCCAATATCAATAAAATCCCTTGAAGGAATACAAATTGGAGTGCCGACCTGAGTTCAAGAGACAGAAAATAGCATACATTGTTACACACAAAGCTATAAAGTTCAAAATAGAATCACCGCATTGCTCTTTCTTCATTGTCAAATCTAGGGTCAAAGTTTGGCATTTGTGAGAATGTCTACCATCCAACATTTAATGCCCAAAGAGTTGCTCCACCATGAAAAAATATGTTTTAAGGGTAGACAGCAGCTCATCACCATATTTAAATAGTGGTGACGTATCCACCATACAGGAGAATGCAACAAGTAGAGAGATCTTGAGTGTCCAAATCGCAAGGTCCATCTTGGATATAGCACAGCCAAAAATCACCCCTGATCAGATACCTTGACCATCTGATATCGCCCATCACATTCGAGCATAGAACATAAGATCTATAACAATCTGTTTGAGAATAATAGGATGGTTAAGATTGTCCAATCAGTCTTAACTTTGACTACGCCCCCATCCATGACCATCCTGATGATTTGGATGATCTGGACTTCAGTACTTGTTTTCCACGTGTACAGCTTATGGGGAACCATCAATATCAAGGTGGTAAAGAACTATTACCGCAATCTTAGCCCTTGCTTTAAAAGCCACCAGTTCAGCTAGTCCCATAGGGACTTGATACAAAGTCGATGCCATGTTTCTGTGTCATGTCTTAAATTCAGTAAGAAACTGGAACTGAAAGAAAGACTAGTGGAAATAAGATAAAATACCTTTGCAATCCCTTCAAGGACATCAACACCCAAGACAATTGGATCTTTTTTGTTGAAAATGCAGTTCGGCATAATCTTTAGAACACAGGGGAAGACTGCATCTTCTGCAGCTTCCTTCTTCTTTTCTTCCTTAAGATTGTCAATATAAGCCTTGAACTGATCGAACAAGTGATAGATAATATCGGCAATGAATATCTTCACACCAGTCTCATCTGCAAGCTCCCGAGCCTCAGGTGTTACTTTGACATCAAATGCTAAGATGGTGGCATACTCCTTCTTCCTCTCAAGCATAACACTAGCCCTCATAACATCCCTCTTGTGTACAGGACCTATGCTTATACCGCTGACCGGGATGTTCACCGCTGGGCTCTTCAAGAACTCTAACAACGCTTCCAATGAACCAAGGGTAGAGGCTTGCACGCATACACCTTCCCCACTCTTGTCAATCCTGTTCATAACCATCTTCATATCTTGCATTGCTGCTTCCTTGATGTCTTCCAAATCATCCTCAGACCCTACGACATATAGCCCAGTGCCTGCAATGGCATGTTCGAGGCCCTGGAACCAAATATCACAGAAGAAAACGATTCTCAAAAAACATACTGATGAAAAAATACATGCACATGGGTGCAAAATTTGAAGGTACTCAGGAAATTATACATTACCTGTGCAGTAATCTTGATACCCTGTGCAGCTTTAAGTTCTTTATGATGCTGGTAAGATCCCTGAAGTCAGACAGCCAAAAAGTGATTGTAAAAATTCCATACGTAATCCAACCCAGACAAGATGATTGTAACAGCAAGTATCTTTACGTAAATTAGCAAAGTAGTTCGCAATCGCACTGCCACTAACAGCAAGTATCTTTACATAAATTAGCAAAGGAGTTCCCACTGCCACTATCCACAGAGAATCTCAAAAGAAATAAAAATTTTAAATACATGAATTGTGTAATGTAACCAACATAAATTCTAAAACTCACGGAGTTTACTCAAAACTCGTACTCAACTCAACCCAGTCAAATTTCGATGCGGGTTTGACTATAACTCAATTTCAACAAGTCTCCGTAGAAACTCATTGAGACTCGGTAACTTGACTCAACAGTAGTTGGCATTACTTTAAAATAAAATTAAAAAAAAAAATTAAAATTAAAATTAAAAAAAAAAAATTAAAAAAAAAAAAAAACAATAAATTTTAGCGTAAAACTTAGTTGCAAAGGGTTCAACCTATGACCACCTTAAAGGCAAGTGCTAACTGCAAGCAGTTTTTTGGATGACATCTGTCATTTTATTTCTTTATTCTCTATAATTAATAAAAATCTCGGGTTTGATCCATTTCATGAATAAGAATCACAATTTGATTCCTTTGAATGGTCTTGTAGAATATGATTGGTTTAATTGGAATGACTAATGGGCTTGGTTCTTAAACTTATAAACTTTGTAAGAGATTAGTACCTTTACCTTCACACATCACAGTGATGGACAGTATAATGAATAGATGGCTTGATGCATGACTTGCTTAATTGCTTGGCTTTACTTTTGGTTTCTAAAATATTTGAGCGGTTTTGAAATATGATTTGACTCGTTTAAATTGTAATAAAGAACTACCATATACTCCTCATTAAAAAAATAAAATAAAATAAAGAAGAAGAAGAAGAAGAAGAAGAAGAAGAAATAGAAGATGAAGAAGACAGAAATAAAGAAAGAAAAAGAAAAAGAAAATAAAAAGGTGGGAGCACACCACCTGAAATTTACTTAGATGAAAGAAATGCCAGACTCGTAATCTTTGTTTGCTTTGGAAAATTATATGATTCCAACAAATGATTTTTAAGAATTTGATTGGTTTAATCTGGAACAATTAATGGATTCCTTGAAATTTGAATAGATGTGAGTTTCGAGGAGAGATTTCAAACCGTCTAAATATCTAAGCCATGTAAAAACTTTACAATTAGTTTTTTAGCTTCATTGTGTTAAAACTAGTTCTAATCCTTACCCAAATTAGTTGGGGTCGGATACACGAATCTTGTTCCACCATTCCATTCTATCAGGGGTTATAACTTCAATTAGACAATAGGTCATTTAGTTTGGAATGCCCTATCATGAATTTGAGATAGTGAACCATAAATTTTAAAGATAAGCAAGGTATTCCATAGCGGTAACACGGTAACAGTGGCCGTAACGGCCACCACTGTACCGTTACAATATGCGCCATAACGGCTGTTACAACTTTTTTCTTTTTTCTTTTTTCTTAAAAAATAATAATAATAATAATAATAAATAAATAAAAAATAAACTATTTTGGTCCCATCACTGACCGTTATGAGGCTGTTACAGCCGTCACAGGACCATTACAAGAACATTACAGATCATTTTTTTCATAACAGGCATTACAGGGTCATTACCGCTGTTATGACCCCATAACACGTAATGGTAACCTTTACATAACCCGTTACGTAATCATTTTAGGATACCTTGAAGGTAAGTGACAACTTAGAACAGAAGGTTGTTACACTTCTAGCACTTAAAATTTTCCCACTAAAATACGAACGTTCTTCAACACATCTCAACTCCAAGTTTCAAGATATGACAATCATTATAGAGGGGCTCGTTCTTCAAGATGAATGGAGTAACATGCATTTGTTAGAACTGACAAGAATATTTTTATTAAGAAAAGAGAAAACAAAACACAGTAAGAAGGAACAAATTCCGTACAGATAATCAAGGCCAATTGTCCCCTTGTGTAGATAAGTCATCAACCATATTGTTTGCCACTCCAGCAATAAGGACAAACAAAATGTTTAACCACTACGATTCATTGGAAGCCTCCACACTCAATTTATCAAATTAGCAAAATCCCCTTCATAAGAACTAAGGCCGAGCACATGTTTTAGACAAATTGCAACCCATTTCTAAGGCAAAAAGTCTCCACTGTGGTGAGTACCACACACCAACGGCATAGGAGAAAGAGGAGCAAATAATTGCACCCTCATTTCTCAACATGCCACCAATTTCACCGCCACAGCGACTAACATGGGGTCCAACATGTTGGTAATAGTCGGGTAAGGATGATGAAGCAAGTAGCAACTGGTATAGAGTTGAATATCGGCATCGTTTTAGCTGATATAATTGTATCATATCTATATCAGCCAGATACAATATGCAACACCACAAATCAGCCCCAACCAAAAAAACTGGGCTATATTGGATGATATGGGCATATCGACAGGGCCCGATGTTACTAATACAGACATAAAGGCCTAACTTCGATTTTCTATTTTTATTTTTTTCCCCTCTTTCATTTCAACCATGAAGGAATCTTATAAAGTCATTTTACACTAGATCTAGCCCTATTTTGGAGATCAAAACAAAAGATTTGAGTGGGATTCAACAAATCGAACCAGAATGGATCATTACGGGGAAAAAAAGGGTAAGCCATCACTTATTTTTCAAGTTTCATCTTCTTCTTCTTTCTTCTTTCTTCTTTCTTTTTTTTTTTTTTTTTTTTTTTTTTTTTTTTGTTGTATTTCAATGTGATAGACCTATTTCACCAAATCATGCTTGATTTGTGTTGAATTAGGGCCTACGTGATTGACTTTGAATAAGACAAACCAATAAACAACATTCTCATCAAACAATGATCTGATACAACATTTCACACGCGCGCACACACACACATATTGAAAGATGAAGCAAAATTTATTAGGCAGAGCCAAGAACAAAAGTAAACCCAATGGAAGAAAATCTAATTGCTCAAAGCACCCAATTCCTAAAAAACCAATAACACCCTATTATACATGCCAACAATGGATCCTCGCAAATTTCTGAAACACTGATTATTCCTTTTTGCCCAAACTACCCAAAGGAACGCGAAGAGAAGAATCATCCACTTCTTTCGACCAATCTTCCCACCAAAGACTATGTGCCATGAACAAAAGAGGCCATCGATGGATGAGGGCATAACCCAGGATACGTCAACACGAGGAAACGCCACCAGATCTCATAGACAAATGAGCAATGGAGGAAGAGATGGTCAACTGACTCAGCATCTTGAGCACACATTAGGCACACATTGGTGAGGGGCATGCTTCTTTTCCTCAAATTGCTGATCATGAGCACCCTGTTCTTCCCCACCAACCACACAAACGTTGCAACTTTGGGAGGCACCCCATAAGACCAAACAATTCCCGTATGGAAGCAACTAATAGAAGATTCTGGAGAAGCAAGGGACTGGTAAAAGGACCAAATAGAGAAAGAACCCAACCTAGAAGTCCTCCATACTAGAGAATCTTCCGAATATAGAGAAGGGAGGAAGTCCTACAGACGAGACAGAAGAGACATGAGATGCGAAATCTCAGGGTCTAAGAGATTTCTCCTAAATGGGGAAAGCCAAACACCTACCACTCCCTATCCCAAAAAACACCCAACCACCGTAATTTTCATAGAAGGGCATACACATGGTGTGCCATAAAGGCCATTACGTAAAAATAACGGTGGTAATCGTTACAAGGTCGAGACGGCCGTAACAACCATTACGGAAAAAAATGACCCATAACCATCGTTAACGGCCCGTTACGTCCCATGTAAGGGTCATAACAGCCCCGTAATGGTCTGTTACGAGGCAGATACAGGTTTTTAAGACTTTTTTTCAACGTTGCAAGATAGATATAGGATCTTTGGAGATTTTTTCAATAGTAGAGAGAGAGAGAGAGAGAGAGAGAGAGAGAGAGAGAGTGTGTGTGTAATATGAGGGTTATAACAGCCATTATGACCCATATCATAAAGGTAACGGTGGTAGCCGTTATGACCACTTATACCATTACAGAATACCTTGGGCATACAGTAATCAAAGCAAGGATAGAAGAAGTCAGGGAAGGACTTCCGCACCAAATATCCAACCAAACCTAATCTTCACACCATCACCCAAAGTAAAAACATTCCCCTCAAACATTGAAGAAAACACCTTAGCAATCCCTTTCCAAATAAAGGAGGCTCACTAAAGGGAAGAAGGTTTTGCCCCCCAACCTTTAGGGGTTAGCCCATATTTAGCAGAGATAACTGATCTCTAGAGACTCCCTCTCTGTTCCAAATCTCCAAACCCATTTGGCTATGAGGGCTTCATTGGCCACATCCAACCTCTTGATTCCCACTCCACCTTCAACATAAGGGGTGCAAACCTCCTTCCAATTTAAAAGAGGGAATTTCCTAGAGGCGGAAGCTCCTTGCCAAAGGAACTCCCTGCGGAGTTTATCTATATGGAGAATCAAATTGGGACACGAAACAGGGATATATAATAAATAGGTAGATTGGAGAGGGGGTCCTTAATTATGGTTGATCTAACCCGCAAAGAAAGGAGCTAGTTTTTCCATGGGGACAATTTTCTCTCCATTCTCTCAAGAATGTTGTCCCAAAGGTACAAAGTAGGGGTTAGCCCATATTTGGCAGAGATGACTGATCTCTAGAGACTCCCTCTTTGTTCCAAATCTCCAAACCCATTTACCTATGAGGGTTTCATTGACCAAATCCAACCTCTTGATTCCCACTCCACCTTCAGCATAAGGGGTGCAAACCTCCTTCCAATTTAGAAGGAATTTCCTAGAGGGGGAACCTCCTTGCCATAGGAACTCCTTGCAGAGTTTATCTACATGGAGAACTGATTTGGGACACCGAAATGAAGATATATAATAAATAGGGTGATTGGAGAGGGAGTCCTTAATTAGGGTTGTTCTGCCCCACAAAGAAAGGAGCTAGCTTTTCCATGGGGATAATTCTCTCCATTCTCTCGAGAATTGTCCCAAAGGTACAAAGTAGGTTTACCAAAACAAAGAGGAAAAGCAAGATAATGAGGGACCCCACCTTGCAACTGAAAGTTTGCCAAAGAAGCAATACCTCCCAAATAACTCACTTTTAGACAAATTTACCTTTAAACCCGACACCACTTCGAACCAGCATGTAGACATGCTCAAGAAATTCACCATAGAATCATTACCATCATAGAACAGCGGAGTATCATCAGCAAATTGGATATGGAAGATTCGATGGGGAAAGTTTTCAACCTGAAAACCCTGAAAGAGACCCTCTTCCTAATCCCAAGAAAGAATGTGACTAAGCGCTGCTGAGACAATCACAAACAGAAAAGGAGACAAGGAATCGTCGTGCTGAAGCACTTGAAAGCCCTAAAGAAGCCAAAGGGTGAACCATTGATAAGGACTAAAAAACGAAGAGAGGAAACACAAACACATATCCAATTCCTCCATTTGTCCCCAAAACCCATCTTGAACAACATATTATCCAGAAAAGTCCAATCTACATGGTCATAAACCTTTTCGAGGTCAAGCTTATAGAGTACTCCGGACCTTCCCACCTTATGGCATGAGTCGATACATTCATTCACAATCAGCACACTATCTAAAATCTGTCTCCCATGAACGAAAGCACTTTGGAAGGGAGAGATGATCTTTGGGATAACTATTCACAATCTCTAACTCCAGCCTTAGCTAGAATTTTATAGGGCTACCAACCAAGCCAATAAGATCAAAATCTTTTAGCTTAACACCTCCCTCTATTTTAAGAATCAGAGTTAAGAAAGTGCCCCATTTCCAAAGGCCATCTAGACTAAAAAAAGTCGGACACAAAACTGAAAAAATTTGACTTAACAATATCCTAGAAAACCTGGGGTTAAAAAAATTTAAAAAAAATAAAAAAAATAAAAACGCTAAGGGAAAGCCATCAGGTCCTGGCGATTTATCTCACCCTAAGTCCATGATCGCGGCCTTAACTTCTTCGACGAGAATCGGCTTCTCCAGGGATTTCGCATCTTCCAAGGAGATAAGAAGGAAATCAAGATTATCTAACAAGGGACGATGGACATTATCCGACAATAACAAAATAGAATAAAAACCTACAACAAATTTGCAAATTCCAACTTTATTTGAAATTTCACGCCCTCAACAACTCGAGAGGATATAGTTAACGCGCGCCCTAACACTGGCTATTCCATGGAAAAACTTCGTATTATGATCTCCCTCTTTTAGCTAGATAGCCCAAGATCGTTGACGCCACTTTATTTCATCTTCTTTGAGCCTTGCACAGTAATCTGAGGATAACTTATCTCTGGAAGAGAGTTCTTCCTCTGAAAGTTGACCTCCTTCCTCTTTAACATCCAAACCTTGAATCGCGCTGAGAAGAGTCGACATTTGAGATTCTCTTTTGCCAAAGAACTCGATGCCAAGCTTTTAACTTCAACTTTAACACATGCATCTTCTTAAAAAGTTTAAAACCCGGAAGGCCCTCAATTTCGAAGGAGGACCACCAACCTTCAACCAAAGAGTGGAAGCCCTCCACCTCGAGCCATGCTAGCTCAAACGTGAAAGGCCTCGTCCCCCAGTTGATCTCGTCAACTTCAAGAAGAACAAGATAATGATCAGAGAGTAGTTGAGGCAAACCTCTTTGACAAGCAAAGAGGAATTGTTGGACCCAATTTGGAGAGACCAATAATCTATCTAATAAAGGCTTAGCTAAGGATAAATGACCACTTGACCAGGTGAATTTGGCATCCCCCATAAGAAGGTCCAACAAATCATGTTTACGCACCCAACTCAAGAAATCCCTCATAAAGGATGTCACTTGAGAGCCATTGATTTTTTTATGAATAAACCTTACTACATTAAAGTCACCTTCAACACACCAAAGGAGAGATCATTTAGCCCTGACCGAGGTTTAATTCATCCCAAAAAGAAGGATGAGAAGAGGGTCTAGTTGAGCCATGCATACCAGAGAAGACCCACCAAAATCCACATGAGATATTTCTAAGAATCAAGTTAACTGCAAAAAAAAAAAAAAAAAAAAAACCCAACCAACACTCTTCCTTGGCCCAACAGGAGGAATCACAAAGGACGAAACCCCTGCCAAGTCAACATCATTCAAAGCTGCCCAATCCTTACCTTTCCTCCCCAAAATAGAATTAACAATACCTCTATCGAGAGCCTGCAACTTAGTTTCCTACAGGACAATCAACTTTGCTTTTGAACGAGAGCACATCTTCACCTAAGACCGCTTCCGAGGCAGCCTAAGCCTCTCGCATTCCAAGAGAGGATCTTCATTGATGAACCCAAGTAGCCCCTCCCTTCTCTTAATCCTAGAAATAGCTTCCAAAATACGTGTCCTGATAGAGCCTGTGTTCAAAGTATCGTTATCGCTACAAGTTTCGCTAGTCGGGAATACGGAAACAATATCGATCTCACCGAAAATATCGCTGATAACAAAAAATGTGAGAAAACATGGGAAAAACAGAGGATTTTTCAATGAAACTTCAGGAGATGATAAAATACACTTATTTGCATATTTAGGAATAAAAAATTTGCAAAAAGAATGTATACACAATAAGTTTTCATTTGAAATAGATTTTTTTTAATAAACAAACCTTCTGTGATATCTCTACGTTGGCGATATTATTGAAATATCGCCGATGCACTCGTGATACAAGCATCACCTAGAATTTACATAGTCGAAAATATTGGTGATACATTGGCGATATCAATACATTAGCAATACAAGCGACTCCTAGAATTTACACAATTGAAAATATTGGCGATATCGATTCGTTGGCGGTACTTAGCAATACATTGTTGATGCTTGGAATTTCTAATACTACCGGTGTTATCGGTTTCGCTACCGGTGTTATCGATATCTCCAAGCTGGAGATAACGATAATATCGGAGGTAATTCAAACAATGGATACAACCTAATACGTGCGGATACCGATATGCAATGCCCATATTGTATCACTTTTTAATTGGGCCAATGCACCCCAGAAACTAATATTCAGAGATATGGGAAATGGGAAATCTATCTACTTTGCACAGAAGATGGGGATTAGATTATCATATCACATGCCAATAACACCAATCCTGTCGTGGGTGACTTTTTAAATAACCATATCCACCTCATCACCTCTTAAGCCAATCAAAGACGTGTATCCTCCAGTTCATCATCTAATTTGTAAATTCTCCCTTCATTTTGTCTCCTACCTAGCTAAAATAAAAATAAAAATCCAATGATGGTCTGGACCACTGCAGGATACAACCGATCTCTATCTTCCTCTCTTATTTGCAATCATTGATATGGAACACAAGCCTCCTTGGTTTATTCTTCAAGTTCCTTGTAAGCAGTGTTCGCATTGTCGACGAAATGTCGATAATATCGCCGATAATATCGGTGTCGCTAGACCAGCGACACCGAAACCCCCATTTTTCGTTTCTCTCTGGATTATCGGCGAAATATCGGCGATAACTTCAATAATCTTTGATTTTTTCCGACAAAATAGGTAAAAAGCGAAAAAAATCAAAAAATAAACCTTTGATTTCGGTAATACCTGGTTGATGGTTGATCGGAACTCGGCAGCAAAGAATCTCATGAGCATCAATCGACAACGCTCGTCTTGTGTGACTCACAGATACATGATTTCGGCGAAAAATCAGATATTTCCGAAGATTGATTGAAACCCTCGTCGAAAATCGCCGCTTTTCGCCGGAAAACCCTCTCCGCAGACGAAAACCCCCTTCAGAGATGAAAACCCCCTTTTTTTTTTCTTTCATTTTCTTTTTTTTTTTTTTAGGGAAAAGGTACTATGCGCTCAAGCTCACGGCTCCGTCCCCTGCGGTCGAGCTGTGTGGGCCCCACCGTGATGCGTTTCGAAAATCTACCCCATCAGTCAGATTCGCCATTCTACCTTAGACTTAGGTCTCAAAAATTAAGTCAATCCGTGACCTTTTTGGGCCACACCACATACTGAAGTGGAGAGGGGCCGTGCAACCGTTAAAACATTCATAATCATTTTTGGGGCCCACAAAAGATGTGGTTTGCAAATCCAGACCATCCATTATGTGTCTCACACTTTTATGATGGTTCAGACCAAGTTTCAAAAGAATTAAAAACTCAGGTGGGCCCCACCAAGTGCTTTTATATGTTTTAACGGTGTCTTCACATGATTTTAGATGGTATGGCCCACCTAAGTTCCGTATACGGCTGAGTTTTGGGGTATCCCATCATTTAAAGTGGAACCATCAAATGCACGATGTTGATGGTCGACATGCATCACGGTGGGGCCCACACAGCTCTAACTCACGATAAGCTTATCGTCAGCTCGGGCGCATAGTACCTTTTCCCTTTCTTTCATGTTTCAGTGGAGGCAAACAGGCGCACGGTGCGCTTCAGCGTACTGAGTAAACTTTATGGGCCCACCATAAATGTATGTGATTTATCCACGCCGTCCATTCGTTTTTCTAATTCATTTTAGGGGTAAATCTCAAAATTTAAGCATATCCAAAGCTCCAGTGGACCACATCACAAGAAACAATAAGAATAATGATTTTCACCGTTGAAACCTTCTTAGGCCCCACAGTGATGTTTTTTTATCATCAAACCTTTTTGTATATATAAAAAGACATGGATGAAGGGTTAAAATAAATATCAGCTTGATTCAAAATTTCTGTGGCCACCAAGAAGTTTTTAATGATATGTGTTCAATTCAAAAAGTTTCTTATGATGTGGTCCATTGAAGATTTGAATCTGGTTCATTTTTCAAATCACACACTAAAATAAGCCTTCATATATGATGGACGGTGCAGATGTAAAGTACATACTTCATAATGGGTCCCACAGTTAGAGATCTATAAGAAGCGGATCAGCTATTGTACCTCACACCAGCTATATAGCTGCTGTGGGTACATGTCGTGCCAAGACGAGCACTGACGCTCCTTGAGCTCAGAGTTGTACGAACGATTCAAAGGAGATCAAAGTTACTTTGGCCCCACAGTGATGTATTTATTATATCTACACCGTTCATCTGATTTTAGAGTTCATTTTAGAGCATTATCCAAAAAATGAATCATATCCAAAGATTATATGGACCGCACCATAGATGGCAGCAGAGATAATGATTTTCACCGTTAAACAATTTGTAGGCCCACCATAATGTTTATTTTGCATCCAATCTATTCGTAAAAACACAAATATCTAAATGAAGAGGAAAAACAATTTTCTTATTAATCCAAAACTTCCGTGACCTTAAAAAGAGTTTCACTGGTAGACGTTCAATTCCCCACTCGTTTTTACAGTGTGGTCCACTTGATAGTTATATCTGTCTTATTTTTCTTCTAAAGGCTTAAGGCTAGCTCTTCAAATGGATTAGCGGTTTGGATATAACACACACCTCATGATCAGACCCATATCACTTACTAACGTCAATAGCTAGTATGAGGTACACCAGCCAATCCGCTTACGAACTTCGCCTGAACGAAGCAAATTGCATACTGAATAAAATATGGGCACATAGTAATTGTGTATTTGATCAATTCAGTCCATCCATTTTATTAGATGATTTTAAGGCATAAGTCAAAAAATGAAGCATATCCAAAGCTTAGGTGGACCACACCACATGAAACTGTGTGAATTGAATGTTTACCATTGAAAAATTCTTGGGGGCCACAAAAGTTTTGTATCAACCTGATATTTCCATTTTTTATTCAATCATGTCCCTGTGATCATATGAATAGTTTGGATGACAAATAAACATCTCTGAGCCCTATAAAGATTTCAATGGTGGATATTATTATTACCATTGTTTCATATGGTGTGGTCAACTTGAAACTTAAGATAAATTTATTTTAGTTATTATTAGAGTAATTTCTTATAGAAATGTATGCTTTTTTGGGCCCTATTAAATGAAAATTTATTATTTAATGCATTGCTTTTACAAATTTTTAATTTCTAAATATGCAAATATGTGTATTTAGGCATGCCCTGAAGTTTTATTAAAAAATCTCACTGTTATCTCCATGTTTTCGTATTTTTCTCCGAATTTCCGGTTATCGGCGATATTATCGGCGATAACGATATTATATCTTTATCCCTGGCCAGCGAAACTTGTAACGATACCGACAACTCGAACACTGCTTGTAAGAATATAACCCTTATGTTCCATTTCAACCCATGAAATTCCTTCTAATCCACTTCCAACACTTCGTCAAAACACGAACCCAAAAGCTTGAAATGTTTCAAGGAACCATGCATGAAGAGGACTCCCATAATATGTGTCCATGACACCAAACAATCCTCACTCATGAATTCTAGCCAAAGGATGATCTCGTGAACTAAAGATGACTGTAGGGTCTTTATGGGTTGTAGATGCAAGATATAGAGAAGATTTTGGTTACCACTGCGTCCCATGTTAGTCACATTAAGCAGGAAGGAACCCTCTTTCCCCTAACAGTTAGCTATCTCCTAGGAATTGGTAAAGAAATCTTCTTCTACTAACTCTTAGTGAGAAGAACCAACCAGAGTATTTTCAAAAATAATTCTTTCCTTTGCTACCTCTTCTTTGAGATGTTTAGCCCACCTCCACCTTTCTCTATCCAAACTATAATATTTTTAAGATTAACAGCTGGTGTTAGTCTCGTAGGCAGAGCAACTCCACAATCACCTTCAATAAGCGAGTCCCTTCCACAATTATGGGCAGCTTGGCTTTTGGAATTAAGAGTGATTGCCAACATCGAGATTAGTTACTAGAATTTGCTACTCTCCCCTTCGATTGATAGGGTGCCTTCCCCAGGCTAGATGAACATCTCTCTTACCATTCTGACCATATTCAGAGATTCGAACTTCAATCCTACTACCATCCAGGAGAACGTTATTCATCTCTTTGATGGTTGGGTTAACTTCTTCCTTAATTTGTACCTAACAAAGGTATATCCTCTAGACATAGCGGATAATTTAACCTTTCGTATGAATACATCTTTTACCATCCCAATCTCTAAACAGATGCAACAACTCTTCCACCCTCATGTCGAATGATATATTGGAGAAGAAGAAGGTGACTAACTTTTCAAAATCTGAGAGATAAGATTTTTCACGTTTAAAATTTACTAAGCAAAAAGAAAAAAAAAAAAAAAGAAGCAAATGACGTACAATCTATCAAGGTAATAGATAAGTCCCCTAAACAAAAGAGATCTCCATGGACCCCTTTGCGAGTGAATTGGCAATCAATGTTGTCAAAATCGTAATTGTATCGCAAATCGCAATAGGGGTTCAATCGTATCAAATCACAAATTGTATCGTAAATTGTAACATTTTTTTATGATTTTCTTCTCTTTTTTTTAAATGGAAAAATATGAAAAATATAAATAAATCAGAAAAAAATCATTTAAAAACTCATCAATCATCCTTTTGCCATCATATGCACCAAGTAATACCATGTCATGATAGTGTTAAAAGATTCTTATCTTTCCTTCTCTTTTTTTTCTTTTGGTCTTTCAAGAATTTTTCCTTTAAAACATACAAGGATACTTAGTAATTTATATTCTTGTTACCTTTCTTGAATGTAGAATCACATTGGAAAAGCGCCATTTGAATCTATAGACTAATGAAAAAAGATATTTTGATTTCTAACCATTATTCCAGAATACATGTAAAGTCAACATGATCATAACCATCCATGAAAACATTTCAGATAAGTCGTACATCAATTTGGTGTTTCAACCAGTTAAGAAGTATGAAATTATTTTTTTTTTAAGCTTTATGGTTTAACATTGAAGAGAATATATATCATTTAATCACTTGTAAAGAACAAATTAAAATAATTAAACTTTTCTGAACGATTTTTTTTTTCTTTTTAAATTTTTTTTTTTTTTTCTAAATGATTCTTAAAGCCCCCACCAATTTAAAAACATAAAATGAAAGCCAAGTAAAGCCTAAAATAGAAGAGAATAAGAATACTGCGAATTGTAAATCTTAGGATTCAAATCATAGAATTATAGGATTAATATAAAACGGGATTCAAAGGTGAGATTCAAATCATTTTGCTTAAGATTCAACTTAAATCATAAATTGTAGGATTTTGACCACACTGTAGGCAATACAATTAGCTTCCGTTAGGATTGGATTAGAAGTAATACATGAAGAGTGACAATGCATTCTTTTTTTCTCTCTAGGCTCTTTTTCTTTTTCTTATTCTTTTTTTGACCAGCAGGCCAGAAGCACCAATTCATCCTGATGTCAATTAGGACAAAAGAAAGCATCCCAAGGGCTGAAGCTTTCCCAAGGCCCATGCAATTGCCAATGAGTCTCCTTCCACAATAAGTGGGTGCTCAAAGCAATCTAGAGATAGTTTAATCCCTACTTGAATCACCATAATTCCAGCTCTGTTAGGACTGCCCCATCTCACTTGAGAAACAAAAACCGATTGAGTATCAACTTATCTGTAACCACCCCTCTGCTACCTGACTGTCCAAGGTTAGCCAACAAACTACCGTCTATGTTAACCTTACAGCTACCATCGCAAGGAGGGGTCAAACTCGAAATTTCTTTTTCTTTTTATTCTGGATTCACACCTATATTAGTCAATGCATCCTTTCCACTCCCAGAGGAGCTGAGATAGAGGACCCCCTAGAAACAAGCCATTGACAGAGTGGAGAGGCTCAACTTCAAATAAGCCAAAAAAGATAAACTAGATCATCCATGCAACTTCACACCAGTAAAGAGGTGATCCATCAATTTTGTTGATAGACTTTGGTTTTTCTCTTCCCCTGGAAGATTTTCCAGTTACCTTCACCTTCAAGAAAAATTTGACTGTCTTGCCTTCTTTCATAATCAACTTCATGAGGTGCAACCCCCTCAAGAAACACCAACTCCAAAATGGAAGAGGCAAACTAGACTACCAAGAAAATAGAAACTATCCGTAATCAACTCTAGGTGGGGCACACTTGGATCAAGAGGAAAATACAACAAACAATAGAAGTTTCCAGTGAACGCTCCTCTCTATGTGTGCAGGGTGGACTCAACGGAACCATCTTTGATTCCCTTGCTCCCATATTGTGTTTATGATGGATTGGAAGAAATTTGAAGAGAGAGATCAAAATGAATATACAATGTGTCCAAACCATTAGAATCTGGAAAAGGAATGTCCATGGGTTCTTCTTTGATAGGAATCAAAGCTTCTTTTTTCTTCTAACAACTCCACAAGTTCTTCCTTGATGTCATCAATAGCAGTCATTCCCTGAAATTCAATGTATATAGCAGCTCTGAGGAAATTTCAAGTATTCCTTATTTATCAATTTTAGACTCCTACCATATATGACAGACCAGATGTGTTCTCATTACACCAATTAGTGGGAATGTCAGGTGCACACACGTGGAGTGAGTAAGGGAGGGGGAGAAAAAGAGAGTAGGGAAAGGGTGCTGTTACAAATGGAGAGAGAGAGAGAGAGGGCTCCATGCACAAAGAGGGGGCGGGGGGTTTGTGTGTCCGGTTATAGTCAAAGATATAGGAAATAAAACTTGAGGGCTACACATATGTGAGCTATTCTTTTTCTTCTTTTTTTTCGCGTGTGAGCTATTCGCATCCAATGTATGGCTCAGTATACTGGTCTGGCCTATGGCCCACCATTTTTTGTAACCGATGATAATCATGGTGTGGCCCTGATTTTGCATGGATCAGATATTCCACACATGAAACATGGTTGTTTGGGAACTATGTGATCATTTCTCTTAAAAAGAGGCTGGTGTCAAGTCCATGGTCACATGGATGGCAAAATAGACCAAACGAAGTTTCAAAGGAGAGAATATAGCATAAGCAAGGAAATGAAATGTCTTGATGCGATGCATGTATGGATGCTTCTTCCATAGAAAGGTAATTAGCAACTTCCATTGAATTCTTTCTTGCCGGAAATTGTTAGTTGATCCCCCCAAAATTGATTAATTCCATCCCCACATCTGAAGTGTTTTGACCAAATTATCCTACCCTTGGTCAGAGAATAGATGCTTAAGGATAGATCATGGGTCTAAGTGTTCGAAGCACCATTATCATTACATGTCAATGATCTGGGAAATGGAAACACGTATCCATGTTGTCAGTAATATCACAGGTACCAGGTGATGTATCACAGATACAGGAGATGGTAAAGACACTTAGAGGACTCGAAATATTACAAAAATCAATTACACAATAGGTTTCCATTTTATAAGGGCCTATACTATGCGTTGTCACACGAAAGTAGTGCAATATATCCAAAATGGGTTCATACAGTTCAAATATGATACAATCCAAGTAATAAAACACAAAAATACATCTAAGAACTAAAAAGAACAGAAATATACCTTCACCTGAAAAACATAGAGTTACGAGGCGATTGGAAGTTGTCAACTCCATCTCCAATGGATGAGATCGAGACGCAAAACAATTATGTATAGACATAGATTTCTATTACAATACATGCTAAAATGTGTAAATAAATTACATTTTCCTCGTATTTTCTCATCTTGGAGTTTTGGCCCCTTTTGCTCTCGAGTTCCGATTTCTCCTCCAAATCTGACTTTTTATTAACTTAAATTGAGTTGATGAAATATCCCTACGAAGAGATCCCGCAAACAATTTATAAATAAATATATATATATAAAATAATAAATAAATAAACAGTTTGTTTGGATTTTCTCTTTTTTCCTTATTTTCTCTCAAATTTTGCAGTATTTACATTTTGAAGTATTTACAAATGTTGTATTGATGTTGACGATATTATCATGGAGTGAAGGGCAGTGGCAGATATCTCACGATATGTTGTGATATCAGGGATATTATCAATAATATCAGTCAATAAAGTGTAAGTTTTACATTAGACCTTGAATCTGTATCACTGGCCTGCAATACAGATCATATTGGCTGATTATTATTGATAATACCGGCAATACTAGAACAATGGGTCCAACATGGATGAACCCAAAAAAAAAAAAGCAGAAAAGAAAAGAAAAGGGTGGGGGGGGGGGGGGTGGTTTGAGTGAGAGAGATCAATAGATACTGTTTGAGAGGGAGAGAGAGCAACAAATAGAGAGTTTTTTATAGAGAGAAAGAGAGGCCTTTTGCGGCTGCGGGTGGAATCGAGAGAGAGAGAGAGGGGGGGGTGGGGGGGGGGGGGGGGGGGGGGGGGGTGTAAAAATCTAGACCACAGAAAAGCCTGGGTTGCTAACCAGCAGCACTTTTCTAAATAGTGGAAATTACCATCACTTTATATTTGTGTAAATGCCTTCCCATGTCCCCTTAAAACCCAAAGTTCATTGACTCAAATTTGCATGGGTATAAATGTCCACTGCTCCTAGCATTGTGTGGTAGAGATTTGCCACTTTTGTGTGAGTACCATGCGAAACAAAATTCTTGAACTTCTCTACTCAAGAAATTTCAACAAATTCAAGTGATCATACATTTGGGAAAAAAATAAAAGTAAAAATTATCATCTGGTAAGAATGAACAGTAACCCCTAAAGCATAACGTTGTGCAAGGGTCAAAACAAATAAGAAGCTGATGTAGAATGCAATCTGATCCACCTTAAAGAAACTGGGGTCCATAAAACTCCCACTTGATCACTTGGCACAGCGCAAAGAACTGAAATTGAACCCCATTTTATAAACACAAATATAAAGGAAAAATCAACCCAAAAAAAAAGAGCATAGAATAGACAGGATAAACTAGTACAAAAATCAACTGAAATAATACCATGGAAAAAACAACTAAGGAAGACGAGCAGAAATTAGCATCCAAAAGGGTACAACAATTAAACCATAAACCAAAAGATAATGGCATTTGAATCCTTTTCTGTTATCTACTTGCACACTATTTCAATTTTCATGTCTCCCGAACAAAGGGAAAAAAAAAAAAGAACTATTTCACATCTCCCTAAAGAAGAAAAAAAAAACTTTCTCATGTCGCCTTATTGATCAGCAGTAGTTCATCATTTCTTCTAAACAAGATATGCAGACAATAGAAAGAAGAGATGGAACACAAAAAAAAAAAGGTGGGACTGCTCACCTTTACAAGAAGTTCCTTCATTGGATGAGGTGTCAGTAAAGCTCGGATTGTGGTAACAATAGGCCCGTAACATGGAAGAAGGGAATATATGTAAGAATCTAGAAGCACTGCATGATACTTTTTCAAATAGTGCTAAAGATCAAATGCTTACCTGCATGCCACAAACAACTATCAGATCTCCTTCATGAAGCACACCATTGACTAACACAACATCAATGGTGGTTCCAAGGCCTTCAATAACCTTGACCTCCAAGACTGTGCACTGGAGAACAATTCCAAAATGTAGCAAAATTATCAACCAGAAACTCCCAACAATTTTCGTGTATTCCAAAGACAAGTCTACAATCTAAGATAGTGATAGAAGCAGCCAAAAGTTGACAAATACATCAGATAAAAAAGCAAGAAGCATGTATAAAACATGAGGTATGATCCACTAAGAATTCTTCATGCCTTGTTACAGTTCAAATTCCTCTATTCCTCTGTGGAGGCCAGGTGGGCCCACACATGATCACCAACAACCATTGGATAGGAGTCCATAGAAGATTGCATATGGCCATAAAATCAGCATATTGGATGATCACAGCCAACAGATTAAGGACATACAAAAACAAAATGCTGGTAAGAAAAAAAAAATGCACATGCTGTCTATTTTGCAGACCCCTAATCAAACAGTTGTGATCTTCTTATCTGGGTGCTTTTAGAGCCACATGAAACTGACGACCGACCCAGCCCCTCCCATCAAATTCTCCACCATGATTGCTGGTGGAGCCACTTATGACACGGAGGAATTTGCATCATAACAAGGTAATAGAGAAAAAGAAACAATAATCCATCTCTGATCCATCCATGATAAGAGTCTTCCTTCCTTGAGCCATTTTGAAGGGGAGGATTTAAATAGAGAAAGTAGATTTTTCGACAATCACCTTCAACTCTGCAAAAAGTTTAAGGAGAATCAACATCAATCACACAAGTCGGGGCCTCACGTCCACTCATTTTAGAAGTGTTTTGGTGAAGAAATGTTCCAAAGAAGAACAACACATGAAAAACACCTCCGGATTGGTGGAAGTTAAAAGTAGATGAAAGTTCTATGGGAAGACTGGGAAATTATGGAATTGATGGTGTCTTCGGGGAAGAAAATGGGAGGATAAGAATTGTCTTCTGTGGCCCAGTTGGGAGAGGGGATGTGAGTTATACTGAGGGATGAAAACGATGAGAAATGTGTTCTCTGGCCAGCTTAGGAGAGGGGATGCAAGTTGTGCTGAGTTAATATGCTATTAAGGTGGGATCACCTTATTTGGAGAAGAAGGCCCATTAATTGGGGAAGGTAATTCTAAAAATGCTTTAGTGCAAAGCTGATGATTGTATAGCTCCCCAGAGGAGTTTTCTGATAAGTGAGATCAAGGTAAGAGCACCCTTGTTTCCAATGTCTTTTATTAATGCCCCTAAAGAGACTAATTCATTAGCAGGTGTTCTTGCTAAGGGGTGTGTCTAAATCTGAGCTCTGTATTGCCAATCAGTATCCCTTGCCTTAATGGACAACTGCCTCTACTAAATGGAAATCTAAACTCTGTATTGCCTATCTTTTTTACTTTTTAATCAGCATCCCTTGCCTGATATCTGTCCTCTTCTTTCCTCTTAAGAAACGATCATGAGTTCTTTTCTTCTTTTTTTTATTTACGAAAGAAGAAGCAATTTATTAGACAAAGCCAAAAACAGAAACAAAACAGAGAAGTAAAAAAAATCCAAAAAGCTACAAAAAAAAACACAACCAAGCCTAGGAAACCTACAAGAAACCCAACAAAGTCACAATGCCCAATCTCTAAAATATCATAAAACCCTACTAAAGACCCCCGCAGAGGAGACCAGAAAGTTCTGAAAACAACAATTATTCCTCTAACCAGACAGCCCAAAGAATAGCCACGAGCAGAATTCTCCACCTTTCTCCCTATGGTCCCTCCCGCATCGGCATGCCACACACTAAAGAGACCATCTATAGAGGGAAGCATAACCCACAAAACTCCAGCCAATGCCAGAGCGTGCTACCAGATCTCAGCAATGGAGCAATGGAGAAACAGGTGGCCCACTGACTCAGCATCATCGAGGCACGATAGACAAACATTTATGAGAGATATGCCTCTTTACCTCGGATTATCAATCGCAAGCACCCAATTCTTCTCAACTAAATGCAAAGGCTGCAAATTTGGGAGGAGCTCCATAGAACTAGACAGCTCCCATGTGACCACATCTTGGTGCAGGAGAAGAGGCAAGAGAATGGTAGGAGGACCACACTGAGAAGAAACCCGAACTAGCTGAGATCCAGATCTGAGAATCCTTTGAATCCGGTGAAGAGGTGAAACCATGCAACTGAGATAAGAGAACCTACGATCCTGGATTTCAAGGTCAAAGAGGTTCCTCCATTTAGGAAGAAGCCAAACTCCGCCCTCACCCTCACTCGAGAAACAATTTGCTACCGAAATGTCCAAATTAGGAAAAACAACAGCTAGAGCAGGAAAAACTGAAGAGAGGGAGAGGTGAACGCACCAGATATCAAACCAAAATCTAATCCTCAAATCGTCACCCAAAGCAAACCTCACTTCTTGAAAGACTTTAGGGGCAACCTTAGAAACACTTTTCCATAAAAAGGAGGGTCAGTAGAGAGAAGAAGATTTAGTCCACCACCATTGGAGGGGTTGTCCCACATTTAGCAGAATAGTCACTCTCCAAAGACCTTCCTTCTCTCGACCAAACCTCCAAGCCCATTTCCCTAATAAAGCCTCATTGACCAAATCCAACCGTGTGACCCCTACTCCACCTTCCGAAAATAGGGAACAAACCTCCTTCCAATTCAAAAATGGGAATTTTTGAGAGGAAGATCCCCCCTTGCCAAAGAAACTCTCTACGAAGCTTATCAATCCGGAAAAGGGTCGACATTGGGCAATGAAACAAAGACATGTAATAAATGGGCAAATTGGACAGAGAGGTCTTAATAAGGGTAATCATGCGACCATCCCCTCCCCCCCCCCCCCCCCAAGAAAGATGTTGGCTCTTCCAAGGGGATTATTTTCTCTCCATCTGCTCATTGATTTTATCCCACAAATGGAGTAGAGATTTTCCAACATGTAAAGGAAGGCCAAGATATTTAGTAGGTAGGAATCCCACACAACAACCAAAGGACTTAGCCAAGTGTGAAGTGACCTCTGGAGCTAAATGAGTCTCGAAAAAAAACACTCTTGGATGAATTCACCTTCAAACCTAAAACTGCCGCAAACCAACAAATGGTCATGCTCAAGAAGTCCACCATGGAATCGTCAGCTTCACAAAACAGCAAGGTATCATTAGCAAATTGTAAATAATAGATATGATGAGGAAAATTATCCACCTGAAAAGCCCTGAAAAATACCTACGTTCTAGCCCCTGAAGAGCAAGCAATTAAGAGCTTCATAAACGATAACAAAAGGAAGTGAGGATAATGGATCACCCTGGCGAAGACCTCACGAAGCCCTAAAGAGACCAAAGGGCAAACCATTCATGATGACAGAAAACCTAGCTGAGGATACACATGAGCGAATCCAAGCCCTCTATCTGTCCCCAAATCCCATTCTGAATAGAAAATAATCCAAGAAAGACCAGTCAACATGGTCGTAAGCCTTTTTAAGGACAAGCTTACAAAGAACTCCTGGCCTACCTGCATATGGCAGGAATCAAGACATTCATTCGCTATAAGAACACTATCAAGGATCTATCTCCTATGAACAAAGGCGCTTTGGAATGGAGATTATCCTTGGAATCAATTATCTCAATCTTTGACTTAACACCTTAGCTAAGATCTTATAGGGGCTACCAATAAGGTTAATGGGCCAGAAATCTTTGGGGTACAACACCTTCCAACTTCGAAATGAAAGCAAGGTAGGTATTCCCCATTTCCAAAGGTAACTGGCCAGGCTCATTGAAATCAGACACAAAATAAAAAAGGTCCCAATAAGTTAGAAGAATGCAATAGGGAAACCGTCAGGCCCCAAAGATTTATCTTTATCCAAGTCTAGAATCGTTGCCTTAATATCATCTAGAAGGATCGACTTCTCCAAAAAGGCCATGTCTTCTTAAGATAAGCAAGTAAAATCAAGGTTATCTAAGCAAGGACAATAAACATTATCCGAGGATAATGGGTTGGAGTAAAAGCTAACAATAGAATTACAAATAACAACTTCATCTGAAATAATTTCTTACCATTAATAACAAAGGAGGAAACAGAATTTGCTTGCGTAAAATCAAGGTTATCTAAGCAAGGACAATAAACGTTATCCGAGGATAGTGGGTTGGAGTAAAAGCTAACAATAGAGTTACACATACCAAATTTATCTGAAATAATTTCTCCCCATTAATAACAAAGGAGGAAACAGAATTTTCTTGCGCTCTAGCATTGGCAATCCCATGGAAGAATTTTGTATTATGATAACCTTCTCTAAGCCAGATTGCCCAAGATTGCTGCCACCATTTTATTTCTTCCTCTTTGAAACTAGCACAATGGTCAAAGGATAACTTATCTCTAGCAGAGCGATCTTCTTCTGAAAGAGGGTCTCCCTCCTCCTTAACATCTAGGCTTGGATATCACATACGAGATATGCCATTTGGGCTTCTCCCTAGCCAAATATCTCCATATGCCCAACTTTAAGCTTCAATTTCAACATCTGTAATTTCTTGAACCGCTTGAAGCCCAAAAGGCCCTCAATATCGAAAGAGGACCACCAATCCGAGACCATAGAGTGGACGCTCTACCTCAAGCTAAGCAAGCTCAAACCTAAAAGGCTTCGGTCCCTAGTTAATCTCATCAACTTTCAAAAGAACAGGACAGTGATCGGAAATAGGCTTAGGTAGACATCTTTAACGGGAAAAATGGAATTGATGGATCCAATCTGGGGAAACCAAAAATCTTTCCAAAAGAGATAGCAGGGAAGGAGTGCCTGTTGGACAAGGTATGTTTAACATCCCCCATTGGAGGATCTAGCTATTCATGTTTGCTTATCCAGTCCGAGAATCCCCTCATAGAAGAGGTCGCCCTGTAACCATTCAATTTTACATGCATGAATTAAACAACATTAATGTCACCTTGATGGGGACATCTCGTGCACATGCACGCCCCCCTTTCGCACGTACGCAAGGAGGAGGGCCCCACCTTCGATCTGGATCGATGACGACATCCATGGAGGGCCTCCTAGTTAAAGGACTGTGTTTTGGTTCTTTAGGGTGGACCCGATCATCATGTGGATCCCATCATTGGATCTCATGATCGTGGCCCACTGCCCTAGGTGACATAGGACTTTGAGTTTTGATTATTACCATTATTAGGAACATCATGAATGGTTTAGATTGCATTGATTAGTTGTTATTTTTTATTACTTCGTCTTTAAGTAATAATATGCGCACATGGCGCGGCTTTTGGGGTATAGGTTTTTATTATAAATACGCACCCCTTGTAGTCTTTTTTCTCATTGAAGATTGAATAAAATTTCTACATTTTTCTGCTCCTCTCTGAGTTGTGAAGCCTAATTAGGTGCGAAACTCTCCCTTCTTCGAAAGGCTAACTACCGTGGTGCGAAGCCACATCCATCCCAAATCGCCCCCACCTTCTACCTTCCATATTTCTCCTCCTACAGCAATTCTACCTGCAAATCCATCAATATTTTGCAGACGTGTCTTTTCTACAGCAGATTTTTGGAATCTGGCCATGCAAGAGGGCTGAAACTTCAGCGGAGCACCACGCACAAACCGATCGTTGGATCGTCGCGAAACTTGGGGGTTTTGTGGTCCACCCTGGCCGACTAGGGCCAAGCTGGCCGTTTTTTGATTCGTGGGCCCCACACAGGTGCGGGACACCACCAGCGCACGTGCGCCTGGGCCTTCACTGTTGTCCACGCTTGTGGCGCTTCTCTGGTTCGTCTCTCTCCTCTCTTTCACCCTAAATCTCTAACCCTAACCCTAAATTACTCAAATCCCTAATTTTATATCATTTCTTCAACTTTAGGGTTTCCTGAATTGAAATCTGTGAATCCCTTGGATTGGGGAATTATTTTTGTGCATGTGTGGATGAATTTACCCTTCTTTAATTATTGTTTGGTCTATTATTTTGATTGATTCGTCCTTAGCATGTGTAGGCCTGGATCCGCATAAGATTCCCCTTGATTGAGTGCTTGAACTTTTGTGTGGGATATGGAATTTTGTGTAATTATTTCTGAACTAGTGTGATCTAAAGCTTGAAAATCTTGCATATCATATTTGAATTTCATGTCCTGCATCACACCTCCTATGCACCAAGAGAGAGCCCATCTTTCCTTAACAGAAGATAACTCCTCCCAAAAAGAACTACGAAAAGATGATCTGGAAGGGCCATGCACTCTAGAAAAAACCCAGCGAAAGCCAAAAGAAACTTCATGAAACATAATACTAATGGAGAAAAGGCCCAACCAGCTATCTTCTTTAGCCCAACAGAAATGATCCTAGAGAACCAGGATCCCCCCGACTGAGTCAACAACATCAAGAGCTTCCCAAGCCTTATTTTTTTATCTGAAATTGAATTAACAATACCTCTATCAACACCTTGTAATTTAGATTCCTTACCGGACAATTGGCTTAGCTTTCAATCAAGAGCATATCTCCTTCACTTAAGATCGCTTATTGTAAGTACACATGTTTGTCAATCATATGTGTTAGTGTGCCAGTAAGTCAGATGAGCCCTTGGAAACTGAAGACTTATAGCATGAAAGAGTGAAGAAACAGATAAATTGAGATGCCTTGGTGACCCTAACCTTAGACCCCTTTGGATCCAAAATAACCTTAGCCTCTAAATGATCTATTCCTTAATAGGTAAACCTTTGTTTGATCATCTCATTGCCTTAGGAGCCTTTATTTTATCATGGCAAGTTAGGCTTTAGAGGTGCAAAGTTGCTGATAAATATACAACCCAAATCAACAGTTTCGGATCTCGATCCTATCGACAGGTCGCCGATAGAACTTGATACGATCGAAGATCTCCTGAATACAATCGAAGAAACAGTCCAGCAACCCAACTACATATTTCTGAATTTTTTCAATAGGAACGAAGGCCAATTCAATCCTATCGAAGGCTCGCTCGATCCTATCAACAATGTCGTTGAACTAGCCGTTTTACAGTCGTTGGAGACCTTTTCTCTATAAAATGGCATTCGATCCTTGGGCAAATCAATGGATTTTGGTGTTTTGGATACCCTAGTGTATGCCAAGCTCTAACAAAATTCATAGGCTCTATCCCTAAGAGATTCATGCTTTCTTCTTAGTGATTATTCACTCTAATGAGCATTCCAAAGCTCCATTATTAGAAGAACATGATCCCAAGCATTCTTTATAGTGTAGACATTAATTCCATAGGTAAATCCTAATGTCTATTAACCTTTAGAGTATCCATCTAGGTGAATCCCAACTAGAAACCAACTAAAACCATTAGTTGTAGGAGATTTAACCCAACTCCTATTACCATGGTATCCTCATTAGAGCAACAAATGTAATGTAATTGATCATAGGAGATGAAGCATCCACATCAATGATCGAGGGAGCAAATGAGACGTTTATTCAAGCACGGGAGAGCATTGAAGAAGCATCTCAAGAAGGCGCATCAACGGGGCTCAATTCGACAAGGTTGTCATTTTTATAGTCAACATACATCAACCTATAGGGATTTTTGGCACCATTAACAGCTACTTGGAGGATTAAAACATCGGATTTCAACCGATTTGAAGGATCGAAATAGTTATGGGCCAATTGTGAAAAAAAAAAAATTCCATTTTTTCTGTTGATCCTTGTTGAAATCCATATTAATGTTTTATCATATACCTAGATCTACCAAAAACTACAGGATTTGAAGATTGTTTTGATCTTTTTTTCTTTTTCTTTTTTTGCCCAATTTGTTTGAAATCTTCAAATTTTACTTTTTTGCAATCTGATATCATATCTGGAAAGGGGAACCATTTCCAATCAGATCTACAGCAGACTTGATCGGGAAAAAAATCTATCAAAAATTCTATAAATTCCAAAATTTTTTTTCGAATCTAATCTCAAATCTGGAGAGGGGGACCATTTCCGATCAGATATACAGCAGATCTGATAAATATATATATATATATATATATATATATATATATATATATATATATATATATATATATATATATATATATATATATATATATATATATATATTATTAAATCTGTCAAAAATTCTAGAAATTACATTTTTTTAATCTGATCACAAATCTGGAGAGGGGAGGCATTTTCGATCAGATCTACATCAAATCTAATTGAAAATAAAGTTTTTTTTAAAAAATTTTTGGGCTAATTTCTATCAAAATTTCTGAAATTTCCATAAAATGATTTTTTTTCAAATATACTGCTTTAGGGGGGCTAATTTTGTTAAGATCTACATTATCTGAGTAGTTTGGTTGTTTTTTTTTTCAAATATTATGTCTGGTTTTCTTCAATTTCAAAATTTTTTGTTAATTTTTTTTTAATATGTTGAAACTTGAAACTTGAAATGTAATGCATGTTTAGGGGGATGCAAATTGATGCAAATTTCTAAGTTGCTTCAATTTCAATTTCATATGTTTAGTTTCTTTTGATGATGCAAATTGATAACACATTTTCTTTATTGTTTGTGGTGTTTGTGGCTTGTGCAGACTGTAGAGTAGCCATTGTTGTATAATTGTATGTGTTGGGGATAGCTGGGAATGGGAATAGGAATGGGTATGACATATCGACACGACACACACACACACACACACACACACACACGAGGACAGCATTCTTAACAAAGAATGGTCCGATACACCATTGAATAAAGTCGAAATATATATATATATATGTGTGTGTGTGTGTGTGTGTGTGTGTGTGTGAGTGTGTGATAGATACGTGAATATCTTTTTTATTATTATTTTTCTGATATTTTCTTTTTTTCTTCTTTTTTTTTTGCTTCAAAAAAAAATTCTGACCAATACGGGCCAATACGCGACGTCGTATCGTATCATTTTTTCCGCAGGACCAATACGGCGGCCAATACCGTCGTTCAAAACCATGGGGAGGGAGGATCTGAAATAAGAAATGACCAAAGGGGAGCCAAAATAATCGGCAAGAAAGAGGGAGTAAGAAAAACTTCAACAGAGATTTGAATAGGCGAGGAGGAAGCCAAACCCACGGGGATAGGAAGCCAAACCCATGGGGATACAAAACTCACCTGGACTCGGACTAACTTGAGGAGAGAACGTCCGTGGAGAGATCATCAAAGGAGAGGGAGAACCCTAAAGCTTGAGCATCTTCCTCCCAGCTACTAACAGGAGAACCATCGTAAGAGAGAGAGGAACTCGAGTCTACTGGAGATATTCCAAATCAGTAGATGTTGGAGGGAAAACTGGTCTCAAGTCTCGAGCAAAAGGAAATATCTACCTTAGCTAGCACTAACAAGGTTTCAATCGCCCTCGAATCTTGACACGCATCCCCTACAATGATTATTATTTGGACATATTTGTCAGCTGTCTTAATAACGTCTTCAGCTTCATCTCCCAAATCACCGCCCAAATCAGTAATAGGAGCAACAGTTCTCTCTATCTCTGCCAGCAACAGAAGAAGGAAGGCATGTATTGTCCTGCATTAATGCTTCCTGACCCGATGTATCCTTTCGGAGGGAGGGAGAGAGAGAGAGAGAGAGGCAGCACATGTAAAGTTGATTGTTAGGCAGCTGACACAATCAGGCGCAGCGATACTCTCCTCGAGACAAGTGGTCGGGGTGGAGCTCAAGGGGGGTCTCAAGCCAATCTCCTCATAAATGAGGGGAGAGAGATCAGGAAAGGGAAGATAATTAAAAATCTTGTAACGAGATATTAGAGCAATACGCTCGTCTCTCCTTGCAGAAGATAATATCTTGATCTCATTCGCACCCGAAGATGAAGGATCCGAGGGCTGGAAAAAGGTAGAGGGTGGGAAAAGGTAGACAGGTGACTGGGAAAACAGGGCCAGGTGTCCCATATCTGAGATACATGTGGGGGCAACACCTCACATGTACTAGCACAAAACCCAACCCTCTCCTTGAAGAAGATAATATCGCGATCTCATGACTGATTTATTCAAAAAAAAAAAAAAAAACCAACCCTCTCTGAAAAATGATACTGGGTAGAATAGTGATTAACAAGTTCAATATTCAAACTACAAAGTTAGTAAACGAGTGCTGAAATAGAAGATATTTTTCAATGGAGAGATACCGCACCTGTACTTCATTGACAAACATAAGCTTTTGCTCCATGGTTTTCTGTGTCCATTGCACCAATAACAAAAGAAGATCGGGGATGCCTTCACCACTGCGGTATCACAATCACAGATGTTTCAGAAAATCAAATACTGAAAACAGTTTGTCACATTTTGCAAACTACTTATATAACATCCAGCAACAGCAAGACTCCACTTAGATACAGTAGAGATACCTTACTGCACTCGTCGGGACAATACTGAATGTTTTCCCCATTTCTTTATTTTTGTAGTACAGCTCAGTATTCAGGCCCTGCTCCTTCAACTGCGTGATAACCTGAAAAAAGAAAATGTCTCAACCATGTTTACATCAAGTTACAAGTCCCATGCTGAACAGAAAAAAAAAGGCTGGGATAAAGAGAATGACCTCAGTCACCCTCCTTTTGAACTCATTTTGTACGTCATTAGACTGTTGCTTGATAGCCTTCATGTAATATCCCGAAAATCGGGGGTTGAGTAAAAAAATCAAACTTCCGAGTTACAAAATGTTATTTATGCAACATAGATAATATTAGATGCATGTTGTCAGTAAACAGGCATTAAACAAGATTGAGATTAAGCCAAAATAACATATTATACTCCAGAGACAGTTAAATTTACAAGCGAAAGACTGTGATAGTATGTATAACATATATAAACTGTTGTATGTCTCCAGAGTGTGAACATGTTACCAGGTTATATACATACATATATACTCCAAAAGTAAACAAAAAGAATATACACGAGTGCTCTAAAAATATAAAATGACAAGTGTCAAGGCATCAAATCAACCTCCCTGTAATCCCGTCAATCAGAACACGCATAAAGGAGGGATCCTCCTCATCATTATCAAGTCCAGCTCCGCTTCTCAAGCAACGCCATCATCTGCAACCAAAATAGGGACTGGTGGGTGTCCAGAAACACCATCCCATAACGTGGGAGTGAGTAGCTAACTCAGTGGAATAATAGAGAAAAGATTAGCATGTTCTCAAATCAATCACGCGATAATAGTAAAGCAATAAATCAAACATTCCTAATGCTGTTGTTAATGCAATATGACGTGACATGATGGATGCCCTCACCGATGATCTCCCTCATACGGCACCATCTTATGCCCGCGGCATGCTTTCTTCCCACAGCGCTCCACATCTTCCAGGCACATGCAATGTGATGATGATATGATTACCGAGTTATTATTAGTCCATTCATACAGCAGAATTGGGAAACTAAGGTACTTCCCTTATATCAATCCCAACACAGATCCTATCTATGGTCGTCACTCCTAGTAATCTCATACGATGTATATTTTTGTAGGTCGCTGCAAGGGCTGTCAGGGCTGTTGCTCGCACTCGTTGCACCGCTCCCCCATCACCTTATCAATACAGGCCTACTGTACTCTCATTGGTACGGAAGGATCGTCGCCTCCCGTAGACTCAGAATTCGCTCGTGGTCACTACAAAGGGCTCGTCGCCTGATCAGTGTAGGCCAACAACAAGAATATAGTGTCTCATACCACCATAATCTGCCCACGAGTCATAGGTGCTCACTGGTCACTATGGGGAGGTTTGTGGTCCCAACGTAGGCCGACAGCTCGACCACGGTGTCCCATACCACCATGCCCGGCTCATGAGTCTTTGTGGATCAAGGTACCATGGTTGACAGGGTTTTCAATGGTAAGTTCAGTACCCTAGGTTCAAGTAGTTATGACACATACATGGTGAACATACAATGGCCAGTCGGGTTACTTGACGGGTTCGAATAGCACGAGCGCATCTCAAGCTGAGCGACATGAAGTGCATAAAACACTTCGCGTGGCCTAACCACTGCCGCCAACTCCAAAACACGACTCGCGTTCATCGACGCGTCGTTCGTGGCAAAGATAAGCCAACTACGAATTTATTCGGTTACCGACTGCCTGAACTAAGTATAGCCCCAATCATTTGTGAATCCACTTCATCAATCATAGAAGAGTAATGGAAATGAAATACAATAATATGAGCATGTTAACACATGTTATAACATACAACTTAAGTAAATCATCTAACACATGCATTTCATACATATAATGAAATCATGTATATAGCCAACACGAAGGAAATCATTTACATCAGCGTATTATTGAGAATTCAATCTCAAACTAATTCACAACACCATTTAATTCAATACATACTAATACAAACATTTATACAAACACTTAATCTACACACTTAAGTCTACATAGTGTATGTCGACTCAAAGTGCGTATTTGGGCGAATCTCTTCGCCAAACAGATTATGCACGCATTCCTAGTATCCTAAGGCGACAAAAAGTCATGTCAATCATTTTAGCAAAATATGGATGTTTACAGTATTTCCTACAAATGACTAAAATGCCCTAAATCCCATATATTTTCGTCTGCTTACGAAACAGGAAACGGACAGCATGTTGTACATGTCAAACGGCGTTGCCATCGATAATCTACTATTAAACGACATTGAAAGCATAGAAAACAGCCAATCAAAGCATCTAAAATCCGCACCTTTCACTTTATATGTGTATCGTTTCGAACGGAGCGTATACGCTTCGTCTACGGCGAACAGGCAACTTATTTCACAAGTTATATCAGCTACTTTGCTATTTGATTTAACAGAATACCAAATCAGCAAGTGGACAGGGTTTTTCTTACCTAGAAAAGCGTCGGAATCACCGGGAAAGTAATTGGGATACGTTGCTTAAGCACGTGCAGCAGCGGCAGCAGGTGGTAGGAAAATCTCTCCCACCTTCTCTCACAAACTTTCACTTTTTCTCTCACTCCTGCTAGGGTTTCTAGCAAATTCGGATGGGAGAGAGAAGTGAGGGTTTAAGCCCCTTTTATAAGCTTAAAACTTTCCAAATTAGGCTTGGGAACAATGTTTACTTGAGGTCTAACCAAATCGGGGCTGTTCTGGTCCAAAAGAGCATTTCTGGAGATTCTCTGGCCGAACGCGGTTGGACTTAAGCTCATGCATACTGAATCTAGCACATATCAAGTTTTTAGACCGAGAGAGTTCACAGATCGCACGTGGCAGTCAAATTTCAGTTCAGCAGTCATCGCAACTAGATCAAGTCTACAAGTCTCATGATATGAAAGAGAAATTTTTCCTGATCCAAGGGTGTAATTTGGCTGAATTCTGATGGTCAGAACGCTTAATAATAACGCGCTAAGTTACGTGCAAGATTTGGATTAAAATTTCCAAATCTAACCCTATTCTCACTCTCTTCACTCCAGGCTCAATGAAATAGCCTCTGAACGTCGGTTGGCCTTGATTTTTGAAACGATTGTCAAGTCCAACAAGGCGGTCATAATTGTCTAAGATTGTAGGTATCGGACTTTCGACGCGTGGTCTAGATCCAATACAAAGTTTCAAAAAGTTCCTGAGAGCAAACGGGTTTAAAGTTTGATCCTAAGTTTCAGGGTATTATAGCACCATTGATTCTACAAGTTTTGGATCTTGTTGAACGTATTTAAAGCGGTCAGGGACAATTTCACACTACTCCAGCGTAGTGCTAGCTAACTTACGCTTAATTTTCAAAGGAATTAATCCTAAGTGATTTCTTTGGCTATGGAATTGGGTTCTGAGCGATTTCCCAGGTGTTTTAGTTGACCCATTGCCTAAGGACGTCTAATCCCAGGTTGGTAAAAATCCGGGGTGTTACACTTCACAATAGGTGCATTTGGGCACGCCTTCCATCCATATAATCTGTCAACCTTCGAAATCAACACATAAAAAAGATTAAGAACAACAGATCATTATAATTGAATTCAGAAGCTATTGTGAATGGTCATGTTGCTACCATTCCCCACCTTGTTCAAGGCAACAATGAATTCAGTATTCCGCATCTTCAAAAGGTTGAGTGATTCAATAGTCTGTTGCTCTAGGCCGTGCATTATGTCAACAACTAAAATCGCAATGTCACATAAACCCGAACCTCATGACCGTAAATTCGTGAATGACTCATGCCCTGGAGTATCGATCACCAGCAGACCTGGGACCCGTAACTTTGCATCAGCTTTAAGCTCCTTGGTCCTGTCCCGTAGATTTTCAGCAGGAAAATAGGTTGCGCCAATCTGCTGCGTAATACCTCTGGCCTCGCCCTCCTGAACATTAGTGCCCCGGATGCAATCAAGCAGCTTGGTCTTACCAATATCAACATGACCGAGAATGCAACAGATTGGAGAACGGAGGTTATCGGCACTCCTCTGTGAGAGAGCCTCCGCCATTCGAGCCTCCCTTTTCTTTGCAGCTTCTTTTACCTTCCTCTTGTCGTAAACTTCAACTTCGGGTTCATCATCTTTACTTTAGATTTCATGGCTTTTAAACAATTCAGGAGCAGCAGCCTTTTTAGCAGTAATAGCGGGCTTCGGCTGTGCAGGAGAAGACACTTCTGAATTGACGGAAGCCGGTTGTGTCATACGCTTGGCGTCTTTCTTCACCACAGGTTCAGCATCTTCCTCAGCAAAAGCACTTTTAACAGGCAGCGAAAGATCGGCATTATCCCAGCTTTTCGCGTCCCACTCATCATCATCGTTGTCTTCTTCTTCAACTCCATTCTCCTCAACCTCCTGCTGCTCAACTTCTATCTTCTCATTGGCATCCACCGTCGTGGACTCCTCTTCAACCTTTTCAACTTCTGATGGTGTGACCTCAGGTATAATGTCATGTTGGCTATCAGTTGCCTCCACTGCTTCAGCGGGCTTCACAGAGGCCCCACCATTTGCCTGAGAGGGACTAGATTTTCCCTTCTTGTTTTGGTATTTTGGCCTTTTGGTGGTCGTCGTGCTACCAGTGTCAGACATAGGTAGAGGACTGCCCTGAGCAAGAAACTGGTTCCTCCTTTCCTCCAGCGTACGTGCTTCTTCGTTTTGCTTACCAGTTAAAAGCTTACCCTCTTGCTTTTTCTTCAGAAGCTTCTCCTTCTCTCTCTCCTTTTTCCTGCGCTTTGCCTCCTCTGCAAGCCTCTCAATCTCCTCTAGCCTACGACCCTCCTCCTCTTCCTTCCTCAACCTCTCCTCTTCCTCTCTCTTCTTCCTCTCCTCAGCTTCCTTATGCCTCGCAAGCGCCTCCTGCATTTCCCTGACATGCTTGGGGACCTTCTTGTCAGAAACCTTGCTCTTTGTCTCTTCCTGTTTCTCTTCCTTCACCGTCACCTCCACTGTTGCTGTAGCAGCTGCCTTCTTCTCCTTCTCCTTCTCCTTCTCCTTCTTCTTTTTCTTTGCAGCCGCAGACTCATCACCTTCTTCTTCACCATCCTTCTCCTCAATTGTAGCATCAACGGGGCTAACGGGGTCAGGCTTAACCAGTACTTTCTCCTCTGGAGAAGGGGCAGGCTCCCTCAAAGGAGGGCCTTCACCAAGCTCAGCGAGGATTTTGTCAAGGTCATCTTCCTCTTGGGCAGTCCTCCGACTCTTATTCTTATTCTTCTTTTGTTTCCTAGAAGTGTCCGCCATGTCCTCACTTCCTTGTTTATTAGTTTTAGCATCAACTCCATCCTTCCCACCCGCCTCATTACTACCACCTCCTCTCACAGAAGGCTATTCGGGTTCATTGACTTGTTCGCCAAGAACAGCATTATAATTGAACGTGTTAGACAAGCTATTGTTCTTCTTGGAGGACTTAAGACTTAGAAGACTTCTTCTTTCCAGAGAAAGAAATTGTGGCTTGGGCATCATCGTTGTCATCATCTTCATCCTCTATTTTACCAGAAGTGCCAGTGGCAGTTTCAATGGCATCCTCATCATCAAGCCCCACTGAATCCAAAAAGGTATTGCCCACCTTCTTGGAAGATTTTGATGGTTTCTTCTTACCAGAGAAGGCAATCGAAATCTCAAGGACATCATCTTCGTCATTAACATCATTACCAGAAGACCCTTGCTCTGTGGCTGGGGCGATATTAGCACTATCCTCATCATCAAGAATGGGGTCAAAACTAGAAGCATTAAACAAGCTACCGCCCTTGTTGGAAGATTTAGACGGCTTCTTCTTACCGGAGAAAGCAATCAAAGCGACGTCATTGTAATCTTTTTCATTGTCAACCTCAGGCGGATCCTCAGGTTGAAAAGCATCACCGTCCTCTTCGAGGGCATCGAAAGCAGACGCAGTGAAGAGACTGCTATTGTTTTTCTTGGATTTTGACTTCTTCTTACCGGAGAAAACGATTGGAGGGGGATCGTCCTCTTCTACTTCCAAGTTGGGCTTCTTTTCTTGGTCTTCATCAACAAGTCATGCCTTAGCACCGGCTTTCTTGCCCTTTTTCTTCCCAGAAAGGGAAGGGAGATCATTATCTTCAAAGTCTTGTTTTTCAGAGTTAAGCGGATCCTCGGACAGCTCTATCCCAATAGAGTATTCATCATCATTGATGGCATGCCCTTTCTTCTTCGATTTATTCCCACCCTGAGCAGTGGTAGGGATTTCCTCGTCCCGGGCCCCAGCCGGCTTCTTCCTACCCATGACAGTTACACAGATTCTCTTTCTTCTCTATATGTAAGTGAAAAGGGATAGATTTCACAGATCCTCTCTCTCTCTCTCTCTCTCTCTCTCTCTCTCTCTCTATATATATATATATATATATATATATATATATATATATATATATATATATATATATCTCACGAGCCCTACTTTCTGTATCCCTTACGACGTCCTGCTTTTTCTTACTATTCTTCTTCTTCTCTCCTCTAACTTCCTCTTCTTCCTTTCAGTAGCTGCTCCAGAAGAAATCGGATTGCGTACTGAGTTACTCAGTACGCTCTTATCGTACTGAGTAAACTCAGTTGGGCCCACCACGAATGCATGTAGTTTATCCACGCCGTCCATTCATTTTTCCAGATCATTTTATGGGTTCAACCCAAAATTGATGCATATACAAAGCTCAAGTGGGCCATACCACTGGAAAAAGTGAAAGTATTGATTTCAACCGTTGAAAAATTTCTAAGGCCCCCAGTGATATTTATTTGTCATCCAACCTGTTAATAAGATCAGAAGGACATGGATGAAGGGAAAACACAAATATCAGCTTGATCTAAAACATCTATTGTCCCCAAGAATTTTGCAACGGTAGATATTCAATTCACACTGTTTCCGGTGGTGTGTTCCATTTGTGGATTGAATATACTCCAATTTTGGGACAAAGCCCTAAAATTATGTGTTAAAAGAGATGGACGGAGTGGATAAAATGAATGAATGACACAGGGGCCCACGGAGTTTACTCAGTGCGCTTACCGTACTGAGTTACTCAGTACGCAATCCGCTTCCGCTCCAGAAAAGGTGTCGAGGAAGGAAGATGAGGGCATGGTTTCGCAGAGTGACACGAGTTGCGTGTAACCAATGGATATCGTGTATCCCAACCGAATTCGGATTTGGATTCAGATTCGGTAGTGACCCCTCCAGTACCGAGATCTCGGTACTGGTTGGTGCTGGTGGCCACATGATGTATGTATTACATCCATGCCGTCCATCCATTTTTCCATATCATTCCAGGCATAAACTCAGAAACCCAAAAATAAGGCAGATCCAAATCTCACGCGGACGACACCACTAGAAATCAGTAATGATTGAGCACTCACTATTAAAAACTTAGCCATCCAACATTTTGAACATGTCACGTCGACCAACATGTCGCATGGTAATTAAAGGGAAAATACATATATTAGCTTGATCTAAAACTTTCGTGGCCCTAGGAAAGTTTTTAATGGTGGGCCTTCAATCACCAATGTTTCCTGAAGGATGGGCCACCTGAGATTTAGATGTACCTCATTTTTAGAATCTTATTTTTAGAATCCTTCTATGATAATATGACCTCATAAAGTGAATACACATGATGGATAAATCACATAAATCACTAGGGGTGTACATGAACTGAGCTATCTCGATTAGCTTGCTCAACTCAACTCGAAAAAGTTTGATTTGAGCTGATTTTTTTAGCTCAAAAAAAATTTCGAACCGAGTTCAAGCATGCCCGAGCTCGACTCAACTTGGATCAAACCCAAATCGAATTGAACTCGGATCGAACCAAATCAGTGAATCGATTACTTTGATATTGATGTTGCTCACCAAGTGTTTGATGAAATTACTCAACGAAGTGTGGCCGGTGGCAAGGAAGGTATGTATATGAAATAAATATCCTTTTTTTCTTGATTTTTAGGTTACTTAGAAGGTGTTTGATGAAATACTTGTAAAACCACTGCTGTTGTTTTACATACAATGAGATTTTAAAGGTGCAGTCCATGTGTTTGTGAAAATGTTGCTCAGGCGAACTCGGCTCAATCTTGGCTCAAACTCGGCTCAAACTGGCCTAAGCCGAGCTTGCCAGTCAGGCTCGAGGACCGAGCTGAGCCGAGTTCGAGCTGGTGTCAACTAGTGGCTGAGCCGAGGCTATCTCGACTTAGTTCGACTCGATGTACACCCCTACAAATCACAATGGGGCCCATGGCACCGCTACTTGCTGTGTTAGTTCCAAATGGAGTCTCGACGAGGTAGGGGTTATTAATTAAAATAGCCCTTAATTATGATGTAATAAAGGCATTGACACCAAAATTTAAATTCATAACTTTTTTAATCTTTTGAGAGCTATTTGGCTTTTTTATATAAAAAAAATGTCCCTCTACTAGCTGTCCTCTTGTACTGCTATAGCTTTTCACAGATGTCAAAAGGGCATTTCAAGAATAGAGTGTGGGCCCCACTAAATCAATGACTGGGGCTACCCCTCGGCCGATCTGATCCGTTCATTTTAAATGGATAGTCTTGAATCTACGATAGAGTCATATATATATATATATATATATATATATATATATATATATATATACACACACACACACACGATAAGGTGACAAGCCTCTCTGTAGCGACCTGGAACTATCTATCGTATGTGATTAACTAGGATTGACGACCCTATATGGATCATCGTTTGAGTCAATGATATAAAGGGAGGTACCTTAGCTTCCCTAACCTGTCGTTTGAATGAGTCTAATTAAGAACTTAGATAATTACGCACATGCACCACATTTGTATGTGCCTTTGGCATTGGAGTTGAGGACAGAGGAAGGGGTGCATGCCGCGATCGTGAGATAATGTTGTAGAGGGAGTGTAGGTGAGGGCATGCATCATTAACTCATATCATTCTTGCATTAATCAGAGTACCTAGGAATTGTTGTATTATTTTATCATTACAGCTTGACTGAATTAATAACATGTTAACCTTTGTCTTATAACTCCACTTAATCACTCACTCCCACTCTAGGATGGTGTTTTAAAACACCAATCAGACCTTGTTGTAGTTGGAGATTTTAACGATGCCTACGAGTTAGAGCCGACCTTCTATGACGACAAGAAGTTCTCCTACATGCAACTCTCTGACGGGTCTATGTAGACCTGGAGTTGCGTCGACGGGTTTACAGGGATACAAATTAGTTATACATTTCAATGTATCATTTTGTGAATTTTGGACTATACATGTAATTTATTTAACCTGGCGACATTTGATACTTTGGGGACTTACCACTTATATGCTCTATATACTTATCACAGTTTTTCGCTTGTATAATTTAATTGTCCCTGGAGTATGATATGTTGATTTAGTGTAATCTCATTCATGTTTAATGTATTAATACAGACAACATTTAAATCGTCATTATCTAAGTTGTATAAGTGATGTGTTGGAACTCGGGAGTTGAGCTTCTGCTCGACCCCTAATTTTTGGGGCGTTACATAGAGGATTCTGATTTTATTATTTACCTTGTATAGATGACTATAACCTATATATATTCAACCCCTTAGGGTTGTCTCAAATATAAAAAACATATTGTCTTCTCTCTGTTTTCACTGTTTTCATGGTATCAAATCCATACTGATCCAAATCCGGCACCCCCTTCGTCACCTGCACCACCGCCTGACAGATCTGGCCCCTACCACATCGCACAGCCCCTTCTTACCGTCCCTGCGGTGTCGCATAGCCCGTCCTACCATCCTACTGCTACGTCTGGCCACCTCTGCTACTCCGGCCGACCCTGCTGCTATGTCCAACCGCCCCTGTTGCTGCGTCTGGCCACCCTTGTTGCTACGTCCGGCCACTCTTTTTGCTACTCCTACCACCTCTGCTGCATCCGCCCTTCCTTATTGTTGCTGCTCTATTGCCGTAGTTGCGACCAACCCTTCTGCTGCAAGGTATCTCCTTCCTTGGTTTGGTTTACATCAATTCAGATCTATGGACAAAGACACCCCACGATGTAGTTTCGATGGTACCAACTACAATTTATGGGCCATCCACTTTTGAAGTTTCCTCCAGGGTCGTGGTTTTTGGGGACTCATTGATGGATCTTTTACTGTCCCCCTTCCACAGATACCAAAAAAATGGCTGATTGGGGAATTAAAAATGGATGGATTATTACCTGGATTCTCGATTCGGTCGATCGATTAATAGCTGTTGGCCTCACGCCCCATCGCACTGCTAAGGCAATGTGGGAGCATCTTTAGACAATTTATCAACAGAGTAATGTGGCTCGGTTATACCGCCTGAAACGAGATCTGGTTCACCTTACTCAGGGTGACAAAAGTATTCAATCTTTCTACTCTACAATTGTTGCGATCTGGATGGAAATGGCTATGATGGATCAGGAATTTCCTCATGACTTTAAGATATTCCAAACAATGCGCAATAATGCACAAGTTCGACAGTTTTTTATGAAGCTGCGTCCGAAATTTAAGCATTGTAGGGCTGCTCTCTTAAACCGTAGCCCACTCCTTCCTTGAATTCGGTTATTAATGATTTATTAGCTGAGGAACAATAACTACAAGTTCTCTCTCCCACGTCCCCAACTTAGGGATCATCTGATCTGGTACTTGCTGTATCCACATTTGCACCACATCGTGGTTCGACTCCTTTAACTTGTTACGGTTGCAACAAAGTACGACATGTTGTCGCTCAGTGTAAAGATTGGTGTGCTTATTGTCGACGGACTGGTCATAATATTCAGGACTGTCGTTCACTTGCCTATGCTTCCTCTTTCGATCGTGGACGTGGTGGTCGAGGTCGTGGTCGTGGTCATGCTCTCTCTGTTACTTCTGCTATCACTTCTTCCAAGCCTTCTGTTAGTGATACTGCATCTCCCGCTTCTGCTGAAGGACCTTTCTCACCTTTGACTCCTGCGATGCTTCAGTAGATCGTGGAGGCCCTTTCTGCTGCCGGTATGTCAGGTATATCCTCATCTTATACATAGTTCTTCAATTCGAGTGCTTCCAATCATATGACTGGTGACGTATCACCTCTTCGCGACGTTCGTCCCTACACTGGAACTTATGCTATTTTTACGGCGGATGGCACTGGACTACCCATTTAGTCCATTAGTTCATCGATTTTCTCTCCCTCAGCCCATCTCCAGTTCACCCTTCATGATGTGTTTCATGTCCCTAAACTCTCCTCGAATTTAATTTCTATTGGTCAACTTATATCCAATAGCTGCTTAGTCATATTTCTTCCAAACTGTTGTTTTATACAGGATCTGGCAATGGGGTAGGTACTTGTGAGGGGTAGGCGGTATAGTCATCTGTACGTGCTGAATTTTGACCCATCTGTGAATCCGTCTCGTTGTTTTTTTTTTCCATCTTCTTCAGATATTTTTCGACAAATAAAATGTGAAAACTTTAGCACTATCGCTTGGGTCATCCACATTCAGATCGGTTGATTCAGTTAAGTAGTTTGGATTATTCTTGTTCTTCCTAGTCTTTCAAAAAGTAAGTGTATTCCCTTTCCTCTAAGTACTACCAATTCATCATCTATGTTTGAACTAGTGCATACGGATGTCTAGGGTCCTTCACCAATTATGTCACTCTCTGGATTAAGATATTATGTTATATTCATTGAAGATTTCACACGTTACACCTGGATTTACTTTCTGCATCTAAGTCATAGATTTTTAAAAATTCAAGATATCTCATTCTATGGTGGACAATCAATTTCGAGTAAAAATTCAAACTCTCCATTCTGACTCAGGGGGAGAATATCTCTCAACATCGTTTCATACATATCTTCAGGATAATGGGATTATTCATCAGACCACCAGTTCTGATACTCCACAACAGAATGACGTGGCTGAATGAAAAAATTGTCATATTATTGAAACTACCAACACCCTGATGACAACTATGAGTGTTCCTCGTTCTTTCTAGGCGGAAGCTATGTTGCATTCCATCTACTTGATTAACCGGATGCCAACCAAAGTTCTGAAAAGTAAATCTCCCTTCTTTGTTCTTACCGGCATCCTTCCTACATATTCCACATTTCATGTTTTTGGTTGTCTGTTATGTTCACCTGGCATCACATGAACGTAACAAACTCTCCCCAAAATCAATCAAATGTATGTACTTGGAATTTGGCGAAACTTAGAAGAGTTTTCGATATTATGATCTGATTTCTCATCGTCTTCGGGTATCACGATATGTTGTTTTACTTGAGTATATTGCCTTTCATTCATCTGTTCCTCCTCTGCCTGCACTTAACTCTCCTGGTCTTACCACTTTTCCTTACATTCCTTTTGCCTCGAGTACACTCCCTCGTCCGTTGCAGGTTTACTCACAACGAACATGTACAGGTCCACCTTGTAACATCCCGAAAATTGGGGGTAAGGTAGAAACCAAACTCCCGAGTTCCAAAACGTCACTTATGCAACATAGACAATGATGAATGCATATTGTCTGTGAAATGGCATTAAACAAGATTGAGATTAAGCCGAAACAACATATCATACTCCAGAGACAGTTAAATTAGCAAGCGGAAGACTGTAATAAATACATAAAATATACAATTTATTGTAAGTCTCCAGAGTGTGAACATGTTACCAGGTTAATTAAATACATGTATACTCCAAAAATGGAAAAAAGAATATACATGAGTGCTCCAAAAATATAAAATGACAAGTGTCAAGCGTCTAATCAACCTCCTTGTAATCCCGTCGATCAGAACACATATAAAGGAGGGATCCTCCTCATCATCATCAAGTCCGGCTCCGCTTCACAAGCAGCGCCATCATCTAAAACTAAAATAGGGACTGGTGGGTGTCCGGAACACCATCCCGTAACGTGAGAATGAGTAATCAACTCAGTGGAATCATAGAGCAAAGATTAGCATGTTATCAAATTAATCACGCGATAATAGTAAAGCAGACAATCAAACATTCCTAGATACTGTTGTTAATGCAAGCATGAGATGACATGATGGATGCCCTCACCGACATTCTCCATCATACGACACCATCTTACGCCTGCGGCATGCTTTCTTCCCATAGTGCTCCACATCTTCTAGGCACATGCAATGCGATGTGGATATGATTACCGAGTTATTATTAATCCTTTCATACAGCAGTATTGGAAAACTAAGGTACCTTCCTTATATCAATTCCAACACAGATCCTATCTAGGGTCGTCACTCCTAGTAATCTCATACGATGTTATATTTGTAGGTCGCTGCAAGGGCTGCCAGGGCTGTTGCTCACACTCGTTGCATCGCTCCCCCATCACCTTATCAATACAGGCCTAATGTACTCTCCTTGCTACGGAAGGGTCGTCGCCTCCTGTAGACTCAGAATACGCTCGCGGTCACTACAAAGGGCTCGTCACCTGATCAGTGTAGGCCGACAGCTCGAATGTAGTGTCCCATACCACCACAATCGGCTCACGAGTCATAGGTGCTCGCTGGTTACTACGGGGAGGTTTGTGGCCCCAGCGTATGCCAACAGCTCGACCACGGTGTCCCATACCACCATGTCCGGCTCATGATCTTTATGGATCAAGGTACCATGGTTAACAAGGTTTTCAATGATAAGTTCAGTACCCTAGGTTCAAGAAGTTATGACTCATACAAGGTGAACATACAATGGCCAGTCGGGTTACTTGACGGGCTCGACTAGTATGAGCGCATCTCAAGCTGAGCGACATGAAGCGTATGAAACACTTTGTGTGGCCTAACCACTGCCGCCTGCCCAAAACACGACTCGCGTTTATCGACGCATCCTTTGTGGTAAAAAGAAGCCAACCACGAATTTGAATCTATTACCGACTGCCTGGACTAGGTCATAGCCCCAAGTATTTGTAAATCAACATCAGTGTCATATGAGAGTAATAGAAAAGAAATATAACAATACAAGCATGGTGACACATGTTATAACATACAACTTAAGCAAATTATCCAACACATGCATTCCATATATATATAAGGAAATTGATTCATATAGTAAACATGTAGGAAATCATATACAACATCAGGTGGATTGAGAATTCATTCTCAAAATGAATTTACAACACCATTTACTCAATACATACTAATACAAACATTTATACAAACACTTAGTCTACACACTTTAGTTTACATAGCGTATGTCGACCCAAAGTGCGCATTAGGGTGAATCTCTTCGCCGAACAGATCATACACGCATACATAATATCGTAACATGATAAATTTACATGTCAAGCATTTCAGCAAACTACGGACGTATACAATATTTTCTATAAAAGCCTAAAATACCTTAAATCTCATATTTACCATACGTTTACGAAACGGAAAACAGACAGCATGTTCTACATGTCAAATGGCATGCTCGTCGATAATCTACTATTAAACGACATTGAAAGCTTTGAAATCAGCCAATCAAAGCGTCTAAAATCCGCACCTTTTTCCTTAGACGTGTATCGTTTCGAATAGAGCGTCTACGCTTCGTCAACGGCGTAAATGCGACCTAATGCACAAGATACATAAGCTATTTCGATATTTGAATCGAAAGAATCCCAAAACAGCAAGTAGTTAGGGTTTTTCTTACCGAGGAGTGCGTTGGAATCGCCGAAAAAGTGATTGGAGTGCGGTGCTTCGATATGTGCAATAGTTATAACAAGTGGCGGGAATTCTCTCCCACTACTCTCTCAAAATCTCTCACTTTCTCTCTCTCTCTCTCTATTTAGGGTTTGTTGCAAATTCGGATGGGAGGGTTGTGAGAGGGTTTAAAGCCCTTATATAGGCTAAAACCTAACATAAATAGACTTGGGAACAAAGTATACTTAAGTTATAACCAAATCGGGACTGTTCCGATCCAAAAGACCATTTCGGGAGGTCACCTGGCTGAACGCGGTCGGACTTAAGCTTATGGTTACTGGATCCTGCTCCCCTGAAGTTTTTAGTCCAGTAGTATTCCCAGATCGCACGTGGCCGACCAGTTTCAGTTCAGCGGTCACGGAGACTGGATCAGTGATTCCGAGTACATTGACCTGAGTGGGAAATGTTTCCTGATCCGAGGGTGTATTTGGGTCAGATTCCGATGGTCTGATTGCTTATACTAATCCCACAAGCGAAACGTGCCAGATTTATTTAAATCCCATTTAATTTTAATTGAATTTCACTCTTTCTCACACTCCCTGCTCCGGCTCAATGAAATAGCCTCAGAGCATCGGTTGGGCTTGATTTTCGAAACGATTGTCAAGTCCAACAAGGCGGTCATAATGGTCTAAGATTATAGATATCGGAAATTCGACGCGCGGTCTAGATCCAATACAAAATTTCAAAGGGTTCCTGAGAGTAAACGGGTTTAGAGTTTGATCCTAGATTTTAGGGTATTGTAGCGTCATTGGTTCTACAAGTTTTGGGTCTTGCAGAACGTATTTAAAGTGATCAGGGACAATTTCACAGCTAATCTAACGTAGCGCTAGTTAACTTTCGCTTAATTTCTAAAGGAATTAATCCTAAGTGATTTCTTTGGCTTTGGAATCGAATTTTGAGAGGTTACCAATGTGCTATGGTTGACCCGTTGCCTAAGGACGTCTCACCCCAAGTTGGCAAAAATTCAGGGTGTTACACACCTCCTATTGCTCCCCTTACTATACATGTTGCCGATCCAGAATCTCCCTTGATACGTTATTCCGCTCGTGTTCCTCGACAACCTGATCGCTTGATATGCTCTATGTCTGTCATGAATGCTACTCTAGATATTGTCTTTATTCCTACTTCATACCCTTAGGCAGCCACTCATGATTGTTGGACGAAGGCTATGGCAAAAGAACTTGCAGCATTGGATGATAATCATACGTAGGACATTGTCACTTGACCCACTGACCAACAAATAATTGGTAGCAAATGAATTTATTCTGTCAAGTTCAAGTCTGACGGATCATTGGATAGATACAAGACTCGGCTTGTCGCTCAGGGATACAAACAGGAACACAGAATTAATTATGATGAGACATTCGCTCCAGTAACCAAGATGAAAAATGTTCGTACTCTTCTGGACATATTATCCATTTGCTCTTGGCCACTCGCTCAGATGGATGTGAAAAATATTTTTCTTCATGGAGACCTCCAAGAAACAGTATATTTGAAACCTCCTCCTGGCTCTTTAATCTCTGACAATAAGGTATGTCACCTAAAGAAAGCCCTGTACGACCTCAAACAGTCACCTCGGGCATGGTTCCAATGCTTTCACGATGTTGTTATCGGTGCTAGCTTTACTCAAAGTGGTCATGACCCATCCTTATTTTTGCGCACCACTGCTTGTAGAATTATCATTGTTCTCGTATATGTTGACAACCTACTCCTGACTGGTAGTGATGCTACTGGCATCTCGACTTTAAAGGAAGTTCTGCAATCATCCTTCAAGATGAAGGACCTCAGCCATCTAACATACTTTCTTGGGTTTGAATTTTCACGTTCTCAATGTAGGATCCTGGTTAGCCAGCGTAAATATACCAAGGATCTTCTCGCCTTGGCCTCATTAACGGATCAGAAGACAGTTCAGACTCTTTTAGAACTTAATGTTCAATATGGCCGTGACGATGGTGATCTCCTTACGGAGCCCGCATTATACCATCGTTTGGTTAGGAGTCTGGTTTACTTAACAATGACTCGCCCTAATATTGCCTACGCTGTCCAAGTCGTCGGTCAGTTTGTTTATGTTCATCGGACTCTTCATATGACTGCAGTGTTGCGCATCCTACGGTACTTATGTGGAACTCTAGATCGATCACTGTTCTTCTCCTTCACAGCGACTATGGACCTTCATGCTTATTCGGATGCTGATTGGGCTGGTTGCGCTCTCACACGCAGATCTACCACTGGCTACTGTATTTTTCTTGGCACTTCTCTCATCTCTTGGAAGTGTAAGAAGCAGACCACTGTTTCCAAATCGAGCACGGAAGTCGTGTATCAGGCAATGTCAGCTGCTCGTAGTGATCTTGTCTGGTTACATGAACTTCTTTTCGGCTTGGGCATTCATCTACAGAATCTTACTCCACTCCATGTAGATAATCTAAATGCCATTCTAATTGCCTCTAACCCGATTTTTCATGAACAGAAGAAGCTTATTAAAGTTGATTGTCACTTCATCCGCGAGAAGTTTTAGTCTGGGCTAATTTCTGTTCCACATGTTGCATCTCATGATGAGATTGCAGACATTCTCACCAAGTCCCTCACTTCTGCACGTCACTCATTTCTAGTTGACAAACTATTACTTATCGATGACCAACATCAGTTTGAGGGGGGATGTTAGACAGGTCACATGCTTTGTATACCTTGTATAGCTAGTATACCTTGTATAGTTCATTTCCATAAGTAAAGGATTCTGGTTTTATTATTTACCTTGTATAGATGACTGTAATCTCTATATATTCAATCCCTAAGGGTTTTCTCAAATATAGAAACCTTTTTCTTCTCTCTGTTTTCATTGTTTTCAGTTAGGGCTGGATCAATAAAAAGTATAGACCAAACAATACTCAAAGGAGAGTAAATCCATCCACACGTGCACAGAAATATTTTCCCAATCCAAGGGATTCACGGATTTCAATTTGGGGAACCCTAGGATTTAAAAAGGGCATGGAAATAGGGATTTAGGAAAATCTAGGGTTAGGGTTAGAAAAATCATGTGAGAGAGGAGCGAAAGAGAGAACCTAGAACCGATTCCGCATGTGTGGACAACTAACCCACCTGATACATGTGCGCTAGTGGTGGCCCATACATGTGTAGGGCCCACAAATTGGAAAAAGGCTAGCTTGGCCCTGGTCAGCCAAGGGTGAGCCACCTTCCCTCCAAGTTTCAGGCCAAACGGACGATCGGTTTAATCACGGTGCTCCGCCGAAGTTTCAGCCCTCCTGTAGGGCCGGGTTCTAAAATTTTGTTGTCGAGAGAAAAATGGCTGCAATAGAGGGTGGATTTGAAGTGTAGATGACTGTAGAAAGAGGTGAATATGGAAGATAGGAGATGGGGGCGATTTGGGATGGATGTGGCTTCGCACCACGGTAGTTATTCCTTCGAAGAATGGAGGGTTTCGCACCCAATTAGGCTTCACAACTCAGAAAGGAGCAGGAAAATGCAGAAATTTTATTCAATCTTCAATGAGGAAAAAAGATTATAAGGGGTGCCTATTTCTAATAAAATTCTATACCCGAAAACTCACGCCATGTGCGTAATCTATTACTTAAAGATGAAGTAACTACATATAACAACTAATCAAAGCAATATAAACCGTTCATGATGTTCCTAATAACAAAAATAACCAAAACACAAAGTACTAGATCGTTTAGAATAGCGGAGCACGATTATGAGAACCTATGGTGGGATTCACATGATGATCGGGGGGACTAAAACGCAATTCTCTAGCTAAGAGGTCCTCCCTGGATGTCGTCATCGATCCAAATCAATGGTGGAGTTCTCCTCCTTGCATACGTGCGTAGGGAGGCGTGCATGTACGCGTGATGTCCCCATCACACAATTAGGAATCCACCCACCCCAATGGATTGAACGCCTACTATTGAAACGTTACTGTGACCCACCTTGATGTTTCCATGCCATCCAAACCGTTCATAAGTTCATTCCCACCAGGATGAATAGAAAACACACATACAACCTATCTAAGATCTCTGAGCCCTCCAAATGTTCAATACCCACTATTTCTTATGTTATGGCTCATCTTTGTTTTGGATCTGCCTAAGTTCACATCTTAACATAAGCTGAAAGAACTAACGTATGGATCAGATGTCATATGGACATCATGGTAGGCCCCACACAATTTTATGTTGGACAGGCTAGAGATAATTGGCGACAACCATTAGCCATACCGAGAGTTATTTAATACTCTAGACCGATGATACTTGGGCATTCTACATAAGCCATTTTTGTAAATCAAATCAAACTGTGTAGATTAAATAAGATAACATTAAGCCAAAAAGATACCATCCACTGTCACTAGAGCTTGGCATCAAGTCAAGTCAGACCCAATTAGAGCTGACCCAACCCGATCCAGTTTTGAAATAGGCTTGATACCATCCACTGTCACTAGAGCTAGTCATTGAGTCGATGAGAACTGGGGTCGGGTCTAGCTTGTGGACGCGGTTTGGCCAATGACGCTGCCAATAGCAAGGTGGCTAGTGGTCGGTTCTGTGGGCCCTACCATGATGTGTGTAGCTTGTTGTTTGTTGCTTCTCGGTTTAGTCTTTTTATCGATTTATTAGTGGACATTCTTTTGACAATTATCACACTTCTTACATATGGCACTATGGTGCCCCTCCTAAGGTGATAGAGATTTGACATAGCTAGTGGGCAGGAAGAAGGTGCTCACTATAAATAACCTTCAAAGAGGGAAATGGAAATCCTAAACATATGTGCACTGTGCATGCTGGATGCAGAATTAATAAACCATCTCTCCATTCACACCCTTTCTCTAAAGGAGTGTTAGTGCTTGTTCTCGAAGCTTTCCAGTTGTCATGGATTATATTGAATTTTAACAAAGGCCTTCTCCTAGCATGGCATGGGAGGGGGAGGGAATAAGGGAATGAACCTTTGGCTGGATTTTGGGCTTTGTAGGGACTAGGGAGAGGAATAATTAATGTTTTTGAAATAAGAAAGGGATAGTGCATGATCTCTTTTGTAGGTCTGGTCCTTGTAATTGTATTTTTTGCCTTAAAGAGTCTCTCTTCAACTATCTTAATAAGGTTTTATCACCTTTCCAAAAAAATAATAATTAAACACGCATGTTTTTGACAACTTCCACTGAAAATCTAGTAGTAAGTAAAAAAGAGTTATTGGGTTTACAGGATCGTTAGGAACAATGCCCGATCCCATTGTCATTGATGTGATTATCGCCATCATAGAGGTCATCATTATCGCAATTGTCATTATCGTCATCGCCATTGATCCTCATTTATCACCACCATCATCACCCCTACCATAGAAACCCTCATTAAATCACTGGCATGGCAATGTAATGGGTGATTAGAGATGGCCAAAATGTGGTTGGGGTGACAAAAGGAAGACGCGTTTGACTACGAGAGGAGGATAAAGATTATGGGGAAAAAACCCTCTTTGAAAATGGAAAAAAGATGAGGGACATGCTTGAAAAAAAATTATGAAGTGATTTTCCAATTGCCAAATGGCTACATTGTGCTAATTTTGAGGGCCTATTTGAACTTTTGGGTCCTTTATGTTCAATCTAACAAACCCAATTCCAGGAAAAAAAAAAATAAGGGAAAGGAGAGATGGAGTATAATTTTAAAATTAGCCAGAGGCCTAACTGAAGATGAGGAAATTGAGGGTCTCAAGAAATAAAAAAGTTCACTCGGAATGGGTGAAGAAGTAACCGAAATTTGAGCAAACAACGCATTGCCATCCACAACCATAGATGTTGTCGAATTCCTACATGGAATTTATGCAGCGGATGAGAAAGAGGGGAGTATTTGTAATTTCCATTTGATCTGGGGGTGGGGTGGGGGTACCTTTTTAATGTGGGATTCACACACACACACACACACACACACACACACACACACACACAAATACCAATATATGAGTAAAAACCCAGACAGAGAATCTCTCTCTCTCTCTCTCTCTCTTTATATATATATATAAGTAAAATCCCAAACAGAGAAATGAAAACACGTGTAAGATGTTCAAAGACGCCGGCCACGTATCATTTAACTTACCATTTTAAGAGATGAAATTTGTAGTTCTCCTCCATCCATTTCCATAAAATATCTCGCCTCATTGTGTCCAACTTTCCAACACTAACTTCAGACATTTAAAAAGGGACATAAATCATATTTCACCAATCATCAGTCTTGTCGTAGCTATTTTGGGCTGGCTTATGAATCCTATTTCACCAATCATTCCTACATGAGGCCTTATCCTCCTTAAGTGCATAAGTGTTCATATCCCTTCTCACAACCTTGATCTAAGTCATTTTAGGTCATCTCCTCATCCTCATTTTAGGCCCTTCAAACCTAATCAGAGTTCCCTACCATACTGGATCCATCCCCTGACATTGTAACACATGGAAAACCATCTTAATAGGTTCTCCATCATTTTTATCTCCTATTAGGGTCACAACCCGCAAGTCTACCATCCAAAATGCCAAAACTATAATCCAGTCTGTGAAGTTACCTGCTAAAGTATTCCCTTCTATATATGAGGGATCATACAATACATTATGTACTGGTAAAGCACTTTGCGAAGTATAATATAATACATAATGTACTGGCAAGCAAAGTGATCTCTTGGATACTGGTAACGTTTCATCAATAGGTAAGTGCTTTACTAGTAGTTATGCTACATAGTTATATGCTAAGTAAATTATGTTCGATACGAGATAATGCCAATAGTGGTACCCATACTTATAGGATATATTTGTGTGATGTGTTTTAATTGAATATTATTGTATGCAATTCATAATGTGGAAGACTTTTTTCTCCATTCCTTAATATTTTTTATATATCATACATCTTTAGAAAAGGTAAATAATTCATTAAAGAATAAAATAATGCAAGGATAAAAGAAGCCTAATGTAATGTGGACAGACGATAAGGGGTCATATGTCCATGAAAAAAGCATAACCCATCCTCCAGCTGCTCATGAACTGACTACTACAACAACCCTTAAAATCCTATCTCTCACGCACAAGCAGTGGGTGGCTCTTCCACGAACCAACTTGAAGACTTCTTCAAGTTTTTTATTTTTGTTTTTGTTTTTATTTTTTATTTTTACAAACTGTTATGCTATTTCACCCATTCTAGATTGATCAAATACAAGCTAGCAGCACTAATCTCCATAACTTAGATCTTCTCCACACTAGCATGCTTTCCTTTCATTACTTGAAATTATTCAATAGATCCTGACATAACCTAGTGAACTCCATAGACATTAAAGAAGGTACAACCAACTTTACCTAAAACACGAATCCTCCATGTTTTTGATATGGATCTAGGGCTGAAAGTCAGGCGAGTTGGGTCAAGTTGGTGCTCAACCCTAGCCCGACCCAAGGTTCTTATACCTTAACCCTAACCTAACCTAACCCAACCTCAAGTTGGGAATTCTCAACCCAAGCCCAACCCAAGCAGGCTCGGTCGGGTTGGCCGGGTTGGTCGAGTAGATATATACTAATATTTTCATTATTATATTAGTCTATTATATTTTCAATACACGTCTTATTTTTTGTACCTATAATTTTATTAATTATATATGTAGTTATTTACTGTCAAGCAATTCATTTTTTCTAAACAAATAAGCTAAAATATAGGACAACTACTCCTTTAAAAGTCGTATTGTGTATCAAGCAATATATATATATATATATATATATATATATATATATATATATATATATATATATATATATATATATATATATATATATATATATATATATGTAACTGTTCATGTCATCGTACTATTTTAATATAACATCCATCATTTCACATATAAATTGCATTGAGTTCAAATATAAAGCTCTATTACATAACAATGTGTATTGGAGTGCTCACATGATCCTAGCTCTAGTGTGTCATGTATTGGAGGAAGTAACTTAACACATACCTGTTTACATACCAAGACCACATACCATAGTGACCAGCTATCCAGGTAACCTTTGCTACCCTAGATAACTACAAAACTCAATTGAACTTGAAAAAGTTGCTACATGATAAAAAGATAATCCATTGATTCCATGTCTTGAAGAAAAAAGAACCACAAAATAGACATCATTATCCTTCTCAAATGATTAATGGTAAGAACCTTGTTTCTTCCCACCAACCAACCCCATCACCCCAGGAGGATAATGGTGAGATAGTTTTAGAAAGAATCTCAAACAAAATCGAAAGAATTAAAAACAAAATCGTAAACAAATCCTGCATTTTCACAGTTTTGCAAAAAAAGCAGCGCAGAATCTAATTAGATTTTAGACATCAAATATGACATGGCATAGATATACCAAAAAAAAAACACAAATTATGGTGGGCCCCACTGTGACAGTCTAACTAAATCAGTCTATTCCAATAAAAGAAAAGGAAAACCGCAACCCTAACTGCATGTAAAGAAGGAGAGAGGGAAAGAGAGATGGGCGCACAACAACACTAATTGCAGAGAGGGAGAGAGGGAGGTGGACAACGCCATTGTAGAGAGAGAGAGAGAGACAGAGAGAGAGAGAGAGAGAGAGAGAGAGAGAGAGAGAGAGATGTTCTTGAGTGGGTTGGGGAGAGATCGGTCTGTCCTTCGGAGCTCAGGATGATGATGTAACTGATTTCTACCATTTTTAAGGCAAAAGGCAATGTAGAGATTAAGGGAAGGCCAGCTGTCCATGAACAGGAAATCTCCTAAGGGTTAGAGAGAACTTCTTAGCCTTGAATGCTCAATCAATTATGATGTTAATGAGAAAGTAAGTGCCTTAAAAGAGCGCACGATTGAGTAAGACTAGTTCTCAATAGTCATTCTATCTTGGAATATCAGGGGTTTGGGATACAGGGAGAAGTAAGCCCAGGAAAAGAAGTTATGCAAGAAGACTAAAGCAGATGTAATTACCTTGTAAGAAACAAAGTTGCAGCACATTGATAGAGGTTTGTTAGATTCTTTGTGGGGTGTATCTAATAAGATTGGATATTGGTTGATGTGGATGGAACAACATGAGGTATCCTTGTTGCCTGGAACACAGATCTGTGGAAGAAATTAGATACCTTGTAGGGAGTTTTTCTTTATCTCTTATGTTCAATGAGGTTACCATGGGTTTTCAGTGGGTATTTACAAGGGTCTATGGTTCTTGTACTCCCACTGATAGGGATTGTCTTTTGCTTGAGTTGGATGTTATCAGGAGCAAATGGGACGAACCAAGGTGCATTGGTGAGGATTTCAACGTGGTTCGCTTTCATCATGAGAAAAAATGGGGGCCATGCTACTCACAGTATGAGGACCTTTGCAGATTGGGTTTCTAAGCATGAGCTCGACGACCTTCCTCTTCAAAGAGCTATTTCATGTGGACAAATGACAGCAAAATGCTATCCTCTCCCGCTTGGACAAATTTTTAGTTTTTGTGGCCTAGGTTGATAAATTTCTATTGGTCACTCAACAGGGGTTGACCCCGCACGGTTTCGGATCATCAGTCTATTATTCTGAAAGTCATGAAAGAGAATTGGGGTCCAAAACCTTTCAGGTTTGAGATGGAGATGAAGGGTTTTAAGGAGCTGATTGTCGAATGGTGGAAGCCTTTTGAGGTAAAAGGATTTGTTGGTTTCCACCTTTTCAAGAAGTTAAGAATGCCGAAAGAAAAACTCAGATTATGGAAAAAGGAGGTTCTTGGGGCTCAAGAGGCTGAGTTTGAGGAGATAGCCAAAGAAATCCATGAGTTATATTTGCTAGAAGAGGCAGGTAGCCTCTTGGAGGAGGGAAGGATTAGGACTACCCTATCTTAGTGCTATGCTAGTAAAGCGAATGAAGATGAAATTGAGTGGCGGCAAAGGTCTAAGAAGGTATGGTTCAAGGAGGGGGATAAAAACACACGTTACTTTCATAGCATTGCTAGTGCTCGGGCTTGATATAACCAAATTTCCAGCTTGGTTATAAACAGTGACAGAACTACCGATAAGGCAAAACTTTGTGACTCTATTCTCTCCTATAAATCTTTGCTTTCTGCAAAAAATTGGAATAGACCGTGGCTCGATAATTTGGAGTTTGAATCTATATCAAAAGCAAAAGCTGCATCCCTTGAAGGTCCTTTTTCAGTCGAATATGTCAAAGCAGTATTGGACTCCATGTGTGAGGAAAAGGCTCTTGGAAGTTGGACTGGATGGTTTTCCTATGGCCTTTTTCAGTTATTTTGGCATGCCCTTTGTTCTGACATCATGGACTTCGTGGTCTTATTCCATGAGCACAGTAGATTGTCTGTGGAGTTAGGGGCATCGTTCATTATTCTTATTCCCAAGACCGATTGCGCAGATCAGCTTAAAGACTTTCAGCCAATCAGTCTTATAGGGGGGTCTTATAAGATCTTAGCTAAATTACTATTCAAAGAACTAAGGGAATTTATGCTAGGCAAGCAAATTCTGAATAGTGCCCTAATAGCTCATGAATGTATCGATTCTAGTCATAGGTAGCAGAAGCTTGGATTGGTGTGCAAGTTGGATCTAGAGAAGGTGTACAATCACATAGATTGAGGCTTTTGGATTAAATGTTGCATCGTTTGGGCTTTGGAGACACATGAAGTTACATTAGATCCTTCATTCAGATTACTTCCTTTTCGAATATGGTCAACGGTTATCCCTACGGTTTCTTCAAGGCTTGTCGCGGCCTTAGAGAAGGGGATTCCTTCTCTCCTTATCTCTTTATAGTTATTGGGGAGGCATTTAGCAAAATGATGTACATAGCAGAGGCGGTTGGTTTAGTCAATGGCTTCACTGTGGCGGATGATGGACTTTCAGTCACTTGCAGTATGCCGATGACACTTGTTATTTTGTGATGCGGATGCAACATTAGTTGACAACCTTCGGAAGGTCATTATTTTTTTTGAAGCAGTGTCAAGCTTGAATGTTAACATTGACAAGAGTGAGATGTTAGGGGTTCATGTCCCGCAGGAGGATCTTTAATGCTTTGCTAGGGTCTTTGGTTGCAAGATGGGCTCCTTTCCTTCTACATATCTATGCATGCCCTTATGTATTGGTAAGACGCCAATTCATCAATGGGACAAGGTAATTGAAAGGATAGAGAGGAAGCTTTCGACGTAGCAGTACAAATATATTTCCTATGAGGGAAGACTTACTCTTATCAAAGATACTTTATCGAACATGCCGATATACTTCATGTCACTCTTCAAATGCCACCAAGGTGATTGACAAACTAGAAAAGCTGAGACATGACTTCTTCTGGAAAGGGGCCAATGTGGGGAAGTTCCATCTCCTCAACCAAGGGAAGGTTTGCGGACCTGTGTCAGATGGAAGCGCAAGGATTAAAAGTTTACATGTTATGAATCTCGCTCTTCTCAGAAAATGGCATTAGAGACTTAACACCAAAGAGGGGAGACCATGGAAGGAAGTTATTGCCTCCAAATATGGTGTGGTTGAGGGTGGTTAGTTTGTCAAACGGTCGTTGTTATGTCGAGCGTCGGGTATATGGAAAAGGATCACATCGACTGAACATCTAGTTCAAAGTAGGGTTACCTTTGTGCTTGAGAATAGTTCTTGCATCCACTTCCAGGAGGGCGTTTGGTGTGGCGATACGGCTCTTTGGGAGGTCTTTTCTAATCGGCTCTTCTTGCCCAGGACCGCCTTATTTCAGTGGTCCGTAAATGTATGGGCATTTTCACATCGGGCTCGAGTAGGGTGGCCTGTGTGAAGCAGGGGCACACTTGGGGTGGGCTACCTATGCGAGATGGGTGGCCATGTGAGGAAGGATTCATGTGAAGTGGGGCTTACGAGAGGGGTTCGACTGAGGGCATGACCTGGACTATGAGATAAAGGGATTGATTCACCATGCTTTATCAATTTGAGCTCTTAAAGCAAGTGGTTAGTTGTCCTGTGTCAAAAGTAGTATCAGAGCGAGAGGTCTCGTGTTCGAGACTCCCCACCGGGAGTGATTAATGCAAGGGTGGTTGTGCGGAGCCCCCCTTATCATAAGAACATGAATGATGCAGAGGTAGCTGATTTTATCTCGTAGCTGGGTTTGTTGAAGTTCTCAGTTCCGTCATCGGACGATGATTGCTTGATTTGGATAGTTTGGGTACATGTACTTGTATATGTGAGATGAGTTGCAATCATTTTGTAAATAGTGGGAAGCACGAACAATTGATTTTTTTAGTTTTTGACATCATGTATTGCTTTCTTTCTTGTTCATGTTTTTCTTGGTGATCTATTTCTTCTCTTTCTCTATTTTGGATGGGATGTTTATCTTGTGATAACTAGAAATTAAATTGTGGCTTGGGAAAGGATCGAAGCATTCTAGTGATAGAAATTCAGAATGTTGAAGAGTACTAGATTTTTATTTTTATTTTCATTCTGGTTATTTTATTGATGATCAATTTGTTTCTGTAGTTTGGGCTAGATTTGGGCTCTATGCTAATGCATTTGGGGGGACAATTGAGACAATTGTTAGATTTGTCATTAGGTTTTCGAAGGATCGTTTAGGGTCTAGGGATCTTCCATGCACATCAATCTAGGCTGTCAAAGGAGCCGAGAGTTTTAGGTGTTTTCTATTGTTGCTGTTTTGAGGACTATATATTGTACTACTTTGTGAATCGAGGAAGCATTTAGGATCAGTGATCTTTCTACTAATTGAAAGCTAGGAAACCTTCAGTACTCTTTTTAAATGGCAACAAGTCGCCTCAATATTGCCTTGCAATTGAGATAAACTCCGAAATATTGGCTGTAGAAGTAAACATTTGTAGCCTTCCAGTTGGTTTAGCTAGGAAGAGAGGATAAAAGCAACTAATGCTTAAATAATAAGAGCAACTATTGTTATATCAGCACATTCTAGGGATGTATTATTGAACCAACATGTTAGTGATTAGATAGTAAATTCCAATAAGTACAATGATCAAAAAAGAAGTAATCCTATAAATGTAAGCAAGCATGCCTCGGATATAATTTATACTTGGTAGCACTGGATTCATTTGTTTTGACATGTTGATGTATCCATAAGTGGCTAAAAGTTAAATTTCTTAGACATGATTGTCGATTTCATTTGAGAAATGAATGTGGACCATCTTTCTTCTTCTTCTTTTTTAGTCAAGTGAGAAAAGACTATATGAAATATGGTTTAACTGTTGATCCTTGATAAGGTAGAATGGCGGAATTGTCTTCTTTTAGTGTCCCCAATTAGTTGGGTTCTATACACGAATAGCTTTGGAATAGTCAACTTCCTTGACTTATGCACGAATAAGGTTTGTAAGAAAGTGATGGAGAAGAGTTGGATGCAAATGGATTGGTGCACAGTGTGTTTGGAATATCGGGGGTGGTTGAAAATCCGAACGAACTCCCAACATAAGAGCCAGTACATGAGGAACCGAATCCTGAAGCTAAAGATTCCTTAGATTGTTGTGGGACACCTAACATGCCTTGTACCTCGGATGTGAGAAGTTCATAAAACTCTCTTTTTTAATTCTAATGTATCAACTCAAGTGCCTGACAGTTAAAGACATGAGATGACTTGACGAGGGCCAAACTGGTGATGAGTGTGCAAGACATCCCGTCAATTCTCCTACATGGAAGTCTTTTGACAAGAAACACCCGAATTTCTCGTGTAATGGTCGTAATGTCAGGCTTGGGTTAGCAACTGATGGATTCAATATGTTCGATACGATGAGTATTTTTCATAGCACATGGCTTGTTGTTTTGATGTTGTATAATTTTCCACTGTGAATATGCATGAAGCATCCTTACATCATAATGTCTTTGCCTATACCTGGCCTACATGTTGTAGGCAATAATATCGATGTGTATCTGCAACCATTGATAGAAGAGTTGCTTAAATTGCGGGAGGTCGACATTGACACTTGCAACACGTCGTCGAAGTCGAATTTTCGAATGCGTACAGCTTTGTTATAGAAAATCAACAACTTCCCTAGATATGCAATGTTGTTGGGATGGAGCACAAAAGGCAATCTCGCTAGTCCTAACTACAATAAGGACACAGACTCCCAATGGTCGATGCACAGCCATAAGTTTTGTTACATGGGTTGACACCCAGTGGACAACTCACAGCCATAAGTTCTATTGCATGGGTCATCGTCAGTTCTTAGATAGAGATTATAGGTATAGACTTGATAATAGGAACTTTAATAGCAAATTGGAGTTGAGGGAAGGGTCGAAACAACTATCTAGGAATGAAGTGTTATCTCAAGTGAGTAAAATTGATATAAAATTTGGAAAGAAATCTAGTACTAAAGTCAGAAAGAAGAGGAATTAGGACGATAATAAGGGAAATGAAAAGGCATTCAATTAGAAGAAGAGAAGTATCTTCTTTGATTTGCTGTACTAGCCAGGTAATTTGTTGTGTCACAACATTGATGTGATGCACATTGAGAAGAATGTATGCGACAATGTGCTTGGGACATTGTTGAACATAAAATGAGTTTTAGAATGATGGTTTGTTCTAATACGATAGATGCAATGATGCCTAAAACTAACTTCAATATTTCAAACAAATCATATCAAACACCATAACATAAGCAACAGAAACGCCTCATAATGCTTAGAGAAAAAAGTCTCATTGTTTGGTTTCAGGTTATTCACATATTTACTCACCGTTGAAGCGCTCAGTAGCCAGGTCTAGGCTAAGCTAAATCAGAATATCAAGTGATCCCGGCCCATTGAGAACCCTACACCAATTGTTGGGTCTATTACTTCATTATAGCTTTCAACTGTTTAACCATGTTTCCTTTAATTATTTTCTAAACCTGATGATGGCCAGCTATGTTGTCACCTATCACTATAAGCCAAGTCCTTGCAAGATTTTAGGGATGGTAGTATTACAATCTGTTTTGTTGAATAGGCTTTTCCTTTTTCTTTTTTCTTTCTTTTCTTTTCTTTTCTTTTCTTTTTTAAGACCAAAAAAAAAAAAACCTTTTTTAAAGGACAAGATCCCCATGTCTCTCTTCCATGTCTAATGTCAATGGTCATGAATCCACTGTTCTCACATTGAAGTTTATGCACATTATGGCCGATAGAAGCCATTGATATTCCACATCATTATTCAGTAGTTTCTCATAAGTCCTAACGAATGTACACACTTTTGCGTACATGGTATTCCACAGATCCGCACCATGATGTTTAGGTTCATCTATTCATTTATTCTTACCTTTTTCCAACTCTAGCATTATGCTGTAGGTTTTACTGGGATAGATGACCCATATGAGCCACCCTTGAAATGTGAGGTGCATGTATTAATATGTATTAACAATTTAAAAAGGATACTTTTCAACATGATTGAGCATAACAGATGTAGATGTGTATGCACTTCAACAGTTTTCATATGCTTTGACTGTTAGACAGGTCGCATGCCTTGTATAGCTAATTAGATGATTCTGTATTTCTAATTTACCTTGTATAGATGGCTGTAGATATCTATATATTCAACCCCTTTGGGTTGTCTCAAATATAAGAAAACCAAAGGAGTTCTCTTTGTTTTCATGGTATCAGAGCGTACCAATCCTAATCTGGCACCTCCTTCGTCACCATCATCGACACTGTCTCCTGACAGATCCGGTCGTTCCTACGTCATCTCCTGACAAATTCGACCACCCCTGCCGGTCACACAACCCCGTCCGACCACCCCTGTTACTGCGTCCGTCCTCCCATGTTGCGTCCGACCCTGCTACTCGTCCAACCGCCCCTGCTGCTTCGTCCGACCACCTTTGCGTCGTCCGAACATCCCTGCATCGTCCGACCACCTTTACTGCTCTTCCGATCGCCCCTGCTGCACCCTCATCCCTTCCGCACACCCCTGTTGTTGGTGCTGCGTTCGATCCAAATCCTAATCCAACAACCCCTGTTGATGTTGCAGCGATTCGCAAGGGTCGTGATTTATGGAGACTAATTGATGGATCTGTTACTGTCCCTACTTCCACCGATGCCGACAAATTAGCTGAGTAGGAAATGAAAAATAGAAGAATTATTACTTGGATTCTCGATTCGGTCAATTGGTCCATTGCTGTTAGGCTCACACCTCGCCACACTGCTAAGGCAATGTGGGAGCATCTCTAGACAATTTATCAATAGAGTAATGCGGCTCGGTTATACCGCCAGGAATAAGATCTGGTTAACCTTACTCAGGGTGACGACCATTGTCACGACCCTAAATCTAGTGTTGGTAATCCATGATTACTATACACCAAATTTTGGTTGACAGCCTCCGTAGAACTCCAATTTTGGGACTTTCAACTATCACATGCTAAGTCCCGTAAGCATGGCTCCACAAGGAGAATTTCTGAAAGTAAAGACGACAAACACGTATCATTTCTCAAACTTTCATTCTATTCAACATATATTACTGTGTACAACTGAGCACATCAAGGCAAAACCAAAATATAAACCATGTCATATTTACTATACCTGATGTACATATTCAGGGTATTACAAAAAAATAAAATATACACTGATATGTACAAAACAAAAAGGACAACTAGAGTCTGTAGACTCTACTCTTGAAAAAAATAGAAAGGAAAGCTTAAGCTACTAAGCCCAGTGAGTGCGTGTGTGCAGTGAAAATGAATGTTTCATGTCCTGCTCATATAATGCACAGGAATGCATAGGCTTTCTAGATCGATAACAATAAAATAAAGATACAATGCATTATGCCACTTTTTATGTTCCAAATCATTTTTATATACAAAGGTGAGACTTCTACCCACTTGTAACATACATACTCTTTCAATGTTTTCACAACTTTCCATATTTCCCAATTGGATCACCAAGGTCTGAAACAGAGGTGGGACTCACATATGATTGCTACCTACTTGTATAGACTTTTCCACCGTGGTCAACTACAGAGGTGGGACTACATAGTTCACGAGCCGAACTAGTCTAACCCACTTGTGTTGAACCTCACTATATGCCTAACAGCGAGAAGTCATAAGTCGCCTGGCAAAACGATAGCAGACAATTTACGAGCTCGTCACACACAATCTATCTTTGCTTGCCCATAAGCAGGTTAGGTCAAACCTCTGAACCAATCGACACGCGTCAGTGGGAGTCGCTGCCTACTTTGGTATTTCGGCATTCCAGCGCTCTATTCTTCCACCCGGTCTAGGCATTGGTTGCTCTCAATGGTACCAATCGGGGTTTAGGGACTTTCACCCATGGACCCTCTAATCATGTCCTGTTTACTTACACATTTTCGGTGTGGTGTCCAACTCATGTCATAACAAAGTATGTTTCATCTCATTTATAATCACCATATGCATGTATGCATGAGTCCACATACAAGCACAGTAGATCATGTTTTTCAAGACAAGCTAAGGATGACCTTTCTCATGTGGTCTCATAATGAATTTTAAGTTTCTCATAGGGGTCTCATGTAATGCACCCTGTATGTAGACGGTTCACATACTAATCATAGACACATCATCTGTCGCAACACAACCCCCTATGATCACCATACCATGATATGAATCATTCACTCTCAATCATACAATGATACATCAACTATGAACCATGCGTATGATATGCACATGACTTAGCCAATCTAAATCCAATCTGGAATTCATTCCGCTATAAGACTTCATACCACAAGCAAGCTTTTTCTCAAGAATTAACTACATCAAAAGGAGGAAGGATAATTCTTTTAAACGTTTTGTCAAACAGGTAGCGGGTGAACTTTGTAAGGGACAGTGAGAAACCGATGGCAATTCGTATGAATTTAAACAAAATTAACTCATCTCTGTCATCCAACCTTCCATTAATAATCTCACTAACTAAATCAGAAAAATCCAGCAATAACCTTTAGAAAATCCGTCAATAACCTAACCCTAGATTAGTAAATTCAGTAATCATCTAACCCTAAATGAAAATCCAGTAAGAACCTAACCCTAAAACAAAAAATCCAGTAATAATCTAACCTTAAAATAGAAATTCCAGCAATAATCTAACCTTAAAACAGAAATTCCAGCAATAATCTAACCTTAAAACAGAAATTTCAGCAATAATCTAACCTTAAAACAGAAATTCCAGCACTCACCTGTGGCTATCAGAGGTTTGGTTCTCAACCTCAACTTCTATTTCCTTTTCTTCTTCTTCTTCTTCTCAACGTCACACTCAACAAGAAAGAAAGTGCTAGAAATGGGATATTGAAAGAGACTTTTTATGTTTTTATGTTTATGTTTATGTTTGGGAGGTGTTTTGTGATGGTTTTAAAAAGTGTAAGCTTATGGTAACGATATAACAATATTATTTAGGTAATTTGAACTAACGTATTCCAAGGATTTTAAAAACTTCGAGGTCATTTGAGTTATTTTATCAAAATCTAGATGTGCATATCTATGCATAACTTACAATCCGGGTGTCTTATTGACATGCCATTTTTGCCATTAACTCCGTAACTCGACTACGGTCACAATGGTTAGGCTCTCGGACCTAATGAATTTTGAAAACTCGATGGTGGGGCTCCGCCAGATAAAATAAGGACATAATTGTCATTTCTCAGATTGTTCAATTTTAAGTCCATATCTTAAAATTCGGACATCGGGTTGAAATAGAGCTTGCGACTCGATAATAGAACAACATTATGATCAAGTCAAAACATTCTTGGGGCCAATGGACCTACAGCCAATGGCTATCTAGTGTACGAACCAGATTGCGTAGCCTCGGGTCTTACAACCATGTCATATGCACTAGTTGGAAATCCATTTGTTGTTGGCCTCACACCTCCATGCTCTGATACCATTGTTGTTGGCCTCACACCTCACCGCACTGCTAAGGCAATGTGGGAGCATCTCCAAACAATATGCTTTGTCCGTTCATGGAAAACAGGGTTGGAGGCAATTTGAATGACACTCAGACTGTTGACATGGAGTGGAGCAGGATTCTGTAGATGCACGCCCAATTCTAAAAGAAGACCACATAACCAGACAAGCTCACTACAAGTAGCGGACATTGCTCGATACTCGACTTCCGTGCTAGATTTGGAAATAGTGGCCGCTTCTTATACTTCCAAGAGATGAGAGAGTGCCGAGAAAAACACAGTAACCAGTGGTAGATCATCATGTGAGAGCGCAACTGGCCCAGTCCACATCCGAATAAGCACGATGGTCCAGAGGTGTCGTAGAGGAGAAGAAATTGATCGATTTAGAGTTCCACGTAGGTACCGAAGGATGCGCAACACCGCAGTCATATGCAAAGTTTGAGGAGCGAAAACAAACTGGCTGACAACTTATACAACGTAGGCAATATCAGTGTAAGTCATTGTTGAGTAAACCAAACTCCCAACCAAATGATGGTATAATGTGGGATCTGCAAGAAGATGACCATCGTCATGGCCATATTGAATATTAAGTTCTAAGGGAATCTGAACTGTCTTCTGATCCATCAATGAGGATAAAGTGAGAAGATCCTTTATATATTTACACTAGCTGACTAGGATGCCACATTGAGAACGTAAAAATTCAAGCCTGGGAAAGTATGTTAGAGGGTCGAGGTCCTTCATCTTGAAGGATGATTTCAGAACGTCCTTGAATACCGAGATGCCAGTAGCATCGCTACCAGTTAGGATTAGGTCGTCAACATATACGAGAATAATGACGATATCGCGATTAGTGGTGTGTAAAAAAAAATGATGGATCATGACCACTCTGAGTAAAGGCAACACCCGTAACAACATCCTGAAAGCGTTGGAACCATACCCGAGGTGCCTGTTTGAGGCTGTACAGAGCTTTCTTTAGGCGACATACCTTATTGGCAGGGATTAAAGAGCCAGGAGGAGGTTGCAAATATATTGTTTCTTGGAGGTCACCATGAAGAAAAGTATTTTTCACATCCATCTGAGAGAGTGCCAAGAACGAACGGATGATATTGTCAGAAGAGTATGAACAGTTTTCATCTTGGCCACAGGAGCGAATGTCTCATCATAATCAATTCCGTGTTCCTGTTTGTATCCCTGCGCTACAAGCCGAGCCTTGTATTGATTCAATGATCCATCAGATTTCAGCTTTACAGAATAAATCCATTTACTACCAATTAATTATTGGTCAGTGGGTCGAGTGACAATGTCCCACGTATGATTATCATCCAATTTTGCAAGTTCTTCTGCCATAGCCTTCCTTTAACAATCATGAGTGGCTGCCGAGTGTATGAAGTAGGAATGAATACAGTATCCAAAGTAACATTCATGGCAAACATAGAGCATATCAAGCGATCAGGTTATCGATGTACACGAGCGGAATGACGTATCAAGGTAGGTTCAGGATCTGCAATAGGTACAATAGGTTCGGGTTGAGTAATAGGTGGTGGATCTGTACGTGGTCGTCGTGAGTAAACCTACAATGGATGAAAGAGAGTACTTAAGGCAAAAAGAATGTTAGAAAAGGCGGTAAGATCAGGAGAGTTTGGTGCATGCGGAGGAGGAACAAATGAATAAAAGACAATATGTTCAAGAAAAATAACATGTCGTGAAACCCAAACACGACGAGAAACTGGATCATAATATCAAAAACCCTTCTAAGTTTCTCCAAATCCCAAGTACATACATTTGATTGATTTTGGAGATAGTTTGTTATGTTCACGTGAAGCCAGGTGAACATAACATCATAACCAAAAATACGAAATGTGGAATATGTAGGAGGTAAGCTGGTGAGAACAAAGTAGGGAGATTTATTATTTAGAACTTTGGTTGGCATTCGGTTAATCAAGTAGACTGAATGTAACATTGCTTCCATCTAGAAAAAATGAGGAATACTCATAGTTGTCATCAGAGTGTTAGCAGTTTCAACAATATGACAATTTTTTCGTTCAGCCACCCCATTCTGTTGTGGATTATCAGAACAGGTGGTCTGATGAATAATCTCATGACCCTAAAGATATGTACGAATATTTGTTGAGAGATATTCCCCCCCTGAGTCAAAGTGGAGAGTTTAAATTGGTACCCGAAATTGAGTGTCCATCATAGAGTGAAATAACTTGAATTTTTCAAAAACCTGTGACTTAAAGTGCAGAAAGTAAATCCAGGTGTAACGAGTGAAATCATCAATGAATATAACATAGTATCGTAACCCAGAGAGAGACATAATTGGTGAAGGACCCTAGACATCTGTATGCACTTGTTCAAACATAGAAGATGATTTTATAATACTTAGAGGAAATGGAATACATTTACTTTTTGAAAGACAACAGGAAGAACAAGAATAATCCAAATCACTTTTATTAAGAGAAATATTTCCTAACATGCCAGAAGAAAATAACTGAATTAACCGATCGGAATGTGGATGACCCAGGCGAAAGTGCCACAGTTTCCACAATTTATTTACCGAACAAATATCTAATGAAGATGGAGAAAAGAAACAACGAGCCGGAGTGACAGATGGATCAAAGTCCAGCATGTACAGACGGCTATACGCCTACCCATCCCAAGTATGTTCCCCGTTGCCAGATCCCGCACAAAACAACAGTTTGGAAGAAATATGACTAAGAATTTATTGGATGTAAGTTAACCAACGGAAATTAAATTGGAGGAGAGGTTAGGAACATTAAACACATCACGAAGGGTGAACTGGCGATGGGCAGAAGGAGAGAAGGTCAAGGATCTAACGGACTGAATGTAAGAAGCAGGCCACTATTTATTGTGTTTTTCTCGGAACTTCTCTCATCTCTTGGAAGTGTAAGAAGTAGGCCACCGTTTCCAAATCTAGCATGAAAGCTGAGTATTGAGCGATGTCCGCTGCTTGTAGTGAGCTTGTCTGGTTACACGGTCTTCTTTCAAAATTGGGCGTGCATCTACAGAATCCTACTCCACTCCATGTCGATAGTCTGAGTGTCATTCAGATTGCCTCCAACCCTATTTTCCATGAACGGACAAAGCATATTGAAGTTGACTGTCACTTCATTTGAGAGAAGTTTCAATCTAGGCTCATTTCTCTTCCACATGTCGCATCCCATGATCAAATTGTAGACATCCTCACGAAGTCCCTCACTTCTGCACGTCACTCATTTCTAGTTGGCAAACTATTACTTGTCGATGACCAGCATTAGCTTGAGGGGGGATGTTAGACAAGTCGCATGCCTTGTATAGCTAATTAGATGATTCTGTATTTCTAATTTACCTTGTATATATGGTTGTAGATCTCTATATATTCAACCCCTTTGGGTTGTCTCAAATACAAGAAAACCAAAGGAGTTCTCTTTGTTTTAATTGACATGTTATCTATTTGAAATGACACTTAATCTAACACATGTAGATGTGTACCATTGCTCAATCCTTTTTAACCATCTGTTTTCAGATCAGTCTAATTTATATCCAGGGCATCCACACATTGGCCTGCATGATGAGTGGCTTCAATCTCGGAAATGTGTGCCACGTCGGCAAATGTAAGATGTAAGTCCCATGAGAGGACTCATGCAAGTTCCTTTACATTGGCTTATGTATGTGTGCATTAGTTACATTGCCCTCATTCATGCAATTTCCTCTTTGACCGGCATTTTAACAAGGATAAACAGAATCAACAACCAAATATGATGTTCAATGGCAAACACTGAACTCCACCCAATGTGGTTTCTAACTATAATGAGAAATTTCATAAAAAGTCTTAGAAGAAAGATACTTTTCAATTTTAGCATGTTTTTGCAAATATGGGATAAACGGTTCTTAATAGAGAAAATACACATTGCAAGATGGGTTAATGTACTAACTTTATTATCATTTTTCATTTTATATTGCAATGGTAGTTCCATACATGGGCACTACTTCGACACACACACTCAACATTAGTGATGATTTGTTATTGTTGTCACATGGAAAATGAATAGTATTATGCAATCTTTTCAGGGCCATTTAACTTTTATTGATAGAAATAGTAGTCATATAGATTTGTTTGAATCAGAGGAGTTTCAATTTGCAGGAATTGCTGGATTTAGGTGAAGCAGTTGGAACTCACGGCCGAGGTCTTTCCCAAGAGCGTCACTTCGCAGCCAAGCTATTGCTTGAACATGTATAACAGTCATGGGTCACCTGTGATGTCATTACATTTCCATCCACTCTCTCTCTCTCTCTCTCTCTCTCTCTCTCTCTCTCTCTCTCTGGGTTTTTGGCTTGATTTTGTTCAAAATGTCTAATACTAACGAAGCAGGGCGCTACGGCATAAGTGAGATTTCAGCCTATGCTTGGGCATCTTCTTGTAGTAGCAGCAGAAAATGTTCTCCATTTTTAGCAGATAGGCAGACACACTCACTACAGGTACTATAAGACCCATACCCTAATCAATCATTTGTATGCTTCGTTTTCGGTGTCGGCATATTTCTGGCAGACCAGATCAGCAAGATTTGATCATAAACTTATTTTAGTACTATAATGACCCGAGACTTGTACATTAGCGACTGCGCAGGCATTGCAATTCCAACGCCACACGGCACACCTTATTGCGACACTCGAATTAGAAGTTGTAGGTTTTAGTGTAATCCGAGGTGGACTGTGCAGCGAACACGTGGCTCAAGCCCCGCTTGCACAAATCTGAAAGTAGTCTAATCCATCCATCAATCCATCAATCAACCCATCAATAACTCATGTCTCTCTCTCCTCATTAGTCAAACAAACACATGCCTCCCATCACTCATCCATATCCTTGCCTATGCTAAGCCACTCCCCTCTCTCTTTTCCCTCTTCCCATTCTACCCCTCTCTTTTTATAATTCCCTCTACTTAAAAAGTTCTACCACAGAAGATCTCAAACCCCTCTCATTTCTCCAAATTTTCCAAGAAAATGAGAGTGAGAAGAAAAGAGAGAGAAGAGATGAGAGAGAGAGAGAGAAAAGATTAGAAAAAAATAGAGAGATTAAAGACGAGACTGCTAAAGAGAAAGGAGTGTTTTAAGAGAGGGATTAAGAGAGATTAGAGGTGTCACACCCCGAAATTCAAGTACAGAGTATGCACCCTCATACCCGAGTTTCGAGTCGTAACTTATACACAAAGTGTATTAACTTCATTCCATTATACGATTTTTCAGAGGAAAATTAATATTCATTTTTTACATTCCAACTAGGTCCATTTATAATCATCCGCACAAAATGATTTAATCACCAACATCCGTTCATTCTCAACATTCATAAACATTCAATTAGAATAAATTAGACATCATTCACCAATCAATACAGCTTACCAATGAATACTTGCTACAGATATAGAACAATTCAATTAAATAAAACTAATCAAATACTTAAAAATCCTAGAACTAATACCATAATTCATTTGATATAAATCGAATTATCCTAACAAAGGAAGTTCTAATTAATTAAGTAATTAGAAATGGTCCAAATGCGGCCAATTCCTCTTCTGGTAGGTACAGCCACGTCTCACACATCTGCACCAGTTCAACCACAACTTCTTGTTTCTGCGCCGACTCATCAGTTAATTGTTCATCTGTACGGTTTTTCAATTAAAAAAAAAAATGTAAGCTGGCCTGGCTTAGTGAGAAAACCCAGCATGATTCATGCTTTTTAAATTAAAGTATAATAAAAATAGAGTATGCACAATGATATGTATGCAATGATGTATGAATGCACAAATGGGATGATCGTCCATCTGCTTGGGTTGGAGATCGTCAACCCGCATTCACCCGTTGGGTAAGCTTCCACCTTTTGATAGGCTTAGACATTGCCTGCATCTGGTAATGTTCTACCAAGGTCGACATTTCTTCCAGGGAGGGCTCGCAGGATATGGATGATGTATAAATGTATAACTGTCATATATACTTGTCTTGATAAATAAATTCAACGTACAATTATAATTTCATGCAATTTGGCACATATTAGCATATAATTTACAGCATCATACAATATTGCAACAAAATTTCAAATCAGTACATCAATCAATCAAATCATCACAAATAATTTATTTTAATTTCAATCAATCATGAGACACGTTGGGTTACTCACCTGAGTTTGGTAGTGTATAATCCACAAGGTAATCAGGCTTATTTGAATTCAAAATCATATCAATTACATCCATAACATTATTATTCATCTAGTTATATTACACAGTAGGGCCCATTTTTTATTAACATCCTAGGTGGTCAAACCGTAAATGATCAAATAATTAAATTTTCATATATAATATGTTCATTAAATTTAATTACCAAATTTTAGATTTTCTTTTTAAGATTTTGAAATTGAATGTCAAATGATTGATCAGGGTGGCCCACCGGATAATTGGATCATCCATATTCTTAAGGTCCTGACATATTTTGCCTTTACATATTGGATAAATGGTGTGGATCTAACCACACATACATTGATGACCCATCTCGACCTTCTACGCTAATTGATACTAATCAATTGCGCGGAAATCTAAGCTTTTCTTATTAAACATTTCTAGATCTAACTAGTGTGGCTCATCCGATGGTCAGATAGATCTAAAAGTTAAGGCACTATTATCTTTTAATACTTAGGATCAAATGACCCGTTTAGATCTATCTTAACACAATCAGATGCCGTTTATTAAATTTATTCCTAAAATATTACTGACCATATCTGAAATACAATGATTAGAATTAAAAAGATCTAAGGTTAGAACTTACCTATCAATCCATCTTAGAATCTCCCCTCCCTTTTTCTTTAGGGCATTTGATAAAACATAAATTATTATTATTACTCTAAGAATTGATCCCTTTGACCTCTCTCTCAACTAATAATGTCTCTACCAACTTAACTATTGACTTGATTTTATTTTTTAATTAAAAATAAAATATTTAAGTATTTATTTTAGTTTTTTAATTTACCAAAATTTAGGGCTGTTGCAAGAGGAGCTTAGTTGATGAGCTTCACCATTTGAGCCGTCCGATCTACGATCCGGCCCACTCCGACCGTCCATCCATAATTGTGATTGCGAGGGAGGACAAACTCTCCATTTTCTTTACATTCTTCCATCTTTCATGGACCCACAAGAGTGAGACCCACTTGGTGTATGTGATAGCTCTGTGTGGAGGGCATAGCGACAGGGGCCCCATCCAATGGCTGATCTCTTACATCCTACCTTTTTATTCCAATTTCTTTTAATGATTATGTACGATTGTGGGACCCACAAGTGGGCCATGCTGTAAGACAGTGCGCCCCGTACGCTATCACAGCGTAGACCACCTTATGTGCCCACCTGATTTTTATTTGCCATTTAGCTTGTTTATAAGATCACAAATCTTAATGAAAGGTAAATACAAGATCAACTTGATCCAAGCTTCTTTGGCACACCTCGAGATGGCTAAGCAAATGGATGGAGTGGATTGTCCACACATGGGCCCCACTTGAGAGAGAGAGAGAGAGAGAGAGAGAGAGAGAGAAGAAGAAGAAGAAGAAGAAGAAGAAGAAGATTTAACAACAATAGAAAAGAGTAGTACTGGGCAGCGTTCGTTGCCGTCGAGCGTTATAAGGGAAACCCTTTTGGGCGTTATAGTGGACGCGGATTAGAGTTGGGCATCAAGTCGAGTCGGACCGGATTGAGTCCAACTTGAATCAATTCGATTTTTCAAGAACCTGACCTAAACTCGATCCAATCCGGGACCTAGTCCAGTAGGGTTGACTCGATCCGATCCGAATCCTTGCTGGCCTGACCCGAACCGAGTCCGAATCGGTCTGAGAAACCGAATCAAGTTGGATCGAATTGAGTCTAAGGAGAGAGGGAGAGAAAGGGGGAGAGAAAGAAGGAGGTGGGAAACCAGAAGAGAAAGAAGGAGAGGAGGGAAATTGGGAGAAAAAGAGGGAGAGAAAGGAGGAGAGAAAGAAGGAGATGTGGGAAACCAGGAGAGAAAGAAGGAGAGGAGGGAAATTGGGAGAAAAAGAGGGAGAGAAAGGAAGAGAGATGGGCGAGTGCGGCGCCTCCTTTGGGTAGAGAAAGAGGGGTTAGGGTTCGTTCGGATTTCGGATCGGATCGGTCCGGATTGACCATGATCTGCACTTGATCGGATGTTCGATCAGATCTAAGTGGTCTTACTCAATCCACACCGATTCAAGCCTTCAGTTCAGTTTGGATCGAGTCGGATTCTGCCCAACTCTAACGTGGATTGGCACAGCTGGTTGGTACAGTGCCTGGGCACACTGTCCAAGCAGAGCCCAACTCGTGGGGCCCACCCTGATGTATACATGTCATCCACGCCATCCATTCATCTTGCCATATTATTTTAGGCATATGAAACAAAAATCATCCAGATCCAGAGCTCGTGTGGGCCACACCATACAAACAGCGGTGACGGTAATAGTACTGTTGAAACTTTCTAAGGCCCGCCGTAACGTGTGTATGCGATCAAACCGGGCAAGTAAGAACCCTTTGCATGGACGCGGATTTCCTGCGAATTCGCAGGTTCCTGCGCAAGGATTCAGCATGGGGCCCACTTAGATGTTTGTGAGAAATCCAACCCCTCTATCCCTTTTTGAAACTCATTTTATGAAGTGAGACAAAAAATGAGGGGGATCAAAAACTCAAGTGCGCCACACGAGAGGAAACATTGGAGATTTAGTGACCACCGTTGAACCATTTATATGGCCATAGAAGTTTTGTAACGGTCTAATTTTTCTGGTTTTTTCACTTTATCTGAGTGAAAATGACCTTATAAACGGTTTAGATGGCATATAAACAACAAGGTGGAGCCTAGGAAGGTTTCAACGGTAGGCATTCCTTTCCCTACTGTTTCATCTCGTATGGCCCACTTGAGTTTTGGATTCTCCTCATTTTTTGTAGCATTTGTTAAAATGAGGTTGAAAAACGGATGGACTGGTTTGATTTCTCACCAACATCGCGGTAGGCCCCACCCATGATCCTTGCGCAGGAACTTCCTGCAAAAGCTTTCGCAGTCCAGGGAGAGCTGGCCGAAAAGGTGAACGGACTGGATCATTTCAACGTGAGTTCCAATCAATCAAAAATAATAATAATAATAATAATAATAAAGCTTACTTGCATGGCATTACTGCCAGCGGGTGAAGTCGGCGGAAGCCCCATTGGGCAAGGAGAGGTGGTCCCACTCTGGGACCCACTTTGATCTATATGTACAATCCACACCGTCCATCTAATTTGCAAATATCATCTAGATATCTGTCTTGAGTGATCCACACCGTAGAAAAACAATGATGACAATGTCACCCACCGTTGAAACTTGCCAGGCCTAGTGTGATTTTATTGGCTGCTCAACCTGAGGGTTGTGAGACCCACCGCGGACTTCACTGATGTTGTATGGGTGATAACCAGGTGGCCCACCAATTTTAGCCACTAGTATGGACCATGGGCCGTCTAAAACCCAGCATTCTCAAATTTCATGTGGAGCATACTGCTGGAGAACAATTCTATCTAGCGTGTTCTGCCACGCTACGGGGCCCACTGTAGGGTTCCACCTTGATGTATGCACGTATCCACGCTGTCCATTCATCTTGTAGGATCATTTTAGGCGTGGGGACAACTATCATGTGGACCATGCCAAACGAAACATTGAGAATTGAACACTTACCATTGTAACTTCCTAAGGCCATGTTGTATGTACCTTGCATCCATATGTGACTTTCATTCACGTGGCCCATCCAGTGGGTGGGACCCACTATGATGTACGTGTCTCACACCTACACCATCCTTCTGTGGTCAGATCAGGGCCACTGTGATGTATCTGTTCAGCCCAGTCGGTCCACCTGATGGGTGCGATCTAAACTGTAGGCAGATCCAAATCTTAGGTGGGCCCCACCGTGGGATCCACTGTAATGTTATTTGTCACGCACCCCTGATGCATAAACCCAAAAATGAATCAGATCCGAATCTCAGGTGGACCATGCCATAGGAAACAGTAGGATAATGAAACCCATCGTTGGAACCATTTTAGGGGCCCACTGTGTTTCAACCGGTTGTTTAGATCACAGACCTCAGTTTAAGTAACCCAAAGCTGTGGTGGGCCCTAATCCTTGAAACAGTTAGGTACGCCCACCCTGCACCTGCTGGGCTGTTGGGTCCACTGTGATATATTTGTTTTATTTCAATACGACCCATCCATCCTTTTCTTTCCAGTACACTCCGGGTAAGCCCGCTGGTCAGTGGGGTCAACCTGATGCACGTGAGCAAAACCATATCGCCCATCTATTTTTTCTAGCTCAGGAATATGCAGCAAACCGAATTTTAGATGGGCCACACTGCTGGAATTAGTGGGGATCAGCCACCATTAAAAACCATCCGTGGACCACACCATGATGTTTATGTTTTATACAACCGTCCATCGGTGTATCTGACTTATCCGTGCCGCCCTTGCGAGGTCGACCGCGATCTGTGTTTGGCCACGCTGGCAGGTGGTGCACCTTACTGGTCAGCGTGTGGGAAATGCAGTGGAGCCCCACCTCGATTGATTTATTGAATATCCAGCCGTTTATCTATTTTGACGGCCCATTTTACTTCATTGAACGGGTTCTCACTTGTATGGATCTTCTCCAGAGGAATCGATCCATCTTTCAATAACGAACGTATGAAGTGATATCTGATGTCAATATGCTTGGTCCTTGAATGAAAAGCTAAATTCTTAGCCAAGTTTATTGCACTCTGACTATCACTGTAAAGCTTACAATCTGCTTGCCTCTTTCCCAACTCTTTCATGAAACCTTGCATCCACACCATCTCCTTATATGCTTTTGTAGCTACAACATATTCTGATTCTGTTGTACTAATAGATACTATCTTTTATAACTGAGAGACCCAACTGATTGCAGTACTACCCAGAGTAAAGACATACCCTGTAGTGCTTCTTTTATTGTCGATATCTCATACCAAATCTGAATCTACGTAGCCTTGTAGCTTTATTTTCGATCCTCCATAACATAGCCCTACATCCACAGTACCTACCAGGTATCTAAGGATCCACTTCACAGCTTCACAATGTTCATTCCCAGAGTTGTTCAAGAACCTGCTAACAACTCCCACTGCTTGAGCAATATCTGGCCTCGTGCTCACCATAACATACATGAGGCTCCCAATAGCTAACGTGTATGGGACTTTAGTCATGTAGTCCCGTTCCTCCTACGTCTTCGCACCTTGTTCTTTAGAAATCTTGAAGTGGTTGGCTAATGGAGTGCTAACCAGTTTAGCACCTCCCATACTGAATCAATCAAGTACCTTGGCTATGTACTCTGCCTGTGACAAAACTAGTTTCTTATTTTTCTCATCACGCTTTATCCTCATGCCTAGGATTTGTTTTGCAGCTCCTAAATCCTTCATAAAAAATTCTTTAGACAGTTGTCTTTTGAGATTTGAGATGTCCTTCATGATTGATCATGCTACAAGCATATCATCAACATATAGAAGAAGGATGATGTACGACGTATCAAACTTCTTCAAATAGCAACAGTGGTCTGTATGACATCTCCTAAAACCATTTTCCAACATGAAATTATCGAACTTCTTGTACCACTGCCTCGGGGCCTACTTCAGGCCATATAGACTCTTCTTCAGTCTACACACCCTATTCTCCTTTCCTGGTGCCACGTATCCTTTCGACTGATACATGTATATCTCTTCTTTAAGGTCCCCATGAAGAAAGGTTGTCTTAATATCTAGCTGCTCTAGATGTAAGTCCTCTGTAACCATTATACTCAAGACCATGCGAATCGTAGACATTTTCACCACTGGTGAAAATATTTTAATGAAGTCGATACCTGCCTTTTATTGGAACCCTTTTACAACCAATCTAGCCTTGTACCTTTTCGAACCATCGTGCTCTTCCTTCAAACCCGCTTGTTATGAAGAGCTTTCTTACCCTTAGGTAGAGTGACTAGCTCTCACATATGATTGGACTCAAAAGAGTCCATCTCATCATCTATGCCCTGCTCCCACTTAACCCGTGTATCTAACTGTAATGCCTCTTCAAAACACTCTAGTTCACCATTATCTGTCAGTAGTAGATAATGTAAGGAGGGTGAGTATCAGACCTTGGGTCTCCTCTCTCGAGTAAACCTCCTTACAACCGGTGTTTGTGGCTCTGGCTTATTATGCTCATCATGTGACACTGTAACACCCGTGTCCGGTAACTCTTCCAACTCCACGATTTCCTTCTCATCAGCATTATTTTATTTTTACTACACACTATCTTTATGCACCACTTTTTCATTGAAGACTACGTCTTTACTTCTAATGATTTTTCGGTTCTCTGTATCCCAAAACTGGTAGTCAAAGTCATGCTGCCCGTTGCCTATAAACGTGCACTTTTTGGACGTCGCATCCATCTTGTTTCTGTGCTCTGCATCAATGTGAACATATGAAGTGCAGCTGAACACTTTGAGATGTGCAAGGCTCACTTCTTTTCCAGTCCACGTTTCTTCTAGTAGCCTACCATCCAATGGTGTTGAGGGACTTCTATTGATGAGATATACGACAGTATTCACAGCATCTGCCCAAAACGTCTTGGGCAACCATGCATGTAACCTCATGCTCCTGGCGATCCTAAGGATAGTCCTGTTAATGCGCTCAGCCACGCCATTCTGCTGCGGTGTCTCTGGAATCATTTTTTGATGTTTAATTCATTTGTTGCACAATACTCCTCAAACCTCTTATCACAGTATTCTTCCCTATTATCTGATCTGAGACATTTTACTGTTTTACCTGTCTCATTTTTTACCATTATTTTTTACTTCTTAAATACATTGAATATATCAAATTTGTGCTTTAAGAAATAGACCCACAGTTTTTTACTAGCATCATCAATAAAAGAAATAAAATAACGCGAGCCACCAAGAGATGATACTTGTGCCGGTCCCCACACATCAGTGTGTATAACCTCCAACGAATACGTCTTTGGAGCGTGTCCTATTTTCTTAAAGCTTACCCACTTCTGCTTGCCATACACACAGTCCTCACAGAATTTCAAGTTAATAGACTTTAGCTTTAGTAGCTTTCCTTTTGACAATAGCACTTTCATCCCTTTCTCACTCATATGTCCCAACCTCTGATGTCATAACTGCCTATTCACTCTAGTTGATGCGACTGCGAGTGAACTATATAATTTGGAAGTCACGTACAAAGTACCTTCCTTCTTGCCTTGAGATATCACCAAGGCACCTTTTGTGATCTTTCAGAAATCACTAATTAATGTCGGCACATATCTGGTATTGGCTAACTGCCCCACTGAGATCAAGTCTTATCTCAAACTCTGTAGATGTCTGACATCCTTCAATTTCAAAATCGTTCTATCTTTCTGACTTATATGAACGTCTCCATTTTCAACAATACTGTACGGCTCATCATCTCCCAAGTAGACTCCCGAAGTCACCTGTCACATAATCACGCAGAACTTTCTGACACGAAGTGGCATGAAACGAAGCACCCAAGTCTATGATCCAAGACTCATTCCTCGCATCAAGAGACAAGATCAACGCCTCTTTGTCACTTTCCTCAGATATATTCACTAAATCCTTCCCACCTTGAAAGTTTCCTTCTTGTTTCTTAAGCGCCCTGCAATCATGTTTCATGTGCCCCTTCTTCTCGTAATACTAACACCCGTCCTTGTCTTTTGGTCCCTTGGACTTCTTCTTCGACTTAGAACGTTCATGTTTATTGCCTCATTTGTTCAGCGATCTTCCTCTTCCTTCAACGTTTAGAGCATTCCCCGAATCCCCTAAAACTCCTGATGCCTTTCTTTTAGATTCCTCGCTGAGAATTAGACTGGCCACATCATCGAATTTCAGCTTTGTCGACTGAAGAATTGCTCACAGTAATCACCAAACCATCCCAACTATTTGGAAAACTGGACAAGATCAATAACGCCCTGACCTCGGTATCAAAAATGATGCGAACGGATTTCAATTGGCTCGTGACTGTATTGAATTCATTTAGATGTTCAGCCACTCTCCCACCATCTGACATCTTCATGTTGAATAGTCGTTTCATAAGATGAACCTTATTAGAGGATGAGGGTTTCTCATACATCGTAGCTAGAGCTTGCATTAATTCTTTTGTGGTCTTCACCTTGGATATATTGAAGGCGGCACTCTTAGACAAAGAGAGTCGGATCGTTCATAAAGTCTTCCGATCCAATAAGGACCATTTATCATCTGTCATCTTCTCTGATTTTTTCTCTTTTCATCCTAGAGGAATATAGAAGTCCTTCTGATACAGATAATCCTCTATCTGCATCTTTTAGAAGGCAAAGTTTGAACATCAAACTTCTTAATTCTAGTCTTCCCTTCTTCCGTCATCGCTCCCACTTTAACTAAACCAATAGCTTTGATACCAGTTATTGTACAGCACGCCAACAACACAAGTGAACCGAGATCCAGTCTCCGGTCTCACCCACAAATGATAAACAGAAAGAAATATAATCTAGAAGTAGAATCTAAGCATACCAACAAACCACAAGACAAAATATACGTGAAAAACCCCAACAAGGGTGTAACGTCCTGTCCAACCAACACAGTGTCCTGTGGCGTCCACGTAGGATTTACCCCGGGACCATTCATTTAAATTACTTGTGGTGAGGTACCGCAAGTAAATTAATCTAGTATTAGCCCATTAGAGCAGGCTAGGCAGGTCATGATAGGACCTAGCGTGGGCCACCAAGCCGGATAGCCGTTTACACTTAGAAATAGCCCGTGCAGGCCATACAGCGACCGAGGAAGGTCAGAAAAATCTAAAAATTTAGGAAACCGCAGGTCTCACTGGGCTTGTGGTCCATCGCGAACCGCGGACTCAGTGGACACCCAGAAATTAACTATCTGTGTCGTTCCAGCGACACTTGCCAAACGTAACCCACCAAGGCCCGAATGGGAATCTGGCACTTGTAAATAAAACTGAAATGTAAGACATTTCAGCCATCGAATTTCTTTAAATTTATGGGTGAGGGTCTAATGTATTTTTCTACACCCGTCCACAAAATCTGGGACCCGATCGTGGCACGGTGACCATCAATCCCAAATCAGACCTGTACGACCAAACCCCATATGTGATCATTTACAAATTTTGCATGGCCCTTCATCGGGCCATGAAGCACCTAACCTATGAGTTTCAGGGCCAGAGGGTCACCAGAACCTCTCCAATCACCGAAATGGACCCCACAAGGCCATTTAAAGATCAGAACCGTATGATCAAACCTCATATTCGTTCATCCGTTTCTCCCAAACTTTACATGACCCCTCATCGGGCCATGAGACACCTACACACCAAATTTGGTGGCCAAGGAGGGTGTCAGGGCTGCCCCTAAGCCAATATGGAGTCTTAGAGGGCCATTTAAGAAAACTTAAGGTCAAAGGGCCCAAGTCTAGGAAATAAAGACGTAGCTCTCTCATAACCCCCTCCTTTAGCACAACCACCAAAGGGAGAGAAGGGAGAGCAAGAGAGAAAGGAGATAAGAAAGAGAGGGTGAAGAAGAGCAAGGGTGGACCATAGATCGAGGTGGGGCCTAAGGAAACCCATCTTACAACTCCCTACCTCTTCTATAAGAAAACTCTATGCCTCAACCACGAGAATCGCTTCCGTTGATCGTCTAGGTAAATCCCTCATCCCTTTTTCTTGAAACCCATGTATTGAGAAGGAATTTACATGGGATTCTAACATACAAATGTATGCTTTAGGGATTCCGGTCATTCGACCCCAAAATCCACGCTCCTAGGTCATTTTCCCAAGCCTACAACGATCCGAAGGTGCGGATTATTATCCTTAGGTGGCCTAGCACCAATTATAGTAGGAGTTTAATGATTTTATTTGTTTGGGATGTTGTATTGAAGAATCTAGAGGAAACCTAGGAATGGTATGTTTGTTGGAATTGTATGAATTTACATCTTTCGTTCTCATTTAATGTTGATCTTGCCTCTCACATGATTTAGTATATGGATGATTACATGCTTATGTTTGTTTGATTTTTCTCATATGTGTTGCTTCATAGTGTGTATGATTCATTACTCTTGTGTATTTGATCCCTTGAGGTGTTAGGAGTGCTTAACTTCCTCCCTAATCCACACCACTCACATGCACCTTGTTCATGATGTTGTAGCTTGTTTGTTAGGTTTTTGAATCGTATGTTGAGACGTATGTGAACATGATACCGTTATGCTAGTTGATAACCTTGATGGTTGGCATGTAATGAATCATTCTCAAACCCTTGGGTTGGCTAGGAAACATGAGGAGAGACAGTAGTCCCATTGGTAGGGCTACTCAGAGGCTAAACCCCATGGATTTGGGTGGGTGCGCTTGGGCGGCAATAGTTCGACTACATGGGCCTCTCGCGCTCGATGTCGTCCCTCACATGCTCGCCTGACTCGTGCGATGTAGCCCACTTACTGACCAACCTTATTTGTTAACCCAGTTTGCTCACATATGTATGGACCCCTAGAACACCCTACAACCGTTGTCGCCCATCGATAACCAAATTGAAATTGATCCACCGCCTCGTGAGACGGGTATGGTGGAATGAGATACTGTGTCCGAGCTGTCGGCCTATGCTGGGGTAACGCGCCTCCCCATAGTGACCGCGAGCGATCACTTCCTCTCGGCACTCATGTGCTTGGAGTTAGGGATGGGGAACCCGACGGGATCAAGGATCACGGGGTCTCGGCCTCACACGTTGGGGGGCCTTGGCCTCGCAACCAGTTTAGTACATTGATACGTGGGGTGTACCAGATTCCCAAACCTGCTGGATGAATGGACTTAACTAAGAACTTGGCTAACACGATCGCATTGCATTACACTAGTTAGGATGGTGACTTGGAAGTCAAGGTCGCTCTGAGGGAGTGTTGGTCATACCCGATCGTTAGATGGAGTCGCTTGAGGGAGCGTTGTGGTGAGGGCATGCATCGTATCATCCGTCATGCATGTGCATTAATAAGATTAGTTAGGTGTTTATGAACGATTATTTTTCCTTAAATTCTTAATATAACTGATGTTTGTTATAACTTAATACTAATAGCACCCACTGAGTTGATCACTCACTCCCACTCTAGGACGGGGTTTTAAAACACCAACCAGACTTGCCCGTAGATGCAAGTGATGAAGAGTACGTGGAGCATGGCGATGCAAGCCTCGAGGAGGAGGACGAATTCTCCTACTTCCAGCTGATGAGCGGGACCCCATCGGATTAGTAGATGGGACGTTGGATCGCTGAGCAGCGGGCTCAGCTCTATTCTTTTTGGATATGCTATTCTTTTGTGATTTTGTTGGGTGATGCCATGTGCAACCCCTTTATTCTTTTGGACATGTACATATGCATATATATACTTGATCTCTTTATTTCAGAAGACTGGTGCGATTGTGCTTCATGTTTCAAAAAATTCCAGGCTACGCATTTAAACTGGATTAAGCGCATATTAATGAAAACTGGTTATAAGTGACCCCGAGAACTCGGGAGTCGAGCATATGCACGACTCCCGATTTTCAGGGTGTTACAAAGGGTAAAAAACCACAGGTGCAAACTTTCACTATGAGAAAAAAATGAGATTGCAAGTAATATACTCACCTTGGATGTATAGAAAACCCTTAGCCTTGCTTTAGAAAACCCTTTTTCATACCCTAGAATAACCCTAGGACCCCCCCTATTTATAGTTTAGGAAACTTCCGTTCCGTACCTCTGCGAAACCGCCTCAAAATTACGCAGTCTACCCCAAATCTGTGCAGAATCTGCGTAACCCTCGACTAGTCTAGCCAGGGCCTCGACTGGTTGAGCCCAAAAAATCCTACTCGCTGGACTTCGAGTCGAGCAATCCCCTTGACCGGTCGAGCAACGCAGTGAAAGACCTTCATTTTACAACGGTCGCAATGGTGTGCTGGCTCCACACCTCAACAAGATTAATTGGTTTCAGAATGGGTACAACACTTTCATCCTCATTTCGTGTAGTCTTAATAATCTTGTACATTTTAAATAAAAACTCCTCATATGTAGTCTTGATACTTAAAGTAAATTTTTTTTTTTACTTTCCACCTTTATATGTGTATCCATCGTTTTCACATATTAACTCCCCACCATAAGAGAATATGATAATTCTTGCAACCATTAACTGTAAACAAACACGTTAAAATATTATTAGCTAATCGTTACACATTAAAGTTTTTTTTTTGTCAAAAGAAATTGAGAAATTTCCCTCCATAGACTTCAAAGAGTATGGTGAAATTGATTGAGTTCTTTTTTAATTTTAATGTACTTGGTCAATTTCACTGAGTACAATGATATTTAGAAAGAACTCCACTACCAAAAAAATGAGTAAAGGCTACGGATGATTGGAGTCTTTAGCTACGGATATAAACCGTAGCTATATTACTACGGATTAAATCCGTAGCTATATACTCCAATCATCCGTAGCCTTTGCTCATATTGATGGTCTCTTAGAAGTTCTATGGGGGGCCCACCACAATTTTTGTGTTCAATCTAAGCCGTCCATCCATTTTTACAGATCATTTTAATGTGTTAACTCAAAAATTAGATAAAGTTAAAGCTCAAGTAGACCACACCATAGGAAACAATGGAGATTAAGTGCCTTTTGTTGATTTGTGGTGTCGTCCATGTGAGTCTTCTATTCGCCTCATTTTTTGGGATAAATCCCTAAATAATTCTTTGAATTGAATGAAAGGAATAGATAAATGACATACATCATGGTGGGCCACATGGAGCCCCTAACATCACCGTTCATCTCAATTTGGCGGCCGCGCGCATAAAAAACACAAGAGCCCGCCTGCTGCATTTTTCATTCTCGTGCGCCCACTTCTCTCTCTATCTTCTCTCGCTCCTTTCTCTCTATCTTCTCCCCACTTCTCTCTCTCCCTGCCGCTCCCTCTCTCTGCCTCTCCTTCTCCGTCTCCGGCCCTCTCCCTCCCTCTCTCTGCCTCTCCCTCTCCCTCTCACTCTCTCTATCCCTATCTCTCTCTCTCTCTCTCTCTCTCTCTCTCTCTCTCTCTCTCAAAACCCTACTCTCTCTTTCTATCTCCTCGGCCCACTGCTGCAACATCAGGTATCTCCCTCTCCACTCGATCTACCGCACATCAAGGAGCATTTTGTTGCAACATCAGGTCTCTCTCTCTCTCTCTCTCTCTCTCTCTCTCTCTCTCTCCTTATCTATTCATATAAATTTGTGCATTTTTTTGGCATTTTTTAATCCTTCAAGTAACATTGTCCAATGATTTGTGTATTGGGAATATTTGAGTTTCGAATCCCTAATTAGGGATTTGTAGTATCGATTCCCTAATTGTGGATTAGTGTAGAGGTGTTGTCTAAGAGAAGGCAGTCATGTATCAGAGGTCTTTTTGGGTTTAGGCCTTTATGGATTTGTAATATCGATTCCCTAATTGTGGATTTGCAGTGTCGATTCCCTAATTTTTTCAATTTTGGCTAATTTTATTTGGGGCTTTTTGGATGCAGGGCTTTGTCAATCTATGTCACGCCCCAAACTCGGAAACCGGGCTCATAAAATTCCTGATCACTGAATCCGGCGCCGACAGCCTCCGTAGAACCCCATTCTCGGCTCGTAGCGCCCATTCGCCAGGTTCCGATCCTGGGATGCTACGAGGAGGATTTTCAACGTCAGTTTGATTCGTAATAAGTATAACCAAAGGCATAACCCACAAACAACAACTAAGAACTCCATTACATTTCCACTATAATAAAAAACTTTACAAGTACAATGAGTATAAAGAAAAATACAATGGTAAAGAACAAAAACTCCAAAACGATCTGCAACGTGCTCCTGCCTCATCGCTGCTGCGAACCAACGTCACCTGCACGCAACGGTCGTGCATAAGCTTATAGAAAGCTTAGAGGGTGGTGAAAGTGTGTGCACAAGGTAGTAATATGATCATGCAATATCAGAGTGATACGGAATATGCAGATGGAACCATAATATCATGAGCCGTACACTCTAAACCAGATATCATGAGCCGTACCATAATATCATGAGCCGTACCAAGGCTATGCGATGCAAGACATGAATGGTATCGGCCATCCCAAGGCCATGCGATGTGCAATGCAACTCAAGCATACAGATCCTCATCTATGTCTACACATCAATACAGCTCAAATATGAGATATCACCGGGGTTTAGTACACTCTAAACCAGATTGCCGCCACATCACGCGTAATAAGGTAAGTGGAAGAGACCTCACTATCCGTCTGCCAATATCGGGCGTGACTCGTCGATAGCGGACCCATTCCTCGAGTAGTCAAACTCAGCCTAGCATTGCCCCCTACACTCAGGCGGGTAAGGCCACACCCTCTTCCAACCGACCACGACACAGTGGAGAGCGCAACCGTCTGGTAATCGGCACTCAACGCTCATCTACCCACTCGGTCTAGACATTGGAGAAACCTCTTAGAACCATAAGGGTTTAGAGACTTTCACCCAGGGATATCTATAGCACCCCATGTAGAATAAGATTTTCGGTATCCAATCCTTCCAACCACAATATGCCTGTGGAGGCTACGGCCCCGATGTCACTAAGGCGTACAATCACCATGTCACACAAATACGAAATGCATGAATCACGCTATCCAGTCATGCAACAAATCCTGCACATATCGTGCGCTCATGTAGGGCAACACCGCCTAACCGGGAGCCCATAATCAACCTGCCCGAAGGCTTATGCTATGATCAGTCAAGTCTCATATCAAGCATACATATGATGCGTATGATCATGAGCCATGGAACTATACTAAACATGATATAATGAAATGAACTATTCTTACAATGCAGATGGGCCTGGACAGCCTATACACAATAAGTACGAACCTAATAATGGGCCCTAAGAAGAGTCATAACGTAGACATTCAACCAACATTACACTCGCAATGTGGACGTCAAACCAACATTGCTCCTAAGGCATAGTCCATAGAGAAAATCCTTATATAAATCAGGTTGGGATCACACATTGCAATGGATCGTAGGTACATCCTATTGGGCCTTTATTACATCAAATGGACTACATTAGTGGGCCTTACGTTTATCAAATGGGCCGCATTACTGGGCTTCACCAATGGGTCCTAGGTACATTGCAATGGGTCACAATCCATGAGCCTCCGAGTATATCAAAATGGGCCTAATCACATAGGCTTTAAATAAATCAAATGGGCCTAACCCATAGGCCTTTTGTAAATCAGATGGGCCTAACCCATAGGCCTTAAACAAATCAAATAGGCCTAACCCATAGACTTTAAATAAATCAAATGGGCCTAACCCATAGGCTTTAAATAAATCAAATGGGCCTAACCCATAGGCTTTAAATAAATCAAATGGGCCTAACCCATAGGCCTTTAAATAAATTAAATGGGCCTTTCCCAAACGTAGGTGGCCCACTCAATCATCACTCATGCCTAAAATGATCTTACCAAGTGGATGGACGGTCTGGATGCATCACATGCATCATGGCGGGTCCCACTGCCGCTGGACAGTGGGGATAACACATGCATCACGGAGGGCTTCACCGTCCGCTGGACGGTGGAGACAATATAATGTCAAGGTGGGCGCCACCGTCCACTGGACGATGGACTTAAAACACATACATCATTGTGGGTCCCATGTGGGGCCCACTGTAATATTTATTTGGCATCCAACCCGTTTATAAGGCCAAACAGACCTGGTTGAAAGAAAAATACAAATTTCAGCTTGATTCAAAACTTCTGTGGACCCCAGAATTTGTTTCAATGCTAGATGTTCATTCACACTGTTTCCTGTGATGTGGGCCACTGGAGCGTTGGATTAGGCTGATCTTTGGAGGGGGCCCACCTGAGGAGGGGACCCACCTCATTAACAGGTTGGATGACAAATAACATCATGGTGGGGCCCACGGCTGGAGCCGTGGGACCCTGCTGGTCTGTCCGTTCGAGCGCAGGCAGTGCCTGGTGTCTTCTGACGGTGGCAGCAGCGCTGCCACCTTTCTTTCTTTTTTTTCTTTTTTTTTCTTTGTTCAAAATCATATGTGGGGCCCATTGCTGGAAAATTCACTCCGGCCACTTGATTCTAGGGCCCAAACAGGCCATACAAATCTCATTTTTTGCATTGATTTGGCGTGTAGAAACAACAAAATGGGCACTAATGGCCTTTGAAGGGTAAAAATATCATTTTCTATGGTACGGCCCGCCTGAACATCGGATTGACCTCTTCCTTAGGCTCAACGCCTAAAATGATATGGTAAAGAGGATGGATGGCTTAGATTGGAAATATTCATCAAGGTGGAGCCTATGCAGGTGGCCCACCCCAAAAGCTCCTCTTTCCCTTCTTTCTTTTTCCTTTTTATACAGAGACGTCCAGCGTCCCAGACGCTGGACGGTTTGGCATTTAAAAAAAAAATTGTGGTGGGCCCTGATTAGGTGGGCCACCACTGATGGATTATGTAGTACAACATTTAAGGTGGGCCCCACTTGAAGAAAACTTGGGCCAAATAAATGCTTCAAGGTGGGGTCCATTCAAGTGGTCCACACAACCCTATTACAGATAAAATAAAATAAAATAAAAAGAAATAAAAAAAGAGAGAGAGAGAGATGGAGGGTGGGACACGCTTGTGATGGAGGGACCCCGATACTATGGGCCCTCCCTGCAATGGATCATACAATCAAGTGGGTCCTTTAACACATGAGACCATCAAAATTTAGAATCAACGGTGGAGATCCTTTCCCCACCAATATGGACAATCTAGATGACCTTTTCTAAGAAATAAACATCATGATGGGGTCCATGGAGAATGGCCCCATCATGGAATGATCATGATGATCCTAGTGGGCCATCGGCCACATCTTAGGGTCCCAAGTGAGATCCAAACCATTGATTGATTGGCCTCACTTGGCCCATCTCAAAAACAGGAAAAACTAGTATGATTAAACACCCACCGTCCGATCTTCTTGCTCCTATGGGCTCCTTAGCTCCTTAGCTTGGATTTCAATGGAGGAGATGGGGAATGGAAGGTTAGGATGGGGAGATCATGGGGTAGGGAAGGTGGGCCACACTTAGAATTTTGGGAGTGCTTGGAGAGCTCTCATACGTATGGAGCTTGGGATTTTTTTGAGTTTAAAATGAGAAAGAGAAAGAGAGAGTTGTAAAGGGAGAGAGAGAGAGAGAGAGAGAGAGAGAGAGAGAGAGAGAGAGAGAGAGAGAGAGTGATAGATGGATGGAGTGATGGATGTGGTGGTGATGGGTGTGTAAGACCTTTTTGACTTTTGAGGCCTTTTGTGTAAGAGAGGTATGGGCATGGAAGACTTTTGTGGCTTACTTGGGAAAAGGGGTGAAAGTGATGTGTACTTGACATGTACTTGACATGTGATGGATTGATGGATGATTGATTGATGGGATTGATGTGATTGATGTGACACATCGTAGAAATTCTCTTGGATTTCGTAACGCGTGGCGTTTTTCTCGCACCGAACGTTGGCCCACATCTCTTGATCAGGGTATCGCCTCGGGGCGCGAGTCGCGGCATTGGAACTGCGGCGACGGTGCGGTCGCTATGGTATTGGTCTTGGGTTGAGTCGACTCGGGTTGACAGCAAATGAATCAGGGTCGCGCGTGACTATCGGTTAAGGGTCGAAGGTTGCCGGAATTTGACCGGTAAGACCGCGGAAGTATATGGAATGGTACGGACTAAGATACGGGTCTTACAATCTAGCTCGTGAATAGTGGCCATGGGATAGAGATGTGTATGGCCTTGACCTCCCTTTTTTTCCTTGTTCTTTTTTTTTTTTTTTTCCTTTTGTTGTTTGATCATTGTTTTAGGCCATGTATTTGTGTTCGGCCTGTTGCTTAAAAAAAGAATATTGGAGTTAGAGAGAAGGTGAATATGCTAGAACATATGCACTATATGTAACTCATAATAGTCATAGACTGGAATATGCAATTGACATGAATTATCATTAAAGAATTACTGTGTCATGCTCTTTTTTATGGTTATAATACATTATGGTTCGTCGGTTATAAATGTATCGGACTTGTTTGATTTTATTCAGTCATGCAACAGTTGGTACGTTGTTATTATTTAGATGGATTCTGTTTTCTGCTTGACTTTGTGGGAACTTAAGTGAGACATCATCCAAAAAAAGAAAGCTCTGCATGGATGAGCACATCTCTCATGGGAAGGCAGAGCTCTCGCTGCTATTGTTCTATGAAAACATTTACTGTCCTTACATCAGATGAACAACATTTTCTTGGAAAGTAATTCCTGTTGGAGATATTTCTTTTGAGTAATTCTTGCTGGTCAATGGAAGCGTGTTGCATGTCAAAACTTAGTTGATGAAATCGCATCCTGATTTTATCGGTGTTATAGTGCTTCTTCAAGCCAAATGGTAAGGTAGAGCTACTAGAACTAGAATATGGTGGAGCCATCTCTCCACAGTGCACATTGCAGGGTAATGTATCAATAAGGGCCGTCTCTCTTGTGGGTCATGTCACGAATGTTCTGTGTTTCAAAAATCACACACATTAGACATTCCTAGCCATCATTTTTCTTCACTTTCTTACACCAAAACTTATAGCAGATTTTCTGAGAATTGAAACTATTTGCAGATTGCATATTTAAAGTTTAGGCTCAAATTGTGTTTTGGATTGATATTGAAGTGAGGGTTTTAGATGAGAAAAGTGTTGAAGGATGGCTACGGACTAGATAAAGGATATTGGAACATTGGGAGATGTGGTTCAGGGAATTTGGGGATTTTGAGAAATTAGGTGTTAGGGTAGGTGGAAAATTCGGGAACTTTGCAAATTTTGGTTTTTAGGGTTTTGGGAAAATTGGAGAAATCAAGATTATTAGGTGTCGAGGGTTCAGGAAATTTTGAAATTTTACCTAACTGGGGTTCTAAGTTTGCTAGTTTCATTTTCATACAGGTACTATTGTAACTTTGTCATTGTTATGTAGAAGGTGGGAATAATCATGACAATCACCTGGTGTAGAAGTCATGAAATGGTGTGGTCCATTTGGTGAGTGGATCAGCCTGATTTTTGCGCCAGGTGATCACCATGATATTCCCACCTTTGGCATGACACACATGTCCTGTTCATAGGACACATTGGTGGGGAAAACGTAGTAGCATGTGAGTATTCTGGTGGCTGTATTTGGCCATTCCTCCATAAAACATTGTATGTTTTTTTTCTTTTTTTTTTTTAATAATCAGCATGGAGATTACAAGGAGAAATTGGAACTACTTGACAACTTGACATTCTCAGTTAACTCAGTTGAAAACATATCATCACTCCCATAGGTATGAAATTTTAAAAAAAAATGAATGGTACAGCCACTAGTCTCCTTGCCTATAAAACCAGGTAGAAAACTTTGGAGTCTTAATCATTGTATACATGATATTGATCTGAGTTTGACCTTACTTCTGGAGTTTCATCTCCGTCGGTGTAAGATTTCTATGATATTGTCAAATTGATTTCTGATTGGTTTAAATATTGTCGCATTAGTTTTGAGATCTTTCTTTGCCTGGGACAGAATGATTAAGGTGTCAAGCTTTGCTTTTGAGCTGCTTTTGGTATTCTGATGTAAAGATTGTGATTCCTATGTTCATCATGGTTTAGACTCAAATATAAAGTTTTGATGATCAGAACATTCAGAACCTCATATGATGATGTAGTTGTTCAACTTCTTGCTATTTGTATTTGCAGTGGGCTTTTGTTAAACAGATACATAAAATCAAATAACCGTTTGTATTTATGATGGGCTTGTGCTGTTACTGCAGATTTGACAGATCAAATAAGAAGGGTATATTAAATGGTTACTTTCTTTGGTTGGTATTTGGCCATGGATTTGGTGAGTCTCTTTGCATCCTGTTTCATTTCATGCTTCCATTTCTCCATCTTGGAATCATTTACAACCATTATTGTCACGCCCCAGACTCGGTAACCGAAATCACAAGGGACCCGATGGCCGGTTCTGGCCGTAACAGCCTCCATAGTATCTCATTCTTGGCTCCTGAGGCAGGTTCCGATCCTAGGATCCTATAAGGAGGATTTTCATTACAGTATAATCATTACCAATATGAGCATACCCAAGATCACAGCAAATACATCTGAGAATAACAAAGGAACACATCACAAAATCCACTAAGAATTTGAACTTTTACAATCATCCATAAGGTCCAAAAGGACATACATGAGATAAAAGGAGAAGAGGGAAAGGTCGGCAACACTGGAGTCCTCAAAAGCTTCGCTCTACTTCACGCGCTGCTGTTATGATGCCTGCCTAGAATCTCCTGCACGCATCAATCGTGCATAAGCTTATAGAAGCTTAGAGGGTGGTGAAAGTATGTGACAATGGTGCACAGAAAAATAGTAGGAGATGCAAGAAGGGAAATGTGCTCAATGAAAAAATCACTAACCTTATCAAGGCTTATCATGAATATGATGCAATGAGTACTGGATGTTAAACCAAGGCAATGCATGAAGGGGGCTTGTACAACTAATGCTAATGCGATGCAAGTAATGTCAGTGCTCATATCCAAATCATAAGTCAAGTACATTTCCAATCATAAGGAAATCACCAGGGTCCATTACACTGTTGAATGACTGTCGCTCTACAGACCCCGCACAGTCAAACGAGCATAAGAGACCTCACTACCCGCCTGTGGACAACCAATCACCAACAAGGCCTGATGGTAGCGAACCCATTTACGAGCTGGTCAGACTCAGCCTAGCAATGCCCACTACACACCAGGCAGGTAAGGCCACACCCCTATCCAACCGACTACACGACAGTGGGAGTCGCAGCCTAACGGTATAAGGCCCTCGTACGCTCATGTATTTCACCCGGTCACGGCGTTGGAGCAGATCCTTGGTACCATGGAAGTTTTGAAAATTTCACCCATGGGCATCGTATGCACCCGGTATGCTCAACTAATATTTTCGATATCCACACATACGACCATCCATGAATATCCCTGTGGAGGTAAGGCCCTGATGAAGTAAGGGCAGATATCCACATGCTATGCAATGCCAGATGCATGAATCACACAATCACCCATGCATCAATCCCAAGCATTCATCTCTCAGGGAGATACCAACATTTCCTACACAATGCCACAACCATGGCCAATCATTCCTCAACTAAGCATGCATATGATGTGTATGAGAGTGGGCCATGAAGATGAATAGGGGTGCCAATACGGTGGAGATGAACTCTCTACCTAACCATGAAGGGTCTAGGTACTTAACTAATTCTTCATAAGGAATACAACCTCTAGTGGGGGCCCATATACCTGGGGTAGCCCACAAGACTAAGGAGAACAATGGTATGGGCCTAAATAGTGAGATGGCTTAGCAAGGTTCTATGGTGGGCCTTTAACCACCCATAGAAGCCCATGGACCTACCTTAAGGCCACCAACGTGGACATCCAACCATAATTGGTCCCTAAGAGGTAGCCCATCTCTAATTGATCATAAATCAAGGACCAAGGCCCATGCAACATCAAAAATAAGAAATGAGCAGCCATAATTATACCACAACACTCATGTTGGGCTTCAGAAAGGGCGGCCCAAGGCCTACCCAAAATATGAGTTCAAGGGGAACACACATAACCCAACTCATATATACCACTATGGGCCCATAAGGGAAAGGTTAGGGCCCAACATAAAGGCCACTAATCCCATATATTATGGTGGCCTAGTGGGCGGCCCATTGCTCAAACCACATGGGCAATGTTATGCTCTTAGTCAAGTAAGTTGGGCCTACAACTCGGCCCAAGTATAAAGTTGATTTGATGGGTAATCAAGGGCCCATCTACTTGTGTAATCTGTCCCACTAACCCAACATAATAGTATAGTAAAATGGCCCAATAGTTCAATGGGTCTATCTGGAAAGTTCCAACCCAATTGGGCCTAAAGAGTTCAACAACTAGATACATTCATGGACCCAATTAAATTTAACTGTGGTAGGCCGCAAAAGTGCATTTATTAAGCCCAAAATTTAAGAAAACTAAAGGTATAAGTTATCTCCTCTAATACCTTCATAAATGTGGTGGGCCTCACTCCTCAAAATTTCAGCCCAAGTCCAAGCATAATTATAACATGTTATTGTCCTAAATTTGGGCACTCCATTGGAGTGGGCCCAAGGCCTCTAAAACTCTGAAAATTGAGGGCCATGGCCCCTCATCATGCATACAATGAGAGAAAACCCAAAAATATGGCCCACCATCAAGAGAAATATTTTTGAATTTTAGTTTTTATCAAGCATATTGCTGGACTGCACAACAGAAAAATTGGGAGTCCAGCCATCTTGGACCATTTTTTTTGGATGCCCTAAAGGGGTCATTTGAGGCTGAAATTTTACAGAGTGATACTTCCATATGTGGGCCACACTCCCACAAAATTTCAGAATTTTTTAGATAATTATAAGTATTTTAATTAGTTTAAACAAAATAGACTGTCCATGAAATCGGACAGACCTGAACGTCCCAACATGGTGGGCCAGTCCGGCCCTTGCCACGGTTTGTACAGGGGTCCATTGGCCCTAAAATTTGGTAGGTGGGTCCTACCATGAGTAGATCACATCCCTACAAAATTTTAAAATTTTTAGACACCTATAAATATTTTAATTCATTTGGATAAATCAATCTGTCCTAAAAATCAGACTGATCTGGACACTATATTATAGTGGGTCAGTCCAGCCACCAGTATGGTACGTATAGGTGTCCTTTGGTCCCAAAATTTTGTAAGTGGGTCCTAACTTGAGTAGACCACCCCTGAATAAATTTTTATAATTTTTAAACACCCATAGATATTTTAATAAATTTTAGAAATCCAACTGTCCATGGTGGAATGTTGTTGGAATAGTGTAGAAAATTCAGACTGTCCACCTCACTTGGACCATACCTTTGCGACCTCAATCAAGGTCAGATGGAGCTGAAATTTAGGAAACATCAAGATGAGATCCCCACCTTTCATAAAAGTATATTTGATGGGTACAAAAGGTTTCCTAATCAGTCCCAATTTCAAGTCCAAGTCCAAAAAAAAAAAAATCTGTCCAGAAATTTCTGGACAGCAATGCATGCATGGAATAAAACAAATTTATGGGCCTATTAAGGAAGGGATTGGCCCATAAATTGGGTGTCATGGCCCACCCTAGTGGGTCCCACAATTTTCCAGAACAAACCCTCAAATTTCTACCCTTACAAGAACATTTAAGGTGACAAAAAGAGGCATCTAAACTATGGTGTAGGTTGAGTATAGATGTCCTTTTCTTCCTAGGCTTTTTCTTTTGGGCAATCCAGGCCCACTAAGTGGACCACACATAATATCATCAGATTTCTAACTAAGGAAAGAGAAGGAAGAGCATCCGGCCATCAGGGGAGGGTTCTGCCACTATTAAGCCGTCCCCACACAATCACAACCACAAATAATAATATAAACACGTTGTACAACTAGATCTTATGATGCGTGGCTTAGATTTTTAAAATGAGTGGTTGGGATGCCATCCCAGCCACATGCAATGGCCTAGATGACCCATCATACTTAGAAAAATAAGAGAAACCCACATGCAAGGGGTCCATCAAGGGAAGAATCCCATGCATGGACATGCATGTACAATGTGGGCCTCATGGCCACATCTAGATGGTTGTGTAAGATCTCTGTCATTAATTGGTGGGTCCTACACATCCAAATGAGAGAGAGAAAAGAGATTACATAAGGAGAGAAAAGATTTACTTGATGAAGAAAGCACCCACCTCAAAGATGACCACCAAACTTTCACACTAAGGTCCTTTAGCACCAAGGGAGATGGATCAATGGTGGAGATGAGGTTTCAAGGGTTAGATAGTGGGGGATTAAGGAGGAAGGTGGCTGGAAAAATGGAGAAAAATGGGCTGGAGAAATGGAGGAAAATTGCTAGAGAAGAAGAGAAGAGAGAGAGAAATGAGAGGGAAAGAGAGGGAAAATCTTTTTTAAGGAAAGTAATCATTAACCTATGGTGATACAAATAATGTTGCTAGGGTAGGTTAGGTGTGGGTGGTATGTGAGGTCTTGGTAGTGTGAGTTATGGAGATTTAGGTGGTGTGTGCAGTGTGTGTTGGAACTTGTACAAAAGAGGGAGTGTGGGCCACATGTACCACTCCAAGGTGGGTCACATGATTGAAATCAAGGGTCATAGAATGAAACGTACACAACTTATGATCCACATATCGGGTGGACGCACAAGACGCGGCGTTGGAACCGCGGTAACAATGCAGTCACAATGGCATAAATCTCAGCTCGATCCAAGTCGGGTCTACATGACCGGACTCAAGGATGACCGCAACACTATCTGAGGGTCGCGGGTTATCGAAATTCAACCGATAGGACCGCGAGACCACAAGAAATGAAATGCACACTTACACACACACATGCACACATGCAAACTTGGGTCGGGTCTCATAATTATTCCTTTATGTTCTATAAAATAGTTGATGGTTCTAATGATCACAGCTATCAGTTTTTGTTGTGATTCTGATTAGGGATCTGTATAATATAAGGTAGGCCAATTGAGTATATTGGTAATGGAGGAAGTATAGATTTTTTTTCCATAATAGATATTCCCCTTTCTCTTGACACTTTCATGTTCTTATATATATATATATATATATATATATATATATATATATATATATATATATAATGTATAAGTATATAAGGCAGGCCAATTAGAAAAGAATGTATGGATGTCGTGAATCCGACTAAAAGCCATCATGTTTGGCACTATGTAACTGTGTCTCCAGCAACTATACACTTATCAGCATCCAAGACTCCAAGGTACGTGGATTCTAAGACCTCTGCAAGGTTTGGATAATATAGTGAATTTTTTGTACTTTATCTGTGATCTAAATTATTTCTTAACCATTAGCTTTTTTTTTCTTTTCTTTTCATATTAGGGACATCCTGAAAATGCAGTGAGTATCTCTGGTTTTATGGTTTTATTTGTACATTCCTGTATTGATTACTCAAGCATGACGGTTATGTGTATTCTTTCAGGTGGATGTTGCATGTGGGAGGATTGGAGCTGCATATTTCAGATTCAAGCATCTGGTATGTCTCTTGTCAAGAACGCACATATGTAGTTATCATTGTGGTTACAGTTATTCATTATGTGACAGGTTTTCAGGTGAGATGAATGAGTTTCAAAACAAAACAGTCTACGATTTTGAGAAGCGATTTCCAATGCCATTTTATGTGTAAATGCATATTTCAGATTCAAGCATCTGGTATGTCTCTTGTCAAGAATGCGCATGATTGGAGTGGCTTGGCCATTTGGACAGGCCGTATTTATAAACCGATGCTCAAAATTGATGGAACAGACCCGGATGTGCGTCGGAGCTATCCGGAAGAGCAGGGGTCTCTGGAAGGTGGGAACTGCTGTTATGACCATGATGAAGCTGTCCATTTCCTATGGACGGCATTGGAAGGGCCTGACCATTTGGACAGGCCGTGTTTATGTATTTTCTTAAAAATAATGGAGCAGACCCGGATGTGCGTCGGAGCTATCCGGATGAGCGGTGGTCCCTGGAAGGTGGGAACCACTGTTATGACCATGATGAAGCTGTTCATTTTCTATGGACGACATTGGAAGGGCCTGGGCATTTGGACAGGGCATGTTTATATTTGTATTTGCAGGGACCACACCCTTAACCTAAACCTGAACCCATTCTCAAATCTAAAAACCTATAACCTGAACCTAAACCTTAACCTAAAATTGAAAACCCAAACTTAGACCTAAACTTGAAAACCCAACCTAATCTTAACTCCCTAACCTAAACCGAAACCTAAAGTTGAAAATCCAAACTTAAACCCAATCCCGAACCTAAACCCGATTTCTTAAACCTAAACCACAACCAATTCTCAAATCCAAAAACCTATAACCTAAACCAAAACCTATAACCTAAACCCGAACCCATTCTCAAATCCTAAAACCTATAACCTAAACCAAAACCAAAACCTAAAACCTAAACCCGAACCCATTCTCAAATCCCAAAACCTATAACCTAAATCGAAACCTTAACCTAATCCTATAACCTATAACCTATAACCTAAACCAAAACCTATAACCTCAACCCGAACCCATTTTCAAATCCTATAACCTATATAACCTAAACCAAAACCTAAAACCTATAACCTAAACCAAAACCAAAACCTATAGCCTAAACCCGAACCCATTCTCAAATCCAAAAACCTATAACCTAAACCTAAACCTTAACCTAAACCGTTAACCTATAACCTAAACTAAAACCAAAACCTATAACCTAAACCCGAACCCATTATCAAATCCCAAAACCTATAACCTAAACCGAAACCAAAACCTATAATCTAAACCCGAACCCATTCTCAAATCCTAAAACCCAAACCTAAACCTAAAACCAAAACCTAAACCTATAACCTAAACTTAAATCCCTAAACTTAAACCTAAGCCTAATCCTATAAGTTAAACTCAAATCCCTAAACCTTAACTTATAACCTAACCCAAACCTATACATATAACCTAAAACTATTCTCAAATCCCAAAACCTATAACCTAAACCTAACCATTCCCTAAACCTATAACTTAAACTCAAATCCCTAAACCTAAACCTAAACCTATAACCTAAACTCAAATCCCTAAACCTTAACCAATAACCTAACCTAAACCTATACTTATAACCTAAAACTATTCCCAAGTCCCAAAACCTATAACCTAAACTCAATTCCCTAAACCTAAACCTACACCTAATCCTAATCTCAACTCCCTAACCTAAACCTAAACCTAAACTTGAAAATGCAAACTTAAACCTAATCCCGAACCTGAACGTGATTTCCTAAACCTAAACCATAACCCATTCTCAAATCCAAAAACCTATAACTTAAAACCTAAACCTATAACCTAAACCCGAACCCATTCTCAAATCTCAAAATCTATAACCTAAGCCAAAACCAAAACCTATAACCTAAACCCGAACCCATTCTCAAATCCCAAAATCTATAACCTAAACCAAAACCAAAACCTATAACCTAAACTCAAACCCATTCTCAAATCTCAAAGCCTATAACCTAAACCCATAACCTATAACCTAAATCAAAACCTAAACCTAAACCTAAAACTTATAACATATAACCTAAACCAAAACCTATAACCTAAACCAAAACCAAAACCTATAGCCTAAACCTGAACCCATTCTCAAATCCAAAAATCTATAACCTAAACCTAAACCTTAACCTAAACCATTAACCTATAACCTAAATCAAAACCTATAACCTAAACCCAAACCCATTATCAAATCCCAAAACCTATAACCTAAACCCAAACCAAAACCTATAACCTAAACCCGAACCCATTCTCAAATCCCAAAACCCAAACCTAAACCTAAACCTAAACCTAATCCTATAACCTAAACTCAAATCCCTAAACCTTAACATATAACCTAACCTAAACGTATACTTATAACCTAAAACTATTCTCAAATCCCAACACCTATAACCTAAACCTAACCTTTCCCTAAACCTATAACCTAAACTCAATTCCCTAAACCTAAACTTGTAACCTAACCCAAACCTATACTGATAACCTAAAACTATTCCCAAATCCCAAAACCTATAACCTAAACCTAACCTTTCCCTAAACCTATAACCTAAACACAATTTCCTAAACCTAAACCTACACCTAATCCTAATCTCAACTCCCTAACCTAAACCTAAACCTAAACTTGAAAATCCAAACTTAAACCCAATCCTGAACCTAAACCCGATTTCCTAAACCTAAACCATAACCCATTCTTAAATCCAAAAACCTATAACCTAAACCTAAACCAAAACCAAAATCTATAACCTAAACCCGAACCCATTCTCAAATCCCAAAACCTATAACCTAAACCAAAACCAAAACCAAAACCTACAACCTAAACCCGAACCCATTCTCAAATCCCAAAACCTATAACCTAAACCAAAACTAAAACCTATAATTTAAACCTGAACCCATTCTCAAATCCCAAAACCTATAACCTAAATCGAAACCTTAACCTAAACCTATAACCTATAACCTAAACCAAAACCAAAACCAAAACCTATAACCTCAACCCGAACCCATTCTCAAATCCTATAACCTATAACCTAAACCTAAACCTAAACCTAAAACCTATAACCTAAACCAAAACCAAAACCTATAGCCTAAACCCAAACCCATTCTCAAATCCAAAAACCTATAACCTAAACCTAAACCTTAACCTAAACCGTTAACCTATAACCTAAATCAAAACCTATAACCTAAACCAAAACCAAAACCTATAACCTAAACCCGAACCCATTATCAAATCCCAAAACCTATAACCTAAACCCGAACCCATTCTCAAATCCCAAAACCCAAACCTAAACCTAAACCTAAACCTAAAACCTAAACCTAAACCTATAACCTAAACTCAAATCCCTAAACCTAAACCAAAACCTAATCCTATAACCTAAACTCAAATCCCTAAACCTTAACCTATAACCTAACCTAAACCTATACATATAACCTAAAACTATTCTCAAATCCCAAAACCTATAACCTAAACCTAACCTTTCCCTAAACCTATAACCTAAACTCAAATCCCTAAACCTAAACCTAAACCTATAACCTAAACTCAAATCCCTAAACCTTAACCTATAACCTAACCTAAACATATACTTATAACCTAAAACTATTCTCAAATCCCAAAACCTATAACCTAAACTCAATTCCCTAAACCTAAACCTACACCTAATCTTAATCTCAACTCACTAACCTAAACCTAAACCTAAACTTGAAAACTCAAACTTAAACCCAATACCGAACCTGAACCTGATTTCCTAAACCTAAACCATAACCCATTCTCAAGTATAAAAACCTATAACCTAAACCTAAACCAAAACCAAAACCTATAACCTAAACCCAAACCCATTCTCAAATCCCAAAACCTATAACCTAAACCAAAACCAAAACCTACAACCTAAACCCGAACCTATTCTCAAATCCCAAAACCTATAACCTAAACCAAAACCAAAACCTATAACCTAAACTCGAACCCATTCTCAAATCCCAAAACCTATAACCTAAACCTAAACCTAAACCTTAACCTAAACCCATAACCTATAACCTAAATCAAAACCTAAACCTAAACCTAAACCTAAACCTAAACCTATAACCTATAACCTAAACCAAAACCTATAACCTAAACCAAAACCCATTCTCAAATCTAAAAATCTATAACCTAAACCTAAACCTTAACCTAAACCATTAACCTATAACCTAAATCAAAACCTATAACCTAAACCAAAACCAAAACCTATAAGCTAAACCCGAACTCATTATCAAATCCCAAAACCTATAACCTAAACCGAAACCAAAACCTATAACCTAAACCTGAACCCATTCTCAAATCCCAAAACCCAAACTTAAACCTAAACCTAAACCTAATCCTATAACCTAAACTCAAATCCCTAAACCTTAAACTATAACCTAACTTAAACCTATACTTATAACCTAAAAATATTCTCAAATCCCAAAACCTATAACCTAAACCTAACCTTTCCCTAAACCTATAACCTAAAATCAATTCCCTAAACCTAAACCTAAACTTATAACCTAAACTCAAATCCCTAAACCTAAACCTATAACCTAAACCTATAACCTAACCTAAACCTATACTTATAACCTAAAACTATTCTCAAATCCCGAAACCTATAACTTAAACCTAACCTTTCCCTAAACCTATAACCTAAACACAATTCCCTAAACCTAAACCTACACCTAATCCTAATCTCAACTCCCTAACCTAAACCTAAACTCAATTCCCTAAACTTAAACCTACACCTAATCCTAATCTCAACTCCCTAACCTAAACCTAAACCTAAACTTGAAAACCCAAACTTAAACCCAATCTTGAACTTGAACCCGATTTCCTAAATCTAAACCATAACCCATTCTCAAATCCAAAAACCTATAACCTAAACCTAAACCAAAACCAAAACCTATAACCTAAACCCGAACCCATTCTCAAATCCCAAAACCTATAACCTAAATCAAAACCAAAACCTATAACCTAAACCCGAACCCATTCTCAAATCCTAAAACCTATAACCTAAACCTAAACCTATAACCTAAACCTAAACCTATAACCTATAACCTAAACCAAAACCTATAACCTAAACCAAAACCAAAACCTATAACTTAAACCCGAACCCATTCTCAAATCCCAAAACCTATAACCTAAACCTAAACCTATAACTTATAGCCTAAACCAAAACCTATAACCTAAACCAAAACCAAAACCAAAACCTATAACCTAAACCCGAACTCATTCTTAAATCTCAAAACCTATAACCTAAACCTAAACCTTACCATAAACCTATAACCTATAACATAAATCAAAACCTATAACCTAAACCAAAACCAAAACCAAAACTTATAACCTAAACTCGAACCCATTCTCAAATCCAAAAACCTATAACCTAAACCTATAATACATAACCTAAACCAAAACCTATAACCTAAACCAAAACCAAAACCTATAACCTAAACCCGAACCCATTCTCAAATCTCAAAACCTATAACCTAAGCCTAAACCTTAACCTAATCCTATAACCTAAACTCAAATCCCTAAACCTTAACCTATAACCTAACTTAAACTTATACTTCTAACCTAAAACTATTCCCAAATCCCAAAACTTATAACCTAAACCTAACCTTTCCCTAAATCTATAACCTAAACTCAATTCCCTAGAGCTAAACGACCTACACCTAATCCTAATCGCAACTCCCTAACCTAAACCTAAACCTAAACTTGAAAACCCAAACTTAAACTCAATCTCGAACCTGAACCCGATTTCCTAAACCTAAACCATAACCCATTCTCAATTTCCTAAAGCTATAACAACCTATAACCTAAACTTAAACCTAAACCTAATCTTAACCTAAACCTATAAACTTTTCCTAAACCTTTAACCTAAACATAAACTTAAAACCTAAATGTATTATCAAATTCTTAAACCCAAACCTACACCTAATCCTAATCTCAACTCCTTAACCTAAACCTAAACTTGAAAACTCAAACTTAAACCCGATCCCGAATCCGAACCCGATTTCCTAAATCTAAACCTTAACCTATAATCAAGTTCCCAAAAGCTATAACCTATAACCTAAACCTAAACCTATAACCTAAACCTAAACCTTAACCTAAACCTAAACCTATAACCTTAACCTAAACCAAAACCTATAACCTATAACCTAAACTTAATTATAACCTATAGCCTAACCTTAACCTAAACCTATAACTTAAACCTAAACCAAAACCTATAATCATATGGTGAGACCATTTCTTTTGTGTCAATTTCATTCCCTTTTAGTTTTTTTTTAATTCATTAAGAAAAAAAAAGTGGTTATACATGATGCACTTCTTTCACTTTGTCTTTCTTTTCCCCAATGGGCATTCTAATTTATGAATGACATGACTGTTTGTAGGATGATGGAATATACAAAGCTGTTGAAATTTCAGGATGAAGTCGAGCACATTTCTCTAATGAAGCCAAAGATTTGTATTTTCAGCATTATTGTAATTGTAATTGATTGAATGAATTGGATTGTAATTGATTGAATGAAGAATTGTAATTGTAACTGATTGAATGAAGGATTGTAATTAATTGTAATTGAATAAATAAATGATTGTACAGGTGGTAATTAAATGAACAAATGATTATATATAATTTTTAATATACAAAATAGCTACAAATATTGACCGTAGCCACTAATCTGACAGGTGTAGCCTTTTCAATTTTGGCATATTGCTACAGACTTTTAGCTACAAATAATATCCGTAGTTGTTTGAAGTTTTCGCTACAGATATAATTGCTACGGATTATATCTATAGCTGTTGTAACCTATAACTACGGATTAAATCCATAGCCATAGGTTTCAGACCTATTATTACAGCACCTATGACTACGGTTGTGCCACGAACTAGCTACGGACTAAAACTGTAGCCATAGCCATAGGTCTATGGCTACGGATTTTATCCGTAGCCTTTGCCCTTTTTTTGGGTAGTGTTCAGTCATTATCACTGATTATATACTTCATTTCCTCAAATCTTACTTATGAAAAAACTCATTCATTACTTAATGAAATTGACCGAGTTCTCTCTCAATATCATTGTACTCAGTCGATTTCATCAAGTACAATGATACTTAAACAGAACTCGATCAATTTCACTATACTCAGTCAATTTCACCAAGTACAGTGATATTCAAGGACCTACATTTACTCCCGCTGAGGCTCCCACGAAAACACGTACACACCCATGTCCGATGGACTACAGAAGGACTTAATTTATTTCATATACAATAGCTAAAGTGATGCTGGACATGAAATTAAATATGACATACAAGAGTTCAAGCTTTAAATTATACCAATTTTAAACAATCATAAAATTCCACATCCTACATACGATCAAATATTCGAAAAGGGGAATCTATGGGGGTCCAAGCCTACACAAGTTTAAGGCCGGATCAAATAAAATTATAAACCATACAAGCTCAAAGGAGTGTAAGATTCATCCATTCTTGCAAGGGATTGTTCCTAAATTCAAGAGATTCACCATGTTTCAATTTGAGGGAAAATCTAGGGTTTGTAAAATTAGGGATAATTGGGATTTGGGATTCTTTAGGGTTAATGTAACACCCCGAATTTTGGCCAATCTGAGATTTGACGTCCTTAGGCAATGGGTCAATTAAAACACCTGAAAAATTGCTTAGAACCCAATTCCATAGCCAAAGAAACCACTTAGAATCAATTCCTTTAGAAAATATGACTAAGTTAGCTAGTGCAACGTTAGAATAGCTGGGAAATGGTCCTTGATCACTTTAAATACGTTATACAAGGCCCAAAGCGAGTGGAACCAAGGGTGCTATAATGCTCTAAAACCTCGGACCAAACTCTAAGCAGGTTTGTTCTCTGGACCACTTTGAAACTTTGTATTGGATCTAGACCGCGCGTCGTAAGTCAGATGCCTACCATCTTAGACCGTTATGACCACTTAGCTGGGCTTGGCAATCGTTTCGAATATCAAGTCCAACTGACGATCACAGGCTATTTCATTGAGCCCGGACCGAAGAGAGTGTGAATAGGGACATAGTTGGAATTTCAAATTCAAATCTGGCACACAAATTTGACGCATCAGTATTAAGCATTCTGACCGTCAGAATACAGCCAAATTACACCCTTGGATCAGGAAAAATTTCTATTACATATCACGAGACTTATAGGTCTGATCTTGGTGCGGTGACCGTTAAACTGAAACTGGGCCGCCACGTGCGATCTGGGAACCCTACCGGCCTGAAATCTGGATGCGTGCTAGATCCAGTATGCATGAGCTTAAGTCCGACCGCATTTGGCCAGGGGACCTTCAGAAATGCCCTTTTGGACTGAAACGGCCCCGATTTGGTTAGGCACCAAGTAAACATTGTTCCCAAGCCTATTTTGGGCATGTTGTAGGCTATAAAAGGGGTTGAAACCCTCACTCCTCTCTTCCATCCGAATTTGAGAGAAACCCTAGCTTGGGAGAGAGAAAAAGGTGGGAGATTGTGAGAGTGTGGGAGAGTTCTTCCTGCCACTTGTACTACGCGTTGCACGTGCTTAAGCAACACACCTCTACCGCTTTCCCGGCGATTCCACCGCGATCCTAGGTAAGTAAAAACCCTAAATAGTTGTTGATTTGAGTTTCCCTTGTTTCCATAGCGATGTAGCTTATAGATCTTGTGTATTAGGTTCTTTATTCGCCGTAGACGAAGCGTATACGCTCCGTTTCAATTTCCGAGTCTACAAGACATAAGGTGCGGATATTAGACACTTTGATTGACTGTTTCCAAAGCTTTCAATGTCGTTTAATAGTAGATTCTTGACGGCAACGCCGTTTGACATGTACAAAATGCTCTCTGTTTCCCGTTTTGTAAATTAACGAAGAATATGAGATTTAGGGCATTTTAGTCATTTGTAGGAAGTACTGTTTACATTCATATTTTGCTGATGTGATTGACATGGTTTGTTGTCGCATTAGGAAGTTAGGAATGCATGTATAATTAGTTTGGCGAAGAGATTCGCCTAGTTGCGCACTTTGGGTCGACATACTATATGTAGACTTAAGTGTGTAGTGTATGTGTTTGTATAAATGCTTGTATTAGTATGTATTGAATTAAATGATGTTATGTAGTGGTTTGAGAATGATTTCTTGATTAATATGCTGACCTAAATGATTTCCTACATGTTGACCATATGCATGATTCCATTACATGCATGGAATGTATGTGCTTGAAGATTTGCTTAAGTTGAATGCTATAACATGTGTTAACATGCTCACATGATTGTATTTCAATTCCAAAACCTTCGCATATATTGTTAATGTGATTTCATAGATGTGTGGGACTAGACTTAGTCCAGGCAGTCGGTAACCGAGCGAATTCATGGCTGACTGGTCATAGCCACGAACGACGCGTCGATGAACGTGATTCGTGTTTAGAGTTGGCGGCAGTGGTTAGGCCACGCGAAGTGTTTTATGCACTTCATGTCGTTCGACTTGAGATGCGATCGCGCTAGTCGAGCCCGTCAAGTAACCCGACTGGCCGATGTATGTTCACCTTGTATGAGTCATAACTGCTTGAACCTAGGGTACTGAACTTACCATTGTAAACCCTGTTAACCATGGTACCTTGATCCACGAAGACTCATGAGCCGGGCATGGTGGTATGGGACACCGTGGTCGAGCTGTCGGCCTACGCTGGGGCCACAAACCTCCCCGTAGTGACCAGTGAGCACCTAAACTCGTGAGCAGATTATGGTGGTATGGGACACTATATTCTAGCTGTCGGCCTACACTGATCAGGCGACGAGCCCTTTGTAGTGACCGCGAGCGTATTCTGAGTCCACGGGAGGCGACGACCCTTCCGTGCAGTAGAGTACAGTAGGCCTGTATTGATAAGGTGATGGGGGAGCGGAGCAACGAGTGCGTGCAACAGCCCTGGCAGCCCTTGCAGCGACCTACGAAATGTACATCGTATGAGATTACTAGGAGTGACGACCCTAGATAGGATCCGTGTTGGGATTGATACAAGGGAAGTACCTTAGTTTCCCAATCCTGCTGTTCGAATGGATTAATAACAACTTGGTAATCATATCACCATAGCATTGCATGTGCCTGGAAGATGTGGAGCACTCTAGGGAGTGTGGCATGCCGCGGTCGTAAGATGTTGCCGTATGAGGGTGATCGTCGGTGAGGGCATACATCACGTCATGTCATAATTGCATTAACAACAGTATTAGGATTGTTTGATTTACTGCGTTACTATTATCGCATGATTGATTTGTTAACATGTTAATCTTTGCTCTATTATTCCACTGAGTTAGCTACTCACTCCCACGTTACGGGACGGTGTTCCGGACACCCACCAGACCTTTTTGTGATTGCAGATGATGGCGCGGCCTGTGAGGCAGAGCCGGACTTGATGATGATGAGGAGGATCCCTCCTTTATGCGTGTTCTGATCGACGGGATTACAGGGAGGTTGATTAGATACTTTGACACTTGTCATTTTATATTTTTAGCGCACTCATGTATATTCATTTGGTTTACTTTTGAAGTATACATGTATGTGTATAACCTGGTAATATATTCACACTCTGGAGACATACAACAGTTTATATATGTTATACATACTATTACAGACTTCCGCTGGTTAATTTAACTGTCTCTGGAGTATGATATGCGGTTCTAGCTTAATCTCACTCATGTTTAATACATTATCACAGACAACATTCAATCATACATATCTATGTTGCATAAATAACATTTTGGAACTCGGGAGTTGGGTTTTTGCTCGACCCCCCGATTTTCGGGATGTTACAGATGGTATCAGAGCATGATTTGGATTAAACCGGGCCTGGGTTATGGTCACGCGACGTACGCTGTCGCTTCCTTTGACTTAGGTGGGTGCGAGAAGGGTCTAGAAACACGTCTAAGATCGCAGATTCGCCGATGGGCGAAGTCTATTAGGATCGATCGCAAGATCGAGTCCGTATCGCATCTAGGGTCGCGTAGAGCAACCCGAATAGCTCCTAGGTTGTAGGTAAGTGGGTTGAGCTGTTCTTTGAACAATTCTAAACCCGTTAATGTGAATCCTTGGGCCGTGGGACAACCACGACCCCTGTATTCAATCGCCAGGGCTTAAAAACCCCGTTTCACCGAAAATCTTCGAAATTCTTCCTCTCACCACCCCAATCTTCAATTATTTCTTATCCATTTCATATTAGGCATCAAACCTAATGTGAAAATAACACAAATTAGTACTTTCACAAAATTTTACAGTGAATAGTAAAATTTCATGAAAAATGGCCATAAGGCCATTCTAACTTCACTTTCTTTAGCAACTAATGGTTTAGATGGATGTACTAGATCCTTCTACCCCAAAATCATATGCTGCATGATAGGGTTTTGTATTCGGGATTGAAGATTGGACCCAAAAATCCTCGAATGGATGTTAAAAATGTATTGGCCTCCCTAGGGCAATCTACAATGAACTAGAGTGTGCAACATACCTTTTTGGAATCCCTAGGGCAAGAGGAATCCATCCCATATGGCCTCAGAGGCCAGTTTGCAACTTCACCGGCGATGCCATCGCCGGTTCGGCGATGCATCGCCGGCCGGCGAGCTCCGATGGGGCCGTCCTTCGGGCGCACCCCCTTAAACAGGGTCCACATCACCCCTATGCACCTCCCACCCCAAGAAAACCCCAAATAGGGGTACTTCCTTCACAAACAGCCCCTTCCCTAGCCCCATTTTCGTTTTTCAGCAACTATCTCTAAAAATCCGTGATTCCAAACCACCCTAGACCCATCCTTGGCCAAAACCGACCATCATCTATCACTTCTTTGGAGTTTGCAGCCCTTCCTCTTGGAGATTTCGTCATTTGGAGCTTCAAAAATGCCCAAATCGAGCTGAAATCGTGAGGCGCTCCATTCCCCTTTTTCATTCTCTTTTGTTTCTGAAAATACATCCTAGGGGAGCTTGAAACATCCCTCTACAACGCCTAGATCTCCCTTTTCTAGTTTGGTTAGCCATTTCCTTGCATTTTCCCCATTTTTCATGGCTATTGTTAAGCTGTTTTAGCCTTTTTCTCTCTTTTCACCATCCTCCCTCTCAATCCTATTTCTCCATTTTCTTTGCTTAAGGGATACTGAAAATATATGGCTGAGAGACCTCTAGTGAGCAACAGACAGTATTATACTCGACAGGGATAAAGAAGGTAAGTCGGGACTGTGGTAAAGTCCTTTGGTAGAGTTAGGCATCTATGCCTTTGCCCTGTAGATTCTTTGATTTTTGTTTTAAGGATTTCGGTGTTTTGTTGTTGTTAGGTTTAGTGAAGTTACAGGTAGAAACTGTGTTTGTGTTGTGGTTTGGCCTTATCATAGCCGAATTTTGTTGAATGAAATGCATGCCGATTCATTTTGTGGTGAGGTATTGTCCCTAGATTGGGAGTATTATAACTCCCTGAGATCCAGCCTACAAATTAATTTTTATCCCCACCCACCCTCCTACCAAGCATACCACATCCAATCCTGCCATGGGACTAGGAATGCAGTTCCATTTAATACCACTAAGCGCTACCGGCCACATAGGCTCTAGGTGTTTTGGTTCTAGTGTTAGCACTCCTAGATTTGAAGGGTCTGACGACATAAGAAATCCAATTCCATTTAGACAATTTTGATCCTAAGCGATAGAGCAATTCCCTGTATTAGAGATGGTATGAAACCGTCTAGTGTATAGGCTTAGGTCTTGAATTATAGCGAATGAAATACAGACTAGCCTACTAGTTACCTTAAGTAGTGTACAGCCTGTATATGCTAAGGACTTGTAGGTTAGATTTGGTTGAAGTAGAACCTTATTCCTTCGACAGATCCCCTTATGACTTATAGACTTCTGTTGTTGCCCATAGGAAGGAACCATTCACTCTCAGGGAACATTTATAAATCCCTCAGATTGAACTTAGAATGGACTAGCACGCCCCTTAGAATTGCCATCCCCAAGGGTTTATTGCATTCGGGAACGCAGAGTAAAGGAACTGCATATACGCGATGTATTCGCGGTTTGAATCGACTTCTTAATCCTAGTGGTTCCCAATAAATCCAATGCTCTGATCAAGCAGAAGATCGGCATCGACTCGGATTAAGAATTGATACAATAAATCTTCTGTTCTAGCTAGACAGAAAGTCTATGTATCCGGCTCAGACCTACTACATAACCTTTATTCTGTGATGGCCCAACCACCTACAACCAAACGGGATCACATTGCCTTTTGGGAAATGGCGAGGACTTAAAGCCAGTAGAGAATTAGGCATCTTGCCACCAACTCATACCTGCCCCTGACCTTAACCACAATAGATATTAGGCTCATCTCTATGATCATAGATACCAATGCCATAGAACGCATCATTAGCAAAGGAAAACCACTGTAATGAGAGGTTGTTCCCAATTTATGTCAAGGATAGCCCCTAAGTTGCACTTCGTTCCGATATACGGAGCGATGCATAGATTCTTGAATTTAAGTAAAACCAAGTTTTAAGGGGGGTAGAACGTATGGAGTCCAATCCGGTTAGGTTAGTCAACGCTCCCATTCGATTAGAGTGGCGCAGCGGAAGCGTGGTTAGGCTCTTCCCCACTGGCCCAAGATCGAAACATTTGATTTAGGTTATATGTACGGTTAGGTTATTAAGTAGAATTTGAACCTTCCTTAGAATGTCAATACTAAAGTCCCTCTAGGTACTCCTTGCCGTTCGCCAATGTCGGGGACGACATTGTGTTTTAAGGGGGGTAGATTGTAACACCCCGGATTTTGGCCAATCTGAGATTTGACGTCCTTAGGCAATGGGTCAATTAAAACACCTGAAAAATTTCTTAGAACCCAATTCCATAGCCAAAGAAACCACTTAGAATCAATTCCTTTAGAAAATATGACTAAGTTAGCTAGTGCAACGTTAGAATAGCTGGGAAATGGTCCTTGATCACTTTAAATACGTTATACAAGGCCCAAAGCGAGTGGAACCAAGGGTGCTATAATGCTCTAAAACCTCGGACCAAACTCTAAGCAGGTTTGTTCTCTGGACCACTTTGAAACTTTGTATTGGATCTAGACCGCGCGTCGTAAGTCAGATGCCTACCATCTTAGACCGTTATGACCACTTAGCTGGGCTTGGCAATCGTTTCGAATATCAAGTCCAACTGACGATCACAGGCTATTTCATTGAGCCCGGACCGAAGAGAGTGTGAATAGGGACATAGTTGGAATTTCAAATTCAAATCTGGCACACAAATTTGACGCATCAGTATTAAGCATTCTGACCGTCAGAATACAGCCAAATTACACCCTTGGATCAGGAAAAATTTCTATTACATATCACGAGACTTATAGGTCTGATCTTGGTGCGGTGACCGTTAAACTGAAACTGGGCCGCCACGTGCGATCTGGGAACCCTACCGGCCTGAAATCTGGATGCGTGCTAGATCCAGTATGCATGAGCTTAAGTCCGACCGCATTTGGCCAGGGGACCTTCAGAAATGCCCTTTTGGACTGAAACGGCCCCGATTTGGTTAGGCACCAAGTAAACATTGTTCCCAAGCCTATTTTGGGCATGTTGTAGGCTATAAAAGGGGTTGAAACCCTCACTCCTCTCTTCCATCCGAATTTGAGAGAAACCCTAGCTTGGGAGAGAGAAAAAGGTGGGAGATTGTGAGAGTGTGGGAGAGTTCTTCCTGCCACTTGTACTACGCGTTGCACGTGCTTAAGCAACACACCTCTACCGCTTTCCCGGCGATTCCACCGCGATCCTAGGTAAGTAAAAACCCTAAATAGTTGTTGATTTGAGTTTCCCTTGTTTCCATAGCGATGTAGCTTATAGATCTTGTGTATTAGGTTCCTTATTCGCCGTAGACGAAGCGTATACGCTCCGTTTCAATTTCCGAGTCTACAAGACATAAGGTGCGGATATTAGACACTTTGATTGACTGTTTCCAAAGCTTTCAATGTCGTTTAATAGTAGATTCTTGACGGCAACGCCGTTTGACATGTACAAAATGCTCTCTGTTTCCCGTTTTGTAAATTAACGAAGAATATGAGATTTAGGGCATTTTAGTCATTTGTAGGAAGTACTGTTTACATTCATATTTTGCTGATGTGATTGACATGGTTTGTTGTCGCATTAGGAAGTTAGGAATGCGTGTATAATTAGTTTGGCGAAGAGATTCGCCTAGTTGCGCACTTTGGGTCGACATACTATATGTAGACTTAAGTGTGTAGTGTATGTGTTTGTATAAATGCTTGTATTAGTATGTATTGAATTAAATGATGTTATGTAGTGGTTTGAGAATGATTTCTTGATTAATATGCTGACCTAAATGATTTCCTACATGTTGACCATATGCATGATTCCATTACATGCATGGAATGTATGTGCTTGAAGATTTGCTTAAGTTGAATGCTATAACATGTGTTAACATGCTCACATGATTGTATTTCAATTCCAAAACCTTCGCATATATTGTTAATGTGATTTCATAGATGTGTGGGACTAGACTTAGTCCAGGCAGTCGGTAACCGAGCGAATTCATGACTGACTGGTCATAGCCACGAACGACGCGTCGATGAACGTGATTCGTGTTTAGAGTTGGCGGCAGTGGTTAGGCCACGCGAAGTGTTTTATGCACTTCATGTCGTTCGACTTGAGATGCGATCGCGCTAGTCGAGCCCGTCAAGTAACCCGACTGGCCGATGTATGTTCACCTTGTATGAGTCATAACTGCTTGAACCTAGGGTACTGAACTTACCATTGTAAACCCTGTTAACCATGGTACCTTGATCCACGAAGACTCATGAGCCGGGCATGGTGGTATGGGACACCGTGGTCGAGCTGTCGGCCTACGCTGGGGCCACAAACCTCCCCGTAGTGACCAGTGAGCACCTAAACTCGTGAGCAGATTATGGTGGTATGGGACACTATATTCTAGCTGTCGGCCTACACTGATCAGGCGACGAGCCCTTTGTAGTGACCGCGAGCGTATTCTGAGTCCACGGGAGGCGACGACCCTTCCGTGCAGTAGAGTACAGTAGGCCTGTATTGATAAGGTGATGGGGGAGCGGAGCAACGAGTGCGTGCAACAGCCCTGGCAGCCCTTGCAGCGACCTACGAAATGTACATCGTATGAGATTACTAGGAGTGACGACCCTAGACAGGATCCGTGTTGGGATTGATACAAGGGAAGTACCTTAGTTTCCCAATCCTGCTGTTCGAATGGATTAATAACAACTTGGTAATCATATCACCATAGCATTGCATGTGCCTGGAAGATGTGGAGCACTCTAGGGAGTGTGGCATGCCGCGGTCGTAAGATGTTGCCGTATGAGGGTGATCGTCGGTGAGGGCATACATCACGTCATGTCATAATTGCATTAACAACAGTATTAGGATTGTTTGATTTACTGCGTTACTATTATCGCATGATTGATTTGTTAACATGTTAATCTTTGCTCTATTATTCCACTGAGTTAGCTACTCACTCCCACGTTACGGGACGGTGTTCCGGACACCCACCAGACCTTTTTGTGATTGCAGATGATGGCGCGGCCTGTGAGGCAGAGCCGGACTTGATGATGATGAGGAGGATCCCTCCTTTATGCGTGTTCTGATCGACGGGATTACAGGGAGGTTGATTAGATACTTTGACACTTGTCATTTTATATTTTTAGCGCACTCATGTATATTCATTTGGTTTACTTTTGAAGTATACATGTATGTGTATAACCTGGTAATATATTCACACTCTGGAGACATACAACAGTTTATATATGTTATACATACTATTACAGACTTCCGCTGGTTAATTTAACTGTCTCTGGAGTATGATATGCGGTTCTAGCTTAATCTCACTCATGTTTAATACATTATCACAGACAACATTCAATCATACATATCTATGTTGCATAAATAACATTTTGGAACTCGGGAGTTGGGTTTTTGCTCGACCCCCCGATTTTCGGGATGTTACAGTTAAGGACCTAAATTTAAGTCTAAAGAGGAGGAAAATAGAGGAGAGATGGAACTTGAGATAAGTTACGTGCGTGGACAGCAGCTGGCCCTAGGCGCACTTGCATGACCACTCGTCTGCACGTGTGTGGGGCCCACAAAGTCAAAAAGCAACTCCTAGGCTAGGATCGGACAGGGTAGGAATGTCTCTATGCCAAATTTAGTGTTGATCCGATGCACGGTTTGTGCATGGTGTTCCACCGAAGTTTCAGTCCCTCTGACGGGTCAGAATCTGAAAATCTGTTGTAGAAGAGAACTTGGGTACGAGAAAGGGTGAATCTGAAGATGGGAGGAATGTAGAAAATGATGGATGTGGGGTGTAAAGAAGTGGGGATGATTTGGGATTGTTGTGGCTTCGTACCATGGTAGTTTACCCTTTGAGGAATGGAGGGTTTCACACCCAATTCGATTCATCAACCCAAAGAAATAGAAAAGAAGAAAAATGCAGAATTTTTATTCATAAACTTCATTAAAAATACCTACATGGGATTACTTATTTGTAAGAAAACCCTAAACCCCAAAAGATAAATTTACCCTTACTCCATGTGCGCACACTAATACTTAAAGCTGAAGTAAAAAAAAAAAATTTATTAATCTACGTAATCAAAGCCATTCATGATGTTTTTAATAACGAGAATAGTCAAAACTCAAAATCTTAGATCATCTAAGGTAGTGGGCCACGATCATGGGATCCGATGATAGAATTTATATGATGATCGGGTCCACTCCAATGCTCCATAGCACAGCCCCTAACTGTGAGGCCCTCCAAAAATATCGTCGTCAATCCAGATCAAAAGTGGGGCCCTCCTCCTTGAATATGTGCATAAGGTGGGGGGCGTGCACATGATGTCTCCATCACAAAGTCTTACACAAGAACTTAATCAAATTTGGCAATCAAACTCTTACACTTAATCTTGTACAAAGAATGAGTGTACATAGACTCGATAAATGACAATCTTACTTGTCGAATTGAGTCTCATTAATACGTCATCTTGGGTTGCTTGATCGATGCTCTCACATACTTCAATTAGCTCACTTATTGCTCCCCTGATCATTGACGTCAATGCTTTGCTCAGGTTTTAGCTCCAAGATCAAACACCTTGCATAAAGTGCTCCTTCGAGGTGACTAATGTGATGGGAGGCTTGATGAATCTCCTACAACTAATGGAAGATTATAATTCCTAAGGATTCACCTAGATTAACGATAGGGTATACCAATATAGTTGAGTCTAATATCTAGAAAATAGTGGAGTTCAAGCTCATCTTCAAGGTGGAGGTAGGAATACTCATTAGAGTATTAATCTCAAGGAAGATGACTTAGAATTGATTGGTTTATCAGCTTAGGATGTGAGATATGAATATGGAATCACCTAGACTTCTATTACTCCAAAACACCTTCATTTTCCCAAGAACCGAATTCCCTTGTATAAGAAACTGATTTGTAACAGTTATAAAATGGCTAGTTAACAGCTCTATCGATAAGATCGAAATGGCCTTCGATGGGATCGAAGGTCCTTCGATAGGATCAAACTCTCTGTCAATCCCATCGAGAAAATTTAGAAATATTTATGTTGGTTACTAGAATCATTTTTCAATTTGATATAATGAACCTTCATTGAATCAAGTCCCATTGATAGTCTGTTGATGGGATCAACCACTCGAAAACTACTATTTTGGGCATACGATTATACAACAGCTTAACACATCTTCTAGCCTTATTATGTTTCAATTAGGCTCCTAAGACTAAGGAATGATTAACCAGGTTTACCTATTAAGCCATGATCATATAAAGGTTCAAGGGTTATGGTCACCAAGGCATCTCATTTACCTATTCTTTACTCATTGATGCTCTTTTCCACTTGTGCCTTTGGTCTTCAGCTTCTAAAAGCTAGATAGACTAAATGACACATGGACTCTTGCAATTGACAAACAAGGTACACAAATAAGTACACAAACATTTTAGGGATCAATTTCCGTGAGGGTTTGTACTTTCATTCTTTTTAGGGTCGGACATTCATGTGGCCGTGAAGAATTCTTATTTTATACTCTCCTCTTGGAGAATCCATTCGTAATGAGAGGCATAGGTTAACAATTTAAAGATATCCTTGAAGTACATGTCCTCGAACTTCTTTTGAAGTTTGAAATTCATGTCGCCATTGACCGACTTAACAAATTTGGCCTCAAGCAAGGCCACTAAGCATCAGTTCTTTGCTTTTTTGAACTAAGCAATAAACTTCTTACCCATTTTTCATGACAACTTTCCTAGCCGGGAGAGATCAGCCATGGAGACTTCAGGTTTTTTTTTTCTGTGAAATTGCATATGAAGCCCCTCCTCAATATCATACCATGTGTGAGTTAAGGGGAAGATTTATGTACCATATGAAGTCCACTCCCATTAGGGAGTTCTCGAATAACCTAAGTTCGAGAAAATTGTTAGTCGAGATTTCACAACACTTCATGGTGAAATGACCTATGTGGTCTATTGTGGTCAAATCACCCTTAAAAAGGGTGAATTTCAGGACCCTGTACTCCTTGGGTAGCTTGTAGTATCAGTTGATCCAATCGGGGTAGGGTTTATGGTATATAGGTCGGGTGACCCATTGGCAGTGGGGTTGGATGCCATACTCTTAAATGATCCCAATGACATCGCCACGGCCAAGTGATCGTTGTGGCTACGCAGGGTATTGCATTTGCATAGATGGATTTCTAGTCATTAGGGTCTGAAGCACTGGAGGTTTCCCTCGAGTGTCTCAGTCCTTGGATAGCCTTGGGGTATTACTGACACCACAGGAGGTTGCCCCATATGGTGCTCAACTTTGACATAATAATATTGCGATGCCATTAGCACGGGTGGTTACCATCTGAATGGATCAACACCTCCGTAGGGTTGCCCTCAAGCATATAGATATTTTGGGGGTCTTCATATTCTTGTTGGCTATAAGGACGGATGTTTCGATCATTTCTACTTACCACCACTGGGGGTGGTATAGTGCGGCCTTATGGTTCAACCTGACTAATCATCGTAGTTAAAGGTTCAGATAGTTGTTCTACCTCTAAGCCCACGGGAAAATTATCGGTAGGGCAAGAATTCGCCACTGTTGGGCACCTCTCAAAGAAGGCTTCTAGTAACCTAATGATGTTCGTTACTTGGGCCCTGCTGCTATCTATCGTATGTCGGATGCCCCCTAGCATGTCATAGGGTTTCTACAACTTATTCTAGTTTACCATTTTCCTAGGAAGGAAATCTTGTTTCCACATCAATAGGTTCTGCCTATTATCTCTCATCTTGTGGCTCTTTCGTAGTCTCAGGGGGATTACTAGCATTCGTTCTTACTTCAACAATCATCTTGTTTCATTGAGAAACTTTGATTTAGCACTGTGTCCCACCAGGCATGCCAAAAAATAATATTGTTCAATCTAGACACATGGCCATACGTGTTACGAACGACCTGAATTCTGTCAAACATGTGTGATTAGATTTAGTGTCGAGTATGTCGAAGTCGTATTTGACTCGAATCAATTGAACACATGTAACCCCTGACACTGAATCAACATGATTAGGACTAGATCTCTAAAGATTGGCCTGATTGTTTAACCACCAATTGTTACAATGATTGGGCAATTTTAGAAGGGGCAAGTTAGTCCTTCTGAATGTGATCTTTTTGCCTACAAAATAAGATTATTTTTTTTTCTTCCAATGGTAATAGTAGTAATAAAATATTAGACAATTAAAATAAGGTTGAATTGCCAATTTTATTTATTCGAATGCTAGAGTAGTAACATCTAATAAAAAAAAAAAAAACCTAAGAAGCGGAAAGAATAAAATACCTACGACAACTTGTTCTTGTAAAACGGTCATGAAAACTACCATACGGTCGTGAAACAGTTGTGGCACGAAGCCAGTAGGATATGACTAGAGATATATCTAGTAAGAATTTAATAATTTGAGGATCCAACATATGAGTCGTGGATATTTAATATACTCCTATGTGTGTACTACAACGATGTATTGGACAGTAGCGAAACTAAGTCAATAACTACTGACTCCAAATTTGCTACAACATGGTTGGAAGAAAAGGGAGGAACTAAAATAAGAAGCCAAAATTAATAATTGTCCATGGAGAATGGAAGGGATAAGCGATGTCGACCTTAAAGTATTGATTGATTTGTATTGGCGAAGGCCAGGAGCTTCGCCTTGAGAATTGCTTTTATAGACTTTTGAGATGCGATGACCATGCGTAAGGTTCCGTGACTTGCACATGAATCTTCGAATTATGCAGTGGTCGCATCTTGTTACAATATGAATTCCTTATTTGGTGACACCATCGTATGTTATCTGCTTCTACTTTTGAGGAAATCTTGGGCATCCCCTTTGGGAAATTCCCCTTTCTAAGTTGATCCCGGGATGACCATGCCATGCATATGCTAGTTACAAAGAATCTGGCGGGTCTTTTAGGAGCTTCCTTGACACACTAAGGGTCGCACTTATCCTGTGTAAATTAGTCAAGTCCCATGAGAGATGATCACCTTTTCAAGTCCTAGCTGTGTGTACGATTCTTAGCATCAACTCGTTGGTAGTCTCGGTTTGATCGAATAAGTTTTTTTTCCCATATTCTATACGAGTGTGTCAACACGTGGCAGCTTCTTGTTGGTTGGTGTGGACTGCGTCAAGCCAAGTATAAATAATTGAATCTACTACTTTTGGATTTGTCTATTAATAATGTTGGTGTGCATATGTATGATGGGTTGAATGGGAGACATAACACATGGGCCCCACAATCTCAATTCTCGACTTTGTTATAAAGAAAAATAATGGTGGGCAGTAACATAATTTCTCCTCTAGAAAAGCACTGCTTGAGAATATCAATTATTCGGTAAAATCCAAATCCAAATCCAGGGCAACTTTGAGTAAAAATCCCACGAAAAATAATAATCAGGGGCTGATGGTCGTCATCTAGTAGGATTGAGTAGATGGAAAAGTTTAATGGAGACGGTTATAAATGCAATTTACTCAAAACGATTTTAGATGGTACATTGTTACTCATGCATATAGAACTTCTCAATATTCTGATTGAAAATTTGTATTTTAATAAACTTTGCTAATTCCACACGCATACAAAGCCCTACACAACCACGCACAGATTTGCTAAAACCACATGCATATATAGAGCTACACAAACCCACATGCCGAAAATGTACAATTATGAAACATGTGTCTACCAATTGAACCTTACATTAGGTTAGAAACCATTCTTAGATCTATAGCATAAAGAATCGAGGCAATTTCACTATTTAAGTGGGCCACATCGTATAAGGTAAAGTACCAGTTTAGAATTCTTTTCCATTGATTTATTGGTTTAGACTCGACGGCTTAATTTTTTATGCCAAAAAAAAAATAAAAAAAATTCACAATAGTGTAACTCACTTAATGAAAAGCTATATATCACATGTTATATTGTGTTATGTGTGCTTGTGTAGATGTGTATGGCTACCACGCATGCTTAAAATTAGTGAACCTTCTATTGAAAACTAGTAATCAGGACTTCACTCAATCTATTAATAAATCAAGACTCGGATGAGTTGACTCAGTGGGTGACTCGGACAAATATCATTAATTTTAACTTTGTTTGACTAAAAAGTTAATAAATATTAAGAAGTAGAAAATCAAATTGAAAAAATAGAAGAATACCTCACTAGATTACTTTAAGGTATGATATGAAGAATTAAAATTTAAAATAGTATATTAAGATTCGTTTAGGTAGTGGATTCTGCCTAATCAAGATTAATGTAATCCTGATTTGAGTGGGCCCATGTCTTTTATGTAAGATCCGACATACTAAAGCGATGCTTTCCTCCACATAAACTCAATTAAAGAAGAATTAGAAAAAGGAAAACAAAACAAAACAAAACAAAACAAAACAAAAAACAAAAAGATGCCGGTTTGGGATTAGACTTAATCACATTCATGTGAACTCCCCACCGAAACAAACCCGAAAATATTAAGATCTTGATGGAAGAAATGTGTGGTAGAGAATAGTGAATTGTGGCACATTCACTTAAGAGATCATATGCTTCTAATGGACTAGGAACATCTTAATAAAAACCATGGTTGATAGATACACATTATTGATTTGATGCGCCTCATAGATGGGCAATCCAACTAGTAAGATCTTACATATCCAACCTTCGGATATTTTTTTACAACATTGTTGTGATTTTTAAATAACCTTTTATTTTAGGCCACTCATTGAATGATTAGGATCTATTAACATGGGTTCATCAAATCGACGGTCTAGATGATGAAGCATGGCTCAACCCACAGACTATGAATATGCCACATCAGGATGCACATTCAGCGTTAGAGTCCATTGAGCTAGTGGGTCATCATTTTTATTTTTTTCGAAACAGTCATATGTTGTGCCGGCATTTTCTTCCATTGAGGCACTTGACCACCCCAATCACTAGCTCCAGATCATCCATTGGATACGGAGAAAAAAAAAATCAGACTGATTGAATGTTCAAATCCATCCATGAGATGGCCTTCTTTTTATAGTCATTCATTTCTCAAGTGATGGATGCAATGGTTAGGATGGCATGATAAAAGAGAAGCTTCATAAGTATAAACAATCCAAGATTAGGACTATTGAATGGAAGAATCAAATTGTTGATTAGACCTAGTTTTTATATCAATGATCTTGATATGTACCTTAACCGAATGTGTGGAAGAAATAGAATTGAATAAGATATGAGATGAGAATTGAGAGAGAAGAGAAATAAGGAAGAAAGATTAGAATAGAACAGAGGAAGATAATTGGGAAAGATAAGAGGGAAAGTAGGATTGAAGGATAATTGTTATTCTCTGCCCCCTCCAGGGATTGCATTGTATTCACTTATATAAGCATTACAATAAAGTTCCAATTAAACAACAATAATTATAAAAAAAAAAATAACTGACAATTTAAAATAAATAATTAAAACATATTTTCAAATGAGAATGAGAATTAAAGACTGGAATTTTCAAATTGAAATGGAATTAGATTGGGACATCATCATCTCACCTTCTATCAAAAGAACCTTACCCTCAAGGTTGAAATTAAGAAACCAGGAAGAGAGAACTCTCCCAAATCTTCCATATCCTCCAGGGTCAAAAGAGATGGGATGATCTTCCAGCCACTCCCCCTCTATGAGAAAGAGTTGTTTCTTTTCGCAACGGTCGCCTCAATGGAACTGCTCATCCCCATTATAACATAAACTCCAATTACGTCATTCCTCCATTTCGGATGGTGTAAGGTGTTTGATGGGAATTGCTTCAGGGCTCGTGGATGGTGTAGGTGTGAATTGTACAACGGCAACTGAGGGAAGAAAACACTCCGTGTAGGAATGGTTGAATTTGTTGGCTAGAGCGATCTTTTCTTTCCACATCAATGTCGATATGATATCTTCCATCCAATAATACTATTGAATGGCTTTTTTTCTTCTTTCTCTTTTTTTTTTTTTTTTTTTTTTTTAAAAATTTTTTACACGCACACCCCCACACACTCACGTCACACACACACACACCGTGGGAATTTCACCACCACGGGTACTCGAACCCTTGACCCGGTGTTGAAACTCCAAGGAGTCTACCATGGGTACTATTGAATGGCTTTGCCTTCAAGGTGGAAAGCCGCTAAACCAATCTTCTCATGTGTGGGGGTTTGGTTATAGTTAAAGAAAGCTGAGCCTAGTAGATCCAGCTGAGGAGATCCTCCCCATTGAAGCGGGGGAAATCCACCCCTGTATATATAGTCTGCAACATGGAAGAAGAGCCAGCTATTATGGGATTATAGGCCATTGGAGGTGTGGGTAGCAATGGAGATGCATGGTGTGTTTAGGGTGACTCAGTTGTCTTGCCAGTGTTAAGTTGCAGAAGTGTCCACAAAGTGTCCTTCAGCTCCGCAAAATTACAGTTTGTTCTGCCATGGCTGCCGCTTGTAATTCAAACTGGTTAATCGATTCCTATATTTTCATCATAATGGATTGTTGCTATCTGATACCAATGATATTTACCGTAACCAAATGTGTGAAAGAAATAGAATTGAATAAGATATGAGACTACAATTGAGAAATAAGGAAGAAAGATTAGAATAAAATAAGGAGAAAGATAATTGGGGAAGATGGAAGAAAAGCACGATTGAAGGATAATTGTTATTCTCAGCCCCCTCCAAGGATTGCATTCCGTTCAATTATATAAGCATTACAATAAAGTCCCAATCAGACAACAATAATAATAGGTTGAATTTGAAAATGATTTCAAACTCAAATGAGAATTAAAGATTGGAATTTTCAAATTCAAATGGAATCTGAATGGGGCCTCATCAGATCTTGATAATCCACATGACCTATCGATTTGATTGATGTGGTTTTTCATAGTGCAATGATGCCAACGGCTTAAAGTAGCTTGATGCGTTCCATCAGTCCTATGACTTTGGGCATATTGGTTAGGTTATCAGAGCCAACACCATGTCCACCATAAAGGGCTACTTGGGAAAAAGGCTAGAATGAGTGCCGCCATAGAGTGCGTTGCCGCGGATGTTGGTTGTGGCTCACAGTAGACTATTATGATTCAACAATGTAAAGAGCCTAGCTTGACGTGTTCCATAAGTCCAAGGGTTTTTGGCATATTGATTAGGTTCTAAAACACATGATGGGTTGTAAATGAAATGAATGTTGGACACAATGAAGCAACCATCTAGATCTCATGATGGGTCGTCCAAGGATTAGGTGGGTCAATTCCTTCCCTTAGAACCATACTTGAGAGTTTCTTGCCTCACATAGTCCAACAGTCAATTCTTTTGGTGTCCCATCTTAATCTACCATATATAACTGAATGAGATTTTTCGTAAATCTATCCCATTTTTTTTTTTTTCTCGGGTTAACCAGAAGGGGTTAATTACATGAGTTTCAAACTCTAATTTTGATCAATGATCAGTTTTATCTTTTCTCCCACCTTCATAACAACATAGGCATCTACTCCTATCGTTAGAATTTTCTGAAAGGTATCTCGATTTCATATAGAATCTTTGAAAAGGAAGATTATTCCCCATGTATTTTTATAAGAATAATTTTAAACCGCAACCAGCTTTCTTTACTGGTAGGTTCCCATGGTTGTGTTAGAGTTGGTGGGTTCAAACCTCTTCTTTTCATTTTATTTTTTACCCATACCCTTTCCACTCCACAAAACCCATAAAGAGTTACACAAAATCTGCTAAAACAATGTTAATTTGTATAAAATATATACATGCGCACATATAAATATTTCTATTCCGTTATGTAATCACATCCAAATGCAAATTTCTCACTCATTGATTTCTTTTTGGAGAATTTTTACCGTCTCTTTTAATGAGCAAAACATAATTAATCGCGAACATTTCCCATACTGCTTTTGATTTATTTATTTTACATATATCATTTTCCTACCCAACCTTCCAATCAACACATATTTACTGAACTCGGAAAGGGAAAATATGAAGAAGAAAAAAATCTTGTATTAATCAAGAAAATAAGGTTCTGGATCACATTTCATGAAACAATATCATATAAGAATTACTCAACAGTCGGTGAAAGATCGGCAGGAGACTCAAAAGAACTCGTTGTGGAATTCAGCTCGGTGTACCAGTGGTTCTCTCTGCGGGTAAGAAAGTGTGCCTCTGCATTGAATAATATTGAAAGTTGAGGATATGAAAGGAAACAGGAAAAATACAATTCTGCTAATATGATTACTAATAAATAGAAATAAAAAACAAAAAATCAAGACAGTCTCACCTTTTTAGTTGGCCATGGCTTGGCAAATATGGAAGAACTTGTTTCAAATTTCTTATTTTTTAAAGCCGCGTGCTCACCTTAAGCTCGTCATAGCTCAAGCCGTTCAACCTTTGGGTCAACCTTAACAGGTTGATTTCTCAGAAGTACCAGTTAACCAGGGGATATTTTATTCAATGGTTGATGAGAGAATACAGACAGTAGGTTTATCTTTTCATTTTGTGCAAGTGGCATCCAGATTCAATGATCCAAGCCACTGATGTGATCAGCCCCATTCTAGATGGCCAATGCATTAAATTTCCTAGAAAGTAAAAATACCAAATTTAAATGGAAGCCAGCAAATGGATGGTTGGTAAGGAAATGCTGAAGTGGCCATATTCAATGGACCAAAGGTTCAATGGATAGGATGTTCTAATCTGGGAAATTATTTTAGTAAATGGGATGTCAACAGACCGGTCCATAACATCGATGGTTTGAATCAATGAACTGCACCTTCTGTTTATATCCTCTGTTTGCACATGGTATAGTACTTCTAACTGTCAAAGGGCACTCTTGGGGGCTTCACTTGGGTTGGAGTGATCTGCTGAACCCTTTCAATTTCCATGGACCAATTATCAAATTCCATAAACTGGGCGCCTTTGCCTGTTCAAGGACCAGACAGTAAATTCCTCATATAGACCCATTTGGAGGAACGATATATGCAATCTAGAAGATCACTTCTCCATGGTAGAATTTGCAGCTTGGATGTCTCAAACAGGGATAGAAATTCATTTTCGGTGTACAGTATTGGTCGCCACTAAGCCCAAATTGTATCACCCCACTATCGGTCCGATACAGCCGTATTGTTTATGGAGGAAACCGGTTCACATTGGGCGATATTTTTGGACGGTACTTTAAACCTTGTTCTCAAATGTATACTTGGTGTATGGTAATTGTGATAGATTGTGAAGGCAAGTTGAGGAGCAAGAAATGGAATTAAAGCACACTACTAGAAATACCCTCAGACCCATGGAGGGGGTCACCCTTGGACCTTGGTGATTGGGGCCCAGCTATACTGGGCCCTCAGATCCAACGAAGAAACAGTACTTAAGAAACTTGCATCCAACATCCTATTAGTTGAATGAATCTTCTACTAAGGCAGCTAGACGTTCCTCATTTTGTGATGGGATATTGCTCTCTTCTCCTCACCTCTATCAGGAAGTTACACAGGAGCTCAGGAAGGAGTACTCTTCATGGTTGCATGGATGCTTTTTGATCAAATTACCCTCCTAGTGAGTTAGGTATCCTGTTTGAATTACTGGTTTTTTCTTTTCCCTAGCTGGATCAACAACCTGGAGAGATGGGCCCACCTTTTAGTCATCCAAATCATTCATCTGATGGGCCACTGTTTTGATAGGATCATGGATGAAATATCTCCATCGAACAGTCCTGGCCATCACTGGTGGAAATTTCCTAGTTGCATATGGAGCGGAGGGAATAATTTCATTTTCACTATCAATTTGCATGCCAACAGTTGTACAGCGACAACCATCTTATTTAGTACAAACCAAGTAGAGGGCTGGATCACTGGAAGGTGGGTCCCAGCTGTACAGAGTTCTGGCCAAGACAATGCCAGTCATTGTGGTCAAGCAGTGTAAATTTCTTCTGAAGTAAGAGTCCCTGCCTCTACCAGAAATGACATGCACGACCCAAGCAATCAAAGGTTTACTGGACTCTCCAAAACAAATTGAAAAATCTTGGGTGATTCGTACAAGAGATTGAATAGGTGATTCGTGCAAACATGCCGATGTGGCACACATGAATGAGTTTTAGGCCATTCAACAAGTGGTGGACATTGTGAACATGCCGTGGCCCAAAAATGATGATGGTCCAATAATCAGGTGGCCTGTGTATCGGACACATGGACGGTTAGAGGAAGGGGTCTACATTCAGTGTTACCCACCTGGTGATTGGAATCTTATTTTTGGGCTATGTCATGTTCGCATTGCCACCCACCTCATGAGTTGCCAGGATCCAATGCAAGTTTGTCATTACATGTGTGGTGGGTCTCATCATCATTGGTGAAACAACTAAGGTGCTTTGCCTACTTCACAATAATCCTATGGGAAAATATCAGATGTTGGAATTGGTTCACAAGATTTATATCAGACATTTCCAGCTGTATATTGACTGTGAGCAGAAATCCCTGTTCACATTTACAGTCTACTTTTGAAAAGTCCGGAAACCAAAATTTGAGTGTACATGGGAATCAGTGGATCACCAAAAAAAAAAGTACATAGGAATCCTGCCCACTTACAATGGGAAAGTGGGAGATGTTTGGTACATGATCTAATGTTTTGCTCCTTCTATAGGTCGGGTGTCCATTTTGAAATTCAGGGCTCTGAAACGAAAATTACATGTGAGAATGAGTTATGGTATCTTACCAGATACAAAGGCATCCTTGTACTCATCATCATCGTAGACAAACTGTGGGGGTTCTGGAGAACCGATTCCGATAATGGTGCTTCCACTGCAGGAAATCATGTGAATTGTCAACCACAAGACTGTCTGTAAAAGATTATTATAAAAGATGTCAAGCAATATGTGATGAACAAACACATACAAGGTATATGCTAGGGGACTTGTATACACTGATCAGAGACATTAACTTGGTGACCCACCATGTGGATGGACCATATCCCAAAAATCAAGGTGATTGGTACCACCCAATCAGTGGCCTGAAAAGGGGGCAGTCAACTAATAAAGATGAGAAATGGCGACAATCAATAAGCAAAACTTGCAATGTTCAGATTGGTTAGAGTTTCCAAATCACTATGCCTTTTGGCCTATAGCCAGCTGCTTGGTGGTCCACCAGATCATTGATCCAAATCACCAGACATGTTTTTCCGGTGTGTATGATGGAACAACGCGTCGTCATAGGGTGAATATGAAGTGCTTTTGATGTAGAATTTCTCTAAAACAATTATGCTCTCATTCAGGGTATGTGAATAAGGATTAAGTTTTCCATTGGTACATAGGTTACACTTTAACAAATAAATAAATAATGTTCCATGTCTAAAACACACATGTAAAACACACTAGAACAATGGTCTTGCACATAATTGCATGAAATGTGACGCCAAGCGGCACCAGGTTAGGGTGCGGGAGTGAGGAAGCTTCTGTTTTGAATTTGTTAGCAAGTATAATCAGCTAGGATGCCTGTTTAGAATGATCGGGTCTTGCTGCCAAAAGAATGGAACTGTGTTGGTGGGTGGGTGGGTGGGTGGGTGGGTGGGTGGGTGGGAAAAGGCTCTTGAAAACCCAATCAAACTGGGCCAACAAGCTTTTAGACCTTGACTGGCCCAATTACAAATGGGCTTGAATTTTAGGCCTAGGGCCAGCCCTCGAGCCTGATTTGACAACCCAAGTTCAGTGAAAAGCAGACATAGCCCAAAAGCCTGATATGACAGTCCAGCCCATTGATCTGGTCTATATTACGACGATTAATCTAATAAGGTGGAGACTCTAGTAGCACTACGAGAGGCTTACATATTGATCTGGTCCCTTTTCAAGGAAATTTAGTCATTGAAGAATGGTCCTTGGAGTTATGTTTTTTGTATTTCCAAAATAAGATCAATTCTGGCCTAATGTTCCAAGGATTGCGAATAGGGTAGCCGATTCTCTTGCCAAAGGAATGACGAGAGGATCACTCAGAATCAGCTCCTCTGCACCCTCGTTTGATGTATACATTTTCTTTTTCCTTAAAGTTTCAGTTACCTTCCAAAAAGAAAGGGGAAAAAAAAACGTTGATAAAATGCTTCCCAAAGCAATCTGCTAGCTGAGGGCCCGTTTGGCATTGCATCTAGCAGCTGCAAAATTGATTCTCAAGAAACATATCACTGGGATTGTTTATTGAGAAATGCTAATGTGAAAATTGCATGTTTGGCAAACATGCATGAGGAAAAAAAAAAAAAAAATCCCTGGTGAGCATTGAATCCTCACTATTTCCTACGGCGTAGTCCACTTAAGTCTCATTTTTTTACTAATACCCTAACATGATATGGCAAAATGGATTGACAGAGTGGATCTCGCATGATTGTGGGCCCACATTGCTGCAGGCAGGGGTTATAGGAAAGTCACATTCATCCGGCTTCTCCAGAGATGAGATTTTCTAAGCCCACGCAAGTGTGCAATACAACTCATTTACACGCCACACATTTTCCATCATGGCATGTAGGTCCTAGATCCAATCCATCCATTAGAAAGGCACCACCATATTGATGTCCCAGCCCAAGCAGTAGGTTGATCCACTAGTTAGGTGGGCCACAATTAGTGTGTGTGTGTGTGTGTGTGGCTCTAAAACACTTGGCTGAAGTTTATTAACCTATTCACTTATTTCCAATATTGGGACCCACCTTCTAAGTGGACCAGATTAATTTTAGGGCAAACATGGTCAGACCAACTGGTGGATGGATCTGATCTCAGACCTACATGCCTTGATGGCACAAGTGTGAAGGTGTACAACTCTACACTCATGTGCAATTAACATACTTTCCAAGAAGAGAAAGATACTCGATTTTCTGAGTGCTTTTCGCAAGTTTGTAGGAAGTGGAAACTACTGTGGGAAACAGGGGGTTAGGCGTTGGGAAAAAAGTGCAAATGTGGAAAATTGTTTTTTTTTTTCTTTTAAATTTGATTAATTAAGTGGCTAAACCAAACACATTTAAAGCCTTAAAAAGCGATTTTCAGAATCAAAATCACAAAGAAAAAAAAATGTTTTAGAAAAGCCAAACGAGCCCTAAGCTTGTAGCCCAACCACTATAATTCACACTAAATTCTAATAACTAATGGATCTAGAGTTCAAAGGCTGAGTGCCAAAAAAAAAAAAAGGGGAAGAAAAAAGAGGCAGTTGAAATGTTACCTCCCCGACATAAAAACAGAATCATACTGTTCACGGCCAGCGGCAAGCACACGTTTTTTCAACAATTTCAAAGATGGCAAGACTTCAAATGCTGGAGGCTCTGGAAAGATCACAGATTAACATAGAATCAATTGTCATATGCCCAAAGAAACGACAAAATGATAACAGGAAAAGAACCATATATCTTCCAAACGGAACTGCATACCCAAATCATTGATACAAACATCTTGATAAATCCCCATTTGTGCAATCTTCTCCAGCAAGGTCAAAGGATCAACTGAACTACTTTGATCCAGCCGAAGGTGCTGCACATTTGAAACTGTTCTCAGAAAAGGAGCTGCACATGTATAACTCAAACAACACAAGGGGCTGTAGATATACTGAATTTAGCATTGCCTTGTAAACTTCACCAGTTGGGCACGCTTGTTGGGGCTTTATCAGGACCATTGGCATGTCCAAAGGTATTGGTGGCAGGTTATCTTCAACAACCTGGACGCACAGATCCAAATCCTAGAGGATCAGCTTACTCGAACATCAAATCCCATTATCAGGACCATTGGCATGTCCAAAGGTATCGGTGTCTGGTTGTCTTGCCATCACAGTTTTATCATTTCTTGTTTCTTTTCTTTTCTTTTTTTTGCAGGCCTGTCAATGGGCTGGACTGAGGTCTGTCCAAACCCAGCCCGCAAAGTAAAATTCAGGCCCAAGTCTGAGTCAAACAAAATAGGCCCAAGTCTGGCCCGTGATGATTATGCATGGCCCACGAGCCCAAGCCCAGCCACCCTCTTTTGTGCAAGATATAGGCTACTCATTTGGAGTGCTTAATCATGCTTGATATTGACAAAAATGCCCTTGAAAACTTAAACGGGCAGGGCTGACAGTGTAAGACCCGTATCCTAGCCCGTACCGTTCCATAGGCTTCCGGGGTCCTCCCGGTCAAATTCCGACAACCCGCGATCTGTTATCAACAATTGCGCACAATTCTGAGTCATATCCCGTTTTTCAGAGTCGACTCAACCCGACACTTGTACCCTACCGACCGCGTCGTTGCCGCAGTTTCGATGCCACGTCTCGATCGCCAAGGCGATACCCAGGCCAGGAGTTGTGGGCTCGCGTTCAGTTCAAGAAAAACACCGCGCGTTGCAAAATTCAAGAGAAATATCTCATTAATCATCCCATCATGTCAAGTACCCATCCCATCCCCAAGTACAATCACCCTTCCCAAAGTCAACACTATCTTACAATCAAGTACACATCCATCACCCATCTCACCCATCACACCCCATCACTCACCTATCTCTCTCTTACACCTCTCTCTCTCTCTCTCTCTCTCTCTCTCTCTCTCTCTCTCTCTCTCTCATTTTCCTCCCAAGCAACACACGTCCAATGCTCCATGAGAGAGCTAGGTGTGGCCCACTTTCCTACCTCCTATCTCCACCATCCAAAGTCCATCTCGACCTTTGAAATTCTTCCTTAGAGCTCTAGCATGCATTGGTGGAAGAAGGAAGAGGAGATCCAAAGGTGGGTGATCATAGCGTAGGATCTTGATTTTTATGTAGGCCCCACTTATGATGAGACCTACTTTGATATATGTGTTGTGATCTAGAGGGACCCATGGTGGCGGGGTCTCCTCTTCACCAATCTATCTTTCATTCTCATGCGTTGTGGACCCCACGTGGTGTGTATTGTATATCCATGTTGGCCACCCGTGCGGCCCACCTTGCTAATGTCCAGGGCAACGACCCACCGTGATGATTTTATCCACGCTGCCCGTTTAGGGGGGCCACCTTACCTGTCCGTTTGGATAGGCCTGGATGAGAGGAAAATGCAAATGTTAGCTTGCATCCAAGCCAATGGGCCACAGGTGTGGTCCCACCTAATGAAATCTACACTGTCTAGACTTTGGACGGTGGGCCTCATTGTAGCCAGCAACTTCAGCTGCGGCATTTGCGTCAGCAATTGAGGGTCCCACCATGAGGTTGTGTTATATCTTGATCGTCCGTCCATTTGGATGCATGGGGCCCACCCCACACGTGTGACACGTGTGGGTAGGTGGGACCCCACCCTGATATATCTGTCCTAAATCTGAACCGTTCGTCCAGCGTCCAAAAGGTCTGGACGCTGGACCCTTTTCAAACCATGAAGTAAAATAAATGTTATATAATATTGTATGATATATGTAATATATATATATATATATATATATATATATATATATATATATATATATATATATATATATATATATATATATATATATATATATATATATACGTGAATCGTGTGCCCCATGTGGGACCCACCTACTGGACAGATTGGATGGTATACCTCACACCAGTTATAACGCTGTCGTGTGACGTCATCAAATTCTGTGGGACCCACCCTGCGCGTGTGAGGGTGGGGACCACTCTGATATATGTGTTTTAACCACGCTGTCCATAGGTCCCATGTGGGGACCCCAGTGATGTATTTGTTTCTTCCACACCGTCCAAACCATCTGGACGGTGTTACCAAGCTCCACCGTGATGTATCTGCTTCATCCACACCATCCAGATGATTTGGACGGTGCTGGACAATATTTTGACGATGCTGATGAGTTGGATGGTGGGCCCTGACCTGGTGTATGTGATGCATCCATGCCGGTGGGGCATACATGATGTATGTGTTCCAATCCTACTGTGTGGTGCATATCATGATGAATATGTTGCTCCACATTGTCCATCTATATGATGTGTGGATTTGATCTACATCGTCCATCAAGTGGACTCCACTATGATGTATGGGTCTTATCCGCACCGTCCATATGGCTGGACGGTGGGACCCACCCCTGATGTATTTATTCTATATCCACGCTGTCTATCGGGTGGACCACACTGCAAACAGTGGGGGGATTGAACGGCTGCCCTTGAAACCCTTTTTAGGTCACAGAAGTTTTGGATAAACATGAAATTTGTTTTCCTTCTTAATCCAGGTCTTGTGACCTTATGACTAGATTGGATGGAGAATATACATTATGGTGGGCCCTACCTTGATGTATGTATTTTATGCCCAAACCGTCCATCTTTAGAAGGTGTTGTGGGGCCAACCGTGATGTATCTGCTTCATCCACACGTGTTGGACGATATTTTGACGGTGCTAATGAGTTGGACAGTGTCCAGATGGTGCTGATTTACATAAACAATGTTTGGACAGTGCTGATTTATATGGACAATGTTTGGACAGTGCTGATCATCATTAGGGTGTCACGTGGGACCACTGTGATGTATGTGATTCATCCACATCGACCATTGTTTGGGACGGGGGACCACCGAGACATATGTTTTACCCTTGCCATCCATCAATTTTCAGGGCCCACTTATTGCATGTACAAGGCCCACCTGTATATATATTTGAGGCCCATGTGATGAAGCCCACCTTGATGTATTTGTGGCCCATGTTTGAGGCCCATTAGTGCGGCCCATTGATGCAGCCCACATGTTTTGTATTTTAGGCCCATTAGTGAGACCCATTGATGCAGCCCACCTGTTTTGTATTCAAGGCTCATTAATGCGGCCCATGTGATGTGGCCCACTTGACATATGAGGCCCATGGACGAGGCCCATTGTGATGTATCTGAGGCCCGTGTTTTGTGGCTCATTTGATATACTTGTGGCCCATTTGATGAGGCCCGATGTGATATATTTGAGGCCCATGAGCGAGGTCCGATGTGATATATGTGTGGCCCCTGAGTGAGGCCCCTTGTGATATATGTTAGGCCCTTGTGCCTGGCCATAGGCTCACTATATGTTTGGCCCTATGTGGGTCACTCCTTGGGAGTAATGTTGGTTAAATGTCCACATTGATGGGCAATGATGATTAGATATCCACATTGTGACCTTCCCTTAAGCCGATTCCGATTGTCGATGCAAATTATCGAGGCCGATTTCGATTGTCGAGGCCGATTGTATAGGGCGATTCCGATTATCGAGGCCGAGTATCAAGGCCGATTCCGATTTGTCGAGACTGATTATATAAGCCGATTCCTATTGTAGAGGCCGATTCCAATTGTTGAGGCCGATTGTATATGCCAATTCCGATTGTCGAAGTCGAGTATCGAGGTCGATTCCAATTGTCGAGGCCAATTTCGATTGTCAAGGCCGATTCTAATTGTTGAGGCTGATTTTAATTATCGAGGCCGATTCCGATTGTCGAGGCCGATTGCCAAGGCTGATTTCAATTACTGAGACCGATTGTCGAGACCCATATAATGCATATGCGGCCCATATTTGAGGCCCATTATGATGTACATTCGGCCCGTGTTTGAGGCCCAATGTGATGTATATGTGGCCCGTTGTGATGTGTATTCATCCCGTGTCTAAGGCCCAATGTGATGTATATGAGGCCCATGTGATGAGGCCCATTGTGATGCATCTGAGGGCCAAGCGATAGAGCCCATTGTGATGTATGTTAAGCACATGTGAAAGGCCCATCGTGATGTGTATTAAGCTCTTGAGTGAGGCCCCTGGTGTTGTATATTTGGCCCTTGTGTGAGCTATGGGTCCACTATATGTTAGGCTCTATGTGGGCCATTCCTTGAGGGCAATGTTGGTTAAATGTCCACATTGTCAAGGTCGATTGCCAATTATTGATGTCGATTATGAGTATGTGACAGCATAGCATCATGATACATGTCCATACACATCATCTGCATGTTTGTTATGAGATATGGTTGACCATTGCATATGTCATTGGGCATGTTGTTATGAGACTCCCTGATAGGCGGAGATTGTCTCACATGAGCATACGGTATGCGCAGGATTGATGCATGACTGGATTGTGTGACTTATGCATCTTGCATTATGTGTTATACGCCCTAGCGACATCAAGGTCTAGCCTCTACAGGCATATTGTGGATGGCCAGATGGGACACCAAAAATCTGTTCTAACATAAGGGTAACATAGATGTCCCTGGGTGAAAATTCTTAAACCTCCATGGCCAGGAGACTCCCCAACATCGAGACCGAGTGGATATATATGAGGGCATAAGGGCCGGATACCAGGAGGCCGCGTCTCCCACTGCGTCGTGGTCGGTTGGGAGGGGGTGTGGCCTTACCCATCCGAGGATAGGGGACATGGTAGGCTGAGTTTGACCAGCTCGTGAATGGGTCCACTATCGATGTGCCGGGTAGATATTTGCTGACTACTGGTCAGGCGAATAGTGAGGTCTCTTCCACTTGCATGGTCGTGCATCAGTGGGCGACGATTTGCATGTAGAGTGTACTAGACCCCGGTGATGATCCCATAGAGGAACCGTACTGATATGTGGACTTATTGAGTAGGAATTGCATACTCATTCATTCATTTATTCACTATCCACTTGGGCTGGTGGTGTACAACTAATTGTTACATGTACCTTCGCATGGTCAGTATTTTGGTTGAGTGCGCAACTAACCTGAGATCAGGAGTTTACCACATTGAGTCTGACTATCCAAATTTAGGTATGAGACTAGTTTGGATAGAAGTCCTAATGGTGGACCCCGTAACCTGCGATAATACGTACTATCATCCCGACTTCACAGTTCAGCATGGTCATTCCATTCGCACCGCATACTTCATTACATCCCCGGCATATGCATTTTGGGTTACTGTGTTTTTGCATTCATATGGTCTAGATACGGCTGACGGTATTCAGGAATTGTATATTATATTGCATCCTCGGCATCCAATATTTAGCTCTTTATGACTCCTCATTTGCATAGATGATCTGTATTGCATACTCTGATATTATTTAACTTATGGACTTGTCAGTATTTTCGCTTACTCTGATATCGTATGATTCATGATCTTACCAGTATTTTCGATATTGTATGATTATGGCATTATATTGAATACTTGACACTTACCTTGTGCACACACTTACATCACCCTCTAAACTTTTTATTAGCTTATGTACGATGAATGCGTGCAGGTGATGTTAGGTTGCAGTAGCGTGAAGCTTGGAGCATGTAGCTAACTTCTAGAGCTTTGATTTTCAATATATGTATTTCCCCTTTCAGCATTGTATTCAAATGATTATATTAATGGATATATGATGATGATGTTGCCTTTCTGATTTGGGTAAACTTGTGATTATGCTTCTTACAAGATAAATGTACGTTGGAAAAAATCTTCCTTGTAGGATCCCAGGATCGGAATCTGGCGTATGGGCGCTAGGAGACAAGAATGAGGTACTATGGAGGCCGTCGGCACCGGATTCGGCGATCGGGATTCCTGTGAGTCTGGTCTCCGAGTTTGGGGTGTGACAGACAGGCTCTTATGCAGCCTAAGCACGGCCCATTAACAACCCTACCTTTTTCTTTTTAAATAGCTATGCATGAATGTTAAACCCCTGACCTCAACGTGTGTAATTTAGGGCCATTAAAACAAGACAGAGGCTCAACTATTCAGTCACGGTGAAACCCAAAGCCTCATTGTAGATGGGTTACTTTAGCAATCACATCTAAAGCACATTGAGGTTTTCTGCAATTAGATCTTCTGTAACCAGACTCCCAGCCTCCGTAAAAAAAATCCTCTTTAATAGAATCCATAATCCATGCATTTGGTAATGTTCATACCTCATTGGTCTCAAAAATGGCATTACTTAACAGCTCTTTCATATTAGCTTACTACAGTCGAAAAAAAACTGTGCAATTTCTTACTTTATATTTACTCATGCAATACATAAATTGGATCTGTATTCCCGAAAAGATTCTCCCACTGATTTAGAAAGACAAGCACTATCTTATGTAATATGAGCTTTGCTAAGCCCAGACACGTGTACAAGTCAGCTAACGCACATGCCACACCATGCTGGAATGGTAGGGTGAAATATCTAATCCATCCATCAAGTGGACCTCACATTGTAGATGTTACTGCCCAAAGATAAAGGTGGTCCATTCAGTAGGTGTGCCATGATATGAGAAATAAATTGGTGGGTTAGAAAACTTCACAGATCTTTTATAACTGTACATTTGTTCAGTTAATTGTGGCCCACCTGACTAGTGGACCATCCAAATTCTTGGGGTAGGGAATCTATAAAGTGGTACCTTTTGATGGATGGCTTGGATGCACTTGTCAACCATGCTGGCATGAGGTGGCATGTGCATTAGCTGATTTATTGATGCAGGGGCATTTTTACATCGGACTCGAGTGGGGTGGCCTATGGGATGCAGGGGCACACTCGGGGTGGGCGGCCTGTGTGAGGCGGGCCCCACCCTTGTGAAGCGGGTGACTCATGTGAAGCGGAACCTATGTGAAGAGGGGCCCACGAGGGGGTTCAACCGAGGTCCTAACCCATGGGATGTGGGGACTAGGCTATGAGATAAAGGGATTGATTCGCCATGCTCTATCAGTTCGAGCTTTTAGAGCATGTGGTTAATTGTCTTGCATCAAAGTGGTATCAGAGTGGGAGGTCTTGTGTTTGAGACTCCTCACCGGGGATGACCATGAGGGGGGTTTGAGCCTAACACTAATTTATTTAGACTGCGGTTGGATATGCAATTGAGTTGAATTGCAATAACTCAATTTAATAAAGAATAACTGACCAAAGTGGGACAGTTCATAATGATCGACTAGACCACAAATTGCAACTACTACTGTTTCAAGTATAAATTTGAAACATGTGGTATTGCAATTACATGTTTGGTTGTGATTATGATTTAATATAATTTTGCAATTACCTTTCTGCTCAGTTGATTTAGTATAATCGTATCATAAATTTTAAATTTACACAAGATTCTAGAGATTGTATATTAGCAATAGTTGAGGTCAAATTTAATGTTCAATGGTAATATATGTGCATTACGTAACTCTTATGTAGGGGTGGCAATATTCACTTAAAATCCATCAAGCCCAAGCCTGACCCACTGCTCATAATTAATCGGATCAGTGCTAGACAAACCTGACCTGACCCAAAGCAACCACTTGGGTTTAAGAATGGAAAATGAGGCCAAAGGTATGCCCAGCCCTACACAATTAGTGGATACATAAAACATTTATACATCATGTGCATGCATCTCTCCTTGTTGTCAATTGATTTGTTTCAGTTTTGGGGTTGGGTCAGGTCGGGTCATCTAGCCCAGCCCATTGATAAGCCATACGTACAGGTTGGGTTGGGTAAGGTTCAAATGAGCTTGACCCATCGCCTTAGAAGTGGGTCGAACAGGCTAATTGACCCAGAGGCAGATCTGACCCATTGCCACCCCTAACTCTGAGGATAGTAGGCATCAATGTTGTGTGCAGCCACAAAGTAATGAAAGAACATTTAAACCAAATGAATGCCCACTCCAAGATAACTGTGGTAAACATACCTCACCTCTACCAGTACAATATGCTGCTCCATGAGAGAAAAAGAAGGGAACATCAGAACCAATTTCACCTGACCATTCCTGAATCTCCTTTTCAGTGGCAAGACCACCGCTGAACTGATTTGCGGCCCATAATGCAGTCGCAGCATTACTACTTCCACCGCCAAGCCCAGCACCAGTAGGCACTTTCTTATCAAGGTGAATCTGCATAGATATGTAGAACACACAGTAAGCTTAAATCCAAAATCAAGAAACAGTAGTCATTTTAAGAAAATGAATTGGTAGTTTTCTAAAGACGCTCATTTAAGAGGTATTTCTTTTCTTTTTTTTGTGAGACATTCATATATGAGGTACTCTTTTTTAGAGAGATTCATCTAAGAGGTACTCTATGATGCACAACAGAAAGAAACAACAATTTTTTTGCTCAACCCAAGTAGGGTTAGGGGTGGAAATCGATCTGGTTCAGGCTGGGTCAGGGTCGACCCAAGCCCGACCTATTTACTAAATGGGCTAAAAAATCTTGCCCAAACACGACCCACAACCCATCACCCTTTAACTCGACCCGACCCACTTAAAAGTTCATCAAGCCCAACTTGACCCATTTAATTGTATGGGTCAAGCTCGGCTGACCTGAACCCAATCTGCCATAACCCAACTTAGGTTTAAGAATAAAATATGACACAAAGGCTATGCAACCTAACGCACAAAACGGATACGTGTGTGTGTTCTTCTTCTTTATTTTGTTTTGGATTTTGGGTCGTGTCAGGTTAGGTCATCTAGCCAAATTCATTAATAACCTATATGGTTGGATTGGGTAGGGTTCAACCCAAGCCTGAGTCCTGACTCATTTACTTAAACAGGTCATACTTCAAGCCCGAGCCCGACTTGCTACCCATTAAACTTGTCCAAACCCACCTCAAAAGTGAGTTGGTTCAGTTGACCCGCAGGCCAAACCAACCCATTGCCACCTGTAACTACGATACGAGTGTTGCCCACATTTCAGTATCATAAGCAGTTGATTTGATGGGCCCCATCATGGGTCATGCCATGCTTTATTATCTCCCCTATCACAACATTCTAACCATGTGATGGAAATGGACAACATATGGACCACATTTAACAAGGGCCCCTTGGGACAGATTATCTACTTCATCATATGATTCAAGCTATTAGGCACTTACACATCCATCATGTGTCTCGGCATTCAGTATCTCCCCACCCATATGATGGATGGTCAGATTTTTGAAGGATCACCCCTCCATGCTGCCCCCCATGTGACCAATTTGGATTGCCAAATGTGACCTCCTATGTACAATATTGAGCCAAGCATTATCTATTTCCGCATATGATTCAATTAATTACGCATTTACCCAGAAGAAGTTGTCACTGCCGGTCTTTTTTTTCTGTAAAGGTTAAGTGCCTTGATAATCTGCAAACGACATGCTAAAAACTTAATTTCTAGAAGAGACACTTCAAGCTAACAAAAAATAAAGATGTCACTTCCAGCGTCCAACAGAAAAATGAGGATCGTTGATTTTCGGTGGACTGGATCATGGTTTGAAAAAATCGTTTGATATTACTTAGTATCATTATCCAATTCGTATTGGTTTCGGTCCAAAATGAAATGAGTTTCCATACCGATACGGGACCAAGTAAGATTGAGTCACGGTGAGTCATACAGGTTTCAATCCCTAGGCGAGTTGCACTCCACAACTGCTACTTAAATCCATGGACTAGATGTCGAAAATCAATGGTTTTTCAAAATAAAAATGAAAAATTTAAAATTTTCAAAATTCTAGAATTTTCCCCCCAAAATGCTTTTTGAAAATTTTTGAATTAAAAAGTGCGGTGGTGTTTTGTCCCACATCAGAAATTGTTGAAATCCTTTTGTAGTTTATATGAGATGTTGCAAAGAGTATTTTTACTTAGAGCTTTTGGAGGAGGTGATACACGGGTTACGTGTTCCAATGCTACACGCACGCGCGTGCGCTCAGACAGGGGCAAGGGCGTGGGCAATGAGACAGTATGGCTGTAGTGGCGCTAGATGGCGCACTTGAGTCTAGTGCGATGAGCCTAGTCAGAGCCTTAAGGCGGTGTGGATCTGAAATGAGCCTGAGTCTTTATAGATGACTGAGAACGATCAAATCTTAAATCCGAAATGTTCAGCAGTTTTTGAAAATGGCTTTATGCCTTGAAAGCCAAACGGTCCAAAAACGGACAGACCATGATGATCCAATCGTCAGATCCTTTAATCTGACGACCAAAAACATCTGTGATTAATGAATAACGGCCAGAAACATTTTTCAAATGTTCTGGGCCATTGATAGCAGTCTAACAATGGTCCACTACCTGATGCCTATATAAACTGGACCATTCCAGTCTGATTTTATCATATCAACATAGCCCTCTCTCCCATCAAATCAGATACAATCCATAGCTCCATTCTAAAATACTTAGAACATCTCTACAGTCTGAGTCTACCAGAAGAAATCTGCTACGTTAAAATTGTTCCCAGTGGACCTGTCGTGATTGCTGCACCTGGATCCAAAAGGCTTGTCTTATCCTGGAAGCAATTCGCCTGTAACCCATCAGCAGTTGATAAGGGGGCGAATCATGCTTTAAGGACTACGTATTTATACGTGATTCAACCTAGTGAAACATTTTATTTTCAAATTATTTTTTGATATTTTAGGTGTATCCAAACTCATATTCCCAACACTAGATGCTTTCAACCTATGTAGCAAGTGTGACCAGGTCAGAAAAGAGGCACTCTTATTGTCCCACTCGCCATTTGGATCGGAAATAACAACGAAACAGGAGCCCGCCTAATGTGGTTCCTGTTTCCTACTCTACCCCAAATCCTGATTTTAGGTGAATTTCCAAACAGGCCCAAATGATTCATAACCATGGAACTGTAAAGCTTTTCAAGGCTGAATTAGAGAGAGAGAGAGAGAGAGAGAGAGAGAGAGAGAGAGAGAGAGAGAGAGAGAGAGAAGAGGAGAGGAGAGGGAGAGTTACCAAATTCTTGTCATCAAGTGGTACACCTGGCACATTGGTAGACAAACGATCTTTGCTTTTCATTGGCAATGGATCATGATGATTTAATGAGAGGGCAATTGTAATCACTCTGGCAGGTATACGTAAGCAGAGTGACAGGTGTACCAGTACCATGCACCATGCCAATTGGTGTATTAACATGAGCAGATTCTGTGGGTCCCATCATGAGGTATGTGTTATATCCAAACTGTCTATCCATTTGGCGGCTCATCTTAAGGCTTGAGCTGAAAAATAAGACTGATCTAAAGATCAAGTGGACCATACTACAAAAAGCAGTGATAGTTAAGCGCCTACCATTGAAACGGAGGATTTGATCTAAACCGTACCCAACCTGATCCAACTCGGTTTCCCTAACCGAGTCGGACTCGGTTCAAGTCAGGCCAGCAATGTGACGGATCGGATTGAGTTAAAGGACATGAACTCGGTCCCGGATCGGATCGAGTTCGATCAAGGCATTGAAAGTTTCGGACCGAATCGAGTTGGACTCAATCCGGTACAACTCAACTCGATGCCCACCTCTAGTCACCGCCCACTATCAATCTTCAGTAAGATCTATAAGTCCCATCATGAGGTATATGTTATATCCAAACCGTCCATCCATTTGGAGAGCTTGTCGTACGGCTTGAACCAAAAAATAAAACAGATCCAAAGATCCAGTGGACCACTCTACCAAAAGTAGTATGGATTGAATATCTACCATTTAAACTCTTTTTGAGGTCACAAAGGTTTTGGATCAATATGATATTTTTTTTTCCTCTTCATCCACATCTTTTTGACCTTATGAATAGATTGATTAGAAAATAAACGTTATGATAAGACCTATGAATGTTTTAACGATGAAAATGATTATCTCACTGTTATTTCTGGTGTGGTCCATTTGAGCTTTGGATGTGATTCATTTTTTTGCTCATGCTCTAAAAATGGATGAACGGTGTGAATATAATAAATACATCATTTTGAGGCCCATTTACTTGAAATTGACCGACCACTACATGAAATTAACCAAGCACCATAGGGAATTGAAGTTCTCGTTCAATTTCATTAAGTTCTCAGTCAATTTCATGAAGTTCTCAGTCAAGTTTTCATTCAACATAAATTTTATACAAGATATCATTTATGACACAATACAAAATTTCCCTCTTCTTCCCATGTGTGGTTTTTTTTTTTTTTTTTAATGGATGCACCATTTTCGTCATTCCTTTGAAAAAATGAACAAAAAGAAGTAACGGTTTGTGGTACCAAGGGTATTCTTATCCAAAAAAAGATCTAAAGATAAAGAAATGAGAAGATTTGGAAGGGAAGAGAAAATTTCAAAAAATGAGTTTTTGGTAAAAAGATATTCTCATAGAGTTTTTTGTGGTAGAGTATTCTTGTATGAAGAGGAGAAGGTTTCAAGAAATGAATTTTTGGTGGTAAGGCATTCTCATATGAATGTGAGAGAAGATTTGAGGAAGAGAATGCCAAGAAAAAGGTTGTGGTTTAGCTAGGGAAAGTAAAGTTTGAGTGATTCAGAAAAGCCGGTTGGTGAAAGGTGAGGTTTATAGTAGAAAAAATCTCTTTTGTTTCCATCATTAGATAGTATTGATCATCTAGTTCGTTTGGTCCATCCTTATATTTAGAGTTTATTTAAGGCCAACCTTTGATGTGGATTATTCATTCTGTAGGTCCCACCTTTGATTTGGGTTATCTATTGTGCAAGACGTATCATGGATGTAAGCCATTCATCATTAGGGGTTAACTTTTAATATATATTGTCGATTATGTAGGGCTCACCATTAATGTTATTGTCCATCACATGGGGCTCAGCTTTAATATCCAGAGTATAGACTATCCATGATGGAGCCTCACCTCTAATGTAGAGATGATACACAAATAAACATGGCATTGGCATGCATACAAGACATCTGATCATCAGGCATAGGCACACCTTATGATCGACCTGAACTAGTACCATATGATAGTGTCCCTTTAATAGTTTAAGCCGTACTAAGAAATCCAACAAGAAGGCAAAAAGACAAGAAGAGAGGATGAGAAGAATAAAGGACATACAAAACTATAAAAATCACATTTTTATTAGAAAATGAGAATTTTTATCTTCTTTTTATTTTTTCATATTCTACCATTAGTTTTTTTAAAAAAAAACTTACTTTTGTGTTTGGTTTAATTGAATTTTATTTGATGCAAAGATGAGACGAGGAAGTACATAAAGAAGACCTTATGATGGGAGAACGTAGTATGTAAGGGCGTGTTTGGATTCGCGTATAGTATTGTACAGGGAAGTAAAACTGTCCTATCAATCTATTAGTGGTCCTGCAACAGTAATGTGTCTGCAAATTGCAAACCATTCACAATGTTTGGATAAGAGTGCACTTGCAATTTGAGGAAACCATCGTTTCCGAAATCAATGTTTGGGAATGGAGTGTTCATCTCTTGGTAACATCCTATATCATCAAACGGGAATACTCTCTCCCCGAATCGGTCCAATATGCATGTATTTTGTACTTTGTAGGGCATGCCATGATGTATATATGTATTGAATAATCACTTTGTCCATCAATTTTTCCAGCAAAAATGAGAATGAAAATGAAGAACTTAGGCATTAAGAAAGATCCAGGTTGCAGTTGGATTGAAGTAGGCAACACAGTTCATACGTTTGTAACAAATGATGAAAACCCTGGCAAACTTCCGCACTTACAGATTTTTAATATATATATATATATATCCTGCTTCGTGCACCGACAACTGTGGAGGCAGGATCACCAATCGTTACCACTATTAACAGAGGTAGCGGTTGCGATTAGGGTTCAACTGTTGCGTTTCAAAGGGAACAACAACGGCATCAGCATAGTCATCTTCTCCGGTGTTTGTAGGTGCAGTTGTGTTTTAGCCATTGAAATCGGCAGTCATCAATCATTGTCGCCACTGTTACAAGGCTGTGTGGCCATTGTTACCCAGCGGCAAACCCACCATCACTCTCTTCCTTCCTCTTCTTCAAAGCTAGCACCAACACCATCACCCTCTTCCATCTAAATCCATGCCGCGTCAATCGTTATAGTCTATAATCAGCAGTATTGAGAAGGAAGTCATGGATTCCAGCTACCGGTTGTTGGTGGTTGTGAGTTCAGCCGCAAGATGAAGGGGCTAAGGGTTTTGCGATGATGGTGATAGGATGGCGGCTAGGGTTTTTTCGAACCTTGTTGGAGAAGAGAGGCAGTTGAAGTTTTGGGAGTTGAACATGGGGATGCGGTTGCTCTGTTTCAAGAAAAAAAAATAGGGTTTTATTTTTTCAAAGGCGATGCAGTGTAATGAAAGCACTGCACTGCGACCTGCACTGTACACCAATAAATGAGACGCATGGATTCAATAAAGTGGGTCAGCGTGGTACTCAGCCCGCCAGCGTATCACGTGGCAATGTTTGGATAAAGTAGCTATGAATTGTATATTTTATTAAATTTTCCAATACTATATGATATGGCCCGGCATCCAAACATGCCCTAAATGAAAAGCCCATCTACAATCGACCCCTAACTTAGGTTATGCCGCGCAAAAACAATTTGGACCGGGCTTGGGATATTATGGCCTGTCGTAGGCCTGAGTCAAGTGTAGGCTTAGGTCAAAAAATGCAGGCCATGCATAAAGGGAGGTTGGCTTGGCCCATTAATACATATAATCAATCCTACTCTATGAAATGTATTTTGAGATCCCACCGTGCAACATGTGAAGTTTTTTTTTTTTTTTTTTTTTGTTTTTAAAAAAAAAACATATTATGGACTCTACCCAGTTCACCTTATGAGTTAGAGCTCAACCATGAGACTTGCCTTGATGTACATGTTGTATATTCGTGCTGTCTATTAATTTTAGAGGCTTATTTTAGAACATTGTCTCAAAAAATAATGTAGTTACAAATCTCTAGTGGACCAAACAGTAGGAATTGAATTCTTACCGTTAAAAACTTTTTGAGGGTCACAAAAATTTTGGATCAAATTTTCACGTGATGCATGTCTAGGTGACTTTATTGTAAGTTTGGATGATAAATCACTACAAGAAAGTAGGCCTTTAGCCTCGATTGAAAAAATGGAGGCTAAATGTATTTTTTAGCCTCAGTTGCTATGGAATTGAGGCTAAAAGTTAATTTTTTGCCTCGATTGATTTGGAACTGAGGCTAAAAGTCTACTTTTTAGCCTCAATTGCATAGTAACCGAGGCAAAAAGTCTACTTTTTAGCCTCAGTTGCATATGAACCGAGGCAAAAGGTCTATTTTAACCTCAGTTGCATAGGAACTGAGGCGAAAAGTCTACATTTTAGCCTCACTTGCATAGTAACCGAGGCGAAAGGTCTACTTTTTAGCCTCAGTTGCATAGGAACCGATGCGAAAGGTCTAATTTTTAGCCTCAGTTGCATAGGAATCGAGGCGAAAAGTCTACTTTTTAGCCTCAGTTGCATAGGAACCGAGGTGAAATGTCTAATTTATAGCCTCAATTGCATAGGAACCGAGGTGAAAATTTTACTTTTTAGCTTCAGTTGTATAGGAACCGAGGCGAAAAGTCTACTTTTCAGCCTCAGTTGCATAGGAACCGAGGCGAAAGGTCTACTTTTTAGCCTCAGTTGCATAAGAACCAAGGCGAAAGATCTACTTTTTAGCCTCAGTTGCATAGGAATCGAGGCGAAAGGTCTACTTTTTAACCTCAGTTGCATAGGAACCGATGCGAAAGGTCTACTTCTTAGCCTCAATTATATAAGAACTGAGGCGAAAAGTCTACCATTTAGCCTCAGTTGTATAAGAACTGAGGTAAAAAGTCTACATTTTAGCCTCAGTTGCATAGGAACCGAGGTGAAAAGTCTACTTTTTAACCTCAGTTACATGGGAACCGAGGCCAAAAGTCTACTTTTTAGCCTCCGTTGCATAAGAACTGAGGCCAAAAGTCTACATTTAAGCATATTAAAAAAAAAATTTGAGAATATTGAAAGAATTAATAATTTTTAAAATTTTTGATAATTGTGAAAAAATTGAGAATTTTGGAAAAAATGGAGACAATTGGAAAAAAATTGAAAGTTTTGAAAAAGATTTGAATTTTGAATTTTTTAAGAACTAAGAATTTTTTAAAATTTTGAGAACTTTTAAAAAATTAAGAATTTTTTTTTGAAAAATTAAGAATAAAAAAATGATAATTATGAAAAAGTATGATTTTATTTTTTAAATTGAGAATTTAAAAAAAATTAAGAATTTTGAAAATTTTTGAAATTTTTGAAAAAAATTAAGAATTTTGAATTTGAGAATCTTAAAAAAATTAGAAATTCTTTTAAAATTGAGAAATTTTAAATAATTAAAAATTCTGAAAAAAAATAAAAAATTTCAAATAAAATCAGACATTTTAACCTCGGTTGGATTGGAACGGAGGCCAAACGTTTACTTTTTAACCTCGGTTGCATAGAACCGAGGTTAAAAGTCTACTTCCGAAATATAAATTCGACAGGCGCGTTGCTTTTTTCCCGACTCCTTTTCTCACTCGTTGTCCGAGCGAGCGAGAGAGATCTTTGTTCTCTTTCTAGGCAATCAAATCTCCCTAATATCTGATAATTTCCACAAGAACGAAGTTTCAGGTCCCTTTCTTCTCTCGTAATTTCTCTGTTTCTGTATACATTTCACAGATTTTCATCTATAAACCCTAAATTGTTTAAATCCTGCCTTTTTGCTTGCCCGATCGAGGTTGGGATCGCCGAAAATGACTAGATCTTGATCGATTTTCGCAGATTTTCGTGCATTCTTCGTCGAAATCGATCAATAGAGTTCGATTCCGGTTTTCTATCCGATTTCCAATTTTGATCTCGTCTGATTTGGTTTCGTCTGGGAAAAGGAAAGAATTATGGTTTCGTAACTAGGGCTTTGGTTGGAATTACTTGGGTTTTGTTCGTTTCTGTATTTGGGGAATGAGGAAAACAGGAAATCGATGGACCTCGGTCGCTTTCACTGCTCTTCAAATCATCAAATCTTCACCTCATTTTTCCTCCTGTAGAAAAGCCTTAGATCTCTGGCATTATCAATGGATGTACTCTCTCTCTCTCTCTCTCTCTCTCTCTCTCTCTCTCTCTCTCTCTCCCCTCCACCCCCCCTGGCGCGCGCGGTGTCTCTCAATCTCTATTTCCCTCTCCGGCCTCTCTCGATCTCTCTTTCCCACATCTGATTGAAGATGCTGATCTCTTGGTTATGGCCCTCCATCTCGCCGGAACACGCCAATCTCGGTATCATCTCTCTCTCTCTCTCTCTCTCTCTCTCTCTCTCTCTCCTTATGACATTGGATTCTATGTTGGGAGGATGTTGATTTTTCTGATATGTCTTTTTTGGTTTTGGAATTGGATCTGATTTGGGTTTTTGTCTAGTAGATCTAACATTTATGAAAAATCATAGCTAAGGGATGAATATGTTTTTAGATCTTATATAGGAACTTTCCAGAGCATGGATATGACACATACATCATGGTGGCCCCCACATAGGTTACTCATTACTCAGCATGCAATCCAATTTTGAATTTTAGGCCCTCGTATCCTCATGGTGTTCCTTACTTGATGAGTCCATCAACATGGTTTTTGGGCTGGGGCATAGTTTCAGTGTGTCTCCACCTCACATACATTTCCACATATTGTAATTACCATGCATTAGAGTTGTGTGGGACCACCATGATTATTTATAACTAACATGGGTCTCATCCAAGGGATGGGTTGTATGATACTCATACATCAGGGTATGCTCAACACAACTCAAAGATTACAGTAACTACCATACCTTGGAACTTAATTATGTGATCATTCATCATTTCCCAGACAAAAAATTAGGCCGCTCTTAGCCATACATGTGTCACATGAGTACGAGGTCTCTTGCACAGTGAGTGAATCAGATTTCTCACATGTGCAATGAATGACATCCTCAAATTTTCATGGCATCAATCAGCAATTCATACCACAAGACTTGTCATAGGTATAACAGAGAATGAAGGCTACTCTGTGAATTGGCCTAAAGATTTCAGCATTTAGTGGTACAAGTGAACAACCCAGTAGAGACTGAAGAACTTAGGGCCTAAAGAATTTTTCATAGATATCAATAAAAAGAAAGGAAATTTTGGGTAATGCATGTACTCCCTTTGCTGCTCTTATTTTATAAGCAATTTTGGGTAATGCAGAACCTGTTAGGATTATCTACTCCTAGAAATGGAAAATTATGAAAACTCAAACATACTCTAGCCTTGAAGATTTAATAAGCATACAAAGGAAAATTCAGGTTGGACAAGTACAGGCAACTTGTACTGCAAAGGAACTACGTAAAATTCTTGGTAGTTTTCACTTATCCTTTACTTCGCGTTGTGTCAAAAAAAAAAAAAATCAGTTTGTTTGACTATCGGGTAGGCCATATGTACAAAAAAAGAAGAAGAAGAAAGAATGGAGTAGAGAGAGCCTGTAAGTTTTTTAAGATTGTCCATTTGTTTTCTTACATGCGTGCCAAGTAGTTCCCACCTGATACACGGTTTGGATGTCTAATTTACATGGGAAGGTGACACTTGTCACTGCACATGGAGGGGCATGCTTGTGGAGCTATATATCTCTTTAGAGAAATGCAACAAGAAGGGGTTAAAGATATATAGTGAACCTATTGGCAATTCCTGATGGTATTAATCAAAAGAAAAAATGTGGATGCCATTGTTCAGAAGGTAATATTTCTCATCCATTGTCATGTACATTTGAGCAAACCAGTTTTCATCTAATTTCAGGGAATTCAGTTTTTTTTTTTTTTTTTGGGTCACAGAATTTTACAATTATTCTCTTCCACTACAGTGGCAATGTGGATGGATGGCATGATCTCCACTAGAGTAACAAGGCATTACATATAGTTTCTAGTAACCAAACCAAATGCTGGAAAATAGTAGCTTCTTTGTTAATAGTTTTAGTTGTAACGGAATTTCATAAAGGAGAATCCCCAGTGGGTAGAGGTGTTAGAGGAATCTACACAAATGATAAAATACCTCATCCTAGAAGTTCAAAATTTTACTTTCAAGTTGTTGAACTAAATTCTTGAGAATCGATCCGTAGAAGCATTTTGTAGCATATGAATTTTCTTGATTTCTGTTCTTGTAAACATAATTTCAAAACCCTTTACGAGATTATGCTTCTTCTTCTTCTTCTTCTTCTTCTTGTTTGATTTTTTTTTTTTTTTTTGATTTTTTTTTAATTATTTGTATTGAGTATTAGTTGTTGATAAGCTCTGTTTTTATTCAAAATCAGTAGGCTCTTTCATTTGAATTTCCTTTTTATTTGCTCTTTTAAATTCGTTGCAGACTTTTTGTTTGATTTCTTTTCGTGCAATCTCTGGGGTATATCACGCTTTTGTATGATCTCTCTTGAATTATGTCCATCTTCTTATTGCAGTAGCGTCTGCAATGAGTTTATCTATATTCAACATGCTACTTATGACAGATTGCTTGCCAATGTTTCAGATTCATCTAAAACCAAAGCAGTTTGTGCGGAGCACCTGGAATTATGAAAAGAAATACTTACTCTACTCAACCTCCAGAAATCGGTTATTATCCTTAGGAATTCAATGTGTGGTATATTTATCTGATGTTCTCCCATTCATTTGTTTTGAGTTAAGGCTTGTTGATATGCATCATCCAATTGCTGTGATTTTGCATCTTAGCCTGCTAAATAGTGGTATGGATCGAACAGTCGTGATCGATGATTCATTGTCTCAAATGTCATATGCAATGAATAATCAAAATGTTGAAAATTGCAAAATATAAATCAAAATGAAGTTTCCTAATCTTTTCATAACATTTGGCAGCATGTTTGTAACTACGGTGAAGAGGTTGCGCGTTCTGAAGAGTTTGAAACTTTCTGTACTCTGCCGCGAGTATATCAAGAATCAGCATTACCTCATTTTATTTCATTTTTCCCAACTAGCATTGTTTAAAATCTTAGCCTTAATGCATCAAGCATTACAGATATGAATGTTTAGTAATTATCGTGTTATAATGGATCTCTTGTCCGGATTGATAATAATCCGAGGAATGTAGTTGCCGACTAAGAATGGATCTTTCAAGTCAGCCAGAGAGTGATATGGATGGTTAGCGGTTCTCCTCAGACGAAAAGTATGACCTCTCTCTTATATGTTCATTGTGTTTAGTATCCCATGAATTAATTTGGCACCGGGTTGTTGCATTCCTCAAATATATGATCTACATATTTCTAAAGCAATCTATCATCGGGTGGGTTGCAACTTGCAACTTTTTTTTTTTCCTATTTCTTTTTCTTTTTTTCCCTTTCTTTGTTTTTTTTAGGTTGTTGCACTTCATTTTACCATGAATCAATCCCTACCATAGATTGGATTGGCCAATTAGAGGTCGGATCTCTATCCTTTCTTCTTCATTTTCCTTACCTCTCTATTCGTTGGTTAAGGAAATTCATGTCTGGCATGAATTCTATGTTCATTCTTTGTCTGTCTTTTCCATTGTGTATGGTTGTCTAGGCCACACAGCGGCTCGCTTGGGCTCGAACCATAGTGCTGATGGACACGGTCTCCTCGTATTTTGGCACCGGGGCGTGTTCATCCGAGAAGAGGAGAGCCTTTCTCCAAGATTTCAATGACCAAAGGTAAAGTGGGACATCATTTTCCCATTATTTTAAATGGCTGTGTTTTTGTAACAGGGTCATCATTTTCCCTTTTCATACCCTTCAGGAGCAAGTCCTTGTATTGAGATGTTGGATAACTGAGGATACAATATGAATTAGTAATTCTCATGAATAAAAGGCCAATCAACTTGGAAGTTCCCTGCCCTCCTGTGGTGAACTGGATTAAGAGAAATCCAGGTCATGCTCATCTTATCACAGGAAAGTAGGGTGGGATCAATTGAGCTGCCTAGGAAAACAGAACATGTGGGGAAAAAAATATTGAAATGCATGTGGCGGGCATTTTTCTACCAAATAAATGGGTTCAAATCATTTATACAGGTTATGAGATTCAATAGCATTCTTGAGTTATTTATTATCACCATCATGTTAGCTCAACTTGCTTGCTTTTTTCTACCTCAGCGCTCACAACGGCCGTCACAATTGCAGAGATTTTTATATATTCATGCAATGTACCGATCTCTGTTGAAACATTTTTTTTTCCTCTTATAAAGATTCTAAAGGATGGATCCCTATAATTTTAGTGTTTGCATCTGTTTGCCTAATGGTGAATGTCAAGGTGCATCCTTTTTGTGTAGGACTGATACTGAAGAGGCTGTTTATGTTAGCGTATGAAACTATACAAGTTCATATGCTGCATATCTGGGTTAGTGTAGTGGATAGTTAAACAACAGGGACTGCAACTGTATGTGGTGGTTTGAGCTTGACCTCTATGTAATGGGCCAGGCATCTTGAGCATGAAAGTTCCACCCATGACGACATCGCTCTTCACCTTGTGTATATATAATGTAAGATAACTGATCACATAAAGCCAGAAGTATATGCTAGCTGATGTCCAGCCTCATCTTTCCCACTAACGTGCCACTTATGTAGTAGATCAGGTCCATGCAATTGGCAGGACCAACCATGAAGATCACCTGAAACCAAAATTAGTCTGGTCCTTCCTTCAGGTGGTCACAACTTTATCTTGAGTAAGACCATCAGTTGTTCATTGATTCAAATGTTGTGGCCCACGTGATGAGAGGATGACTGATTTTTCTGCCAGATGATCTTCATGGTGGGGCCTACTATTTTCATGGTACGCGTTTCCTCCAAAAGTGGTATATTGACAGGACATGTTGCTAGATGACAAGTTAGCAGATGCTGATGTTAGTGTTCGTCAGTCAGTCTTTCTATCTCTGCATGGAAATGGAGGTTTCGAAATATTTTTGGCACAGGCTGATAGTTTGAGTGCTATCTTTGTTGCTCTAAATGATGAGGTATAATTTTTGGCACAGCCTGCCAATGACTCTTCTATGAGCATTTGAATTGTTATCTTTATTTGAAAAATGTTTATGAACATAGGGGCATGTTCACTATCTTTTTTCTTTTCTTCTTTTCCATGTCATAGGATTTTGATGTTCGAGAGTTTTCTATATCAGTTGCTGGCAGATTGTCTGAAAAGAATCCAGCATATGTTCTGCCTGCACTTCGTTGCCATATCATACAATTGTTGATGCATCTTGAGCAAAGGTAATCTGAAAGATATCTACTTGCTAATAATATTATTGATTTATGGGGAAATGGATGCCCTTTTATTTGTTTCACATCATTATCTTTGAAATGTTCAGATCACAACTTTTCTCTTACTATTTAAGCAGTGCAGATGGCAAATGCAGAGAAGAGAGTGCTAAACTCTTGGGTTGCCTAATTCGCAACCTAATGTTGTATTAGACGTAATCGAATATCAAAAGCAGCCTTCATATAAGGAGGTTAGTTTTTTCTAGTTAAATATTTAATACAGAAATGGCATTTTAGTGAAGGCTCATTAGTAGGTTGTTGTCCTGCAGGTGGGTAGCTATGATGCAATGATTATGCAGAAGCTTGCTGCCATGCAGCAGTTGGAACGTGAGCTTGAGACCATCTCTGCCATTGATTACCGGGGAATTATGTTATTCTTAGTGAAGAGTTCTTGTGAGTCTGTATTGATTTAGTTTAATCGCTTCATTGAGGTTGAGTTTAAATGTCGTTGGTGGTTATCTTCCTTTGGCAGGAACGTTTGGAGGATCTCATAGGTAAAGATGCCCAAGAGAAATCTGATGCTGCTATAGAAACCCTTTTATAAGAGCTTCCAGATGAAAGAAATGTCAATAAAAGACCGGATGATTCAAAACAGATACAGGAAAAGTCAAAGAAAAAGAAAAAGAGAGATTATAGAAGAGAGAAGAATATAAATATTTGTGGAACCTAATGTTGTGTAACAGTTTGATTGAGTTCATTTTGAAAACTTTAAGTTGACTGTTGTTAACTATTTTGTTGGTATTATGGCTTTCATGATTAATTGTTTCATGAGTGGATTGAATGAATGGATTAGTAGTTTAAATAAATATTTTAAAAAATTAAACATTTTTAGCCTCAATTTGTAACCGAGGCTTGGATTTAGCCTCAGTTGTTAAGAACCAAGGCTGAAATTCCCGTGGCTAAAGGATTTAGCCTTGGTTGTTGAGAACCGAGGTTAAAAATAGATTTAGCTTCGATTGGAGGCAATTGAGGCTAAAATTTTGATTTAGCCTCATTTCGTAAAAACCGAAGCTAAAAAGGTTCTTTTAGCCTCACTTAAAGAATCGAGGCTATGAAAGTTATTTTAGCCTCGGTTGCTAAAACTGAGGCTAAATCCTTTAGCCACGGGGGTTTCAACTTCGGTTTGGATAACTGAGGCAAAATTGAGGCTAAAGGCTTTAGCCTCAGTTTTTAACCTTTTTAGCCACTGTTTTGAACTGAGGCTAAAGCCCTCTTTTCTTGTAGTAAATAGACGTTACAGTAGACCCTAGAATGTTTTAATGGTGGCATTCAATGATGATCGTTTCTTGTGGTCTGGTCCACCTCAGATTTATATCTGCCTCATTTTTAGTACCAAGCCCTAAATGAGCTAGCAAAACTGATGGACAGCTTGAATATGCAACATATAAAACAAGATGGGTCCCACGGTCAGGGCCTCACCCAGGATGCTGGATATGGGGTTGCAGCTGATCTACTTTCGAGGGATAGAGTGGATTTTACGTATACCACGCAGTGGGCGCACAGATGTTTTGGGGTTTTAGGAGCTGCAGAAAACAAGGACGCAGATTGGGTAGTACCACCGCGGGCTCTGAGGGGCCACCTGATGTACGGGTACTATCCACACCATCCATTCATTTTTTTTTCATATTATTTTAGTTTACAAGCTAAAAAATGAGGCAGTTTCAAATATCAAGTGTGGCAGAGAGTGAGGACTAAGCACCCACCATTGAAAACTTTTTTGGAGGCTACGGAAGTTTCGGATTAAGCTGATATTTGTGCTTTCCTTCATCCAGGTTAGATGGTAATTATCCATCACCGTAGCCCTAGGAAGGTTTCAACAATGGATGTCATTATCACCATTGCTTCCTGTGATGCGGTCCACTTGAGCCTTTGATCTAAATCATTTTTGAGCTTGTACCCTAAATTGATATAGAAAAATGGATGGATGGTATTGATAAAACCCATACATGATGGTGGCCCCTCAAAGCCCATGTATGTTCATAACCGGGAATGGGCGAGGTATGTTTGTGAGAAAGCCACTCTGCCATCCAATTTTCAGCTTATTTAGGACACGGGACTGAAAATAAGGTGTATCCAAAACTTAAATGGGACACACGAAAGGAAACAGTGGGGATATAGTAACCACCGTTGAAACATTTATATGGCTACAAAAGTTTTGTATAAGTTTACGTGCCTTGTGTTTTCACTTCATCTCAGTGAAAATGAACTTATAAACAGGGTCTTTTTCCTACCGTACGCCTCACCTTTAAGTCAGCAACCTTATGACGCCCGTCCAAACTTACTATACCAAACTAAGCCCCTGGTGTATGGGCGACTTTCCACCAAACCAAAATACCCCACCATTCCTTCCAGAAGCGGATTGGTTGGTGTGCAAAGATGAGCATTGACGCTCCTCGAATTTTGAGTTGTATGAACAGTTCAAAAGAGATCAAAGTTACATGGGCCCCACAGTTATGTATTTACTATATCCACAATTTTCATCCATATTCAGGATCATTTTGGAGCATTATTGAAAAAAAAAAAGAATCATATCCAAAGATCAACTGGACCACACTACAAATAGCAGTGGGAAAATTGATTTTCACTGTTAAAATTTTTGTAAGGCCCACCATAACATTTATTTTCCATCCAATCAATTCATAAGATCTCAAAGACCTAGATGAAGAGGAAAAACAAATTTCATAATGATCCAAAACTTCTGTGACCCCTAAAAGGGTTTCAATGGTAGACGTTCAATCTGTAAGTGTTATGTTTTAGATTTAGCACTTTGTGTTGTCAAATTTTGTAGCGTCAAACCATTTTGAAGTCATTGACTTGTTTGATAAATGAAAATTTCACCTTCAAGCTCAATAGATGGAAAGTTCACCTTCGTACGGAGATGAGTTTCAAGACATCTACATCAACAATCTAGAGCTTCTACAACTTCAAGTCGAAGGGCATGTTCAACTACAAGTACAAGTTCAAGTTCATATACAAGACAGAGTGCAAGTGCAACTTCATATACTGCTTCAAGTCCAAGAGCATTACATGATCAAGTTCAAGATCAAGTGCACTAGCTCAAGTTCAAGTATTCAAGCTCAAGCTTAAGTACAAGTTTCAAGATTCAAAGTGTACAAGACTATAGCTTCAAACTACTTCAAGTTTACTATCTACCGAAGCGATCGAGTTGACAAGTTCAATGCTCACATTTAAGGTATGCATGACCCTAGAAAGATCTTAGGGTTAGATCATACATATTGCATTTAGAATTTGGGTCATTGTACTTAATTTGGACCTTGCTTCGACTAGTCCTAGTCATGGTTCGACTAGTCCAAGTACTGGCTCGACCAGTCCAGGGTTTTTCCCGACTAGTCCAAAAATTTACTCAAATTTTCGGATATGTCTGGTGGTTCCGTCGAGTACTATTCAAGGGTCGGTTTTATCCGATCATGCTAGAATTTTTGAAATTTGGTTACTGCTTGGACCAGTCGAGGCAAACCTTAAACCAGTCGAGGGAACCAAATTTCACCCTATAAATGGAGGACTTTTCTCAGCTTTTTTCATTCATTTCAAGCTAAATCAAGCCTCCTCTCTGAGAATTAAGTCCCCACTATTGTGAAGCTATATATTGCTCGGTAATTTAAGATTCTTTTATAGCTTTTTTGATTTTGAATTTCTTGATCTCTTGTTATTCAATTATACTTATTAGAAAGGGAATTTTGTTTTAACCTTTTGAGATCAATAAATTGAATCAAGCTAGCCCAAGGTTGGATTTAAATTAAAATTCATTTAGACCTATAACCCCTTCATTTGTGAGATCGAACATTGAACATCTACATTTACAAAGAAGTGGTTCTACCAGGCTACATCGAAGAAAAAAAAATCTTTGGATAAGTATATTTCATTTATTATATTGTAGTTTGTAAGATTGCTAGAAAATCTTTCTTTTTGATTTTAACTGAGATGGCCAGAAAATCTCAGCGTGGGGTTTAAATTGTGTTAGCTCATTAAAAAATAATTGTAAAGGTTTTAAGGTGAACCTTACAAAACCTTCTTTCATAGTAAAAGCTGTAAGTGCTATAGTTTATAGACCTTGTTATTGACAAATTTGTGGTGACAAATACACTGCTTTAAAGCTGTATATGTGATGAATAAAAGATCCATTCAAAGACCTCAGAAGCTTTCAAGCTCAAAGATCATAGAAGTTTTCAAGTTCAAGACCTCAGAAGCTTTCAAGTTCAAGAAGCTTTCAAGTTCAAGATCTTAGGCTTAATTATACTCAAAGGTTACTTGTCTTCAAGTTTCAATGTCTTTGCTTCACTATTGAGGTATGACTGACATTAGGTTGACCTTTAGAGTAGGACATTTTGGATACATAATCCATATATATTTTATAAGTAAAATTGGTCTGTTCTAAGACTAGTCTTGGACCTTGTTCGATTAGTCCTAACACTGGTTCAACCAGTCCAAGAAATTCCATGACTAGTCCTAAGTTGTTGAAGATTTTTAAAATTTTTTTGTTACTCTACGACCAGTCCTGGAGACTGTTCGACCAGTCGTAGGAATAGTGTCGACAGATTCTTCGACCAGTCGTAGACCTTCGACTCAAAGTCCAGCGTTGAAAATCATGTGTCTATGACCAGTCATGTGCATCCTACGACTGGTCGAAGGTGACCTATGACTAGTCATAGGGTACCTACAACCAGTCGTGAAATCGTCAGATCTTATCGCGCCTGAAACTTCAAATTTCTGTTGGTTCTTCGACCAGTCGTAGAGGTAATAAGACCAGTCGAAGACGTGTTTTGCTCAGCTATAAATAGATCACAAATCTCAGAATAATTTACACAATTTAAGCTAATTAATTTGGCCTTCTGAGAGATAAGTCTGTGCTCTATTTTAAGCTAAGTGTGCATATTTAATATTCTCTTTCATTAGCTTTATTAATTGATTTTGTTCCTTGTATTCCAATCTAATATGAAAAGAGGAATTGTTATTTCCCTTTCTTTGGAATCAAAATCAATTAAATCTAGTCCATTTTGATTTAATTTAAAATCAATTAGAACTAGAACCATTGTAATGTGAGTTTGGACATTGAACTTGGACATTCAATTATCTACGCTGACTTGGTTCTTCGGGGCTACTACAGCGAAGGAAAAAATCAGGTATTTTACATTTAATTGTAAATTCCTTTCTGTTTTGGTTTCTTTTGAGATTTGCCAGAAAAATCTCATTGTATTGGTTATCTGAGGAGAGCTAAGAAAACTCAGAAGTGATTTTTTTTAATTGTGTAAGTCCATAGAGAAAGACATAATTGTGAAGGTTTTGGGTGAACCTGTGAAAACCTAATTTGATAGTGAACGTTAATATCCCCTGTGTGAGGATATTAGGAGTGGAGTAGCATTTTGTGTGGCTGTTGTTTAATAGTTGGTGTACACACAGGTGAACCACTATAATCCCTTGTGTTTGTTGGTTAAATGGTTTATATTTCATATCTTTAATTATTCATTTGTGGGATGTATATGTGGATGTGAATGTTATAATCATTTATTTCAAGCATTGTGGGAATGTTGTAATATTTTAGCATTTATTTCTTGCTATTCCTTTATCAGCATTCTTAATTGTTCTAGTAAAGTTGTCCTGCCATTTCTATGGTATATGGTTATCCCTAGAACAAAATATATTTGTAATTACAATTTATTTTTCAGTGCAGTTTGTATTTAATTCTTTATCATTCCTCTTCGATTTGAGATTTGATACAAAGACCTTTCTAGAAATAAGGTTGTCCTACCATAAACTCTGGTTTTTGGTGTAAGGTTGTCCTTAGAACAATATTTGTATCAACCTCTCAAGATCTGAATTTTGAGGTAGCTTTACATTTTTGCATTGTGGTTTGTTTATTTTATTTGTTGGATATCATATTTATTTAATTTCCATTGTTATAAGTTTTATTTGGCATTGTCCTATTCACCCCCCTTCCAAGACATATAGCTAGGCCTTTTCAAAAGCCAATATCCCACGGGTTGTGGATATTGGGAGTGGAGTTTGTATGGTAGTTTGAAAAAAGTTAGTGTACACACCGAACCACTATAATTCTCGGAGTTTGGATGATGATGATGTATGTGATGTGGTGAATGCTATAATTCAGTTTCATGTACATGTGATGAATGTTGTAATGACTTGATTTATTTCATTTGCATTTTGTATTAGTTTGAGTTTTTGATCCTTACTAAGTTCAAGAAATCAGGTTGTCCTACTATAAACCTTGGTTTTTGGTGTAAGGCTATCCTTTGAACGAAGTTTGTATCAACCTCTCAAGACTAGTGCATTAGACGTTGCTATTTATTTTTTATTTAGTTTCATGTACATGTGGTGAATGTTGTAATAACTTGATTTATTTTATTTACCTATTGTATTAGTTTGAGTTTTTGATCCTTACTAAGTTCAAGAAATTTAGTTGTCCTACTATAAACCTTGGTTTTTAGTGTAAGGCTATCCTTTGAACGAAGTTTGTATCAACCTCTCAAGACTAGTGCATTAGACGTTGCTATTTATTTTTGCTATTTGCCTTTATATTCTGCTTTTATTTTTTATTTGGCATAGTTCTATTCCCCCCCCCCCCCCCCCCCCCCCCCCCCCCCCCCCCTTCTCGTAAGGACTGAGAGCTCACCCTTTTCAAGTGTGTCAGAGCTAAGTGGTTCATTCCATTGGATTTATTTCCTGAGCTTATCGATCTAGAGCTTTCAGAATGTCAAATTTTGATAACCTATCTATTACTAAGCCACCACCATTTGATAGCTCCAACTATGCTTATTGGAAAGCCGGTATGTGAATATTTCTGAAATCCATAGATAAAATCATGTGGCAAGCCACAGTGACTAGATAGACTCCACCAATGTCTAAAGTTCTACACAGTGATGGAACCAAGTCTCATAAAGAAACGCCTTTTTATATGTACACTACTCTTCAGAAAAATGAGAGTAGTGCTAATGTCAAAGCTTTAAATGCAATCACTTTTGCATTATCACCAGATGAATTCAAAAGAATTATTTGTTACGATCCTATGAAACAAGCCTGAGACATTTTCAAAATGACACACGAGGGTACATTTATTGTTAAAAAGTCTAAAGTATAAATCCTCACCAAAAGTTTGAGGAAATTTGTATGAAAGAAAATGAGTCTTTCATGGATTTCTATATGAAACTGAATGACATAGTGAACTCTATGTGGGGTCTTGGAGATGGTATCCTAGAAAGTAAAGTTTGTGCAAAAATAATGCGATTACTTCCTGAGAGATTCAATTCAGAGGTTACTGCCATTCAGGAACCGAGAGACACAAACTATATAAATGTTGAGGAACTTGTTGGTTCTCTTCAAACATATGAGTTAAATTTTAAAGCTCCAAAAGGTAAGTCTATAGCTCTTAAATAATCTAAATCTCTTTCTCAAGATAATATATAATTTTGATTGTGAAAACTCAGAGGATGATATAGCTTTACTTGCAAAAAAGTTTTACAAAATTTTTAAGAGTAAAAAGAGAGTTGATTTTCAAAAACCATCTGAGAAGAAAAAAAATAAATCTAAAACTTAGAAATCTCTAAAAGATAGCCAATGTTTCAACTGTCATGAATATGGCATTTGACAAACAAGTATTTAAAGAAGGATAAGCCAAAACGAAAGGGCATGTTGATCACATGGGATGAATCATCCAGTTCAGAAAATTCTTTTGACTCGGATGAATCAAAACCCGAAACTTCAAATGAATTCAACGCTTTAATGCCTCTAACCAAAATCACTTCCCCAGATAGTTACAATTCAACCAATGATGAAAATCTGAGGAGTGATTTTGAAAATGATAACAAAGATGATCTTCAAGATGCCTATAATGCCCTATACAAGGAGAGTGGTAAGATTGTTATCAAAATTAAACTTCAAAAAGAGAAATTTCTTAAATTAAAAGAGGATTTTGAAAATGCAATTTTAGAAAAGTCTTATATTTCTGATTGTTTAGAAAAAAGAAAATGTGATTTGGATTTTAAAACATCAGAACTTGAAAAATTAAGATTAGAGAAGGAGAAACTAAAAATTAAAGTATCTTCCCTCTTGAGTTCAAAGGATACATGGAGGTATGCCTAAGGATACCCTAAACTAAAAAAGTTATTAACCACATCTAGAACATGTGGAGATAGATCGGGTCTGGGCTATGATAAATACATGTCTCTTTAAAATAAGAGTACTTCTCCAATGTTTGTCAAAGGAGAATCCTCTAACTCAAAAGGAAATGACTTGAAATAAAATAATCATAAAAACTCTAGAAATTTAAAGACTTTTCAAGCACCTAAAGTCAATTATAATAATATTAGCCTTAGAAAACAATCTTATAATCCTTTAGCTGGAAAAATTGTGGACTCACTCAAGGAGCTTCTCAAATCTAACTCTAATGTTAGGGTTAATAATAATTATAAGCGAAGAAAAACTAACAATTAATGCTCCAAAACCCAAAACAACTATGAAATGGGTTCCTAAGGTTACTTGTTTGGTTGCGTACACTACCTTCAAGGCTTCAAGTCAATCAAAGTGGTACCTAGACAGTGGTTGCTCAAGGCACATGACAAGTGATAGAGATTTGTTCGCCAATTATAAAGAAATGACTGATGGTTCAATCACTTTTGGTGATGGAAGCAACTGCAAGATAATTGGTCAAGGTATGGTTCGTATCTCTAACCTTCCTCCTTTTGAAAATGTTTTATTTGTAGAAGGTCTTAAGCATAATCTTTTGAGCATATCTCAAAACTGCGATAACAAGCATAGTGTTAAATTTACAAATCAAGGATGTGAGATATCGAATGAGAAAGGTTGTGTGATATTAAATCGCCGTAGAACTTCTAACAATTGCTATATCGTAAATGAATCTTGCTCATCTAAATTATCTTATTACATAGTCCAAACCAATGATAGTGAACTATGACATAAACGCCTTGGACATGTAAATTATCGGAATTTGTATAGGTTGAGCGAAAACAATCTTATAATCTTTTAGCTGAAAAAATTGTGGACTTACTCAAGGAGCTTCTCAAATCTAACTCTAATGTTAGGGTTAATAATAATTATAAGCAAAGAAAAACCAACAATTAATGCTCCAAAACCCAAAACAACTATGAAATGGGCTCCTAAGGTTACTTGTTTGGTTGCGTACACTACCTTCAAGGCTTCAAGTTAATCAAAGTGGTACCTAGACAGTGGTGCTCAAGGCACATGACAAGTGATAGAGATTTGTTTACCAATTATAAAGAAATGATTGATGGTTCAGTCACTTTTGGTGATGGAAGCAACTGCAGGATAATTGGCTTAGGTACGGTTCGTATCTCTAACCTTCCTCCTTTTGAAAATATTTTATTTGTAGAAGGTCTTAAGCATAATCTTTTGAGCATATCTCAAATTTGCGATAACAAGCATAGTGTTAAATTTACAAATCAAGGATGCGAGATATCGAATGAGAAAGGTTGTGTGATATTAAATGGCCGTAGAACTTCTGACAATTGTTATATCGTAAATGAATCTTGCTCATCTAAATTATCTTATTACATGCTCCAAACCAATGATTGCGAACTATGACATAAATGCCTTGGACATGTTAACTACCGAAATTTGTATAGGTTAAGCAAAGCTGATCTAATTTGAGGTCTACCTAAATTTAAGAAAATGGATAAAATTTGTGGCACGTGTCAAATTGAAAAACAAACAAGGAGTAGTCACAAGAAAGTAAACTTCACCACCACCACACCCAAACCTCTTGAACTTCTCCACATGGATCTAGTAGGACCAAACAGAACGGAGAGTAGAGGTGGTAAAAAGTACTTCTTAGTAATTGTTGATGATTTTACGAGGTTTACTTAGGTTGCATTAATGAGAGAAAAATCTGAAACTCTCAAAAGAATGCTTAAGCGTATTCAAACAGAAAAAGAAATGAATGTAGTCAAGATCCAAAGTGATCATGGATCGAAATTCGAGAATAGCAATTTTGAGAAGTTCTGTAGCAACCATGGTATATTGCATGAGTTTTCTGCTCTTAAGACACCTTAACAAAATGGGTTGTTGAAAGAAAAAACAGAGTGCTTTCGATGTCATCAAACTGCTTTCAACGTCATCGAATTGCCTTCGAGTAATAGAGAACGTGTCTAGAGAGTTCCAACGAGTTGCGTTAGAAATTTACAAAAATATTGATGTCATCGAGTAGATCTTCGAGCAATTGAACATGGCTTTGATGTCATCGATAAATGCATCCGTTTTGTCCAGCGACCAAACTCAATTTTCATGTAATTCTTTAAAGTCATCGACCCATGTTCGATGTCATCGAATATGGATTTGATGTCATCGAACGTTGATCAATGACATAGACATTGAAGTTTAGAATCAGTGAATTTTTGTTCTTTACACTTTCGACTTCCTTCTTTCTCTACTTGGTTTTCTTGAATCTTGGGGCCCTGAAATCTTCAATCTTAGGCTCCTTAGATCCATTCCTTCCCTTGGTGATTATTGAGCATCAAATCCATGCTTTTAACATTCTTTTCAATTCAAGCTCTTAGATTCACCTCGCAATACAAACATGTATAAAATATACCGTTAAGCATTATCATGTTTATAAAACCAATATATAAATAGGAAAAAATATGCAATATTTGACACTCAACAAGAGACCTAACCAGTACATAGTTTTGAATTTTTTTCAAAAGAAGATACAATCTTGGCCTTGACGAAACCGACAATGGTCGATCCACAATTGTTGACTGAAGAGGTGGAATGACGCGTTTGAGGATCATAATAGGAGGCTGAGGAAGTGGAGCAAGCGGAGCTCCTAGGTTAAGGGTTTTCCTCAGAGCTGATGGAAGTTGTTGAACTGTTGGGAGTGCAGGAACAATAACAATCTTTTCAATAACTTTCTGACGCTTTGGGAGAGCGACTGCTGCTCCAGTTAGTGAAGTATGGGGGAAGATGTTGTAGTCAATTTTGTCTTCGGCTTATTTACCCATTGGCTTGGTGTGATGACCGATGAACGTGTTGTTGTTTTCTTTCCCTTAGGCTTCATGGTAGGGAAAAGTTCTATGATCTCTTCTTTAGATTTATTCATCAAGCTTTGGTAATGGCCTTCTCACAGATTTGTCACTTGAGGTTGAGTCGGATAGTAGAGGAGGGTGAGAACTAGGGTGGATTCTTAGAGAGAGATAGAGAGAGAATGATAGAGTTTAACTTTGTCAACGATTGGCTGACTATAGGGAGGTTTATTGCAAGTTATTTGAATAAATGGGCAAGGATTACATTGGACAAGGCCAAACTGGCGAGCTAGAAAGTTCAGACGATATTGTTTGACCCCGACTTTAGCATTTTCATTGAGATCAATTGTACTCCCATAAGAAGATCCCTATATATGAGATAACTTGCCCATGCTTGATATAGTTGAGACGTGTCTTCACTGGTAGCTTCTTGCTCATATCGGCCAGTGAACCGAGTAGGGCCATATTTTTCATCATGGAATGGGGTGAACGACTGATTCTGCTTGCCATTTAAGGGAAAGAATAAAGTGCTCATATATAAGGAAAATGATTGAACTTCTTGGAGAGAGTTGACGACAAGTTTGCCATAAGAAGAATAAATTGCTTCAGAATGGATGGAATTACGTGCAATGGACAAACTGAAGTACTTGTAGATTCACATTTGAAGATGCCACAATGGTCCTCCTCCATGTACAAACCCTTGGTGGTGACTTCGTGGATGCTTCTATACAGATGGCCGAGGACATAAGGTGCCAAAGCAAGTTTCCAACCTTTAGTGAGTGCCTTAACTAATGGAATATATTCGTTTGTGATTTGCATAACATTCACATAGAATAAATGTCGACAAATCCAGAGTAGTAGGAAAGGCCATATGTTCTTCATAGTTGACCAATCCTTAGGTTCTACGAGGTCTGCATGACGTGAGAATAGGCTTTACCGGTTTTATTCGTGATGAGTTTGGATGTTTTTTGTGAAAAGATTGGGTAGACCTATTCACTCAAAGGAAGGGGTTAAATCAGTGCTGCAACATGCAGGATAATTGGGCTCATATGGCCATAGCCAAAGAAGAATGTGTTAGTGGAAGAGCTCCAAAATGTTGAAGTAGCAACAAGAAGGTCATGATATGATGGATAGTCATAGATGGATAATTTAATGCATTCATAGATGCATGAATGCCTCCATGCATTTCACATCTAGAAGAAACGCGAGAAAACCAGACATTCCATTATGGCAACGGTTTTGACCATGACTGAGGATTCTTCAAAGCATCAGCGGAATCATGGATGGATTCGGATTGAATCAACAAAGTCTCACTAGGGCATATGGGGGATAAGGGATCTATCATACTAACTTCATCGACATATATTGTTGGAATAAATGTTGGACCTAGGCATTGGTATTCTTTATTAGGTGTTCGAAATACTGTTTTATTGATGCATTTCTCAGAGAGGTCATCGACCACATTAATGAGATTGCCTTGCTGGAAAGGAGGAGAAGAAGATGAAGAAGTAGTAGCCATTAATCAAATATGAGAAAGAAACATAGAACCAAAGGATTCAGAAAGGTTTAGGGAAGTGTAAGAATGAAGATGTAACGCCCGAAAAAAATCCGTACTTGGACTCGAGTACCAACTCGACCAGAAATCGCGTAGGATTAATTCCTTTAGAAAATAAGACTAAGTTAGTTAGCGCAACGCTAGAGTAGCTGAGAAATAGTCCCTGATCACTTTAAATACGTTTTACAAGACCCAAATCGAGTAGAACCAATGACTCTATAATACTCTATAACCTCGGATTAAACTCTAAGCCGGTTTGTTCTCTAGACCACTTTGAAACTCTGTATTGGATCTAGACCGCACGTCGAAAGTCCGATACCTGCTATCTTAGACCGTTAGAACCGCCTAGCTGGACTTGACAATCATTTCGAAAATCAAGTCCAACCGATAATCACAGGCTATTTCATTGAGCTCGAACTGAAGAGAGTGCGAATAGGGACAGATTTGGAATTTGAAATTCAAATCTGGCACACAACTTGACGTGTCAGTATTAAGCATTCTGACCGTCAGAATTCAGTTAGATTACACCCTCGGATCAGGAAAAATTTTTATTTCATATCATGAGACTTGCAGCCCTGATCTATGTGCGGTGACCGATGAACTGAAACTGGACCGCCACGGCCGATCTACGAACCCTGCCGGACTGAAAACTTAATGTGTGCTAGATCAGGTATGCGTGAACTTAAGTCCGATTGCGTTCGGCCAGGGGACCACCAGAAATCATCTTTTGGACCGAAACAGCTCCGATTTGAATATGCCCTAAGTAAACCTTGTACCTGAGCCTATTTTGGGCATTTTTAAGCTTATAAAAGGGGTTGAAACCCTCACTCCTCTCTCCCATCCGAATTTGAGAGAAACCCTAGATTGGGAGAGAGAAAAGGTGAGAGTTTGTGAGAGAGAGTAGGAGAGAATTTTCCTGCCTTTGTGCCGCCTGTTGCACGTGCTGTAGCAACACCCTCCGATCACCTGGCCGGTGATTCCTCCGCGTTTTCAGGTAAGAAATAACCCTAGAAGTTGCTGATTTGAGGTTCGCTAGGATTCATAGCATGTTAGCTGACGTATCTTGCAAATTAGGTTCTCTTATCGCTGTAGACGAAGCGTATACGCTCCGTTCGAATTCACACATCCATAAGAGATAAGGTGCGAATTTTAGACGCTTTGATTGACTGTTTCCAAAGCTTTCAATGTCGTTTAATAGTAGATTATCGACGGCATCGCCGTTTGACATGTACAACATGCTATCCGTTTCCTGTTTCGCAAATTAACGAAGAATATAAGATTTAAGACATTTTAGTCATTTGTAGGAAGTACTGATTTCATTCATATTTTGCTGATGTGATTGACATGGTTTATTGTCGCATTAGAATGTTAGGAATACGTGCATAATTAGTTTGGCGAAGAGATTCGCCTAAATGCGCACTTCGGGTCGACATACTATATGTAGACTTAAGTGTGTAATGTATGTGTTTGTATAAATGCTTGTATTAGTATGTATTGAATTAAATGGTGTTATGAATTAGTTTGAGACTGATTTCTCAATTAATATGCTGACGTAAATGATTTCCTACATGTTGACTACATGCATGATTTCATTATATGCATGAAATGTATGTGCTTGAAGATTTGCTTAAGTTGTATGTTATAACATGTGTTAACATGCTCATAAGGTTGTATTTCATTTCCAACACTCTCATATGATTGCTGATGTGATTCCATAATTGTTTGGGACTTTGCCTAGTCCAGGCAGTCGGTAACCGAACAAATTCGTGGTTGGCTTATCTTGGCCATGAATGACGCGTCGATGAACGCGAGCCGTGTTTTGGAGTTGGCGGCAGTGGTTAGGCCACGCGAAGTATTTTACGCACTTCATGTCGTTCGACTTGAGATGCGATCGCGCTAGTCGAGCCCGTCAAGTAACCCGACTGGCCGTTGTATATTCACCCTGCATGAGTCATAACTACTTGAACCTAGGGTACTGAACTTACCATTGTAAACCCTGTTAACCATGGTACCTTGATCCACGAAGACTCATGAGCCGGGCATGGTGGTATGGGACACCGTGGTCGAGCTGTCGGCCTACGCTGGGGCCACAAACCTTCCTGTAGTGACCAGTGAGCACCTAGTCTCGTGAGCAGATTATGGTGGTATGAGACACTATATTCTTGCTGTCGGCCTACACTGATCAGGCGACGAGTCCTTTGTAGTGACCACGAGCGTATTCTGAGTCTACGGGAGGCGACGACCCTTCAGTAGCAGTAGAGTACAGTAGGCCTGTATTGATAAGGTGATGGGGGAGCGGAGCAACGAGTGCACGCAACAGCCTTGGCAGCCCTTGCAGCGACCTACAAAAATATACATCGTATGAGATTGCTAGGAGTGACGACCCTAGACAGGATCTGTGTTGGGATTGATATAAGGGAAGTACCTTAGTTTTCCAATCCTACTGTTTGAATGGATTAATAACAACTCGGCAATCATATCACCATCACATTGCATGTGCCTGGAAGATGTGGAGCACTGAGCGGGATGCACGCATGCCGCGGACGAAGATGGTGCCGTATGAGGGAGATCGTCGGTGAGGGCATCCATCATGTCATGTCATATTGCATTAACAACAGTATTAGGATTATCTGATTTACTGCTTTACTATTATCGCATGATTGATTTGTGAACATGCTAATCTTTGCTCTATGATTCCACTGAGTTGATCATTCATTCCCACGTTACGGGATGATGTTTGCAACACCCAACAGACCCTGTTTTAGATGCAGGTGATGCTGAGATCCAGGAGGTAGAGCTGGATTACGATGAGGACCAGGACGAGTTCTCATACATGCAGTTTCACGACGGCTTTGCGTAGGTGACCTGGATCGACGGGGCTCTTCAGTGGGACTATTTTGGACATTTATTTTTGTTCCTTTACATGTATAGGAGACTCAGAGATATATTCATACTTGAGAGACAGTTGAGATCTATCTTGTTTTCCATACAGTGATATATATATTGTTTAGTCTTCCACTTGCTTTTATCACTGATTCTGGAGTATGAATTGCAGTTTTGGTATACTTTTACTCATGTGAATGCTTTAACTCAGACAACATTGAATCATAATCATTTTGTTGCATAAGTGACGGTCTGGAACTCGGGAGTTGAGTTTATACATGACCCTCGATTTTCAGGGTGTTACAGAAGAAGATTTAGAAATAACGCTTATATCAACCAAGGTAAGAGAGCATTTATTAGGACATCATTATGATTTTATGGAAAATGATAAAAGAACACATGTCGACATGGGGCTTGACTCTTACTTTGAGAAAGAGCAACCGTAGCTGGCGTTTATGATGAATTGGCAGAGGAAGGTCATTTGAGCGTTGCCATGTGTGGGTAATAAATGCCGCATTTATGAGGAGTGACACATCATTTTCACCTTTTAACAAAGGCGAAGCAACTTTGGGGTTAATGTTTATCCTCATTATCCTCATTTCTCATGAGAACCAATTAGGATAGGTTACGTGTGATCTGTACGGATCCGTGTGTAGTCGAAGATTTTCAAAGATGTACAAAGAAGATTTCTTGATAATTATAGGTAGAACATATCAAGTAATGTCATGTAACTGTTTAAGTAGCTAATGGAAGAGCAATCATGAAGGAGTGGTTACAGGACATATGGCGTAAGAAGAAACAAGGGAAGCCAAGTAGCGATGAACGATTATGGTAATCGTCAGAACATGGGAATGATATGGATGGATAGATCAAGGCTATAATAAGCAAATGAATTCAACAATAAGAATTCGTCTCATACCAACTCAATCAAGCCAAACATTACCTTTCAAATTATCCTTTCAAAATATCAGTCAATTTACATTCCATAGTGTAATAATTTACTTACCTTACTAAATAAATTACATTTATTAGTATAATCATTTACTTTCAGTCTGTTGTTTACATTTCGTAGTGTAATTCATAATGCTAATAAGGTAACGAGTAATTTTAGTTGTAATTTAAGTTTACGCTCACACGTTGGATTCCATTTTTCACTTAGGAATGTGTCTTGCAGTTGCTCACCATGATCGACGATAAGAATCCCTTTCTCATTTTAGTCGATCTATATTGAAAAGTTATTTCGTACGGAAGGCAAAGGTGCAACGCATCATCAGAGGATGAATCCCACTATCTGAATATCACTTGATATTGTTTACACATTGAGCAAATGACTAAATAAGTGACCGATCTCATCAGATCTCAGTTATACACTACGTGTTTGCTTATTTTGGTACTTGGGGTCATAGTTGATCAGTTTGAATTGAACCGCAATTTCAATTTCGACACGCCCGCACACATGTGCAACTGAAAACAAAAGCAGCGCAACAACATTTAGGATTCATTATTATATTTATTTTCCATCTAACCAATTAATAAGGTCACATAAACCTAGATGAATGGAAAAAATAAATACCGGAGTGATCTAAAACCTTTGTGAGCCTTTAATGCTGAATAAACATTGTTTCTAATGTTATAGTCCACTTGAGAACTGGACATGATTGATTTATGGGTTTGTGTCCTAAAATGATCTTGAAAAATTAACGGACGACAATCTCTACGGTAAGAGCCATACTACCTTGGGTGAGGTTAATGTGGTACCTAATTGACTCTAGGTGTGTGTTGAAGTTAGCTATGAGTCACTTAAATTTAGCTGCACATTTGTATGATATTTTGAAATAAATTATATATATATATGGTTTGAAACTACAAATCACTGTATAAATTTATGTATAAGTCTCACTGTGATATTTACATAAAATCTACCACCATGATATTTACATAAAATCCAATTCTTCAATCCAGTTTACCACCTACTTATCTACATTTCTTTCAAAATCCAATTCTTCGATCGCGTTTGCCACCTACTTATCTACATTTCTTTCAAAACTAAATTTGATCCAAAATTGAGTATTGTGCAAAATCTAGGTTAATGTTGGGGTGTGATGTCCACCAACAAAAATCTTTGGTTTGATTAAGGGGCCTGTCGTAGTTTTAAATGAAAATTGGAAGATGCATCTAACTAAGATAAATGGGCATTCGTGTGGAAAAGATATTAAAAATGCTATGTGGCTTCCAAAACTTGATTTTTAGATATTTAAAACATTAATTTATTTGGACACGAGGAAAATAAAAAGGAATTCTCCATATAAAAAATAAAATTTTGGCCTCGTACGGCCCACCTGAATTCCTAGATCGGCCTCATTTTCTAGACATTAACTTGGCATGATTTGAAAAAATGAACAGACGGGGTGGATTTTTCACAAACGTCACAGTGGCCCACCTAGCTTCCTGGTGCAGCCTGCAGGAAGTCATGCGAAAGGCACTGTAAGGTAATCCGCATAGCAAAGTTACATGGCTCCACAATGATGTACTTAGCATATCTAAACCGCTCATCCATTTGAAGATTTCATTTTAGATTTTTATATGAAAAATGATTAATTTTCAAGGCTCAAGTGTACCACACCACAAATAGCAGTGGAGACAATGATTCTCACCGTTAAAACATTCGTAAGGTCCACCGTAACGCTTACTTCCAATCCAATATCCTCATAAGGTTACAGAGACCTGGATGTAGAAAAAAAATTCATATTAATTCAAAATTTCTGCAACCCTAAAAGTATATCAATGGCAAGCGTTCAAACCCCCAAGATTTTTACCGTGTGGTCCATTTCATTTTTAGATCTGTCTTATTTTTCGATTCAAGCATTATTACCATCTCACCAAGTGAACGGACGGTTTGGATATAACTCAAAACTCATGATGGAACCTACATAACTTGGTGACGTTGGGAACGGATTGGCTACTCCCCCTGACACCAGCCCCCGTGGCTGATGTCGGTGCTCTGTGGGCCCCACCAAAATGTATGTGTTTCATCCATTCCGTTCATCTATTTTTAAAGATCATTTTAGGTATTTATACAAACTTATAGGGATATAAATCTTAGGTGGCCTACACCATAGGACAAAAATAATAAATGGATATTCACAATTAAAATCCTCCTAAGGCACACTGTACTGTTTATTTGGCATCCAATCTGTTGATTTGGTCAAAAAGACCCAGACGAAGGGAAAAATAAATATCAACTTGATCCAAAACTTTTATGCCCCGAAAACGTTTTTAATGGTTAAAATTCATTCAACATTGTTTCTTATAATGTGGTCCACTGGAGATAGGGATATACTTCATTTTTTTTATATAATATAAAATGATATATAAAAATATATGGACGGCATGGATGACACATATACATCATGATGGGGCCCATGGAGCACCGACTACCTGCCAATGGCTGGTGTCAAGGGGACTAGCCAATCCGTTCCCGTGACATTAACATGCCAGCCACATCGGCGGTGTTTGGTACACCAGGCCATCCGCTTCCGTTCACTTCGGACGAGTATTTCCAGCGAAAGCCTTCAGCAGTGAGCTCCAGCACTGTGAACCTACGTGGGGCTACCTTGATATCCGTGAGAAATCTATTCTGCAAACCTACGCGGGGCTACCTTGATATTTGTGAGAAACTTATTCCGTTCATTCGTTTTATGAGATGGTTTTAGTATATTAGACAAAAAAAGAGCCAGATTTAGTACTGAAGCATGTAGAAAAAGTTAAGATTGAACCTTCGCAATTGAAATATTCAAGGGCTAAGTAAGTTTTAAATCATGGTTATGTTGGTGTTTTAAGTTCATCCCAGTAGGAACGACGTTATTAACGGTACGGGTGGAATGTAAACAACAATATCGACCCAAGAGAAGTTTCAACGGTGGAAACTTTCCTTGCCAACTTTTCCTTTATTACAGCCAACTTGAATCTTGTATACTTCTCACTTCTCGTATAAGTCCTAAAATGATCTCAAAAAACGGATGAACGGATTTTATTTCTCAAAAACATCACGGTGGGCCCACGTAAGTTTCCTGTGCATCAACTTCCTGCGAAATGGTGGGTACTAACGAGCTAACCAAAAAAAAAAAACCCCCTTCATGCGAAAGGGTTTGACAGGAAATCCGCGTCGGTTCAGAGGATAACGTGAGAACCCAGCCTCACCCAACGGCCCTTACTGGGGGGCCAACTTTGATGTATGTATTCTATATCCACACTGTCCATCCGTTTATCGAGATCATTGTACAGCATAATCCAAAAAAGGAAGTAGATCCAACTATAAAGTGGACCTACCATAAGAGACAGTGGTGATTAAAACTTACTATCGTTAAAAACTTCTTAGGGATCACTTTAATATTTATAGTGTTTATTTTCCATCTAATCTGTTTATAAGTCAGGGAAAGTACAAAATTTAGCCTAATCTAAAACTTTTGTCGCCCATCAACGATTAATCAAAACTTTTTATTATTGTATGGTCCACTTGATCATTGGATCTCTTTAATTTTTGTGGTAATGCCCTAAAAGTATTTGGAAAATCTGATGGACGGCGTGGATATAGAATAAATATATCAAGGTGGGCCCCGCTGCAAGGGACGCACCGTGTAGGATGAGTCCGGGCATTACCTAATTCGCTCCCACTTCATAGAGGTCTCGAAATAAATCCCCACCCTTCGTCTCCCAATTTCAACTTTCATCAAAGGTCAGGATCCTCCCCGTGGTGAAAACCTGAAGCCCTAGAATCCCCACCTAAACCCTAGCAGTGTCTATCCGCGAGAGCCCCCAGCTCCCTATGACAGATCTCAGAAGAGAGACAGAGAGAGAGGCAGAGAGGGAGGCGTTCATCCAAGGGGACGGCGGCGACGGCATCTACAAGAGCCTCCGTTTCCGGATCTGATTCGAAAGGTGTGCTTGCTATTAATTTTTATAATGATTACTCTTGAAAATTACCCTCTTTTCTTGCAAAGATTGCATCTTTATATGAGATTTTCGTGTATTTGCTTGTAAAAATCTCTCGTCTTTACGAGAGAAAACTTGGATTATTACAGATTAATCATAAAGCTTATATCTTTATAAGATAATCATGATCAAAATTGCATCCTTACCTTGAAAAAAGATGAATTCTTTCGCATCAAGATTAAATCTAACAAAGAAGACCGATCCGGCCATTTTCTGACTGGGTTTTGGGCCATTCGTACTGGTTAGATTTTATCGAATACACGCCTTCGGATCCACCAAGGTGGGTGGATCTTTGACTGTTTGTGCCCACCGTGATGTATGTACCTTACATCCACACTGTGCATTCATTTTAACAGTTCAAGGACGATCTAGAAAATGTAGATCCAAAGATTGGTGGACCAAACCACAGAAAACTGTGGTGATTGAATACCCACCATTAAAAAATTCCTGGGGACCACCAGAATATTTCTTTGCTATACAAGCCGTTGATAAATTCACAGGGACTTAGATGAAGGGGACGACACAAATATCAGCTTGATACAAAACTTGTGTGGCCCATTTAAGTTTTTAATGGTCAATCACTACTGTTTCCTGTGTTGTTGTCCACCTGTGAGTAAATATCTGTCCCATTTTGGGATCTGCCCTAAAATAAGCCATCAAAAAGGGATTGACGGCATGGATGTAAGGCACATACATCACGGTGGGCGACACAGTCAAGGATACACCGAAGCTGTTACTCATTAGGCTTTATCATACTGAGCAAACTTGTTGAGCCTACCATGAATGTATGTGTTTTATCCATGCCGTCCATCCATTTTTCCATCTCGTTTTAGGGGTTGAGATTAAAATTGAAGCAAATCTAAAGCTCAAGTGGACCACACTACAGGAAACAGTGGGAATAATAATTTCCATGGACCAAAGTGATGTTTATTTGTCATCCAATCTCTTCATAAGACCACAAAAACATGAATGAAGGGAAAACATAAATATCAGGTTGGTTCATAACTTCTGTGGTCCTTGGGTGGTGAACTGGTAAATACCGTGTGAAAAAGTACTAATTATTTCCCCTTACATTTAAAACACACTTGATTTGACTTCTTACTTCTTGACATGAAAACCAAGAATATTACAAAATATGTGTGGGTCCCACTGTGATGCATTTCACTTATCCACACCGTTCATCCATTATTTCAGTTGAATTCATAGCATGAGTAAAAAATTGAGGCATATCCAATACTCAAGTGGACCACATAATACAAAAAAGGAAATTGAATATTTACTGTTAAAAACTTTGTGGGGCCACTGTTTCTTTTGGCGTGGGCCACTTGAGTGTTGGATCTGCTTCATTTTTTGTCTCATGGTCCAAAATATTGTAATAAAACAGATGAACGGAATGGATATATCATATGCATTACCTTGCAGTTCATAAATAAAAATTATTTCTTTTGAACCAATTTCAAAGGCACAAATTCCTATGAGTTTTCAAACACAGTGAAATCGTAATAATTACCATTTACCGTGTATTTTCCATTACTTTTAAAAAACAAACAGGTTATGTGGTGTGGTCCACTTGAGCTTTGGATACACTTCATTTTTGAGCTAATGTCCTAAAATTATCTGGTAAAATGAATGGACGGAAGGGGTAAAATGCATAAATCCCAATGGACCCAATAGAGTTAACTTAGTATCCAATCCCTTAATTTAGTGGGTTCATTAGGTCCATGGATCACCAGATATTGGGCCTTTGTTTAAAATCTATCCAATAATTTAAGGGACTAGTTAGTAGTTACACTGTAGTGTCCAAGTTGCCTCTCCGGCTTTGAGGATGAAATGTACGTTTTGACTTGATGTCAAACACTACAAAATTAATTATTACACCAAAGGCTCAAGGGTCAATGGCACATCAGGCTAGGCCTAAGTCATTAGGAAATGTAACAACCCCCTTTTCAATATGTTTGGATGTGTAGGAAGAAAGCACAGTGTCCCGAATTTATTTATTTTTTGGTTAAGACTTATTTATTTATTTATCCATAGAAATTATGGAAACATCATGCCATTTTTCAATTCTCTTTTTGTTGAAAAATGAATAAATTGATTTTAAGTCCTTCCCCTTAGGAAAAGAATTTTCCAACAATTGAAGGAAAATGGATAATGGATTTTTCAAAAACTAAATGCATATGCTATAGCCTCACGTGTGAATGTTCCACCGTCCATCTCCTATTGTGCCATGCTTGGGCCACCTATGCCAATGCGTTGAATGTGCCACCATCGATCATCACTTGGGCTTAACATGTACAAATTGCATCAAATGCACTTCATGTGCCAACTTTTCATTACCGTGTCTTCTGTCATCTATAACATTTGCCACCGTTCATATTCATTTGGGCCCACATGTAAAGTGCCTCACATGTGTTGCATGTGCCAAGAAGTTTGAATTTTCCATCTCATGTTATGTCGTATATGTGCCATTTTCCATTTTCAATCGTTCTGTGCCACATGTGACAACATCCCACACATGCAAATGTGCCTAGATGCACGTGCCACATGTATCAAATGTGCTAATGTGTCACATGTGCTGTCATAATAACATCAAGCACCTTTCATGTGTTATATGTGACACCATTAATCTTTAGCACTTACTCCATCTTCAAATATAGTACATGTGTCATATGTTAATCTTGCACGTGCTAATGGCCATGAGGAAAATTTTCTCTAGATTTTTATTTATTTATTTATAAATTTACCAAATAATAAATTGGAAAATCAATCCCAATTTTTTAAAATCTTATTTAAAAACAAATATGAAAAAAAAAGTTTTTTGATACTAGAATTTGGTCCCTTGATGCACCGGTGTTGTTCATGTTTAGGAAGTAGCAGAGTAATTGTTGTTGGGGTGGCTTGGATCCACCGATGTTGGTGTATCCCTATTGTGGGGGCCATTGCGAAGTATGTGCCTTTCATCCACGCCATCCATCTGTTTTGATAGTTTAGAGACAATCTAGAAAATAAGGATGCGGATTGCGTCCTACCCTTGCCCATCTCTAGCCCCGAACAAGCAGTTATGCGGGCGGGCCCACCGTGATGTATTTGTTTATCCATGTCGTTCATCTCTTTTCTAATATCATTTTAAGGCATGAAGAAAAAAATGAGGCCGATCCAACGCTCAAATGAACCACACCACAGATTACTCTTGCATTTAATGCAACAATCATTTCATGCTTTGTGCATTTAATGCAACTAAGCTTATTATTTGGTGTGGTCCACTTGATCGTTGATCTACCTCATTTTTTTTGAAAAGTCATTGAATATATATATATATATATATATATATATATATATATATATATATATATATATATATATATATATATATATATATATATATATATATATATATAAAAGAAGAGAAGAAAAGAGAGAAGGGGATACAAAGCAGGGGAGAAAAGAGAGATTCCTGAGGAGGCAATTAACAACTAGACTCCAAGAAAAAGAAAATCTACATCTTTAAGGCCCACTGCATAAACAACCCATTCTATCAAAAGATGCCTAGCCTTGCTGGCGATACATTTATTGTTTCTTTTTTTTTTTTTTTTTGGTACATGCCTAAAAATGTTCTGAGAAAATGGATGGATGACATGGATAGCCAGATACATCAACGTTGGCCCACCCACAGAAGTGCCCGTTCAGGGCTAGAGACGGGCTGTGGTAGGATGCAATCTGTATCCAGAAAATGAAGTAGATCCAAAGATTTGGCAGAACACACTACAAGAAATAGTGGTGATTGAATACCCACCATAAAAAAAATAAAAATTCTTGGGGCCATCAGAAATTCTTGGGGCCATCAGAATGTTTATTTTCCATCCACCCTTTTGATATATTTTCAAAAGACCAGGATGAAGGGACCACACAAATATCAGCTTGATGCAAAACTTGTGTAGCTCACCAGAAGTTTTTAATGGTCAATCACCACGTTTCCTGTGGTGTGGTCCACCAATCTTTGGATCTGCTTAATTTGTGCAATTGTCCCCTGAAATTAGCCATCAGAATGGATGGTCAACGTAGATGTAATGCACATACGTCACGGTGGGCCACACAGTCGACAATTCACCCAAGCCACATTTATTGATATCTATTATTCATTTAGTTGGTTTATTAGGTGTGATAGATCATTTGAGATTGAACCTCTATTTAGAATCTATCCTATGACTGATGGAACACATTGCACAATAGTGTCCAAGCTACTCCTCCCTTGCTTGAGCGTAGGATGTAAGTTGTGACTATAATGCCAAATGCTAAAAAACTAATAAAATCTGAATATTGTAACAACTTCTCTATGTTTGAATGGCTTAATAGAAAATATTTTCCTTTTACAACTTGTTTGAATTTTTAGAAATCAAAGAAAGCAAACACTATTTTCCATTGCTTGTAAAGACTTTATTTTTTCAAGGAATTAATGAGAAACACCCTTTCTCATTTTTCTGTTTTTTATGAGGAATTTTTCTTTTTTTAGGAATTAATGAGAATTACTATTTTTTATTTTTCTCTTTTTGTTGGAAAATTGACAAATTTATTTTCCTCACCTCCCCCTGTAAAAGAACATTTTTCGTGAATTTCTCAAGAAGTAAACATATGTATTCAATTGCCTATTTCTAATTGCCTCACTTATGTTACTTGTGCAAATGTTCCATTATACATCTTCTATTGTGCCGCACATGTGCCACTATCCCACATATACTAATGCGATAGATGGGCGATAGATGGGCCAACATCTATATTCACTTGGGCCCGATGTATACAAAGCACCTTAAATGTGCTTCATGTGCCAACTTTCCATTATGTTGTGTAGCACACTTTGTGCCATGTGCCATCATCCATATTCACTTGGGCCTCATGTATACAAAGCACCTCACATGTGCTGCACGTGCCAACCTTCAATTTTTCATCTTTTGTTATGTCATTCATGTGTTGTTATGCTACATGTGCTACTCACACTTCCATGTGCCCCTCACATATGTCATAATTCATTTTCAATTGCTCCATATGTGCCACTTGCCGCAACATCCCACACATGCCAATGTGCCTAGATGCATGTGTGCCACATCCACCTTCAAGTACATGCATCAAATGTGCTAATGCGTAACTTTCGTCACATGTGTCACCATAGAACCTCAAGCACCCTTTCTGCGTCATATGTGGCACCATTAAGCTTTAGCACCCACGTGCCATCGTCCATCTTCAAGTGTCCCATGCATGTCATGTGTTAATCTGGCACATGCCAATGACCATTAGGAAAAACTTATCTAAATTTTTATTTTTATTTTTAATTTTACCAACAATAAATTTAGAAATTGATCTCAAATTTTCTAAGAAATGTTATTTAAAAACAAAATGGAAAGCGAAGTTTTCTTTTTTATGATTTGTAGAAACTAGCCAGAACACATTGAAAACCGGAGCACATTGATTTTTAGCAGTCTACCTCAACTTTTGAGATGCAGTCTACCTCTTCAATCGAAAACCGGAACACATTGATTATTAGCCAACTAAATAGAAGTTTAAAGATTTGAATGTAAGATGGAGGCCATGAGAACAACTTCAGTACGTGATTAGATGCAAGAAGTGATATTGTGTTCCTATTGTAAAGTTCAATAACAATCAAGTTGATCTAACCGGTGGGCTTCCTTAACTGTCGCCAAAGGCAATGGTGACATGATTCATAGGTGAGTCAATAAAATAAATGTACGGAACAATTTGAACTCAAAGGGCAAATTCTTCCCTAATTGGAGTGATGGATGCATCCCCAGATTGATGCATCTCAAGAGTAATACACATGATCTACCTGAATAGGTTTTTTTTTTTTTTTTTTCTTGGAAGGTAATCTACCTGGTCAGATTTCTAATTTCCACCTTGGAAATCCAAATCTCCTGGTTGAAATACATTTCAATGCATGGATCAACAATTATTAGACATGGATTTCCACTTACTTCGTTGAGAATATTTTCAATGCATATATTGACAATATTTTTGTCAAAACAATGTAAAAACAATACTCTACTGGGGTTTTGTTTGCACACTATGAAAAACTCAATATATCAACCAATATTTTGGTCAATATCATCGATATTCAAAACCATGTCCGAAGACACTTTTTTGTTATTGGTTTTTTGAACATTATGCGTGAAAACACTGTTGGGCGTAGCAATTTAAAGAGTTCCTTGAGAACAACCCCTCTTTCCCTTCTCCTTCTATTCTATCAAAAGGCGAAGGGATCAAATTCACTTGCTTGCCACCCTGCTTCCCATCTGAGAGGGTGGCCAAATTCTTTTATCATTCTCATTGTGGAGCGGACAAGTTCTTTATAGAATTCCAAGAAACTCTGACCACATAATAATTTCTTCATCAAGTATGCTCCTTTTTGAAGTCCGCATTCCACACCACTCTTCCCTCCACCATTTCAAAGCAACCCTTGATAGAACATTCCCAAGTGAGGGTGAGAAAAGCCGAGGGAATCTCTACTTGAGTAGATGATACTAAAATTTCACAGATTCCACCTTGTGCAAATCACTGATGCACAGTCCAAACTCCTCTATCAAGTGAGGACCATTAGAGCAATAAACACATTACCTAACATCCATTGGGATTTGGAAAGTGTCCTTAGGTACCACTCTGATTGAATTGACAATCTAGCTACACACTCCTTGAGATCAAAGATATCTCCAACCAATAAGAACATATTCTCCGTGAGCTCCCTACTGTGAGGACTAACAAGATTTTGAACTTCCCCAACAAACGTTAACTCAATTTGATGAAACTAGCTTTTCTTTATTCTTCTCAATGCCATATCAATTTTCTTCTTTCATTCCTTGATGACAAGCCTCTTTTCAATGCCTCACATCCCCATGATACAAGCTGCACTGGATTACCTTGTAAATTATCTTGAATGCGATGAAACTTTCCTCAGAAATCCCTTTTCCTTTCGACATTGCATAATTCACTGACTGCGTAAGAGATTTGTCACTTCTCTGTTTTTATGGAGTTTCATATTCTAAGTTTGCTTAGAGTTTTCTTTCTCTTTTTTAATTCAAAGAATTTATCATGTAGGTCCTTCTAATGGCCATCATAGGATAACCACAGTTTCCTTGCAAATAAGAGGTTGAAATTTCTTATTCCGCTCCTACTGTTGATTTGAATCCACCTTGAAACAAGACTTAGCTGGCATGACTCAATACTCCGATGACATCAACATAGATGACCAGTCATTGCTTTCAAATAAGTTGCGACATATACCATCTTGAACAAAAGGTTTTTGAAATTCTTGACACACAAAAGTTACGATGTTCACAAGCATTTATTTCGCCTGTGTATATTCATTGGGCTCTCATAATCCCCACCAGTAAATTTATCTAGGTCTAGCACTGAAAATCAGCATCAGTGAGTCCATTTTTTTTAAAGATTGATATTGTTTAGCCCATTAACTTCTTGATTCCTATGATTCCTATACGAATCAGACAATACATGACATCATATGCTTTTCAAAGTCTTAAATGACAGATATGTGCTACTTCATAAATTTCAGTATGGGGGCTACCTTTTTTTACTGCCACTTCCTATCAGATCCTAATTTTCTCAAGTATTTAAATAGTTTACAACAAAATTGACCATATCAAAGACTAGCACCAACTTGTAGCATTGATGAACAATGTCCCTTATCATAGCAGAACAAACAAAACAAAGAAGAAATGCCATACTCCTTAGGTTTACGTGTATGGAGCCGCCGTCACTGTATAATGTGTACCTGCCCTTAGTGTCCCTATCTCTTCCTCATATATATATATAAACACAAATACATGTGTGTATGTGCATATGTATATGTATATATTGTAAAATCCAAGGAGACTGTATAGTGTGTGTGGGTGATCTAGGGTCCTTTCCCTGGTTGTCTTGCCTAAAGCCTTACTAAGGCATGAAGAAACTAATAGTGCCATCAAGGTATTGACAGTTACAGCATCAAGAACATTTCATATACTTATGATATTAGTGTATTGTAAGTCTTTGCATCATATGCTTATTGAAAATCTAAAAGATAAGAGTTTCATCGCAGATTGAAAGGGATGGTGTTGAAGTCGATAGGGGACGGTGGTGATCGCTGCTGCCAACACATCTTTCGCCGCGTGGCTCACTCGCCTTGACTCACATGCCACGTGCATTTGCCCGCTCCTGATTACGACGCTTTGTTTCTTTATCCTTCTTGCAATTTTGCACGTGCTCAGTTAAGTCGCTCATCCGTTTGAAGTTCTTTTTTTCTGCATTCATTGCATTTTCCATTGTTGATTTTGACGCTTTCTTTGTTTTCATTCTTCTTAACATCTTTCTTCTTACCACCCCTCTTTCGATTTTTCTTGAAAGTCATTTTCGGAAAGGTGAATTTGGACGAATGAAGGGTAGTGTTGGAAGAACGAACGGTTCGAGGGTTTAGGGTTTGAGGTCTGGCTGGTGGCTAGTTGTTGGTGTTGTGGGCCCTACCATGATATGTGTATTTTATTTACGCCGGCCATCCATTTTCCAGATCATTTTAAGTCTTCGATCCCAAAACTGAGGCAAATCTAAATCTTAGGTGGACCGCAACAAAGGAAAACAGTAGTGATTGAATTTCCACCATTAAAAATCTCATAGGGTCTACTGTAATGTTTATTGGACATCCAACCTGTTGATTAGGTCATACAAAATTAAATATCAGCTTGATCCAAAACAGGTGGCCTCAAGAAGTTTTTAATGGTTAGTATTCTTTCAACACTCTGTTTCCTTTGATGGGGTCCACTTAAATTTTGATCTACCACATTTTCTGTTTTATAATATAAAACGTTCTGAAAAAAATAATGGACAGATGAAACCCAAACATTGTGGTGGGGTTTAAAGAGCACCAACCATTAGTAACGGGCCAGTATCGCAGTCAGTAGCCAATCCACGTTCCCAGCTAGTGACCTTTAGCTGGTGTCTCAGGACGCTTTTTGGCAGGTGACTCTGCCATTAACCAGGTTGCTAATTGTATGTCTATGTGGGTCCACTATGATATATCTGTTTTTTCCATTCATATTTCTAGATTATTTTAGCACTTCATCCCAAAAATTTGGCAGATCTATATCTCAAGTGGACCACACCATAGGAAAACAATAATATTGAAAGGCTACCATTAAAAATCTCATAGTATCCATTGTAATGTTTATTTTATGTCCAACCTATTAATGATTAAGTTAAATGGAACTGGATGAAGCCAAAAAAACAAACATCAGCTTGATCCAAAAATTGTGGCCCTTCAAGAAGTTTTTAATGGTGGGTATTCAATCAAACACCATATCCTATGGTCCGTTTGAGATTTGGATTTACCTTATTTTTTGGCTTGCACTGTAAGATGATTTGGAAAAATGGATAGATGGGATGAAACAAATACATCATGGCAGGGCCCACACAGCCATTGGTCAGGGGCGGCTTCACCAGCCAAGTGTCAAAGCTCCATGGCCCCACCATGATGTATCTGTTTTATCAATGCTGTCCATCCATTCTAGCTCATTTTTGAAGACACCTGTGTCTTCAAAAAATAAAAAAATAAAAAAAGTGGACCACACCACATGAAAATAGTGTTGTTGAATGTTTACCGTTAAAAGCTTCTCAGGGCCCACTGTAATTTTATCTTCCATCCAACCTGTTGATAAGGTCACACAAACCTTGAGGAAGGGATAACACAAATATCAACTTGATCCTAAACTTTTGTAGCTCCCAAGACGGTTTCAATGGTAAGAATTTGAGCTCTGTTATTTCATGTTGTGTGGTCCACCTAAGCTTTGGATCTGCTTCATTTTTTGGTTCATGTCATAAAATGAGCTGGCAAAATGAATGGATGGCATTGGTAAAGCACATACATTATGGTGGCCCTGCAGAGCTTTCACACCAGCTATCTGGCTGGTGTTCCTCATCAGCCAAAGCACGTCCTGCTAGATGAGACCCTTTGATAGTGCAACACACTTTGATGCATGTGTTGTATATACCCGTCGTTCATCTATATTTCCAGCTCATTTTAGGGCATGAGCCCAGAAATGAATCAGATCTAAATACCAGGTGGACCACAACACAGGAAATAATGGTTAATTGAATGCCCACCATTCATGAATTCTTAAGCTCACCTTAATGTTTATTTGCCATACAACTCTTTGATAATGTCACATAGAACTGGATGAAGGAAAAACCCAGATATTAACTTGTGCACTACTTGGTTGGAACTAGAACTTATGCTGATGACTCTGCTTCCCACAGTCCGTAGGGTGTCTGTTATTTGGATCTGCTTTACTTTTGGGCCCATGCCCAAAAATGAGCTAGAAAGACGGTGGATAATGGGATATACATCACATGCATCAAGGTTGGCCCCATTGTCAATGGCTTCATACAGCCTGCAATCCATCAAGGTGGACCATGCAATTGTAATTAGCGGACTAGATTTCACGACAAATGCTGGTCACCTATATACATATCATGTGCAAAGGGTGTATATGGATGACTGGCATAGATAAAACACGTGTCAATGTGGGGCCCGTATATGTAATGGATTTTGAAATACACCATAAATATCATTGTAATGACATGATACTGGATTAATCTAATTCTCCCCCCTGATTTCAAATATCAAATGGAATTTATATCCCACCAAATGAAATTCAATACCATGCAATTTTTCATATTTGGAACTTTTAAGAGAATGGCCAATACATAATAAGGCCATCTTGTACAAATTGCTGAAATACAACTAAAGATAGGTGGTAGGATTTGGGCAAACATTTAGGGCCGACCTGTTTGTTTTTTCAAAGAGATGGTAAATACACGTAAATGGTAATTCCCCCTATTTCATGTGTTTGAAAATTCATAGGAATTCGTGTTTTTGAAATTAGTTCAAAAGAGGCAACTTTAATTTTTGAACCGCATGATAATGCATATGATATATCCATTCTGTCCATGTATTTTACTATAATATTTTGAAGCATGAGACAAAAAATAAAGTAGATCCAATACTCAAGTGGCCCACGCCATAAGAAACAGTGGCCCCACAAAGTTTTTGATGGTCAGTATTCAATTTTCTTTTTCGTATACTGTGGTCCACCTGAGTTTTGGATATGCCTCATTTTTTTTACTCATGCTATAAATTCAACTGGAATAATGGATGAATGGTGTGGATAAGCAAAATGCTTTACAGTGGGACCCATGGATATTTTGCAATATTCTTGGTTTTTGTGTCAAAAAGCAGTCAAATCAGGTATGATATAAATGCACAGGGAAATAATAATTATTTTTTTACACGGTATTTACCATTTCACCCGGAAATCAAACATGCCCTTATGATCCTTATTAACGGGTTGGATGACAAATAAATATCACTGTGGACCCTAGGGAGAACAACTTTCAGCCATTAACGTTTTAATGATCCTTATTTCCTAAGTTGTGGTCCAATTGAGCTTTTGATTTTCCTTATTTTTGGGCTCATGCCTTAAAATGTATTTTTTAAAAGGATGGATGGTGTGGATAACTCATATATATCATGGTGGGGCCCACATGTTTAAATCAGTAATAAAAACGTTTGTATGGACCCATTTTCGAAACGTAATTCCAGGCGACTTCCAAACAGGTGTAGTAAGTAATAATCAGGACTTCCAAACAGGTGTAGTAAGTACTAATCAGGTAATTCGGGAAATTTAAAAATCAAACAGCCCCTTAGGCAAAGGAACATGGGATTATGTGTATTCAATTACATTGGGTGGAATAAACACCATTCAATCGTATGAATTAACACCATATCAAGTGAAATCTGCATTTGGCGACTCAAGCCAATGATCTGGATCAACGAACCCCAGGCTCCTCTTGTCAGAATTGAGAACAAGCACATGATATACTAAGCAATGGGACATGTATCATACTATTCCTTGGGGTCGATATTAAAAACTGTGCAGTCTTTTGATTTAGTGCCCACGTGATGTGTTCATTATCTTTGCGTGTAGGGGTGTGTGAAGAGCTTATCCGCCCACCAATCCATGTTTTACAAAACAGTAAGAATTGTCAATGGGCTGCATTAGGGCCAGACCAAGCTTTTTCTAAGCCCACCCCACGTCTTTCAACCTCATCCCAAACATAGCCCGCCCATGCTGTATATATATATATATATATATATATATATATATATATATATATATATATATATATATATATATATATATATTAAGAATGGTTATTAAGGGGAATTTTCATGTAGGATGATGGAAACTAACTTAGGATATAAGATGAGAGATCAATTACGCATTAATTTTAGCAATGAACATGTAAAATTACTTATATCCACAAAATAAGTTTAGAAATTCAGATTTTTAACACAAAGGTTATACATTATCACATACACGTTGCACTAAAATATAAAATAATTAGAGAGTGACTCACTTGGAAGTAGAGACTTCCAATCTAGCGTGGATAGTGCAATAACCACATGAATAGAAAATTACGCAAGTAAAATTCTACTTTGGGAAAGGTTAAAAAAAAGAAGAAGATTTTGTTAGGTTTTTAGGTTTATGAATTGAGATTTGGAATTCGGGGTGCTAAGGGTTTAAAGGATATAAGAATTAGGTAGGGCTATAAGGAGATCAAGGAGGGAAAGGATATGACATGGGGTCCACACATGAAGGTCTGTATGGACGAGCGTGCGTGAGTACGTGCGGGCAAGTCCACACCTAAATAGGTAGGGAGAAAGAAGAAAATGGATGCATTGGGTTAGGATTTTGATAGGTTTAGAAAGGTTGTGAGAGAATGAAAATGATGAAGAAAAGAGAGGAAGATGAATACCTTGTTGGAGAAGAGAGCTTTCTTTTTTCTTCTAAAAAGTACTCCACTAGGGTTGGATGTCCACTCCCCCTATGCTTTTATAATGAAATTTCAAAATACTTACAACTATGTCACCTAAGTAATATGGCCTATCATCCAAAATAAAGAAAGTAAAGCACTTACTAGCAATCTCAACCATCAAATAAATCTTAAAAATAACAAACAAAAAACATAAAGAAAGCAATATCGAGGTCCAAGGGATCCAATTCTGGAAGAATACTAACCATTAAAAATTTCTTGAGGCCACAAGTTTTGGATCAAGCTGATATTTAATTTTTCCTTCATCTTGTATGACCTAATCAACAGGTTGGATGTCCAATAAACATTAGAGTGGACCCTATGAGATTTTTAATGGTAGAGATTCAATCACTACTGTTTTCCTTTGTGGTGGTCCACTTGAGATTTAGATTTGCCTCAGTTTTGGGATCAAAGACTTGAAATGATATGGAAAATGGATGGCCAACGTAGATAAAATATACATCATGGAAGGGCCCACAACACCGATAACTAGCCACCTTATACTGACAGCCACCAGACAGAGCTTAAACCCCAAACCCTCGAACCGTTCGTTCTTTCAAGACAACCCTTCGTTCGTCCAAACCCACCTTCTTAAAATGGCTTTCAAGAAGAATCAGAAGAAGGGTGGTAAGAAGAAGGATGTTAAGAAGAAGAAAAACAAAGAAAGCATCAAAATCGACTATGAAAAATGCAAGAAATGCGAAAAAAAAGACTTCGAACGGATGAACGACTTAACTGAGCACGTGCAAAATTGCAAGAAAGATAAAGAAACAAAACGCCGTAATCGCGAGTGGGCAAATGCACGTAGTGTGTGAGTCAGGGTGAGTGAGCCACGCGGGGAGAGATGTGTTGGCAGCAGCGATCACCATCGTCCACTATCGACTTCAACACCGTCCCGTTCAATCTGTGACAAAACTCGTATCTTTTATATTTTCAATAAGCATGTCTTTATGAAATGTTCTTGATGTTGTAACTATCAATACCTTGATGACACTCTTAGTTTCTTCATGCCTTAGTAAGGCTTTAGGCAAGACTACCAGGGAAGGGAATCTAGATCACTCACACACACTACAGTCTCCTTGGATTTTACAATATATACATATACACATGCATATACACACATGTATTTGTGTTTATATATATGTATGAGGGAGGGATAGGGGCACTAAGGGCAGGTACACATTATACTGTGACGGCGGCTCCATGTAGGTAAACCTAAGGGGTATGACATTTCTTATTTGTTTTGTTTGTTTTGCTATGATAAGGGACATTGTTCATCAATGCTACAAGTTGGTGCTAGTCTTTGATATAGTCAATTTTGCTGAAAATCAGGATCTGACAGGAAGCGGCAATTAAAAAAGGCAGCCCCCATACTGAAATTCATGAAGTAGCGCATGTCTGTCATTTAGACTTTGAACAGCATATGATGTCATGTATTGTCTGATTCGTGTAGGAATCAAGAGATTAATGGGCTAAACAATATCAATCTAAAAAAAAATTGGACTCACTGATGCTAATTTTCAGTGCTAGACCTAGATAAGTTCACTGGTGGAGATTATGAGATCCCAATGAATATACACAGGCGAAACAAATGCTTGTGAATATCGCAACTTTTGTGTGTCATGAATTTCAGAAACCTTTTGTTCAAGATGATGTATATCACAACTTGTTTGAAAGTAATGACTGGCCATCTATGTTGATGTCGTCAGAGTATTGAGTCATGCCTGCTAAGTCTTGTTTCAAGGTGGATTTAAATCAACAGTAGGAGCGGAATGAGAAATTTCAACGTCTTATTTGCAAGGAAACTGTGCTCCCAACCATCCAAAAGGACATTAGAACCAAACGAGCCCTGTGCTCCCCAGCTCCCCCCCTTCTCACGAGAGAATAAAACGATTTAACCATGAACTGTCCTAACTTAACAACTGTCCACATCGGCTTGTCCAGTTCAAAAGAGATCAAGGCATAAAGGTGGATGCACCCAAGATCTACATAATCAATTGCTTCATCATCAAGAAGAAAACACCTACACGGACAACGGTGGCTTCTAAATGCCCACACCTCCTATTCAGGAGAAACAATCTGCCACCATAATGGAGGGGTCCGGACGCAGAAAGAAAATCTTTTAAGAAGGATCACACCCACACATCTTTTACTAGGGAAATCATCGTTTAAGAAGGATCGCACCCACACATCTTCCCAAAATCTGATTTATCGTTATTGTTATTACTATTGACAATAGAAAAACCCACATTCCAAGAAAGACATCTTCACATAAGAGAGTCCTTTCTACCAAGCTGACCCTATATTGGTTGACAAGTCTCTTATTCACCAACCCCCAATTGAGTTGTATTTGCTTTCAACTACTTCTTTCTAACCCTAGAGTCTCCAAAGTCATTTCTCGAGCAATGCAATATTCATGAATTTAAGGTCCTTAATGCCCGTTCCCCCTGTTTCATAGGTTCTACAAACATCGTCCCAACTCACTTCGTTCTTTGTTCTGCCCCTTGCCACAAGAAATCCCGCCTTAACTTTTCAAATTTTGAAAGTACTGAGGCCAAGCATTTAATTAACGGCATAAAATATAAAGGAAGGTTAGATCAGGCTGCTTTAATTAGTGTAATGTGACCGACAAGAAAAAGGTACTTCCTCTCGAATCTTTCCACTACCTTATCCCAAAAGTGTTTAGATGGCTTTTCCACACAGATGCATCCCCAGAAACAAAGCCGAAAGAGCCCCAGGCGCACACCCAAAGACCTCTACTAGCTGCTCCACCTCATTCGCCACCATCTGCACCTCATACATCCTACTCTTAGAAATATTATCTTTTAAGTCTAACGCCACTCAAAACATCTGACAGAAGTTCTCAACCTATCCACCAGTTAGAATGCCACATATGGTGGTGTAAGAAGAGTCTACGACGGATTGTAGTTTAATAGTCTCTAACTCCCGACCCAAATGGCCGTAAAAAACATAATGTCAAAGTGCATGGTTCTTCATGATTCCAGTACAAGTGGCTTGCAAGCACAGTTTCAAAAATGGAGTTAAAGGAAGATCACTGTGATCAAATGATCATCACTGTTATCAACAAATTGGTGTCCACAAATCAGAGGATAGGATCATTCAGCCAATCTCTCTCTCTCTCTCTCTCTCTCTCTCTCTCTCTCTCTCTTTGAAAAAAACTGTGATGGGTTTAATGCAATTTAATGTATGCCACCTCTACAATCCGCGAGTGTTTGCATATCAAACGATGATGACTGCCCTAACAAATAATATTTCAGGAACCATGGACAATAGCTAATTTTTTGTTAGCCCGCCTGATAAATATGAGTTTTCAGCAATTGCCTGAAGGTCCCAATCACTGCACTGTACTACACTTGTCAGACCAGGCCACAGAAGATGATTCTCATCTGATTTCAACATTAAAGCTTGTCCTAGAAAACTATTTAAACTTGTGAGGTTGGTTAGTCCCACATGCACAAGGCATTCCGTGATGGTCGTTATGGTGTCTTTTTTTTCTTTTTTTTTTTCATTGAAAAACTTGTATTTGTAACAACCGTTATGGTGCCCCTAAAATGGACCATTTGGGGGCCATTATGGCCTTTACGGGGGCATAACAGGCCATTACATGTCATTTTATTTTTATTTTTATTTTTTTTCTGTAATGGCCTTATGACCCTATAACATGTAATGGTTATTCTTTTACTTTTATGTAATAGTGGTTATGTCACACCATGCCTGCACTGCGCAACCATCATGCAAGCCTCCCCATGTGCCAATGTGGCCGTTGTGTAAACACCTGGATTGTCCATCGTAAATCTATAGATGCCCTGGCTAGAAAATAGGCCAACCCACATCACTACTTTTATTAACCCAAATTTATTTATTTTATATTAAATATAATATAAAAGTGTGAATGCGTATAGTGATAGCATTCACCATTCGTACAAACAGTTTCTTAAGGGTTATATCATTTCAGATTCATGAATACTACCATGTTACATATACTTTGGATGCACTTGAATAACCTAAATTATCCGGCCCCTAACATGCCCCAGAGACTAGTCTAAGACACTTGGCCCATGTGAAGCTTCCCAACAAAACACCCAGTAAGCCTTCTTCACACTTGGTTCATATGTTGGAGTTTCCAGCAGTAGTCTTTCCTACCACCTAACTGCCACTTGGACTCGAATGTGTGATAAGTTTTTATAATAATGATTTTTTTATTTTTATTTTTTTTGAATGTACTCAACATTCTAAGGTAATTAAAGAAGTAAAGGATGATCTAAACGAATGAAACTTAGGTTGTCCATACTTCTTAAGTTATTTTGGTTTCCACACTTTATATGTAATATATTTCAATGCTTTTCTAAGATAGGTGGTTGCGCATGTGCCACAGTGGATGAATATGGTATTTTAAGGTTGATGATGACACAACGATGCTTGTGAATACATGCAGATGGACTTTCACAAGTGGAACACTCAAAAGTTGGTTGGTCAGTCGAACAGGTTGTGTATGCTGCACATTGGTGCATATGAAACACTTAAATATGGACAATGGCCATATGACAGTTGTGGCAAATGCAAGTGTGGGACACTTGAAAATGAGAGCAACACATGGTGCACATATCACATTAACACATGGGGCACACAAGATGAGTGGTAGCACGTGTCACATTGGCACATGAATGGTGCTTTAAGATAGATGGAGGCACATGTGGCACATTGGCATATGTGGGGCACTCTAGCATAGACAGTTGCACGAATGCGGCATTTAGAAGATGAGAGGTAGGACATGTGTTTGTCATGTGGGGCGCCTTGTAAAGAGAGTGCTCATGTCCTCCATTTCTTGAAAATGGAGTTTCTTAATATGGGGTGAAGAAATTAAAAAATGAAAATTTTCATGAATGAGAGGAAAATGGAAATGACATTTTCTAGAAAATTTAAAAAACAACCAAAATGCCATTTTCATGTGAGTAGTCTTTTCTAAATTCAGGTTTTAACGAATTCAACAAGCCCTTTGGGCTTGTTTGGATTCATGGAAAGCATCAGAAATGAAACATTATTTCTTAGAAAACCTTATTTCTACGAAGTTATAGAAAAGGAAATTCTGTTTTCCATATTTGTTATTAAATAAGATTTCTTAGAAAAATTGTGATCGGTTTCCAAATTTATTATTGGTAAAATAAAAAAGAAAAATTTCCATATAGTCATTGGCATGGATTGGATTTGCATGCGACACATGTGAGACACTTGAAGATGGCTGATAACACGCAGGTGCTATAGCTTAACGGTGTCACATATGACACATGAGGGTTGCTTGAGCTTGTATGGTGGCACATGTGACACAAGCAACACATTAGTATATATGATGCATGTGGGCACTTGTAGATGGTGGCACACCTACATCTAAGCACATTGGCATGTGCAGTGGTCACATGTGGTGCATATAGAGCGATTGAAAATAGATAATGACACGTGTGCAAAGTAGGATATGAGTGGCACACAAGGGTGCAAGTGAAAGATGAATGGTTGCACATGTAGCATAGTGACACATGCATGACACAATTAGAGATGGAAAATTGAAAGTGGGCACGCTTTATACATGTGGGGCCCAAGTGAAGATGGATGGTGGTCCATCTCACACATTAGTATATGTGGGATAGTGGCACGTGTGGCACAATAGAAGATGTATAGTGGAACATTCACACATGCGACACATGTGAGGTGATTGGAGTTGAGCAATCGAATGCAATCGAATAATTATGATTAATTCTTGTGAAATTCATGTACCTTCAATAGTAGAAAAATGCCTTTCTTAGGAGGAAGGTGGGAAAATAAATTTGTCGATTTTTCAAAAATAATAAACAGTGTTTCTCATTAATTCCAACCAAAAAAGAAAAGGTCTTCACAAAAATCAGAAAAATGAAAAAGGGTGTTTCTTATTAAATCCCCAGTGTTTGCTTCCTTCCTTTCTACGAATTCAAATAGGTAGGTTGAAAAGGAAAATACATCATATTAGGCTTTTCAAAACTACTTTTTTCCTAAGCCAGCAAATATGGGAAAGAGAATTTTTTTTAGGACAACAAGGTGTACCGCCCATTTTTTAAGGTGAGATTAATCCCTACGTATGCACGCACGTAATTAACCACAAACCACGTGCATCGGGTAAAGCACATATAGAAAAAGTAAACTCGTGTTTATGAAGAGTAAACCCATGACAGTAGCCATTAGTCTAAACATAGGGAAGAGATTGTTAAAATTACTAATGATTTAAGGCTTAGCTTAACATGTTCCATTAATCCTCATGCTTTTGACTCTTAGCATTTGACTTTGGAGTCAAAACATACATATGATGTTCAAGCCGAGAAGGGGCAACTTGAAGACTACGTTGCAACGCGTTCCACCAGTCATGGGATATATTCTTCTAACTAGAGGACCAATCTCGGGTGACCCATCATACCTAATGGACCCACAAAATGAAGGATAGATAAGAATGGGTGTGGCTTGGGTGGATTGTCAACTGTATGGTTCACCATGATGTATGGTGCAACGCATCCCACCAGTAATGTGATAGATTCTAAATAGAGGCCCACTCTCTAGTGACCCATCACACATATTAGACCCACTGTGATGTATGTGCCTTACACCCATGCCGTCCATCCCTTTTGACAACTTATTTTTGCACAGGATCCCAAAAATGAGGCAGATCCTCAATCTCAGGTGGACCACTCCACAGGAAACAGTGGTGATTGCCCATTAAAAACTTCTTGTGGGCCACAATTGGATCAAGCTGATATTCATATGGTCCCTTCATCCAGGTCTTTGTGACCTTATCAATAGGTTGGATGGCAAGTAAACATTCTAGTAGCTCCTGGGAATGTTTTCAATGGCGGGTGGTATTCAATCACCACTGAACCAATCTTTGGATCTACTTCATTTTCTGGATTGTCCTGAACTATCAAAACCGAGGGACGGTATGGATGTAAGACACATACATTACAGTGGGCTACACAATCAGGAATCCATCTCCCTCCGTGGATCCCAAACCTCCACTAAGCCGGCTATAACAACTATTCTGCTATTTGATAAAACCTGACAAGTATTAGTACGGGAATGGCCCAAATTCTAATAAGAAGTGGGTCTGAATTGGTCTTCCGTCAGCATATGTAATGCCAATGTAAAAGAATCCATTGTTTTTCACTGTAAAGATAAAATCTTGACAATAATATTCAGGTAAAGGCATAATCTTTATAATGAATCTACAATAATCCGAGTTTATTGTCCCACTATAACTACCCAGATTGTTTTAATGGTCATTGATTAAAACATGCCATGGGATTTGAGTAAAATAGGATAACCAGTCGAAATAGAGGGAATTCTAACTGTACACAAAGCCATGGTCTCCAGCACTGCATTTTAAAATCCGGTGGCACATGTTAAACATTGGCACATGTGGGGTGCCTAGTGATGAGGTTATCATATGTTGCAGCATGTCGCCCTTTGACATGGGAAACTTGAAGATAGGAGGTCACACATGTTGCACATGTGGCACAATGGATGATTATGGTATTTTAAAATGGATGATGGCAGAATGATGCATGTGAACACTTGAAGATGGACTTTCGCACGTGGGACGCTTGAAGATGGGTCGGTGGAACAGGTTATGTATGTTGCACATTCGTGCACATGAAATGTTTAAATATGGACAACGGCCATATGATAGTTGTGGCAAATGCACACGAGGGTATTTGAAGATGAGGGTGGCTTGTGCTATGCATGTCACATTAACACATGGGGCATATACGATAAGCAGTGGCATGTGTTGCATATGTGTCACATTTGTATATGTGAGGCGCTTGAACATGGATGATTGCACTTTGTAAAGAGAATACTCATTTCTTCTTCTTTTTTTTCTCGTTTTCTTGAAAATGGAGTTTCTTAATGTGTGAGGAAAGGAAAATTTTCATGAATGAGAAGGAAATGGAAATAGCATTCCTAGAGAATTTTAAAAACAATCAAAATGTCATTTCCATGTCACTAGACTTTTCAAAATTTAGGTTTCAATGAATTTGACAAGCCACTTAGGGCTTGTTTAGATGCGAGGAAAGCGCCGGAAAAGAAACATTATTTCTCGAAAAACCTTAGTTCTACAAAATCATAAAAAAGGAAACTTTGCTTTCCATGTTTGTTTTTAAATTACATTTCTTAGAAAATTTGAGATAAATTTCTAAATTTATTGTTGGTAAAAATAAAAATTTAGAGAAGTTTTTCCTAATGGTCATTGGCATGTGCCAGATTAACACATGACATGTATGGGACACCTGAAGCTAACACATGACATGTATGGGACACCTGAAGCTGGACGTGGGTGCTAAAGCTTAATGGTGCCATATGACGCGGAAATGGTGCTTGAGGTTGTATGGTGACACGTGACGAAAGGTACGCATTAGCACATTTGATGCATGTACTTGGAGGTAGATAGTGGCACACATGCATCTAGGCACATTGGCATGTGTGGGATGTTGTGGCAAGTGGCACGTTTGGAGCAATTGAAAATGAATTATGACATGTGAGTGGCACATGGAAGTGTGAGTGGCACATGTAGCATAACAACATCACATGAATGACATAACAAAAGATGAAAAATTGAAGGTTGGCACATGCAGCACATGTGAGGCGCTTTATATACGTGAGGCCCAAGTGAATATGGATGATGGCACATGGCACCACATGTGGTACACAACAGAATGGAAAGTTGGCACATGAAGCACATTCATTCAATTCATCCTTTGTTTGGAAAGCAGTTTTCCATTTAATCTTCAGGATGAATTCTTATTTGTTGGTACCAGCTTCGTAAATCAATCTTTGAAAAGATCGTAGCATTCGCCATCATGTCCAACATGTCATATAGGTGTGGAATGGGAAAACAATACTTTGTTGTTATCTTGTTGATGGCATGGTTGTCAACACACATATGTGAGTTGCCATCCTTCGTTGGTGTCGACATCGCTGGCACAACACATGGGCTGAGGCTATCGCAAATAAAAGCCCCGGTTAGTAATTCCTCTATGAAGCTTTGCATGCTTTGTCGGGTTCATTCAGTTTGTTGAAAGATTTGGTAATGGTGTTCCAAGTACCAAATCAATCGCATACTGAATGTTAGGTATGTGCAGAAGCTCACTTTGTAGTTCATTAGGGACTAAATCCTAAAATTGGGACAGAGCATACATACTCCATGTTCCCGAATTTTCTCCATGAATTAGGTCATTGGACGTGCCAAGTTGTAGACGTGCTGTGGAGCCACCCACAGTGGGACGGATGGATGCATGGCCCTCAACCTTAAGGACTGCGGACACGGATTGCCTATTGACACTATCAATAACCAATAGGTATTGGGCACAATGTTGTCAAATTGCTTAAGCGATTGTATACGATCAACACGGTGTTATTGCATTTGCGATCACACAATTGCATAAGTGATCGCATCGTGATTCTTTTTCTTTTTTTTTTTTTTTTTTTTTTTTTGTTTTGAAAATTTTAAAATAAAAATCATAAAATGTCGAAAAAATTAATTTTTTTGGAAAAATCTATTCTTTTTTCTCGTAAAGACTTCACTACTCCCATAAATTTTCAAACTAATTTGTGAATGTTAGTAAGTATATTACCTATACTATCTAAACTATTAATAACTAAAAATTACCATCACCATCGTCATCATCAACGTTAGAGTCATCTCTTTCTTCAACGTACACTCTATCTTCTTCCGTTTCTTTATCATATGTTCGTACAACGTGCTTGTCCACGTATAATGGTTGAGTGTTTTTTTGTATTTCTTCAATCTCAATATCATTGTCTTCTCCTTGACTACCAGGAATAGACCTCATGCTACTACTCGCCCCTCCAACTCATCTTCTCTGCCATTGAGATTGAGAACCTTCGTCAAGTGCTAATCCATAAGTGGAATCTTTGACTTGGGCCCATGTAAGGGACTTACTAGCAAAGACTGGATCCTCTGTCTTCACAAGCCACTCACTATCTACCTGTAAATCAGCTAGGCAGATAGAATCTTCTGGTGCTCATATGATAGCGGGTTTATGCAAAGTATGGGAGAATTTTTATTTTTTATTTTCAAATGGAAAAGAGGTTTTAGGAAGGTGGGTTGATAGGGTATGGGTTTTCTTGAAAATAGAGTTTCTTAATGTGTGAGGAAAGGACAATTTTCATGAATGAGAAGGAAATGGAAATAGCATTCCTAGAGAATTTTAAAAACAACCAAAATGTCATTTCTATGTCAATAGACTTTTCAAAATTTAGGTTTCAATGAATTTGACATGCCACTCAGGGCTTGTTTAGATGCGAGGAAAGCACTGGAAAAGAAACATTATTTCTCGACAAACCTTAGTTCTACAAAATCATAAAAAAGGAAACTTTGCTTTCCATGTTTGTTTTTAAATAACATTTCTTAGAAAATTTGAGATCAATTTCTAAATTTATTGTTGGTATAAATAAAAATAAAAATAAAAATTTAGAGAAGTTTTTCCTAGTGGTCATTGGCATGTGCCAGATTAACACATGACATGTATGGGACACTCGAAGATGGACGATGGCACGTGGGTGCTAAAGCTTAATGGTGCCACATATGATGCAGAAATGGTGCTTGAGGTTGTATGGTGACACATGTGACGAAAGTTATGCATTAGCACATTTGATGCATGTACTTGAAGGTAGATAGTGGCACACATGCATCTAGGCACATTGGCATGTGTGGGATGTTGCGGCAAGTGGCACGTTTGGAGCAATTGAAAATGAATTATGACATGTGAGTGGCACATGGAAGTGTGAGTGGCACATGTAGCATAACAACATCACATGAATGACATAACAAAAGATGAAAAATTGAAGGTTGGCACATGCAGCACATGTGAGGCGCCTTATATACGTGAGGCCCAAGTGAATATGGATGATGGCACATGGCACCCCGTGTGCTACACAACAGAATGGAAAGTTGGCACATGAAGCACATTTGAGGTGCTTTGTATACATCGGGCCCAAGTGAATATAGATGTTGGCCCATCTATCGCATTAGTATATGTGGGATAGTGGCACATGTGTGGCACAATAGAAGATGTATGATGGAACATTTGCACAAGCAACATAAGTGAGGCAATTGGAAATAGGCAATTGAATACATATGTTTAATTCTTGAGAAATTCACGAAAAATGTTCTTTTACAGGGGGAGGTGGGGAAAATAAATTTGTCAATTTTCCAACAAAAAGAGAAAATTAAAAAATAGTAATTCTCATTAATTCCTAAAAAAAAGAAAAATTCCTCATAAAAAACAGAAAAATGAGAAAGGGTGTTTCTTATTAATTCCTTGAAAAAATAAAGTCTTTACAAGCAATGGAAAATAGTGTTTGCTTTCTTTCCTTTCTATAAATTCAAACAAGTTGTAAAAGGAAAATATTTTCTATCAAGCCATTCAAACATAAAGAAGTTGTTACAATATTCAGATTTTATTAGTTTTTTAGCATTTGGCATTATAGTCAAAACTTACATCCTACGCTCAAGTAAGGGAGGAGTAGCTTGGACACTATTGTGCAATGTGTTCCATCAGTCATAGGATAAATTCTAAATAGAGGTTCAATCTCAAATGATCTATCACACCTAATAAACCAACTAAATGAAGAATGGATAACAAAAAATGTGACTTGGGTGAATTGTCGACTGTGTGGCCCACCGTGATGTATGTGCCTTACATCTACGTTGACCATCCATTTTGATGGCTAATTTCCGGGGACAATTGCATAAATTAAGCAGATCCAAAGATTGGTGGACCACACCATAGGAAACGTGGTGATTGACCATTAAAAACTTCTTGTGAGCTACACAAGTTTTGCATCAAGGTGATATTTGTGTGGTCCCTTCATCCTGGTCTTTTGTAAATATATCAGAAGGGTGGATGGAAAATAAACATTCTGATGGCCTCAAGAATTTTTTTTAATTTTTATGGTGGGTATTCAATCACCCCTATTTCTTGTACTGTGTTCTGCCAAATCTTTGGATTACTTCATTTTCTGGACATGGATTGCATCCTACCACGACCCGTCTCTAGCCCCGAACGGGCAGTTCTGTGGGTGGGCCCACGTTGATGTATCTGTCTATCCATGTCATCCATCCCTTTTCTTAGATCATTTTAAGGCATGAACAAAAAAATGAGGCAAATCCATGTCGGTTTGAGAAGAAAGAAACAATAAATGCTTCAGGGACGTTTCAAATTCGAAAACAGTTATCGCCAGCACTGCTAAGCATCTTTTGATCGAATGGGTTGTTTATGTAGTGGGCCTTAAAGATGTAGATTTTCTTTTTCTTGGAGCCTAGTTGTTGATTGCCTCCTCAATGATCTCTCTTTTCTCCCCTGCTTTGTATCCCGTTCTCTTTTTTTTTTTTTTTTTCTCTTCTTATATATATATATATATATATATATATATATATATATATATATATATATATATATATATATTCAATGACTTCTCAAAAAAATAAATAAAAATGAGGTAGATCCGATGATCAAGTGGACCACACCAAATAATAAACTTGGTTGCATTAAATGCATAAAGCATGAAATGATTGTTGCATTAAATGCAAGAGTAACCTGTGGTGTGGTTCATTTTCGCATTGGATCGGCCTCATTTTTTTCTTCATGCCTTAAAATGATATTAGAAAAGAGATAAACGGCATGGATAAACAAGTACATCACGGTGGGCCCACCCACAAAACTGCTTGTTCGGGGCTAGAGATGGGCGGGGGTAGGATGCAATCCGCGTCCTTATTTTCTGGATTGTCTCTAAACTATCAAAATGGATGGACGGTGTGGATGAAAGGCACATACATCACAATGGCCCCCACAACAGGGATACACCAACATGGGTGACCCCAATAACAATTATTCTGCTACTTCCTAAAACATGAACAACACCAGTGCATCAAGGGACCGAATTCTAGTATAAGAAAACTTTATTTTTCATATTTTTTATTAAATAAGATTTAAAAAAATTGGGATTGATTTTCCAATTTATTATTTCATAAATTTATAAATAAATAAATAAAAATCTAGAGAAAATTTTCCTCATGGCCATTAGAACGTGCAAGATTAGCATATGACACGTGTGCTGTATTTGAAGATGGAGTGAGTGCTAAAGATTAATGGTGTCACGTATAACACATGAAGGGTGCTTTATGTTATTATGACAGCACATGTGACACAAGCAACACACCGGCACATTTGATACATGTGGCACGTGCATCTAGGCACATTTGCATGTGTGGGATGTGGTCACATGTGGCACAGAGCGATTGAAAATGGATAATGGCACATGTACGACATAACATGAGATGGAAAATTCAAACTTCTTGGCACATGCAACACATGTGAGGCACTTTACATGTGGGCCCAAATGAATATGAATGGTGGCAAATGTTATAGACGATAGAAGACACGGATAATGAAAAGTTGGCACATGAAGTGTATTTGATGCGCTTTGTACATATTAAGCCCAAGTGATGATCGATGGTGGCACATTCAATGCATTGGCATAGGTGGCCCAAGCATGGCACAATAGGAGATGGACGGTGGAACATTCACACGTGAGGCTATAGCACATGCATTTAGTTTTTGAAAAATTCATTATCCATTTTTCTTCAATTGTAGGAAAATTCTTTTCCCAAGGGAAGGACTTAAAATCAATTTATTCATTTCTCAACAAAAAGAGAAAAATGAGATATGATGTTTCCATAATTTCTATAAATAAATAAGTCTTAGCAAAAAATAAAAAATCGGGACACTGTCCCTCTTTTCCTGCACATCCAAAGACGTTGAAAAGGGGGTTGTTGCATTTCCTAATGACTTGGGCCTAGACTGATGTGCCATTGACTCTTGAGCTTTTGGTGACATCAAGTCAAAATGTACATTTCATCCTCAAAGCCAGAGAGGCAACTTGGACACTACAGTGTAACTAGTCCCATAAATTATTAGATAGATCATAAACAAAGGCCCAATATCTGGTGATCCATGGACCGAATGAACCCACTAAATTAAGGAATTGGGTACTAAGTGAACTCTATTGGGTCCATCGGATTTATGCATTTTACCCCTTCTGTCCATCCATTTTACCATATAATTTTAGGACATTAGCTCAAAAATGAAGCGTATCCAAAGCTCAAGTAGACTACCCCACATAACCTGTTTGTTTTTTTAAAAGCAATGGGAAATACACGGTAAATAATAATTATTACGATTTCATCGTGTTTGAAAATTCATAGGAATTTGTGCCTTTGAAATTAGTTCAAAAGAGATAATTTTAATTTTTGAACTGCAAGGTAATGCATTTGATATATCCATTCCGTTCGTCTGTTTTATTATAATATTTTGGACCATGAGACAAAAAATGAAGCAGATCCAACACTCAAGTGGCCCACGCCAAAAGAAACAGTGACCTTACAAAGTTTTTAACAGTAAATATTCGATTCCATTTTTTGTATTACGTGGTCCACTTGACTATTGGATATGCCTCAATTTTTTACTCATGCTATGAATTCAACTGAAATAATGGATGAACGGTGTGGATAAGTGAAATGCATCACAATGGGACCCACAAATATTTTGTAATATTCTTGGTTTTTGTGTCAAAAAGTAAGCAGTCAAATAAGTATGTTGTAAATGTAAGGGAAAATAATTATTACTTTTTCACATGGTATTTACCAGTTCACCGGAAAATCAAACACGCCCAAGGACCACAGAAGTTATGAACCAGTCTGATATTCATGTTTTCCCTTCATTCATGTTTTTGTGGTCTTACAAAGAGAGTGGATGACAAATAAACATCACTTTGGTCCATGGAAATCATTATTCCCACTGTTTCGTGTGGTGTGGTCCACTTGAGCTTCAGATTTGCTTCAATTTTAATCTCAATCCCTAAAACAAAGTGGAAAAATGGATGGACGGCATGGATAAAACACGTTCATTCATGGTAGGCTCAACAAGTTTGCTCAGTATGATAAAGCCTAATGAGTAACTCGGTATGCGTAGCTTCGGTGTATCCTTGACTGTGTAGCCCACTGTGATGTATGTCCCTTACATCCATGCTGTCAATCCCTTTTTGATGGCTTATTTTAGGGCAGATCCTAAAGTGGGACAGATATTTAATCTCAGGTGAACAACGCCAAAGGAAACAGTGGTAATTGACCATTAAAAACTTAAATGGGCCACACAAGTTTTGTATCAAGCTGATATTTGTGTGGTCCCCTTCATCTAAGTCCCTGTGAATTTATCAACGACTTGGATGGCAAAGAAATATTCTGGTGGTCCCCACGAATTTTTTAATGGTGGGTATTCAATCACCACAGTTTTCTGTGGTTTGGCCCACCAATCTTTGGATCTATATTTTCTAGATTGTCTTTGAACTGTTAAAATGAATGGACGGCATGGATGTAAGGTACATATATCACGGTGGGCCCAAACAGTCAAAGATCCACCCACCTTGGTGGATCCAAGGCGTGTATTCGATAAAATCTAACCAGTACAAACGGCCCAAAATCCAGTCAAAAAATTGTCGGGTCTGTCTTCTTTGTTAGATTTAATCTTGATGTGAAAGAATTCATCTTTTTTCAAGGTAAAGATGCAATTTTGATCATGATTATCATATAAAGATATAAGCTTTATGATTAATCTGTAATAATTCAAGTTTTCTCTTGTAAAGACGAGATCTTTACAAGCAAATACACGAAAATCTCATATAAAGATGCAATCTTTGCAAGAAAAGAGGGTAATTTTTAAGAGTTATGATGCCTCTGAACCCCATTCTGATTATTAAAGTGTTTAATTGCTAGGGCATCGATCTCATGAGACCATTCCCCCAATTCTTTGGGAATTTATATATTTTGCTAGCAGTAGACTATGTCACTATATGTGTTGAAGCGATCCTGTGTTAGAATAATAATCATCAAACGGTCATTAAATTCTTAAAAGAAAACTTCCTTTTCCGATTCGGAACGCCTCAGGCCATCATTAGTGATAGAGGCTCACATTATTATAATAGGCCATTTGCAAACTTAATGAAGAAATATGACATCTCACTACGCCAAAATAGTGAAAATATGAAAAGGAAACTAGAGATAGGCTAGAAAAGAAAAGTGGGCCTTTCTTGTGCACATGTGGCTAGAGGGGCGATTGCATCGATTCTCCCCAGTTTGGAAAAACTCTACTCTGTTGAGTTAACAATAATGCACTTTGCAAAGCGCTCTAGGTTGATGCGCTTGAAATCATTTGTTGAGATCCACATGTTCGGATTTCGGTCCGCCCTTCCACTTGATAAGAAACTTCTAATAATCTCCTTGCGTGTGGGAACTATTTAATCATCCAACACATCTTCAATGATTTTTTTCGAGTTGGTGCGACACCTCAGGTATTTGGATAGCTTGTTCTTCCGTGCTTTGGTCTTCATGATGTCCAAGGTAAATTGTAAGGTTTTCCACATTAAAAATGGGACTTATTTTCAGGTGAAAGTTCAATTAGATATGCATTATCACCTTGCTTCTTCAAAATACGATTAGGACTTGCCTATTCGGAGTAGAGCTTCATATAAGAGCCTACTGGAAACCTCTCAAGTTTGAGCCGTACGAATGACTATCTCCTTCTTGTATAACAAGCTCTCATAAGGAACTTTTAGGAAGACACAACCTCACACCATAGAATAAGTACCCATTGTGCAGGCTAAATTGTGAGTACTCAGTACTTGAGTCAACAATGTGTTGAAAATATCTTCCCAAAATCATCATCTACTTCATAGTCTTTTTTAAGTTCCTCAAACCTAACAATGGAAACTGATAAGGTAGATAATAAATGTGATTTTTAACTAAGGGCGTCTACTACCTTATTTTCTATGTTGGCCTAATGTTTTAGGTTGAATGTGAACTCCTAAATATAAGCATTGCACTTAGCATGTTATGTGCTCAACTTCTTCTAAGAATTCAAATAATGTAACACCTTGTGATTAGAATAGAGCACAAACGCTTGATTAATGAGGTGATGATGCCAATGTTTCAAGGCTTGAACAATAGCATAAAACTCCTAAATATAAGCACTGCACTTAGCGTGTAATGTGCTCAACTTCTTCGGAGAATTCAAATAATGTAACACCTTGTGATCAGAATAGAGCACAGACTCTTGATTAATGAGGTGATGACGCCAATGTTTCAAGGCTTGAACAATAGCATAAAATTCCACGCCATATGTAGAATACTTCTTTTGTGCCTCATTGAGTTTTTCGCTGAAAAAGGCCACTAGATGCCCTTCCTAGTTGATGACACTATGAGATGGATCATAGGCAACTTCAAGCACATTTTCAAAATCTAGAAGTCTAAAAAGTGGAGCTTGCGTAATTTTCCACTTGATTTCTTGAAATGCCTTTGTTGCTGCTTTGGTCCACTCAAATGGATTGGCCTTCACACATTTAGTCATATGCGTCATAATGGAACTAAAATTCTGAATAAACTTCTATTAAAATGTCGCTAGCCCGTGAAACCACAAACCTCATGAATGTTTGTGGGAGTAGGATGATAACTGTAAGACCCGTATCTTGGTCCGTACCTTTCCGTAGACTTCCGCGGTCTTACCGGTCGAATTCCGGCAAACTTCGACCCTTAACCGATATCGACGCGCGACCCTGATTCATGTGCCGACAACCCGAGTCGACTCAACCCGAGACCAATACCATAGCGACCGCGCCGTCGTTGTGGTTCCAATACTGCGACTCGCGCGCCGAGGCGATACCCTGGTCAAGAGTTATGGGCCAACGTTCGGTGCGAGAAAACGCCGCGCGTTGCGAAAACCAAGGGAATCTCTACGATGTGTCACATTAATCACATCAATCCCATCAATCAATCAACCCATCAATCCATCACATGTCAAGTACACATCACTTTATTTCCTTTTTCCCAAGCAACCACAAAAGTCTCCCAAAACCATACCTCTCTTACACAAAAAGCCACAAAAGTCTTCACCACCCATACCTCTCTTACACAAAAGCCTCAAAAGTCAATATTTTCTTACACAACCATCACTCACCACATCCATCCATCACTCTCTCTCTCTCCCTTTACAACTCTCTCTTTCTCATTTCAAATTTCAAGAGTCCATACGTATGGAATTCTCCAAGCTCCCTAAACTCCAAGTGTGACCCACCTTCCTACCCCATCATCTCCCATCTCAACCCTCCATTCTTCATCTCATCCATTGAAGTTGAAGCCAAGGTGCCAAGGAACCCCTAGGAGCAAGAAGATCGGACGGTGGGTACCTCTATAGGGTAGATTTACTTGTTTTTATGATGGGCCAAGTGAGGCCCACCGATCCTTGGTGTGGATCTCACTTGAGACCCTAAAAGGTGGTCGATGGACCACTTGGATCATCATGATCAGTCCATGATGGGGTCATTCTCCATGGACCCCATCATGGTGTTTATTTTCATTTCAAAGGTCATCTAGACCGTCAATGTTGGTGGGGAAGGGATCTCCACCGTTGAGTTTGGATTTCGGTGGCCCCTCATGCTTTAAGGCCCAGTTGATGTATGATTCGTTGTAAGGGAGGGCCCATAATGTCGGGGTCCCTCCATCACAAGGCGTGTCCCACTCTCCATGTCTCTCTCTCTCTTTTATTTATTTTATTTTATTTTATTTTATTTTTATGCAATAGGATTGTGTGGCCCACTTGAATGGATCCCACCTTGAGGTATTTATTTTTATTCAAGTGGGGCCCACCTTAGATGTTGTTCCCATGCCACCCATCAGTGGTGGCCCACTTCATCAGGGCCCACCATTATTAAAAAAAAAATAATAATATAACCGTCCAGCGTCTGGGACGCTGGACGTTTCAAAGGAAAGAAGAAAAAAGAAAGAAGTAAAGGGGCTTTGGTGGTCCACTTGTTTAGGCCCCACCGTGATGTACTCAGACAATCCAAACCGTCTACCCTCTTACTTGCAGTGTTTTAACCGTTGGGTAGAAGTTTGGGGTTGATTGGAAGACCTGGTGGGCCATAACATCAAAGAATGCATCTCTACCATTCAAGGATCATTTTTCTTATTTTATTTCATTTTCTATCATCAAAAAAAATCCAAACTTTAGACTCATTTGGACGGCCTCAGGCCACTGATCACAATGGCCGGGGCGGATTTCATTTTAGCGGGCCCCACGTGCGAAAAACCCCGGGAAAATGGGTTTTTCCCTTTTTTTTGTAAAACGCAATGGCAGAGGCCTTGCCTCTGCCTCTGACAGCAGCCAGCGCCTGCACGCAGGCGCGTGCAACCCTTGTATAGGCGGGCGGACGGACGTGGGGGAGGTGGCCCACGGCCCTACGTGTGGGCCCCACTATAATGTTTATCTGTTATCCAACCCGCTTATTAGGTGGGCCACCCCAGTGGTGGGCCCCCCTCCAAAAATGAGACAGATCCAAAACTCAGGTGGCCCACACCACGTGAAATAGTGTGAATTGAATTCTACCGTTGAAAAGTTTTTGGGGCGCACAGAAGTTTTGAATCAAGCTGAAATTTATGTTGTCCCTTCATCCAGGTCCGAGTGACCTTATGAATGGGTTGGATGCCAAGTAAATATTACAAGGTGGGCCCCACAAGGGACCCACAGTGATGTTTGTGAATAAATCCACCATCCGTACGGACGGTGGAGCCCTGTAAAGTCCACACCGTCCAGCCATCTTTGAGGGCCGCTGGACGGTCAGTGGCCCATCCATGATGTATGACTTGTATCCTAACCGTCCATCCATTTATTTTTTTGTTTATTTTATTCTTTCGATTGGGCTAAAAATGAGTCAGATCTATGCTTCAAGTGGGCCCACTTTGGTATGCGTATCGGGCCCATGTTGACCCACTTATGGGTATCCATTGGGGCCCACTTTGACGTGGATCTTAGGCCCATGCAATGGGGCCATCTGGTGTATTATGAGGCCCATGGGATTGGACCCATTGATGCATTCTTTTTAAAGCCCATAGAAGTATGCCCATTTGACTCATATAAGGCCTAGGGGTTTAGACCCACTCTGATATGCATGCAAGCTCATGGGTTAGGCCCATTTGATTTGTTTAAGGCATAGGGATTTAGGCCCATTTGACTCATATAAGGCCTATGGGTTGAGGCCCATTTGATGTACATGTGGGGGCCCAATTGGTGTGGCAAATTTATTACATATTAGACTTATGAGGCTAGGCCCAATTGATGCAATCCAAGGCCCACGGGTTTTGACCCATTGCAATGCACTTAAGACCCATTGGTGTGGTCCATTGATGTGACTCATTGATGAATAAAAGGCCCATATAATAGAGCCCATTTGATGTATTTAAGGCCCAATGGGATGCACCTAAAGTCCATTGCAATGTGTGAGCCCAATACGGTTTATGTAACGATGTTTGTGACGATCGTACCTTGGGAGCAATGTTGGTTTGACGTCCACATTGCGAGTGTAATGTTGATTGGATGTCCACATTACGACTCCCCCTAGGGCCCCTTTGATAGGCCCGTACTTATTATGTATAGGCCGTTCAGGTCCATCTGCATTGTAAGATAGTTCATTTTATTATAACATGTTTAGTACAGTTCCATGACTCATGATCATACGCATCATATATATGCTTGACGTGAGAGTTGTCTGGTCATAGCATTTGCCTTCGGGCAGGTTGTTTATGGGCTCCCGGTTAGGCGGTGTTACCCTACATGAGCGCACGATATACGCAGGATTTGTTGCATGACTGGATAGCGTGAATCATGCATTTCGCATTTGTGTGACATGGTTATTATTACGCCCTAGCTACATCAGGGCCGTAGCCTCCACAGACGCATCGTGGTTGGCAGGATTGGATACTGAAAATCTTGTTCTACATGGGGTGCTATTGATATCCCTGGGTGAAAGTCCCTAAACCCTTATGGTACCAAGAGGTTGCTCCAACGTCTAGACCGAGTGGGTAGATGAGCGTTGAGTGCCGATTACTAGACGGTTACGCTCTCCACTGTGTCGTGGTCGATTGGAAGGGGGTGCGGCCTTACCCGCCCGAGAGTAGGGGGCAATGCTAGGCTGAGTCTGACCAGCTCGAGGAATGGGTCCACTATCGACGAGTCGCGTCCGATATTGGCAGACGGATAGTGTGGTCTCTTCCACTTACCTTATTGCACGCGACGTGACGGCAATCTGGTTTAGAGTGTACTATACCCCGGTGATATTCCATATTTTGAGCTATATTGATGTGTGGACATAGAGGAGGATCTGTATGCTTTAGTTGCATTACACATCGCATGGCCTTGGGATGACCGATACCATTCATGTCTTGCATCGCATAAGCCTTGGTACGGCTCATGATATTATGGTTCCATCTGCATATTCCGCATTACTCTGACATTACATGTTCATATTACTACCTTGCGCACACACTTTCACCACTCTCTAAGCTTTCTATAAGCTTATGCACGACCGTTGCGTGCAGGTGACGTTGGATCGCAGCAGCGCTGAAGCAGGAGTACGTTGCAGAGCATTTTGGAGTCTTTGTTCTTTACCATTGTATTTCCCTTTATACTCATTGTACTTGTAAAGTTTTTTATCATAGTGAAAATGTAATGGATTTCTTGGTTGTTGTTTGTGGGTTATGCCTTTGGTTATGCTTATTACGAATCAAACTGACATTGAAAATCCTCCTCGTAGCATCCCAGGATCGGAACCTGGCGAATGGGAGCTAGGAGCCGAGAATGGGGTTCTACGGAGGCTGTCGGCGCCGGATTCGGCGATCGAAAATTTTGTGAGCCCGGTTTCCGAGTTTGGGGCGTGACAATAGCCTTCATGCCTTCTGCTGAAACAACAAACCCCATAAAGACTACGCTGGAACTCATAAAGGTACACTTCAAATTGGTATAGAGTTTCTCAGGGCATAATACTCTCATCAATTGGCAAAGATGATCCAAATGATCTTCTCGTGAATGGCTATAGATGATGATATCATCAAAGTAAACAACGATAAACTTGCCTATGAATAGCCGTGGAATTTGCATCATCACTTGCATGAACGTACTAGGTGCCTTTGTTAAGCCGCAAGACATGACTAGCCATTCATACAATTCATCCTTTGTCTGGAAAGCGGTTTTCCATTTAATCTTTAGGATGAATTCTTATTTGTTGGTACCAGCTTCGTAAATCAATCTTTGAAAAGATCGTAGCATTCGCCATCATGTCCAACATGTCATATAGGTGTGGAATGGGAAAACAATACTTTGTTGTTATCTTGTTGATGGCATGGTTGTCAACACACATCTGTGAGTTGCCATCCTTCGTTGGTGTCGACAACACTGGCACAACACACAGGCTAAGGCTATCACAAATAAAACCCCCAGTTAGTAATTCCTCCATGAAGCTTTGCATGCTCTGTCGGGTTCATTCGGTTTGTTGGAAGTTTTGGTAATGGTGCTCCAGGTACTAAATCAATCGCATATTGAATGTTAAGTATGTGCGGAAGCTCACTTTGTAGTTCGTTAGGGACTAAATCCTAAAATTGGGACAGAGCATACATACTCCCTGTTCCCGAATTTTCTCCATGAATTAGGTTATAGGACGTGCCAAGTTGCAGACACGCTGTGGAGCCACCAACAGTGGGACGGATGGATGCATAGCCCTCAACCTTAAGGATTGCGGACACGGATTGCCTACTAACACTATCAATAACCAATAGGTACTGGGCGCAATGTTGTCAAATTGCTTAAGCAATTGTATACGATCAACACGGTGTTATTGCGTTTGCGATCGCACAATTGCATAAGTGATCGCACCGTGTTTCTTTTTCTTTTCTTTTTTATTTTTTTGAAAATTTAAAAAAAAAACATAAAATGTTCTATTCTTTTTTCTCGTAATGACTTCACTACTCCCATCAATTTTCAAACTAATTTGTGAATGTTAGTAAGTATATTACCTATACTATCTAAGCTATTAATAACTAAAAATTACCATCACCATCGTCATCATGAACGTTAGAGTCATCTCTTTCTTCAACGTATACTTCATCTTCTTCCGTTTCTTTATCATATGTTCGTACAAGTTGCTCTTCCACGTATAATGGTTGAGTATTTTCTTGTATTTCTTCAATCTCAATATCATTGTCTTCTCCTTGATTACCAAGCATAGGCCTCATGCTACTACTCGCCCTTCCAACTCATCTTCTTTGCCATTGAGATTGAGAACCTTCGTCAAGTGCCGATCCATAAGCGGAATCTTTAACTTGGGCCCATGTAAGGGACTTACTGGCAAAGACTGGATCCTCTGTCTTCACAAGCCACTCACTATGTACCTGTAAATCAGCTAGGCAGATAGGATCTTCTAGTGCTCATATGATAGCAGGTTTATGCAAAGTATGAGAGATTTTTTTATTTTTTATTTTGGAATGGAAAAAAGGTTTTAGGAAGGTGGGTTAATAGGGTATGGGTTGTTTACTAGTGGAATTTGGGATAAAGATGAGGTGATGGTTTAGGTGAGATGGAGAGTATATATGGTCTGTCGTGAAAGGGCTGAATTAATAGGTTGGTTTAGGGAATTGAGAAGAGATTTGGGATGAATATTTGGACAAAAATTGTGAAAATAAGATGGGAAAGAGGAAAAAAAAAAAAAAAAAGTGAAAGAGAAAAATCCCAAGAGCAGTTCTTACTCTGACACCAATTTAATGCAACTAGATTAAGGAAGAAACTAATTGCAATAGGATTCAATGTACCGGATTGAAGTTTCAACCACAAAACAGAAAAGAATGTAAGACTAAGAGCTAGCCAAGATCTCCAAAATAGGAAAAAAAATAAAAATCTTTAGACAAGAAAATCTAAATAAGCTAATTTCCTAACATAGAATCTCTAAAATAAGAAAGCACATAAGCGAGAAAAATCTAAGTAATAACATAGAGATATGAAAGAAAAATAAATTTCTAGTACAAAGATATGAAAGAAAAGGAAACTAGATATTGGCTAGTGAGATGTGGGGTGATTGGATCAAAATGAGTGGAGAACGTATTCTTGGCTACTTATCTACATAAAGACCATAGTCCCATTGCATGTTAAATAGATCTCCAATCACTTCTGTTAAAGGATTGGCTAACATTTCTTTCTTTCTTTGGTAGCTGCCAGCTAGAGTCTCTTTATGCATGGTGGCATCTTTCATACGGCAATACTTACCTCAATATGCTTTCATCCAACATATTATATGTGATCTTTCATAGCCTTCTGGAGAGCATAAACTTCTATCCTTGTAAGCATCATATTAATTTAAGACCCTTCTCACATTGGTGAATAAAATGCTTCTTACATTGGTGAATAAAATGCAAATGGTTACGGAGCTGAAGAGCCATGGATATTTGGAAGAACGTGACTGCAATTCCAATGGCTAAAATTGAGACAAAAGCAGTGGAAATGCATTCTTTCATCCATCCTCTCCATCCTTGAAAGAGGAAAGCTGTCCTCGAGATAAAGAATGAACTCCCACTCTCTGTCATAAGCCTTTTTGGTCAATCTCGCATAAGGTGCTTCACTCAATACTTGACTACACAGAGTGTATGCATTCACTGACATACACAACATTCCAACGCCTTTGCTACAATCAGGGGAAGAGTTCCAACAAGATTAATAGTAAAAGCTGAGATAATTGAAGAAGGAAAGAGTGAGAGAGAGGAAAAAACTTCCATAATCTGAATTTTAACCCTTTCACAGCTAAAGTTCCAGCTTTGTACTTGATGATCGGTGTTCAATTCTGACAAGATGAGCCTGTGGTTTGGTACTCTAGACCTCTAGGCTGTTGGGTTGTACCATAGATGGACTTTCCTAAAATTTCCTCCACATGATGGTTGTATCATTTTAATTTGTGACCTATAAATCGACAGTTAAGGAGAAATGCAACAATTTGTCCACATTCAACTTAAAAAACCAAGACAAGCTGCTTGATCATCCGATCTGGGAGGTTTTTGGGGCATGGTCTATCCATAGTGGAATGCAACATCCCAATGGTTTGTCCTATCAGATGAAGTGTTTCACTTGTTAAGAAGTTAAAACTGCATATACTGTGCTGCGATTTTGGTCACATGTCATTTAATTCTTCCCTTTGTTGGCTTGATTAACTCTATGTAACTATTTTTTCTGAAGCTGAAGCTGAAACGATCATTGCTGATATTTATTGAGAAGTGGGTTTATTTATTTTTCTCATTTGCTTAAGGAGTACTTTCATAATTTATTTCATAATAATTGCCGTGTTACGGTGTCCCTCGTACAGTTTAATACATATGTAGAGATCCAGCAAGAAGGAACACAGAAGGATGAGAAGAAAGAAGCTGAAGAAGTTCAAAAAGAAAGGACGCCAAAGTACTTGGAAGAGATCCAACAAGAAAATACAAACCTAGGTGATATGGAGGACATCTTTGAAATAACTACATCCAAAAAGACAGAAATTGTTGAATATAGACCTTGGTCCGACCTTCCAGTAGATATTCTAGAGTTGATCGCATTGCATCTCTTTCAATCAGATTTTGTTCATCTGACCGTAGAAGTTGGCAATGGATTGCTCCACCGAGCCTGATCACAAAACGGCATCTCTCATTGCTCACTAGCCATGGCTTGCCATTTCTCAGAAATCACTCGCCATGGCTCGTGTATTTCGGTATAGATGATGGCATGTGTAACTTCTTGGATCCTTTGTACAATGAGAGATAATTTCATCAATATCCCAGAGCTCTCTGGTTCAACAAATTGTTTTTGCAAGGATGGTTGGGTATTCATGATGTATAGAGGCAACCACTCTGTGTTCCTTTTCAATCCCTTTATCAAAGCAAGGATTGAACTCCCGGATTTGGAATATGACCGATTCAATTGCATCACCTTCTCATCCACACCGACTTCTTCAGATTCCACAATTATTGCTCTTGAATGTATTACTACTACTCTTAAAATATGCATTTGTCGTTGTGGGGACACGTCTTGGACTGACTACTTTTTCCCTAGTAATTTGTTGTTCGCAATGTCTTACTCAAATCCAGTTTTCAAGGATGAGGTTTTCTATGTCTTGGGACATAATGGGTTACTGGGGGTCTTTGATCCAAAGCGAATCACTTGGACTATTCTTGCGAAGCCTAAGCCACTTAAATTCTACAATTGTCACCCAATTCCCAAATGTAAGTGGAAATATTATTTGGTAGAATCGAGAGGGGAGCTATTAATGGTGGTCATCGGTTTTCTTGGGACTCCAATTCATGTTTTTAGACTGGAACCTTTAGTGATGGAATGGGTTAAGATGGAAACCTTGGAAGATCAAATGCTATTTGTAAGTCGCTGGACTTCTCTCTCCTCGACAGCGTTAGTAAAAGAGATGGAAAATAAGATTCATTTTCCTATAGTCAGTAGTGAAGATTGTGTTTTCTACTCACTCAAAGACCGCAGATGCTATCCTAAAAAAGATTTTTATGAGTGTGAAGAATATATCTATAGCACCTAGATTGAACCGAGGTGGTTTCAACCTTCAGCTGAAGAGCTTGATTGGAGTCAAACATTAGTAGGACAAAGGTGTCACGCCCCAAACTCGGAAACCGGGCTCACAAAATTTTCGATCGCCGAATCCAGCGCCGACAGCCTCCGTAGAACCCCATTCTCGGCTCCTAGCTCCCATTCGCCAGGTTCCGATCCTGGGATGCTACGAGGAGGATTTTCAATGTCAGTCTGATTCGTGATAAGCATAACCAAAGGCATAACCCACAAACAACAACCAAGCACTCCATTACATTTTCACTATGATCAAAAACTTCACAAGTACAATGAGCATAAAGGGAAATACAATGGCAAATAACAAAAACTCCAAAATGATCAGTAACGTGCTCCTGCCTCAGCGCTGCTGCGATCCAACGTTACCTACACGCAACGGTCGTGCATAAGCTTACAGAAAGCTTAGAGGGTGGTGAAAGTGTGTGCACAAGGTAGAATATGAACATGCAATGTCAGAGTAAAGCGAAATATGCAGATGGATCTATGATATCATGAGCCGTACCAAGGCTTATGCGATGCAAGACATGAATGGTATCGGCCATCCCAAGGCCATACGATGTGCAATGCAATTCAAACATACAGGTCCTCATCTATGTCCATACATCAATACAGCTCAAAGTATGGAATATCACCGGAGTCTAGTACACTCTAAACCAGATTACCGCCACATCGCGCGCAATAAGGTAAGTGAAAGAGACCACACTATCCGTCTGCCAATATCGGGCGCGACTCGTCGATAGCGGACCCATTCCTCGAGCTGGTCAGACTTAGCCTAGCATTGCCCCCTACTCTCGGGCGGGTAAGGCCGCACCCCCTTCCAACCGACCACGCCACAGTGGAGAGCGTAACCGTCTGGTAATCGGCACTCAACTCTCATCTACCCACTCGGTCTAGACGTTGGAGCAACCTCTTGGTACCATAAGGGTTTAGGGACTTTCACCCAGGGATATCTATAGTACCCCATGTAGAACAAGATTTTCGGTATCCAATCCTGTCAACCACGATGCGTCTGTGGAGGCTACGGCCCTGATGTCGCTAAGGCGTACAATAACCATGTCACACAAATGCGGAATGCATAAATCACGCTATCCAGTCATGCAACCAATCCTGCACATATCGTGCGCTCGTGTAGGGCAACACCGCCTAACCGGGAGCCCATAAACAACCTGCCTGAAGGCAAATGCTATGATCAGACAACTCTCACGTCAAGCATACATATGATGCGTATGATCATGAGTCATGGAACTGTACTAACATGTTATAATAAAATGAACTATCTTACAATGCAGATGGACCTGGACGGCCTATACACAATAAGTACGGCCCAGTAATGGACCCTAAGGAGGGTCGTAATGTGGACATCTAACCAACATTACACTCGCAATGTGGACATCAAACCGACACTGCATCCCAGGTACGATCTTCTTAAACACCGCTACATAATCGGTATTTGGTTTACACATTGCAATGGACATTAGGTTCCTCCCATTGGGCCTTACATATATATCAAATGGGTCATAGCTTATGGGCCTTTTATTCATCAGATGGGCCACATAAATGGGCCACACCAATGGGTCTTATGTGCATTGCAATGGGTCAAAACCTGTGGGCCTTGGATTGCATCAATTGGACCTAGTCACATGAGTCTAGTATGTATCAAATGGGCCACACCAATTGGGTCTTACATGTAGATCAAGTGGGCCTCAACCCATAGACCTAACGTGAATTCAATGGGCCTAAACCCCTAGGCCTTGCATATATCAAATGGGTTCAATTTCATGGGCCTTGGAAGTACATCATATGGGCCTAGTCCCATGGACTTGCAACACATCAAATGGGCCTAAGCCCATAGGCCTTATATAAATCAAATGGGCCTAACCCATAGGCTCTTTTATGAATTAAATGGGTCTGGACCCAAGGGCCTTGGAATATATCAAATGGTCCAATCTCATGGGCCGTACATCCACATCAAAGTGGGCCCTAATAAGTGTCACAAATACATTAAGATGAGCCACAAATCATGCTAAGATGGGGTCCACTTGGACCGTGGATCTGGCTCATACTTTGGCTAATTCCATAGAATGATCTGCTTAAAATGGATGGGCAGATTGGATGCAGCATCTGCATCACGGGTGGAGCCCACGTGAAGGCCCACCATTGTGTGTACATATATAGTATATAAACCATGTATATAAATATATATACAATATTTTATATATATACTATATAATATAAGTATGTATGCATATGTATGTATACACACACACGCATGCATACCCATACCACACACACACACTCTGCACACACGCTGCACGCACGCTGTGCTGGCGTGCATAAAACACATGCGTCAAGAGGGCTCCACCGTCCAGCGGACGGTGGAAGCAAAACAACAGCAAGGGGGGGCGCCACCGTCCAGTGGACGGTGGACTTTAAGATACACCTCATTGTGGGTCCCATGTGGGGCCCACCCTGTAACATTTTTTCGGCATCCAAGCCGTTCACAAGGTCACTCTGACCTGGATGAAGGGAAAACATAAATTTCAGCTTGATCCAATACTTCTGTGGACCCCAAAAGCTTTTCAATGATAGAATTCAATTCCCACTATTTCACGTGGTGTGGGCCACCTGAGTTTTGGATCTGCTTCATTGTTGGAGGGGGGCCCAAAACTGGGGTGGCCCACCCAATGAACAAGTTGGATGACAAAATAAACATTACTGTGGGGCCCACGAGCAGGGCCGTGGGCCACCTTCCCACGCCCGTCCGCTGCCTGTACAAGGCTGCACGCTTGCAGTGCTGCCACCCGCCTGACGCAAGAGAGCCTCTTCTCAATTTCGGGAAAACCCGTTTTCCTGGGGTTTTTCATGTATGGGGCCTACTAAAATGAAATCCGCCCCAGCCATTGCGTTCAGTGGCTCGACGCCGTCCAAATGAGTCCAGAGTTTGAATTTTTTTGACGCTTGGAAAGTGAAATAACACAAGAAATAGCATTTGAATGGTGAGGACGCAATATTTGGCGCTATGGCCCACCAGGTGATTGGATCAGCTCCAAACTTCTATCCAACGGCTAAAATGCCGTGGGTAAGAGGATGGACGGCTTAGATCGAACATAAACATCAGGGTGGGGCCTATGCAAGGGAGCCACCCAAAAGGCTTCCCTTTCTTTCTTCCTTTTTCTCTTTTTTTTTTTTTTTTTTTTTTTTTTTTTTTTTCTGTTTTCCTTTACAACGTCCAGCGTCCCAGACGCTGGACAGTTATATAATTTTTATTTTTTTTATTTTTTTTGGAAAAGGTGGGCCCTGATGAAGTGGGCCACCACATGATGGGCGGCATGGGAATAACGTCTAAGGTGGGCCCCACTTGAATAAAATAAATACATAAAGATGGGACCCATTCAAGTGGGCCACACCATCCTATTGCAATAAAATAAAATAAAATAAAAGAGAGAGAAAGAGAGACATGGAGAGTGGGACACGGCTTGTGATGGAGGGACCCCGTCATTATGGGCCCTCCCTTACAAGAAAATTATACAATAAATGGATCCCTTGCACATGGGACCATTGAAAATGTAAATCAACGGTGGAGATCCATTCTCCACCGATATGGACGGTCTAGATGACCTTTCTAAATGAAAATAAACATCATGATGGGGTCCATGGAGAATGGCCCCATCATGGAATGATCATGATGATCCAAGTGGTCCATCAGCCACAAATAAGGGTCCCAAGTGAGATCCACACCATTGATCGGTGGGCCTCACTTGGTCCACCATAAAAATAAGGAAAACTATTCTATAGAGGCACCCACCGTCCGATCTTCTTGCTCCTAGAGGTTCCTTGGCACCTTAGCTTCAACTTCAATGGTTAAGATGAAGAATGGAGGGTTTAGATGGAAGATTTTGGGGTAGGAAGGTGGGCCACTTGGAGCTTGGGAATTTAGAGAAATTCCTTACGCATGGACCCTTGTTGCTTTGGAATTTTTGAAATGAGAAAGAGAGAAAGAGAGAGAGTGATGTAAAGGGAGAGAGAGAGAGTGATGGATGGATGGGTGAGTGATGGTTGTGTAAGAAAAACTTGACTTTTGAGGCTTTTGTGTAAGAGAGGTATGGGTGGTGAAGACTTTTGTTGCTTTTTGTGTAAGAGAGGTATAGGTTTGGGAGACTTTTGTGGTTGCTTGGGAAAAGGGATGGAAGTGATGTGTACTGGACATGTGATGGATTGATGGGTGATTGATTGATGGGATTGATGTGATTGATGTGACACATCGTAGAAATTTCCTTGGTTTTCGCAACGCGCGGCGTTTTCTAGCACCGAACGTTGGCCCATAACTCTTGACCAGGGTATCGCCTCAGCGCGCGAGTCGCGGTATCGGAACCGCGGCGACGGTGCGGTCGTTATGGTATTGGTCTCGGGTTGAGTCGACTCGGGTTGTCGGCACGTGAATCAGGGTCGCGCGTCGATATCGTTTAAGGGTCGAAGGTCGCCGGAATTCGACCGGTAAGACCGCAGGAGTGTACGGAAAGGTACGGACCAAGATATGGGTCTTACAAAGGGTCTCAACATAGATAATTTTCTTTGAAAATCAGTATTAATTATTTGTCTTATTTAAACTATAATTTCTTGGGATGAAGATGGAAAATTAAAAATCTTTTGCTATTATATAGGCTGTAACAATCCAGGGTTCAAATTACGACTGTAGCTGTGAATGGTTTGCATATTACATAGGCCAAATGTTTGTAATGGTAGGGTCTAAAAGGTGCCTAGAGCTGCTGATCAGGCCCTTTGTCAGCTTGGAGGGACTGATCTTTAATTGTCTGTAGTGTTCAAGTCAGGTAGTCCCACATCTAGTGGGTTGTGGTGCGTGGATGGCTCTAACATGTTTTTGTAGATATCCATTTTTTTTGTATGACATGGCCCAGATGTTGAGAGGATCAACCCAATTTTTGGTAACAGGGTTCTACCTGGAATTCCAACCTAAATAATGGACTAATAAAAGAACTTACGAATGTTTCACATTCAACATATACAAAGGCCACCCAATGAGTGGATCGTCCATTATGTGGGCCCATGTTAATGTAGGTGGTCCATAAAATGGGACCTGCCTTATGTGTGGACCATCCATCATATGGGCCCCACCTTCTACGTGGACAGTCCATCATGTGGGGCTTCCTTTGACATGGAAAGAGGGGTAGAAAAGTGAAAAGTTAAAATGAAAAGACTTACAAACATAAATAGCTTTCAGCACATAAGTTACTTTTATAAACGTGTTTATGCATTGTAGTTATGAGACAAGGAATAGTGGGTATTGAACTTTTAGGGGTTCAAAGACCTTAGATAGGTTGTATGTGTGTTTTCTATTCATCCTGGTGGGAATGAACTTTTGAACTGTTTGGATGGCATGTAAACAACAAGGTGGGGCACAGTAACGTTTCAATGGTAGGCTTTCAATCTACTGGGGTGGGTGGATTCCTGACTGGCCCCCACTATGTATGTGAATTACATCCATGCTGTCCATCCGTTTCTACGGCTCATTTTAGGGCATGACTTCAAAAATGAAGTAGATGCAAATCTTATATAGGTGGACCGCACCATAGGAAACAATGGTGATTGAATACCCACCATCAAAATCTTCTTGGGGGTAATTAGAATGTTTATTTTCCATCCAACCGTTGATAAGGTCAAAACGACTTGGATGAAGGGGTCACACAAATATCAACTTGATCTAAAACTTGTGGTCCACAAGAAGTTCTTAATGGTCAGTCACCACGGTTTCCTGTGGTGTGGTCCACCCGATAATTTTTGGGATCATGCCATAAAATGAGCTGTCAAAACGGATGGACGGCGTGGATGCAAGGTACATGTCCACGGTCAGATTTCCACCTACCTCGGATTCACCAAAACTTGAAACCTTACCTGGGCCCACCATATTGTCGATTTGCCATCCAACCTGTTCATAAGGTCACACAGACATGGATGAAGAGAAAACACACGATCAAAACTTGTTTAGCGCCGAAGATGTTTTCAATAGTAGGCATTCAATCCCCACTACTTCCGGTGGTGTGATCTACTTGAGCTTTGTACCTCATTTTTAAGGCCAGCTCCTAAAATGATCTCACAAAATGGATCGACGGTGTGGATATAACACTACCTTCATCGGGAGCAGTTTGGGTGGATTCATATGAGGCCTACTATTATATATGTGCCTTACATCCACCCGCTCCATCCATTTTGACACTTATTTTAGGGCATGATCGTAAAAAATGAAGCAGATCTAAATAGGTGTGTCAATGGGTTGGGTTAGGGCCGGGCCAAGTTATGTTCAAGTTTGGCCTGTATTCTTCAACATAAGCCCAAGCCTAGCTCAAACCAATGACAGGCCAAAATAGTACAGCCTGAGTCTAGCACAAGTTGTCTATGTAAGGCTTGGCCGAGCTTGGCCACTATGATGATTATTTCGCAAAAACTATAGTGAAATTTAAATAATAGTGAGGAGGATGAAATTTAAATTGTGGTGCAGGGACCTCGGTCGTGTGCGTTTGTTCTACTCAAGATGATGCGCATCGGTTTGGGCTAGAGCGCGATGTCGGGCATGATTGTGACGGTGCATGAGTGGTGCTCGGTGACGCTTTTGTCCCATTTTGAATGCTTTCGAGAGTAGCGCTAGCTGCGGCCTCGCCTGATGTTATTGCTTAAGTTTATTCGTGCCCAGCGAGCTTGCCTAGTGTTATGTGAAGAGATCATGGCCAGTTGCGAAACTCTTCGTTTCGGAGGCGATGAGTAATGATTGGGCTCGAGTGCAGCACGGGGCATGATTGTGATGGCATGTGAGCGGTGCTCGTTGAGCTCCCTACTATTCTCTATAGCCAACCACCCGAGCATGCCCCGTTCCACTATTGGCATTAAAAAAGAAAAAAAAATGAAGGTCTTCTCACTGGAGTAAATGATCTCATTGCTGATGGCAATGCCAATAATATTCAAAAGAAGTGAGTAATATTGGTGAAGACCTATAATCGGGCCCTTTGGATCTTGGAATATTTTTCGTCCTTTAATATTTTTCATTCCTCTCCACATGAACGAATTTTTGTCTTCTTCAGTCTTCTAGTTGACCTCTTTTGTTGTGGATGTTTAATTTTTGCACAATACTGCTTGAATTCATTTGATATTTTTCATTTGCTCTTATCACGTACTGGGTACACGGATTTGTTATATGTGATCTGATAATTTTGCGCCGAATAGAATAGGAAGCAGTAGGTATAATGAGCAAGATTATACTCTATACATGCTGAAAGAATATGCAAACATGGAAACTCTTGACGTCAACCTTGTGACATGTACATGAAAGCTCACTGAGCTTAACTGTCTCATTATAATTTCCCACAATATAATACATGTCTTAAGAAATTACATGACAACGAACATCGCATGCCTTTGGTAGAAGACTCTTTAGTTGTTCCTTCGCCCATGGTGTCAACAGTCCAATAAATGATGATGCGGATTCTCTTCTCTTGTAGAACATTTCTTCTATCTCAAATTTGTCCTTCTCTATCAGTATAGTCACAAGGTACTCTCTTGCTTATTTGAACAGAGCATTAATGTACTCTGATATGTTAGTAGTGACCAGGTTAAATATTTTCCTTAGAAAATACGAAGATGTCCACCTTTCGTATCATATTTATGTCAACCATGCATGTATTAGGGGCTTAGCAATTTTGTTATCGTGCATTAACTTTTCAAAGGTAGCCTTCATGTTCGTCTTTACAATCAACCAATAATATTTTTTCAACAACTTATCTTTAAATGTATCAACCAAGTTTTTATAGATATGGTAGGCGCAGTACAGCAATGGGTTTCATATCGGAAGACTTCGGGGAAGATATAATGAAAAGACCTAGAAGATACCCTAACATACAATTGAGATGGGTAAGAAACCAATTTCAATTGGTATTATTCTTCGATTCCTGGATACCAAATGTTACTGGTAGGATATGATTGTCTCCATCAAAAGCTGTAGCCACAAATAGAACACCTTTGTATTTACCTTTTAAGTGCATTCCGTCGATGAACAAACAACCTTCATAAAGAAGTTTGAAAACTTCTAATGCACTGTCCGAGAGAAATAAAACATCTCTCAAACCTGCTCGTCTATGGGTTAGCAATCACGACAGTTACCATCCTTGGGTTGGCCCTCCTCAACTCATGTAAATAGACTGGGAGTTCAATTTTAAGAGTCTTTATAAGATCTCATTACGTGCTTCATTACGATCTCCTTAGCTTACCATACCTTCTTATAGCTGATAAGAATATTATATTTCTCATGCATAACCAATATTATAATGTCACTCGACCTTAATCTCATACGCTACTCAATACAACTAATAACCAACTCATTGGCCAACTTACTACTTGTTTGTCAGTAATCACTCTTCATTCATGACATGTTACATGTGTGTTTGGACGTGTCAGTCCTTATCTTAAATATCCTCACATCATTCACCTTAGATGCATGAACCATCCATTCACAATTATCTTCGAAACACACCGCGGTGAATCTCTTGGATGATGAATATGAGACCTTATATTGGAAGTTTTTGAGAATTACAAATTGGCTTAAAACATACTGGTACTGACTCTTGTCCTTAAATATTTGTTTAACAGCTATCTCAATTGGGTCATCCAATGAATTCGAATATTCTGACAAATATACATTGATGAATGTGCCATCTTTGAAAGGCATATTAACTTGACTAGTCCTTAAATATTTGTTTAACAGCTATCTCAATTGGGTCATCCAATGAATTCGAATATTCTGACAAATATACATTGATGAATGTGCCATCTTTGAAAGGCATATTAACTTGACTAGTCGTGAAGTTCGATGTTCAAGGCACTTTGGGTGATGGAATATCGCTTAGACGTACACATTTGTCATCAGTAGTGGAGGATGAAGGCACATGTACTCTTGTAGATAAAGGTGATGTCATATATTCATATTTAAGGTTAAGATCAGTTGCCTAGCTAACACCACATTCCTCACACGGATTTCCATCATCAAAAGATACATTAACCTGACCAGTCATGAAGTTTGATGTTTAAGGTAGCTCAGGCGGTGGAATGTTGCTTAGACGTACACATTTGTCACTAGTGGTGAAGGATGAAGGCACATATATTTGTAAATGTGATGTCATATATTCACATTTTAAGTTAAGGTCAGCTGCCCAGCTAACGCTACATTCCTCACACAAATTTCTAGCTAGTAGAAAAAAAACATGCTGGAATTTTTATTAAACTTGAATCAAGCAAAAGAACTACAAGGGGTGGCTATTTATAGGGAAAACCCTATACTCTAAAACTCGCGCCATGTGCGCAACCTATTACTTGGCAATGAAGTAAACCAAAACAAAAATCAATCAAAGAAATCTAAAGCATTCATGATGTTCTAAATAATATAAGTAAAACCTAAAGTATAAACTTAATCCAATTAATAGGCCACGATCATGAGATCCTATGATGGGCTTTTCATGACTATCGGGCCTACACTTTGAATCAAAACTTCGTCTTCTAATTAGGAGACCCTCCCTGGACATCGTCATCAAGCCAGATCGACGATGGGGCCCTCATTCTTCATGTGTACATGCGTAGAGGGCGGCGTGTGTGCGCGTGATGTTCCCATCATTTTCAATTTATTCTGCCATGGCCACCACTTGTAATTCAAGCTGGTTAACAGATTCCTATATTTTCGTCATAATGGATAGTTATTCTCTGATACCAAATGATATGTACCTTAACCGAATGTTTGAAAGAAATAGAATTGAATAAGATATGAGATGACAATTGAGAGATAAGAGAGAGATAAAGAAGGATAATTAGAATAGAATAAGAAGGATAATTGGGAAAGATGAAGGGAAAAGCACGATTGAAAGATAATTGTTATTCTCAGCCCCATCCAAGGATTGCATTGCATTCAATTATATAAGCAATACAATAAAGTTCCAATTAGACAACAATAATTATAGGTTGAATTTGAAAATGATATTTTTCAAATTCAAATGGAATCAGAATGGGGCCTCATCAGATCTTGATAATCCACATGACCTATCGATCTGATTGGTGTGGTTTTTCATAGTGCAACGATGCCAACAGCTTAAAGTAGCTTGCCGCATTCCACCAATCCTAGAGCTTTGGGCATATTGGTTAGGTTATCAAAGCTAACACCATGTCCCCTAGAAAGGGTTACTTGGAAAAAAAAAAAGGCTAGAATGAGTGCCACCACAAAGTGTGTTGCCGCGGATGTTGGCTGTGGCTCATAGTAGACTATTATGATCCAACGATATAAAGAGCCTATCTTGACGTGTTCCATTAGACCAAGGGTTTCTTGCCATATTGGTTAGGTTCTAAAACACATGATGGGTTGTAAATGAAATGAATGTTAGACACAATGAAGCAACCATCTAGATCTTATGATGGGTCGTGCAAGGTTCTCGACTGAGCTCAACAGCACCATGCGATTGTCAAATGGCATGTTCTACTTGGTTGGATTAGGAGGGTCAATTCCTTCCCTTAGAACCATACTTGAGAGTTTCTTGCCTCACACAGCCCAACAGTCAATTCCTTTGGTTTCCCATCTTAATCTACCATATATAACTGAATGAGATTTTTCGTAAATCTATCCCATTTTTTTTTCTCGGGTTAACCAAAAGGGGATAATTACATGAGTTTTAAACTCTAATTTTGATCAATAATTAATTTTATCTTTTCTCCCACCTTCATAACAACATAGCCATCTACTCCTATCGTGATGAGCACATCACGTGCACAATGCACGCACGCCACCCCCTACGCACATATGGAAGGAGAGGGAGCGCCCCACCGTCCATCTGGCTCAATGACGACGTCCAGGGAGGGCCTCCTAGTTAGAAAATGAAATTTTGGTTCATTAGAGTGGACCCAATAATCAAGTAAAGTCCATCATGGGATCTCATGATCGGGGCCTACTAGTCGGATTAAGTTCATACTTTAGGTTTTGCTTATTTATATTATTTAGAACATCATGAATACTTTAGATTTCTTTAATTGATTTTTATTTTAATTTACTTCATCGCCAAGTAATAGGTTAACACATGGCGCGAGTTTTAGGGTATAAGATTTTCTTATAAATAGACACCCATTATAGTTCTTTTAATTCAATGAAGATTAATAAAAATTACTGTGTTTTCTTGCTCTTTTCCGAGTTATGAAAACTTAATTGGGTGCGAAGCCAACCTATTGGTGCAAAGCCACATCTATCCTGATTCACCTTCACCTTCTTCCATCCATATTTCTCTTCTCCTACAAGCATTCCATCTGTAAATCCATTAATAATTGCAGCCGTTTTTCTCTTTACAGGAGATTTTCAGAATCTGGCCCTGTAAGAGGGCTGAAACTTCAGCGGAGCACCACGCACAAACCGTGCATCGGATTGAGCTGAGATTTGAGAGTTTTGGAGTCCATCTCTAGTCGACCAGGGCCAAGGTGGCCTTTTCTGAATAGTGGGTCTCACACACGTGCGGCCGTGATCACACGCACGTGCGTCTGGACCATTGTTGTTGTCTGCGAGCGGGAACTGTCATTTGGTTCAGGTTTTTTTCTTATTTTACCCTCTCATACCAGTTTTTCATAAATCCTGACCCTAGATTGCATTATCCTTAATTTATTTATCTATTTTTTCACCATATGGTTCCTTGAATTGAAATTGGTGAATCACTTGGATTAGGGACCGATTGTTGTGCATGTGTGGATGATTACTGTTTATCGTTGAGCATCATTTAGTTTATAATTTTAACAGATTCAGCCCTAACATGTGTAGGCTTGGACCCACATAAATTCCTCTTAATTGAATGATTTAGACTTTCATGTGGGATATGAAATTTGTGTAATTGTTTCTAAACTAATGTGATCTCAAGCTTGAAATCTTGCACATCATATTTGAATTTCATGTCCTCTATCAAATTTGATATAAGAGTCTAAGGTTCTTATAGGGGAATACATTACATGTTAGGGTTAGTTTGTTTGAGTCCTTCATGCATCCAGTTCATCACATATAGTTGTTAGAAGTCCGTAGTCCCTGATATTAGTTGCTGAAATTTCTGTTAGTAAGAAGTTAGCAATTCACATTACCGTAACTTTCTGTTATTCCCTTATTTTGACAACTATGTTGTTGGATTTTAGTAGCACTGTGTAGTTTCCCTCATATGAAGTCTCATAGAATCATTTAATTCTATTTAATTGCATATAGTCGTCATAAAAAGTCCTTAGGTGGAGTTAGCAAGTGTATGCCCACACGCACGGGCCATGGTTTTGGCTTGCACCCTCCACTAAACATGGAGCAACTACTAAAGTCATTAAACAAATTATCCCAGCAGATCGAGTCTTTGGGTAAGTGTTGGGAACAACATACAAACCAACGCTTTGATCAATTTGATGTACGCATTACGCAACTAAAGGCCTCCGCCGGGACAAACCCTACCATTGGAGTGGTTGTCCAATCTCAGGCAAGTGGCCAGGAGGATATACTAATGAATACAATTGGCCAAAGAATCAGTTATGGGCGTGCACCCGTGTACCCATCCTATGAGGGACATCAAGACCACTATTTTGAGGAGTACAACATGTGCAGCCTTGTGGCTGGAGAGAGTGCACCAAAGGTTAGTGCAGAGTTACCCACTGAGTCCATTCCAGTAGTGTATGAGTTTCGTGATGTCTGTCTTGATGATTTACCGAATAAGTCTCCCCCTAAGAGAGATATAGAGCACACCAGAACATGGAACATCGTAATACCTACAACCGAGTTTGCGTTTAATAGTTCTGTCGATAGGTCTACAGGTCTCAGTCCTTATGAAATCGTTATTAGTTATAAATATGAGAAACCTATTGATCTTTTCCCTATGTCAGTCTCATAGGCCATCAGAGCCAGCAGAGTCTTTTGTGCATCACATTCATTCATGGCATCAAGAAATCAAGCAGAAGATTACTATTAGTAATGAACATTACAAATTTTCTGCAGATCAACATAAATGTTTCAAGGAATTCAATGTGAGACTCTATGATGGTTCGCATCAGGCCCGAGCGGTATCCTCCGGGGGCCGTTCGTAAGTTACACGTGCATAACGCTGGACCTTTCAAAATTATAAAACGAAACGGTCTCAATGTGTATGTGGCAAATCTTTCACCCTGTATGAGAATTAGTTCTACATTCAATGTAGAGGATCTAGTTGCATTTCAAGGAGCTATTGATGCATTGTCCAACCTTTCGCCTAATCATCCTGATTCTCCAGACCTTTCCTCTGATCCATAGCCCCCCTCCCGACCCATTTTTCCAGCCTCTATCTCTCATACCTACCATTGCCAACTCATTTTCCTAGCCTCTACGTCTCATACCTACTATTCCCGACCCATTTTTCCAGTCTCTACCTCCCATACATATTCTTCTTCATCTTTCTTCTCAACCTCTACCTCCCATACATATTCTTCCTCATCTTTCTTCTCAACCTCTACCTCTCATACCTAACCTTCACACACTCAAAGATGAAATAGGAGATATCATGGACTATTAGATAGTTGTAACATCGGACGGCGGGTTTCAGAAGTACTTGATTAAATGAAAATCACGCCCAGCTTCAGACAGTATGTGGCTCACTGAGGAAGAAGACTTGATCTTGACATCTTGGAGCGGTTCAAGAGTTTTATTTCGCCAGTGGCGAAATCTTCGCAACCAGGGAGAATTGATGGGGACATCACGCACACGCACACGCACGCCACCCCTACACGTACAGAAGGAGAGGGAGGGCCCACCGTCAATCTGGCTCGATAACGACATCCAGGGAGGGCCTTATAGTTAGGAGATAGAGTTTTAGTTCATTAGAGTGGGCCTGATAATCAAGTAAAGTCCATCATGAGATCTCATGATCGGGACTCACTAGTTGGATTAAATTCATACTTTACGTTTTGTTTATTTATATTATTTAAAACATCATAAACACTTTAGATTTCTTTAATTGATTTTTATTTTAGTTTACTTCATCGCCAAGTAATAGGTTGCGCATATGGCGCGAGTTTTGGAATATAAGGGTTTCTTATAAATAGGCACCCCTTGTAGTTTTTTAATTCAATGAAGATTAATAAAAATTGCTGCATTTTTCTGCTCCTTTCTGAGTAATGAAAACTTAATTGGGTGCGAAGCCCTCCCTTCTTCGAAGGGCTAACTATCATGGTACGAAGCTACATCTATCTCGATTCGCCCCCACCTTCTTTCATCTATATTTCTCTTCTCCTACAAGTATTCCATCTACAAATCCATCAATAGTTGTAGCTGTTTTTCTCTCTACAGTAGATTTCCAGAATCTGGCCCTAAAGGAGGGCTGAAACTTCGGTGGAGCACCAGACACAAACAGTGCATCGGATCGAACTGAGATTTGAGAGTTTTGGATTCCATCCCTGGCCGACCAGGGCCAAGGTGACCTTTTTCTGAATAGTGGACCCCACACACGTGCAGTCATGATCACATGCACGTGCGTCTGGGCCATTGTTGTTGTCCACGAGCAGGAACTGTCTTTCGGTTCAGGTTTTCTTCTTATTTTACCATTTCATACCAGTTTTTCATAAACTCTAACCCTAGATTGCATTATCCTTAACTTATTTGTCCATTTTCTTACCCTAGGGTTCCTTGAATTGAAATTGGTGAATCCCTTGGATTAGGGACTGATTGTTGTACATGTGTGGATGATTACTGATTATCTTTGAGCATAGTTTGGTTTATAATTTTAACAGATCCAGCCCTAACATGTGTAGGCCTGGACCGGCATAGATTCCCCTTAACTGAATGGTTTGAATTTTCATGTGGAATATGGAATTTGTGTAATTGTTTCTAAACTAACGTGATCTTAAGCCTGATATCTTGCACATCATATTTGAATTTCATGTCCTGCATCATATCGTTAGAATTTTCTAAAAGGTATCTTGATTTCATATAGAATTTTTGAAAAGGAATATTATTCCCCATGTATTTTTATAAGAATAATTTTTAACCGTAACCAGCTTCCTTTACTAATAGGTTCCCATGGTTGTGTTAGAGTTGGTGGGTTCAAACCTCCTCTTTACTAGTAGGTTCCCATGGTTGTGTTAGATTCCCCATAAAGAGTTGCACAAAATCCGCTAAAACAATGTTAATTTGTATAAAATATATACATGCGCACATATAAATGTTTCTACTCCGTTTTGTAATCACATCCAAACACAAACTTCTCACTCATTGATTTCTTTTTGGAGAATTTTTACCATCTCTTTTAATGAGCAAAACATAATTAATCGCGAACATTTCCCATACTGCTTTTTATTTATTTATTTTACATATATCATTTTCCTACCCATCCTTCCAATGGAAAGGGAAAATATGAAGAAGAAAAAAATCTTGTATTAATCAAGAAAATAAGGTTCTGGACCCCATTTCATGAAACAACAACTATATCATATAAGAATTACTCAACAGTCGGTGAAAGATCGGCAGGAGACTCAAAAGAACTCGTTGTGGAATTCAGCTCAGTGTACCACTGGTTCTCTCTGCGGGTAAGAAAGCGTGCCTCTGCATTGAATAATATTGAAAATTGAGGATGCATTGCGCATGTATATGAAAGGAAACAGAAAAATTACGATTCTGCTAACATGATTACTAATAAATAGAAATAAAAAACAAAAAATCAAGACACAGTCTCACCTTTTTATTTGGCCATGGCTTGGCAAATATGGAAGAACTTGTTTCAAATTTCTTATTTTTTAAGCCGCGTGCTCACCTTAAGTTCATCATAGCTCAAGCCGTTCAAAAAATGCAGGCTATGTTCCGTCCACAACTGCTCTTTTGGGTCAACCTTAACAGGTTGATTTCTAGGAAGTACCAGTTAACTGGGGAACATTTTATTCAATGGTTGATGAGAGAATACAGACAGTAGGTTTAGCTTTTCATTTTGTGCAAGTGGCATCCAGATTCAATGATCCAAGCCACTGATATGATCAGCCCCATCCTAGATGGCCAATGCATTAGATCTCCTAGAAAGTAAAAATACCTAATTTAAAGTTGGAAGCCAGAAAATGGATGGTTGGTAAGGAAATGCTGAAGTGGCCATATTCAATGGACCAAAGGTTCAATGGATAGGATGCTCTAATCTGGGAAATTATTTCAGTAAATGGGATGTCAACAGACCGGTCCACAACATTGATGGTTCGAATCAATTAACTGCACCTTCTGTTCACATCCTCTGTTTGCACATGTATAGCACTTCTAACTGTCAAAGGGCACTCTTGGGGGCTTCACTTGGGTTGGGGTGATCTGCTGGACCCTTTCAACTTTCATGGACCAATTATCAAACTCCACAAACTGGGAGCCTTTACCTGTTCAAGGACCAGACAGTAAAATCCTCATATAGACCCATTTGGAGGAACAATAAATGCCATCTAGAAGATCACTTCTCTATGGTAGAATTTGCAGCTTGGATGTCTCAAACAGGGATAGAAATTCACTTTCGGTGTACAGTATTGGTCACCACTGAGCCCAAATCGTATCACCCCACCATCAGTCCGATACAGCCATATCATTTATGGAGGAAACCAGTTCACATCGGGCAATATTTTTGGATGGTACTTTGCCCTTGGAACTTGGTGATTGGGGCCCGGCTATACTGGGCCATCAGATCCAATGAAGAAACAGAGCCTAACACACTTGCATACATCCTATTCGTTGAATGAATCTTCTACTAAGGCAGCTAGACATTCCTAATTTTGTGATCCTACACTTCTGCACATTACATTCTAAAAACTTCTCGGTTGGTACTTTCTGCTGCTGCTCCTGCTTCTTACACCAAGCAAAAGAAACCAATTTCCAAAAGAACTCCATCCTAATCCCCTGCCAGCCTTATGACCCTAGTATCTTCCATTTTGCCTACTTTTGATCTCTTCCTACTGATGTTGCTTGGACACATGGCACAGGCGATAAGTTTCCTAGAGTGTCTAGTAAAGGGACACTTCCATGTTGAAGAATACATGTGTGGTTTTCATAAAGATGCAAGATGGGATATTTCTCTCTTCTCCTCACCTCTATCAGAAGTTACACGGGACCTCAGGAAGGAGTACTCTTCATGGTTGCATGGATGCTTTTTTTATCAAATTACCATCCTAGTGTCTTAGGTATCCTGTTTGAATTACTGGTTTTTTCTTTTCCCTAGCTGGATCAACAATCTGGAGAGATGGGCCCACCTTTTAGTCATCCAAATCATTCATCTGATGGGCCACTGTTTTGATAGGATCATGGATGAAATATCTCCCATCGAATAGTCCTGGCCATCATTGATGGAAATTTTCTAGTTGCATATGGAGCGGAGGGAATAATTTCATTTTCACTATCCATTTGCATGCCAACAGTTGTACAGCGACAACCATCTTATTTAGGACAAACCAAGTGGAGGGCTGGATCACTGGAAGTTGGGTCCCAGCTGTACAGAGTTCTGGTCAAGACAATGCCAATCATTGTGGTCAAGCAGTGTAAATTTCTTCTGAAGTATGAGTCCCTGCCTCTACCAGAAATGGCATGCACAGCCCGAGCAATCAAAGGCTCACTGGACTCTCCAAAACAAATTGAAAAACCTTGGGTGATTCGTATAAGAGATTGAATATGTGATTCGTGCAAAGATGTCAATGTGGTACACATGAATGAGTTTTAGGCCATTCAACAAGTGGTGGACATTGTGAACATGCCATGGCCCAAAAATGATGATGGTCCACTAATCAGGTGGCCTATGTGTATCGGACACATGGACAATTAGAGGAAGGGGTCTACATTCAGTGTTACCCACCTGGTGATTGGAATCTTATTTTTGGGCCATGTCATGTTCGCATTGCCACCCACCTCATGAGTTGCCAGGATCCAATGCAAGTTTGCCATTACATGTGTGGTGGGTCTCATCATCATTTATGAAACAACCAAGGTGCTTTGCCTACTTCACAATAATCCTATGGGAAAATATCAGATGTAGTAACTGGTTCACAAGATTTATATCAAACATTTCCAGCTGTATATTGACTGTGGGCAGAAATACCTGTTCACATTTACAGTCTACTTTCAAAAAGTCCGGAAACCAAAATTTGATTGTACACAGGAATCAGTGGATCACAAAAAGTATGTAGGAATCCTGCCCACTTACAATGGGAGAGTGGGAGATGTTTGGTACATGATCTAATGTTTTGCTCCATCTATAGGTTGAGTGTCCATTTTGAAATTTAGGGCTCTGAAACGAAAATTACATGCGAGAATGAGTTATGGTATCTTACCAGATACAAAGGCATCCTTGTATTCATCATCATCGTAGACAAACTGCGGGGGTTCTGGAGAACCGATTCCGACAATGGTGCTTCCACTGCAGGAAATCATGTGAAGTGTCAACCACAAGAATGTCTGTAAAAGATTATTATAAAAGATGTCAATCAATATGTGATGAACAAACACATACAAGGTGTATGCTAGGGGACTTGTATACACTGATCAGAGCCATTAACTTGGTGGCCCACCATGCGGATGGACCATATCCCAAAAATCAAGGTGATCAAGGTGATTGGTGCCACCCAATCAGTGGCCTGAAAAGGGAGCAGTCAACTAATAAAGATGAGAAATGGTCAACAATCAATAAGCAAAACTTGCTATGTTCAGATTGGTCAGAGTTTCCAAATCACAACGCCTTTTGGCCTATAGCCAGCTGCTTAATGGTCCACCAGATCATTGATCCAAATCACCAGACATGTTTTTCTGGTGTGTATGATGGAACAACGCTTCATAGGGTGAATATGAAGTGCTTTTGATGTAGAATTTCTCTAAAACAATTATGCTCTCATTCAGGATATGTGAATAAGGATTAAGTTTTCCATTGGTACATAGGTTACAGTTAAAATAATAATAATAATAAATAAAATAAAATGTTCCATGTCTAAAACACACATGTAAAACACAGTAGAACAATGGTCTTGCACAGAGTTGCATGAAATGTGAAGCCAAGCGTTACCAGATTAGGGTGCGGGAGTGAGGAAGCTTCTGTTTTGAATTTGTTAGCAAGTATAATCAGCTAGGATGCCTGTTAGAAGGATCCAGTCTTGCTGCTAAAAGATTGGAACTGTATTGGTGGGTGGGTGGGAAAAGGCTCTTGAAAACCCAATCAAACTGGGCCAACAAGCTTTCAGACCTTGACCGGCCCAATTACAAATGGGCTTGAATTTTATGTGTGCTTTTCGCAAGTTTGTAGGAAGTGGAAATACTGTAGGAAACAGAGGGTTAGGGGTTGGGGATTTTCATGATCAAAATCAAAAAGAAAAAAAAAAACTTTTTTAGAAAAGCCAAACAAGCCCTAAGCTTGTAGCCCAACCTCTATAATTCACATTAAATTCTAATAACTAATGGATCTAGAGTTCAAAGGCTGAGTAAAGAAGAAGAAGAAGAAAGAGGCAGTTGAAATGTTACCTCCCCGACATGAAAACAGCATCATACTGTCCACGGCCAGCTGCAAGCACGCGTTTTTTCAACAATTTCAAAGATGGCAAGACTTCGAATGCTGGAGGCTCTGGAATGATCATAGATTAACATAGAATCAATTGACATATGCCCAAAGAAACGACAAAATGAAAACAGGAAAAGAACCATATATCTTCGAAACGAAACTGCATACCCAAATCATTGATACAAACATCTTGAGAAATCCCCATTTGTGTAATCTTCTCCAGCAAGGTCAAAGGATCAACTGAACTACTTTGATCCAGCCGAAGGCGCTGCACATTTGAAACTGTTCTCAGAAAAGGAGCTGCACATGTATAACTCAAACAACACAAGGAGCTGTAGATATACTGAATTTAGCATTGCCTTGTAAACTTCACCAGTTGGGCACGCCTGTTGGGGCTTTATCAGGACCATTGGCATGTCCAAAGGTATTGGTGGCGGGATATCTTCAACAACCTGGACGCACAGATCCAAATCCTAGAGGGTCAGCTTACTCGAACATCAAATCCCATTATCCCGACTCGGGTGTCTGGTTGTCTTGCCATCACAGTTTTTTCATTTCTTGTTTCTTTTCTTTTCTTCTTCTTCTTCTTTTTCTATAGGGCTGTCAATGGGCTGGATTGAGGTCTGTCCAAACCCAGCCCACAAAGTAAAATCCAGGTCCAAGTCTGGGTCAAACAAAATAGGCCCAAGTCTGGCCAGTGATGATTATGCATGGCCCCCAAGTTTTGTGCAAGATATAGGCTGTTCGTTTGGAGTGCCCAATCATGCATGATATTGACAAAAATGCCCTTGAAAACTTAAACAGGCCGGGCTGACAGGCTCTATGCAGCCCAAGCATGGCCCATTGACAGCCCGACCTTTCTCTTTTTAAATAGCTATGCATGAATGTTAAACCCCTGACCTCAACGTTGTGTAATTTGGGGCCATTAAAACAAGACAGAGGCTCAACTATTCAGTCACAGGGAAACCCAAAGCCTCATTGTAGATGGGTTACTTTAGCAATCACATCCAAAGCACATTGAGGTTTTCTGCAATTGGATCTTCTGTAAACAGACTCCCAGCCTCCGTAAAAAGTCATCTTCGATAGAATCCATAATCCATGCATTTGGTAATGCTCATACCTCATGGGTCCCAAAGTTGTCATTACTTAACAGCTCTTGCATATTAGCTTACTACAGTCGAAATAAAATTGTGCAATTGCTTAGTTTATATTTACTAATGCAATGCATAAATTGGATTTGTATTCCCAAAAAGATTCTCCCACTGATTGAGAAATACCACATACAAGCACTATCTTATGTAATATGAGCTATGCTATGCCCAGACGCGTGTACAAGTCAGCTAATGGACATGCCACAACATGCTGGCATGGTAGGGTGAAATATCCAATGCATCCATCAGGTGGACCTCACCGTGTAGATGTTACTGCCCAAAGATGAAGGTGGTTTATTCAGTAGGTGTGCCATGATACGAGAAATACGTTGGTGGCTTAGAAAACTTCACAGATCTTCTATAACTGTACATATATTCAGTTAATTGTGACCCACCTGACTAGTGGAACATCCAGATTCTTGGGGTAGGGAATCTACAAAGTGGTACCTTTTGATGGATGGCTTGGATGCACTTGTCAGCCATGCTAGCATGAAGTGGCATGTGCATTAGTTGAATTATTAATGCAGGGGCATTTTAACATCGGAATCGAGTGGAGTGGCTTGTGGGATGCAAGGGCGCACTCGGAGTGGGTGGCCTGTGTGGGGCGGGTGGCTCGTGTGAGGCAGGCCCCACCCGTGTGAAGCAGGTGGCTCGTGTGAAGCAGAACCCATGTGAAGTGGAGCCCACGAGGGGGGTTCAGCCAAGGTCCTAACCCATGGGATGTGGGGCCTGAGGCCCTGGGCTATGAGATAAAGGGATTGATTCGTCATGCTCTATCAGTTTGAGCTTTTAGAGCATGCAGTTAATTGTCCTGCATCAAAGTGGTATTGGAGCGGGAGGACTCGTGTTTGAGACTTCTCACCGGGGGTGATTAATGCAGGGGCATTTTCACACCGGACTCGAGTGGAGTAGCCTGTGGGATGTAGGGGCACACTCAGGGTGGGCGGCCTGTGTGAAGTGGGTGGCTCGTGGTATTATTCATATTTTCGAGCCTAACACTAGTTTATTTAGACTACGTTTAGATATGCAATTAAGTTGAATTGTAATAACTTAATTTAATAAAGAATAACTGACCAAAGTGGGACAATTCATAATGATCGACTAGACCATAAATTGCAACTACTACGGTTTTATCGTAATATAAAAATGCAATTACCTTTCTGCTAAGTTGATTTAATATGATTGTGTCACAAATTTTAAATTTACACAAAATTCTGAAGATTGTTGATTAGCAATAGGTAAGGTCAGATTTAAGTGTAACCCTTATGTAGGGGTGGCAATGGGATGGGGTCAGCCCAAGCCGACAAGTTTACTAAACGGGCCACAAATTCCAGCCTGAATTGTGACCCATAGTGCTATGGCCCAACCCAGTCCACTTAAAATTCATCAAGCCCAAGCCTGACCCACTGCTCATAATTAATCGGATTGGTGCTAGACCAACCTGACCTGACCCAAAGCAACCACTTGAGTTTAAGAATGGAAAATGAGGCCAAAGGTATGCCCAGCCCTACACAATTAGTGGATATATAAGACATGCATATGTATCTCTCCTTATTGTCAATTGATTTGTTTCAGTTTTTAGGTTGGGTTAGGTTGGGTCATCTAGCCCAGCCATTGATAAGCTATACGTACAGGTTGGGTTGGGTAGGGTTCAAATGAGCTCGACCCACTGCCTTAGAAGTGGGTCGGACAGGCCAATTGACCTAGAGGCCGATCTGACCCATTGCCACCCCTAACTCTAAGGACAGTGGGCATCAACGTTGTGTGCAGCCACAAAGTAATGAAAGAACATTTAAACCAAATGAATGCCCACTCCAAGATAACTGTGGTAAACATACCTCACCTCTACCAGTACAATATGCTGCTCCGTGAGAGAAAAAGAAGGGAACATCAGAACCAATTTCACCTGACCATTCCTGAAGCTCCTTTTCAGTGGCAAGACCACCGCTGAATTGATTTGCGGCCCATAATGCAGTCGCAGCATTACTACTACCACCGCCAAGCCCAGCACCAGTAGGCACTTTCTTATCAAGGTGAATCTGCATCATATTTAGAACACACAGTAAGCTTAAATCCAAATTCAAGAAACAATGGTCATTTTAAGAAAATGAATTGGTAGTTTTCTAAAGATGCTCATTTAAGAGGGTTTTTTTTTTTTTTTTTTTGAGAGAGATTCATATAAGAGGTACTCTTTTTTGGAGAGATACATATAAGATGTACTCTATGATGCACAACAAAAAGAAACAACAAATTTTTTTCTCAACCCAAGTAGGGTTAGGGGTGGCAATCGATCTGGTTCAGGCTGGGTTAGGGTCGACCCAAGCCCAGCCCATTTACTAAATGGGCCAAAAACTCTTGCCCAAACACAGCCCACAACCCATCACCCTCTAACCCAACCCAACCTACTTAAAAGTTCATCAAGCCCGACTTGACCCATTTAATTGTATGGGTCAGGCTAGGCTGACCTGAACCCAATCTGCCATAACCCAACTTAGGTTTAAGAATGAAATATCACACTAAGGCTATGCACAACCTAATGCACAAAAAGGATACGTGTGCGTGTGCGTGTGCATGTGCATGCGCGTATATTCTTCGTTATTTTGTTTTGGATTCTGGGTTGTGCCAGGTTAGGTCATCTAGCCAAATTCATTCATAACCTATATGGTTGGATCAGATAGGGTTCAACACAAGCTTGACTCATTTACTTAAACAGGTCATATTTCAAGCCCGAGCTCGACTTGCTACCCATTAAACTTGCCTGAACCCACCTCAAAAATAAGTTGGTTCAGTTGACCCGTGGGCCAACCCAACCCATTGCCACCCATAGCTACGGTACAAGTGTTGCCCACATTTCGGTAACATAAGCAGTTGATTTGATGAGCCCCATCATGGGTCGTGCCATGGTTTATTATCTCCCCTATCACAAAATCCTAACCATCTGATGGAAATGGACAACATATGGACCACATTTAACAAAGGCCCCTTGGGACAGATTACTACTTCATCATATGATTCAAGTTATTAGGCATTTACACATCCACCATGTGTCCCGGCATACAGTATCTCCCCACCCATATGATCGATGGTCAGATTTTTGAAGGATCAACCCTCCATGTCGCCCACCATGTGAACAATTTGGATGGCCAAATGTGACCTCATATGTACAGTATTGAGCCAAGCATTATCTATTTCCACATATGATTCAATTAATTACGCATTTACCCAGAAGAAGTTGTCACTGCCGGTCTTTTTTCTGTAAAGGTTAAGTGCCTTGATAATCTGGAAATGACATGCTGAAAGATTAGTTTCAAGAAGAAACACTTCAAGCTAACAAAAAATAAAGACATCAGTTCCAGTGTCCAACAGAAAAATGAGGATCGTTGATTTTCAGTGGACTGGATCATGGTTTGAAAAAATCATCTCATATGACTTAGTATCATCCAATTCGTATTGGTTTCAGTCCGAAATGAAATGAGTTGCCATACCGATACTGGACCAAGTCAGATTGATTCAGGGCAAATCATACAGGCTTCAATCCCTAGGCGAGTTGCACTCCAAAACTGCTACTTAAATCCACGGACTAGATGCTTTCAGCCTATGTAGCAAGTGTGACCAGGTCAGCTCAGAGGCACTCTTATTATCCCACTCACCATTTGGATTGGAAATAACAATGAAACAGGAGCCCGCCTGATGTGGTTCCTGTTTCCTGCTCTGCCCCAAATGCAAGGAAGAAATGATACCAGTCCTGATTTTAGGTGGGCTTCCAAACAGGCCCCAAATGATTCATAACCATGGAACTGTAAAGCTTTTCAATGCTGAATTAGAGAGAGAGAGAGAGAGAGAGAGAGAGTTACCAAATTCTTGTCATCAAGTGGGACACCTGGCACATTGGTAGACAAACGATCTTTGCTTTTCATTGGCGATAGAGAAAACTTAATTGTATCCCCTAGACTTATTACCTGGTTTTACAATATGATGCCTGAATTCTTTAAAGACCATTCACAAGTACATCATACGTGATATTAACTATCACCATACAAAAGTAGACTTATTTCCCAAACCTATCAGTATTAACAAGAGTTAAGATTCAGGAAATTTCAGCAAAGCTATTATTCTTTATTCGCATTTTTTAAAAACGTAAAAATCAGGAAAATAAAATTATCTCCACTTTTCTTATTTCATTGTTTCTATAACAGCCACTATAAGAGTTTATGCTGGCACAATCTCACCCTTATGATGTGTTCATGCATGTCTCTACAGGTGGAGCATCACAGATCATTCATATCCATACTTCCATCCATAAATGTGCCATCCATCGATGTCAATCAAGCTTGTCCAAAATCACTAGGCCCACTATGGACGGGATATTGGCCAAATCTTTTGATGATTGGTTGAACCTGGCTGTCTGAATTTGGTCATCAGATGGACATTTGGAATGAAAAATGGTCAATGGTCAATGGTTAATGGCCCAAATTTTTATTTGACATGGTTGTTACAGTTGTGTTAGTGCATTAACAGCCACAATCTCAGCCACTATAATAGGTCATGTGGGCAATTTAAAACATAAAGAATACAGAAAATTGTCATAGCTGACCGCAAATTACCGTAAAAGCCAATATAACCTGAATGGTCTGAAGATCTGATTGGCATTGGCTGGTATATCCGAGCTGAAATCCTTCTGTTGATTCTTCCCCCTTCTCCTGTTGTTGAATGCTACTGCAATTGAGGAGTTTCAAGCCAGAAATTGGGGAAGTCCTCAACTCTCACAATTTTCGCATAATGTATAAAAGAATACATTTAAAAAGAAACCATTCTTCTGGTTTCTTTTTCATTTTTTTCTTAAAAATCCTTTCTTTTTTGTTTTCCTAATAAAGTTCTCTAGTAAAATTTCCAAAAATCAGATAACATTGTTACCATGGTATTATCTACTCAATTCTACATATCGATTAAATGCATGTGTCAAGTAAAAAAATAAATAAATAAACTCCTATGTTGGAAATTTCTGTAGAAAACAGTATACTTATCCAAGCATCAAATAGAGTTTCTAATACAATCAGCAACCTTCCATTCTACTTCAATTTCCGTAACATGGAAAAGAAGAGACATTGAAAAAAACCTTACATGAAACAGAGAAGCCAAATCATGAAATCCATCTTCCCTCTTTCTGGTTATTCTCAAGAAAACATTAATCTGCCACTCCAAAACATCAAAAAAAAAAAAAAAAAAATCAACAAAAATTCAAATCCTGAAAAAAATAAATAATAATAATAATAATCTAAAACCCAAGATAATCCAAATTTTCTTTTATTGATAAAGAAAGAAAGAGTACCTTACAGGGAGAGAAAAGAGAGAGCCTTGAAAGGCTTGTGTTCTTATCAACTTCATCTGCTAACCTGTTTATTCTTTCATCTGGATCATACACTATCTAAAACCAGAAAATAAAATAAATTTAAAAGAATTAAAAAAAAAAATCAAATATGTGCATTCAAAGAACCACCTTTCTTTCTACTTTTGGTAGTACACCAATACACTTTGGTACTAATCTAATACCAAAAAGGTTTTTTTTTTTTTTTTTAACAATAGAAAGAAAAAAAGGAAAAAAAAAAAAAAATCCAATTTGGATTGAAAGACGATAAGGGCATATTACCTCCACCTGTCTTCTGCCTGTTTTTGAATCAGAAGCAGTGGCTCTGACAAATGGGTATCTTTGATTTTGTGCTTTTCTATCAAAAGAAGAAGACCTATGTCTGAAAGAAGAAAGAGAAAGATTTGATTTTTTGCAGGAGAGATGTTTGTTGGATGTACTGCCATTATTCCCAAAAGAAGAGAAGGGAAGGTGTTGACAAAGGAATTGGGTGGAAGCCATTGGTGCGAAGGAATATGGGCAGGTCCTGAATTTGAAGGGAGAAGGAGAAGAAGTAACCCAAAATTCATAAAATTTTCATTTTGTCTAGGAAGAAGTAGCGAGGTGTTGTCAACTGGTGAGAATATACCCAAATGGGCCTTTTTTGGGCCCATCTGATTATATTTACACAATGGGCTTTTTGGGCCCATCTAATGTTGTAGCTGTCACTCATCAGAGCGTGCGGCACACATGTTAGAGATGTGGGCCATTGATGATTAAGCATGATACATGGTAAGCATGCCATGGACCAAAAATAATATTTATATATTAATTAAGCAAGTCAAACTTATATAATAAACAAAAATAAGACAAAAATAAAAATAAAAAATTCTAGCAATAAAAGTTGAACATACATAAGGGTAGCCGATTGTACCCTACCACTGCTCGGCTTTAGCCATGAACGGGTGGATCTGCGTGAGCCCATTGTGATGTATCTGTTTCGTCATGCATTATTTTAAGATGTGAGCTTAAAAGTAAGGTTGATCCCGAGCTTAAGTAAACTTATGTCACATTGACACTTGCATTTAATTCTCAAATCATTTTAAGATATGAGCCTAAAAATAAGATAGATTAAGTGCTTAAGTGGATCAAACCACATATGGCTCTTGCATTTAATTCACGTATCATTTTAAGATGTGAGCTAATAAATAAAGTTCATACGATACTTAAGTGGATCACACCACATATGACTTTTGCATTTAATTATCATATCATTTTATGATGTAAGCTTACAAATAAAGTAGATCTAGTGCTTAAGTGAACTATACTACAGATGACTCATGCATTTAATTCTTAAATCATTTTATGACATGAGTCTAAAAATAAGGTAGATTCCGGGCTTAAGTGGACCACACCGTGGATAACTCTTACATTTAATGTTTTGTACATTTAATACAACCTAATATCATTATTTTTTGGTCCATTTAAGCATTGGATCTACTTTATAATTGGGCTCTTACCTTAAAATAATGTGAGAAAAGATATGGATAGCATGAATAAATAGATATACTACGGTGGGCCAATAAAAATCTGCCTGTTGGTGCCTAGAGATGAGCAGGATGCAACCTACTTCCATACATGGGTGCTCATTTAATGAGTCTGCTATCTTGATTTTTGGTACATAGCATGTTCACATCGCATCTCCATTCATGAATGGTATCAATCTCTGACATGGCCTGCTGTAGTTATAGATCTTTGACTAAGTATTCACACACATGAATGATGATGAGGGGCACTCCATCACCACCTTTCTATTTATTTATTTATTAATTATTATTTTGATTTTGGTAGTTGTGGAATGAGTGTATCTACCTAATGGAACCTTTTAGGCCCATCTGATGTACCAGTCCAAGTGGGCATTTTAGGCCCATTTGATGTATCTACCTAATGGGTTTTTTAAGGCCCATCTGAATGTATCTGTCCTCAATGGGCGTTTTTAGGCCCACCTGAGGCTTGTATGGGAAACTTGTTGGGGGCCCACCTTTTGGTAACCAACGCATATGGTGTTGTTGATTGGGTACGCCAAGTAGGCAAGTGTTAGGCAAGTGTGCCCCTCATGACGTGGGCCAAATGCCTTAATTTATAACATTTAGACCTTTCTAGCCGTCCCATGAAAATGGAAGACCACAACCAATGGTCCACGTTTTATGGGATCGCCTTTATAAATTAAAATCACCTACAGGCAATGTAAGTTGCCAGCTATGCCATTTTTTTGGCCAACGTGATATTTGTAGGACATCCACACCGTTAAAAAGGTAGACCCCATCATCTAGATCTTCACCTCAAAAATCAGGCTCATCCACTCATTAAATGAACAGGTATCTATATTTTGAGTCAGACTACCGGTTATCCATTCATTCCAATGGCATGGTCCAGCTTATGGGGGGAAGACCATCCTGATTTTTTGTGCAAGGTGTCTCTTCATGGTGGGACCTACCGCTTCCATGGTCTGGATGTCCTACGGCTGAACAGTGACATGGAAATCCACAAAGCCAGAATCGTTTTGTTGGGCTAGTGCAAGTAAGATATCTGTACTCTTCCCATGCGCAAGATCCAACCAATCAATTCAGTGGGCCGCACTGGTTAAGTTCAATCATTATGTGGGGTCACACGTGCATACTCTGTGAGGCCATTGTGATTTATTTATTTCATCCACTCCGTCCATCCATTGTAAAAGATAATTTTAGGGCTTATGAACAAAAATGAATCATATCCAAAGCTGGTGGACCACACCACAGGAAAGAGTGTGAATTGAGCCTCTACCGTTGAAAATTTCTTCTAGCCCACGGAAGTTTTGGATCAAACTGATATTTTTGTTTTCCCTTCATCCATGTCTTTGTGATCTTATGAACAAGTTCGATGACAAATGAACATCGATGTGGGCCATAGGAAGGTTTCAACGGTGGAAATCATTATTCCCACTGTTTCTTGTGGTATGGTCCACTTGAGCTTTGGATATGCTTCAATTTTGGGCTCAACCCCTAAAATTAGCGGGGAAAACGGATGTACGGTGTGGATGAACCAGGGGTGACTCGGGTTACCGAATCAGAACGAGTATTACTTAATCTGATTCGGACACGTTTGATTCTCAAAACCATGGTTGTGATTGATGGGCCCATCTCATGGCAAGACGTGGATGGCCCATAGCTATAGACTGGATTTGATGTGTGGCCCAAAACAAGCTACAAAAATTTTGAAAAAACAAAGTTTAGGTAGGAGAGAGACTCGTGCTGGGTACAACTACAGCCAGAAAATGGACTTTTTTTTATAAGACCACGTTTTTTTGCTAATATCTGGAGGATGCATGCAAATCACATTGTGATATGATGAATTGAAAGAGCACCGTTAGTTGTAGCGCTCCTAGTTGGATGGGTGCACCTTCAACAGATGAAGGTGGCGATCTAGACCGTCCATTACATCCAGCAAACATTTTCAGGCTACAATGCATTGATCACATCCATTGAATTATACAATTCATCCATAAGTTGGCCTTTTTTCTTTTCTTTTTATTACTGTTGATGTTATTATTAGCATTTTTGGGTAAAATTGATTCTTTAGAAATAATTTTTAAAAAATAATTTTTTTAATATAAACGATCTTAATCGTCCATTTTCTCGACAATTGATTGGATGGTTAGAATTGTCCAATTGATGTGAATCTTGTATGACTGCCTATGAAATGTGTTCTTCACCTGATGAATAGTTCAAGCATTACTATGCAATTAGGAGCACTTGAAAGTACAGTGCTCGAAGAGTGAGTGTTGGCACGATTACATCCGCGCGTGTGAGTGTGTTGCACGAGAAATAGATAAGTCAAAATGCATGTGTTGCACGAGAGAGTGAATGTTTGCTCGAACACACCCAGAAGTATCATTTATTGGAACCATATCCGTTGGATCTGGGGCCATGTTTTTTATCCAAGCTATTCATCTGACAAAATATAACACTATAAGGTGGTTGCCTCAAAAATCTTCAAGATTGGGAAATCTTAACCTTTCGAATCGATGGCCAAGAAACAATGATCAAGTTGATGGTCCATATTCATCAGAAAAGTTAAATAATAAAAAGTGCCAAGGTATTTCAGCTGGGAAGTTCCTTTTTAACAGTTTTCCTACATCCACTTGAAGGCCCATCTTGTAAACGGTTTAGATCAGTGAATGCAATGTCAAATCCAATGGATCCAATGGATTTAGTCCTGATGTATCACAATGTAATGTGTTTGGACGTATTCCAGCGAACCGCTAATCCAAAAAACAGATACTCGGATTGAGTTTGGTAAACAAGGATTTGCAGAAATATCCAACCTCCCAAATTTATTGCAGGAAAAAGCTTTCATGCTGTATCAGAGTGTGATGGATGATACACGAGCACTTATAAATTAGTAAAAGAATTGCATACGTGGAATATAAATAATTCAAATTAAAATGTCAACCAAATATTGCCTTATTTGATAGTTCACTATTAGATTGGTGGGCGTTTATCAGACGGTTAATTATAAACAGCCCCTGTTTCAATATATATATACACACACACACAAATTAATGGTTAGGATTGCTCAACAATAGCATTTTGGGATGGAAACCTAGGGGGTGTTTAGATTGTAAGTTAATTTAGATAAGTTATTTATAAGTTATTTATACTTGCCAAGTGAATAAGTTTGTTTTGAATACTATATACTTGCCGACTAAAAAACCAAAAAAAAAAAAAGCTTGTTTTGTTTCCATAATTACATAAGTATATATCCTTTAGTTTGTTTGGTCCACCTTTATATTTACAACTCATTCAAGGCCAACATTCAATGTGACGTTTTTTATACCCTACTTTTGATTTGGGTTGTCAATTATGCAATACTCACCTTGGATGTGAGCCATTAATTTATTATTAAGGGCCAACATTTAATGCTCACTGTCTATCATGTAGGGCTCACCATCCATGTTATTGTGCATGATGTGGGGCTCATCTTCAATGCTCACCAGAACATATATGCTTTAGAAAAGTCAGCAAAAAAAGTCCGTCCGAGGAATTATAAGATGCAGGTCTCATTGCTTTGTACTCAAGTGTCTCCAGCTATTGTGTCACACCATGGATGGACTTCTTTAAATTTCCTCCACTCAAATATTTATCCTTTCAATTTATGGGTTACAAATGGACAATTAAGGAGAAATGCAACAATTGTTCATGTTGATGCCAAAAACTGGTCAGCCCTCCCTCCACGTCGTCCACCACGGGTAGCCCCTGTAACCTGCATCAGGAAGACAAACAAAGGTGACCCTGGCTATGCCGGGGGACCCTCCGATGCCTAAGTCAGGACAAGGGAATCTGGGTCTAGTAGAGAGTAGAGGAGAGCTCAATTTCGCGTACCTGTAGACGTGGTGATGCATCCTATTTATACCTGCCTGAGAGGCGGTCTGAGTCTGACAATCTCTGCACGATCAGAAGGATTCTAGAATCATGTAGATATTGCCCGCAATTTACTGATTGTGCAGCATATCTGGTGGATTATGTGTATCTGCGGGCGGAGTTACCAACCACGTCTCGACGTGGCAGTTTCCATATCGAGCGAGTGGGGTATGCGTCTCTGATCATCGCCTCGGCTCGTCCAGTCCGACCGGAGTCTCAGCATCCGACCCTCCCGCAAGTTCGAGTTCATGTGGCCGATCGAGGGTATATCATGATCCGATCGGATGTGGCTCTTCTCCGAGCTGAACTTTGCCTTAAGACTTGCGTGGTCTTGACATTGAGTCCAGTTCGAACGGATCGCGCCTTAATCAGAACGGTGTTAAGTCGACTCAGAATAGTAGGCTCGGATCTTCCCATAACAGAAGCCCCCTACTCTTCGAGCTTGCCTGCGGGATCGGAGAGTACTTACAAGGGAAGTTTTCCGCCCTTGTCGCAATGATGGATGGCTTTGAATTGCGCGTGCTCGTCGCTTCGGCTAACGCGTGGTGACGGTTACGATCCCCGATCTTCTCCCAGCCTATAAGAAGCTGCCACGCGGGCTCATGGCGGCATATTTATGATGGCTCCGACTGCTGAGGCATCCTTTCACGTATCGAGGCGCATTACCCGATGTCAGAGCCGTACCGACGGTTCGGTACCCATCCAATGTGGTGTCACCACGTGTGCTCGGAGGTTGGCTCGTGCCGATTCAGCTGCTGCCATTAAAACTTGCCATCAATACAGAAATCCTTTGCTGCCTATATAAGATGCTCCGGACATTCGTTAGGTATTTTACGTCCTGATTTACGAGAGCACACCGGAGAGGCGATTTCCGACGAGAGACGATTTCGGCCAAATTCAAGGTCTCCGGCAGAAAGGCTATTTTCGGCCATTATCCGGTGAGTCTCGCTCACCTTCATCCTTCTTTCTGCAATGTCTTCCGACCTGGAGATGGTCCGCAAATGCCTGCGAGCGTGCGGACCGCAGAGGTTGTCAGAGAGCGGGTCTTTCGAAGGCCCTTTCGAGGCCACTCTCCCGTACCCCCCGCCTCGGAGGCAAAAGACGCTGGGTTCTAAGACTAAGCAACTCAGCAAGAAGACTGCCTTTCGAGCCCGTCGAGTCGAGACTCCTACCGCCACCGAAATGCCTGCGAGCGTGCGGACCGCAGAGGTTGTCCCTGGGGGTTCTTTCATGTCAGAATCCCAAATGGAGTGGATTCGAACGGAGTTCCAAGTCCCGGACTCCGTTCAAATAAGGGCTCCTGGTCCCTTGGACGTTGCTGGCACTCCAGCTAAGGGAGAAGTGTCCATCTTCCTTTGCGCGCTGCAATGTGGAATCCGACTCCCTTTATATCCTTTCATTAGGAAAGTGGCAGCACACCTCAGATTGGCCCCCGGGAAGTTTACCCCGAACGCCTGGAGGGTGATGATCTCTGCCTACATCATCTGGAGGCAAGTCGGTAACCCCGAGCTGACCCCATAAGAGCTGTTGAGCCTATACTTGGTCAAGCATGACAGCAACGATCCCTGGTATTATTTCGCGACTCGGGAGAGCAAGGGATCAGGCTTAGTGATGCACCTACCGTCCTCCAATAAGGACTGGAAGAACAAGTGGTTCTGGGCGGCAGGTGACTGGGAGGCTCCAGCGGCTGAGCTTAAGGCTTCAACGGCTCGTATTCCGACCCACTTTAAGAAATCAGGTTGGATTTCATCTGACGTCCGGGTTGTTGCCTTAGTTTTCACACGTTCTCATATAAGTGACATCTCTTCTTTTTTGTTTCGCAGCTTTCGCAAAGGGACTGCCGCTCCTAGACTCGGATCAGAAGAATCAGATCGCGAAGGCCAGAGTGCGGTCGGAGTCACTTCGCTCCTGGACCGATCTGATAACTGCGGCCAACCTTCACTGGTCCGGGCTCTACAAATTCCAACCTCTACCCACATCTCTGAGTAAGCTGTCCCGACCTCTTTAATGATATTTCCTTCGCTTACTTAGTAGCTGACAGTCTTCTTTCGCAGGCATGGCTGAGGCATCCGGGGCGCGGAAGAGGAAGGCAGCTCCGAGCTCAGCGGAGCTACTCAAAGAAGCCCCCCGAGTGAAGATCACTCGGAAGAAGCCGACTCCCCCTCACGTGAGAGAATCTTCTGCGGCACCAACTCCATCAGGTCTGGCACCGAGGGAACCTTCTGCTGCACCAACTCCATCAAGTCTGGCACCGAGGGAACCTGCTGCACCAACTCCATTAAGCCAGGCACCGAGGCTCGCCGGCACTCCCTCTGCGCTGCCGACTCCGAAGCTCCCTAGCGCAGCCGCGGCTCCTCCGGTAGTGCTTCTCCCGGTAGTGCGTCCTCCTTCGGGAGTCGTCCGAGTGACCGAGGCTGATGCCCCGGCCGTGCCGAGCTCTGTCGCTCGAGCCCCCACCGTCGTCGTTCCTCCCGCCGCAAGTCCTGTCGCAGCCTCTGAGCCCCCGATCGCTGTTCCCTCATCCTCTGAGCTGGAGGGGGCCAATAAAGTGGTTGATAACATACTCCCCCCCCCCCCCCCCCCCCCCCCCCCCCCGAGGTCGTGGGAGAGGTCCGAGCTGAGGGTCAAAACTCGGCTGGCAGTAGGGTAGAGGCTGAGGCTGAGGCCCAAGCGGACACGAACGGAGGGAGATTTGAGCCCGGATATCACATGGTATGCTTGGCTTCGTGGGCCGCCAGGCATGCCAAGGAGGAGGACATCGCTCGGAACCTCGAACGGTAGGAGGGCGGCTTCTTGAATGACTTCGCCTCTGTGTGCTACATGATATGTCTCCAAGAAGACTCTTTCTTCCTATTTCATGTCGTTATACACTGTAGATTCTGATTTTTGCTTCCTGTCCAGGCCGTCCCGGTACTCCTCTCTATTCGGCAGAGAGAGCACAAGAGAAGGGAGTCGAAGTTAGAGGCTCTCCAGGTCGAGGCGGCGGCCTTAAAGGCTGAGCAGACTGGCCTGCGCCAACAGCTTACGGGCGAGAGGGCCAGGGTCAGGCGACTGCAGGGAGTCGTCGTGGACTTGGAGGCCAAGGAGCTACATCTGCAGGACAAGGCAGATGACTTTAAGAAGACTGGCGATGCAGCGACCGCCGAACTGATCCGCGCCAGGGCTCATGCGGACTCTTTAGTCATGGAGACCGCTCGGCTTGGTGAAGCTCTGAATCGTGCTAAGGCCGAGGCGACCGAAGAACGGACACGAGCCGTGAGCCAGGCCGTGGAAGCCCAACGGGTCAAGGACGAGGCTTCTTTGGCCGTAGTGGTTGCTGCTGCAGTAGAAAGCTTCAAGACTTCCAAAGAGAGAGACGCTGAAGCTGCCACATTCTACAACCGCGGCTTCGACGCGTGCCTCGAGGCAGTTCTGGGTTTATACCCACATCTCGACCTTGATTCTCTCCTGCCCGACACTCTGAAGAAGCTCCGGTCGGAGTTATACGCTCGGATCAGGCTCCTGACGCTCAAGCTCCCGACGCCTAAGCTCCTCCGACATGAAGACTCGTTTTCTTTTTCTTTCTGAACTGTCATGTACTTTTGTCCCTCCGAGGGGATTTAATGAAAGAATCTTCTTTTCACAGTCGATTTACTTGAGATGTTGAGCTGTTTTCTTTATGGGTTTAGTCCACTGCCATTTAGTTCTTAGGGTCGATTATCCGAGCCTCCTTGGCCCAAGCCCTAGTTGGGTCCTACTCTTTAAGATACTCGGCTCGTCGCCTTTGTTTTGTTGTATGCCGAGCTGAACACTTAATCGGGGGGGGGGATCATTATTAGGCTTTTTTCCTTGAAGGGATGCCTCGTCGATCTTTCGTGAGGTTAGGTTTCGATCCCTTAAAGAGTTGGACCGTTTAACTCGTGCCTGCGCGAACAGGACAGTTGGACGCATTCAAAAGCAGAATTGATCTTTTATTACGAGCCTTAAAGGCTAGTCGCTCGGAGGCGTACATTTTATTATGAGCCTTAAAGGCTAGTTCCTCACGGGTAGTAGATCTTCAAGTGCTCGGCGTTCTAAGGATGAGGGAGACGATGGCCTTCGAGGTCTTTCAGGTGGTACGAACCTGGTTTGGCGGATCTGACCACACGATATGGACCTTCCCAATTGGGCCCGAGTGCTCCTACCCCTGGTTCAGCCGTGTTCTGGAAAACCCGTCGGAGGACTAAATCTCCTGGTCGGAAGCGCCTGGCTTTGACTTTGGAATTGTAGAAGCCTGCCACCTGCTGGTGTCGAGCCGCCGCTCAGAGCTTGGAAATTTCTCTGAGTTCCTCGTGCAGATCAAGATTAGCCTCTATCTGCTCGGAGTTATGACTTTCTTCGAAGCTCCTAACCCGCGCCGTAAGGAGTCCGATTTCTACTGGCATCATTGCCTCAGAGCCATAGGATAATGAAAATGGGGTTTCGCCTGTCGAAGTCTGGGCTGTAGTCCTGTAAGCCCAGAGGACGAAGGGGAGCTCCTCGACCCAATTTCCTTTAGCTTTTTCCAGTTTCGTTTTGAGATGATGCTTGATGATCTTGTTGACCGCTTCTACCTGTCCGTTCGACTGCGGGTGTCGAGGTGATGAGTAGGCGTTCACAATGCCAAGCCCTTGACACATACTGCGAAACTTGACATTGTCGAATTGACGGCTGTTATCAGAAACGATGGTTCTCAGAATCCCGAATCGGCAAATGATATTTTTCCACACAAAGTCAATTAGCTTCTGCTCGGTGATCTTTGCAACTGACTTGGCCTCGGCCCACTTCGTGAAGTAGTCGACTGCGACTATAGCGAACTTGACCTGTCCCTTCCCGGTGGGTAAGGGACTGATGATGTCGATCCCCCATTGGGCGAACGGTCATGGCCCACTCATGGGGGTCATTTTTTCTGCCGGTTGCCTAGGCACGGCAGCGAAACGCTGACACTTGTCACACTTCTGAACAAAATCCTTGGAGTCTTGCTTGAGAGTTGGCCAAAAATACCCTTGACGAAGTATCTTCATGGCCAAGGCATGACTGCCTGAATGATTTCTGCAGATTCCCTCGTGAATCTCCCGAATCATGTAATCGGCCTCGTCCGGTCGGAGACACCTAAGGTAAGGCTGAGAATGCCCTTTCTTATACAGTACTCCGTCCAATATGGCGTAACGTGCCGCTCGGATTCTAAGTCTTCTCGCCTCTAGCTTATCCGAGGGGGTTTCGCCAGTTGATAGGTAATTGAAGATCGGGTCCATCCAACTAGGAATGGACTGGATGGGATTGACTTTCTCTGACTGGCCGATACTCGGGTGCTCAACGAACTCGACCGTAATGAAATGCGGGATCTTCCCATCAGAGGTCGAGGCGAGTCTAGCTAAGGTATCGGCCTATGAGTTGTCGGTTCTGGGGATCTACCAGATGGTGCAACTCCAAAATTTCTCGATTAATTTTCTTGCTTCCTCAAGGTAGGCTATCATTCTAACTTCCTTGGCTTCATACTCCGAGGAGATATGGTTCACTACCAACTGTGAGTCGCTGCGGACTTGCAGGGTCTGAACGCCCAGGCTCGCTGTCAGCATGAGTCCAGCTAACAGCACTTCGTACTCGGCCTCGTTATTTGAAGCTTTGAACCCAAGCCTGATGGCGTATTGAATCGTCGTTAAATCAGGTGCAACCAGAACGACACCGGCTCCTGCTCCTTTAATGTTGGAAGATCCATCAACATAAAGGACCCACCCCGGATCTGACACGAGCTCTTGATTGCTCAGCGAGACGGGCGGTGTGATTTCGACTTCCTTCCTGACTTGCTCCTCATCCGGAGTTGTGAACTCGGCGATGAAGTCGGCCACAACTTGTCCCTTGAGTACCGTCCTGGGTCGGAACTGAATGTCAAACTCTTCAAGCTCTATAGCCCATTTGGTCATCCGACCTGACACTTCGAGTCTCTGGAGGATCTGCCTCAGGGGAGACTCTGTTAGTATGACTATGGTATGAGCTTGGAAATATGGCCGGAGTCTTCTGGCTGAGACGACGAGGCAGAGTGCCAGCTTCTCCAAGGACTGGTACCTCGTCTCGGCCGGTACCATGGCTTTACTTACATAGTACACGAGGTACTGCTTGGCTATGACTTCTCTGATCAGAGCCGAACTGACAGCTGAAGTCAAAATAGCGAGGTAGAGGAACAAGGGCTCTCCTTCTTCTAGCTTGGACAAGAGAGGCGGCGATCCGAAGTACTGTTTCAACTGTTGGAAAGCTTGCTCGCAATCCGGCGTCCACTACGCCCTCTTGTGGCCCTTCAGCTGCTGGAAGAAAGGAAGGCATTTGTCTGTAGCCCTAGATATGAAGCGTCCGAGGGCGACAACTCTTCCCGTAAGACACTGTATCTCCTTTAAAGTCCGAGGCGAATTCATGTCGAGGAGAGCCTTGATTTTTTCTGGGTTGGCCTCAATCCCTCGCTGGCTGACTTGGAAGCCTAGGAACTTTCCTGACTCAACTCCAAACACACACTTGGCGGGGTTAAGCTTCATCTGATATTCACGGAGGATGTTGAATGTTTCTTCAAGATTAGCCAGGTGGTCGGAGGCTTTGACACTTTTCATCAGCATGTCGTCCACATACACCTCCATGCTGTGTCCGATCTGTTTGGCGAACATCTGATTCACCAACCTCTGATATGTTGCCCCAGCATTTTTCAGGCCGAACAGCATGACCCGGTAACAGTAGAGTCCTTTGTCCATGACAAAGGTCGTCTTCTTCCTGTCTGGGGGATACATCGCGATCTGGTTGTATCCGGAATAAGCATTCAGGAACGAGAGTAGCTCATGCCCGGCTGTGCTGTCCACCAGTTGATCGATCCGAGGTAGTGGGAAGCTGTCTTTAGGATATGCCTTATTCAGATCGGAATAGTCTACACAGACCCACTACTTCCCATTGGACTTCCTGACGAGCATAACATTTGCTATCCAATCAGGATAGTACACTTCTTCTATAAAACCCGCGTCGAGCAGGACTGAGACCTCCTCGGTAATGGCTTCATATCGTTCGACATCGAACGGTCTTCTTTTTTGCTTCACTGGCCGGTGGTCTGGGTCCACGTTCAGCCTGTGGACCAGCACGTCGGGCGAGATCCCCAGCATATCTGCGTGCGACCATGCGAAGATGTCTCGGTGTTGCCTCAAGAAGGCCAGTAACTCGTCTCTCTGCTCGGGATTCAGGAATGCTCCGAGCTGAACAGTTTTGCTCGGGTCTGACTCATCGAGTGGTATTCTTGCCAGATCTTTGACGGGGGAGCTCTCCGTCGCTCCGCGAGGGTCCAAGGCATCGACTACGAGCGTTTGTTTAGCGGTCCCTTTTCTCACAGCTATCGCATAACATCTCCGGGCCTCGCGTTGATCGTCTCAGAGATAACCAATCCCGCCCTCAGCCGGGAACTTCATCATCAGATGGTAAGTTGAGACAACCGCCCTCATTGCATTAAGGGAGGGTCAGCCCAGGATCACATTGTGGACTGATGAAACATTGACAACTAAAAAGTCAACCAGGAGTGTGACTTGATGTTGCCCTTCTCCCGCTGTTACTGGGAGGGAGATGGCCCCTTCGGAGATAACTCTCTCTCTCCGACAAAGCCGTGCAAGAGAGTCTTCACAGGTTGGAGTTTGGACCCTAGAATTCCTATCTTTTCGAATTCCTCAGAGTACATGACCTCAGCCGAACTTTCAGTGTCGACTAAGATGCGGTACACTTTGTGATTGGCTATGGTCATGGTGACCACTAGCTCGTCATCGTGCGGATGCTGGATCCCACGCGCATCCTCTTCCGTGAAGGTCAGGCTGCACGGAGCGACTCGGAGTTCCTTGCTGGGACGTTCTGTTAGGTGGATATGGTGTTTCGACTTAGACATCCGTGAATGGGCTTTTCGAGTCCTGTTTGAGTCCCCTCCCCCAACTGATCCCCTGAAGATGGTACGAATTTCGGTGGGTTCCTCTGGGGGGTTGTTCGGCTGCTCCCGCGGTCGCTCCTCTCTCCGAGCAGACTTCTCCTTCTTCGTGTAACGGTGCAAATGTCCTTTGCAGATGAGGGACTCAATCTCATCCTTTAGATCTACGCAATCGTCCGTGTTATGACCGTGGTTCCGGTGGAAACGGCAGTATTTTTGTTTGTCCCGATGCTCTGGATCAGCTCTCATACAAACCGGCCAATTGAGCAGTCTGTCTCCTCGGATATCCAGTAGAATTTGTTCGGTCGATGTGTTGAGCGGGGTATAGGAACGGAATTTCCCCTCCGGCCTGCGGCTTGGTCGACGATCGTGGGAAACGCAGTCATCGGTCCCTTTGTCGGTCGACTGAGAGTCTTCGTTCTGAGGCCTCTTCCCTTTATTCGTTAAGTCAGACACTTGCATACCCTTGCGGGCGTTAGTGAACTCCTCGGCGTTGGTATACTTCTGAGCTTTCGTCATGAAGTCCGCTAGCGTCTTCGACGGATTCTTTCCGATGGAGAAGACGAACTTTCCTTCCTTCAGTTCGCTCAGGATGGCTGCGAGGGCCATTTTATCATCGTAGTCCTCGACATGTAACGCTTCTTCATTGAAGCGAGCGACGTAATCCTTCAGCGATTCTTTCGGTGCCTGCTTAATGGTAAGCAGGTGAGTGTTGGGCTTCCGACTTCTCTTACCGCTTATGAACTGCGTAAGGAATAGTCGACTCAGTTCAGCGAATGAACCTACGGAATTAGGTTTTAGTTGGCGATACTAGATCCGAGCGGACCCTATGAGGGTGATAGAGAACCCCCTACACATAATTGCATCCGTTGCTGTCTGAATCTGCATCCAGGATCAATAGGACTCCAAATGTTTAGATGGACCCCCGATCCCGAATACTGGATGACGGGAGGCATCCGGAACCTCTGCAGCATCACCTCAGCCATGATGGCTGGAGTAAAGGGGGACTCGGTCTCTTCCATCATCACCTGGATCATGGCCGGAACCGTCTATTGCTCCTGCTTTTTCTCTAACGTCAGGAACTTATCTTTCAACTCCGCAAACTGCGCTTCCTATGGATCTTTATTCTCCACAACAACCTCTGGAGCATGTTCGACCTCCGGTGTCATGCTTTCCCTCCTTCGCTCTAACTGATGACGAAGGTCCGTGGGTGGCAGAGCAGAGGTGGCCGAGTGAATGGTAGTCGGAGCCCAAGCGGGCTCATTCCGTGCGGATGCCTCGCCACGTGCCGTAAGAAGATTTTGACCCGAATGCAGTACCCCCGAACATTGGGGGGCTTCGGGTCTCACACTCCTCGGTAGGGAGCGAGTTTCCACAAACAGCCCCACCGGCTCGAGAACAGGTTGTTCTTGAGCCGGCCGTAGATCTGGCTCCCTCTGTTGTTTCATTCGGTTTATCTCGTCGCGCAGGGCTTGGATCTCGCTTTGCATGGCGCGGTACTTGCTCGACCGATTGCGCGATCGCTGGGAAGGCCCCGATGTGGACTCGGCATGAAGCGATGACGATGACCGAGTCTGCTCATCAGGTTGCGATTGTACCACTGCAGCTTTCTTCTTCCTTGTCATTGCTTGGGTAAATGAGAACCTGACTTCTAGTTTCAAGTTCCCACAAACGGTGCCAAAAAAATGTTGATGCCAAAAACTGGTCAACCCTCCCTCCACGTCGTCCACCACGGGCAGCCCCTGGAACCTGCACCAGGAAGACAAACAAAGGTGACCCTGGCTATGCCGGGGGACCCTCCGATGCCTAAGTCAGGACAAGGGAATCTGGGTCTAGTAGAGAGTAGAGGAGAGCTCAATTTCGTGTACCTGTAGACGGGGTGATGCATCCTATTTATACCTGCCTGAGAGGCGGTCTGAGTCCGACAATCTCTGCACGATCAGAGGGATTCTAGGATCATGGAGATATTGCCTGCAATTTACTGATTACGCAGCGTATCTGGTGGATTATGTGTATCTGCGGGTGGAGTTACCGGCCACGTCTCAACATGGCAGTTTCCATATCGAGCGAGTGGGGTATGCGTCTCTGATCATCGCCTCGGCTCGTCCAGTCCGACCGGAGTCTCAGCATCCGACCCTCCCGCAAGTCCGAGTTCATGTGGCCGATCGAGGGTATATCATGGTCCAATCGGATGTGGCTCTTCTCCGAGCTGAACTTTACTTTAAGACTTGCATGGTGTTGACGCTGAGTCCAGTTTGAACGATCGTGCCTTAATCAGAACGGTGTTAAGTCGGCTCGGAATAGTAGGCTCGGATCTTCCCATAACAGTCCACATTCAACTTAAAAAACCAAGACAAGTTACTTCACCATTCAATTTGGGAGAATTTTGGAGCATGTTCTATCCACAGTGGAACGCAACATCCTGATGGTCTATCTTATCAGATCATGTGCTTCACTTATTAGGAGTTAAAACTGCATATGTTGCACAGCAATTTAGGTGACATGTCATGTACATAATTCCTCCCTTTGCTGGTTTGGTGAAGTCTATGGAACTGGATCATTGCTTATGGCTAGGCGGTGGACTCATAAGAGTTTCAACACCAGGTCATGGGTTCGAGTACCCATTGTGGTGAATTGTAAGGTGAGTGCATGGGGTGTGTGTGGGTTGTAAGTGATCTCATTTGGCTAAGGTGCAATTTCATAGATTTTTTAAATTATAACTACTACCATATGATAGACTACCTTGTACAGTTTAAGCCATATGAAAAGATCTAGCAAGAAGGAACACAAAAGGACAAGAAGAAAGGATGAGAACGACATTTAAATTTTTATTGGAAAATGAGAATTTTTATTAGGATTTTTTACCCTTTTGTACTTGTACGTATTTTTATGTTTGGTTTAATTGGATTTGATTTGAAGCAAAGAAACGATGGAGAAGTAGAGAAAGAAGAATTTTTTATTGGAGTGGGAGAAGAGAAGGAAGAAGAAGCTAAGATGGAAATAGAAGAAGAGAAAAAAGAAGCAATGATGAGAGAGGGCTTCGATTAGGCTATTTTGGCCGTGTGATAACAATTTAGGCTGGGCTCGGATTAGGCTATTTTAGCCTATCATGGGCCAGATCTAGGTATATCGGCTTAGGTTGAAAAATGCAGGCCAGGTGAAGACAGTTTGGCTCGGCCCATTAACACCTATTATCAATCTTGTACTTTGAGGTGTATTTTGAGATCCCACAACGCAATGTATGTATATTTGGGGGAAAAAACAATGGACTCTACCTAGAGGTGGGCATTGAGTCGAGTTGAACCAAATTAGGTCTAACTCGACTTGGTCCGAAACATTCAATGCCCTAACCTGAACTCGATCCGATCCGAGACTGAGTTCGGGTCCTCTGACTCAATCTGATCCTTTGCACTGCTGGCCTGACCCAAACCGAGTCCGAATTGGTCAGGGAAACCGAGTCGGATCGGGTTGAGTACAGTTCGGATTGAATCCTATGTTTCAATGGTAGACGTTCAACCCCCCACTGCTTTTTGCAGTGTGGTCCACTTGATCTTTAGATTTGTCTTATTTTTTTGCTCAAGCCTTAGGACGAGCTCGCCAAATAGATGGACAGTTTGGATATAACACGTACCTCATGATGGGACCTACAGAATTTGCTGACACCAATACATCAGCTGGTCTAGTGCGTTGGTACACTTGCCATTCCATTTCACATACAAACGTTGAGAGGGGTTATGGGTTACCCTCCCATTAAAATATTCATGATCATTTTTTTGGGCCCATTGAGGTGTGGTTCATAAATCCAGATCATCCATTATGTGTGTCCCACTTGGATGAGGGGTCAGACCAAGTTTCAAATGCATCCAAATTTTAGGTGGGCCCCACCAAGTGCTTTTATATGTTTTAGGAATGTCTTCATGTGATTTTAGATGGTATGGCCCACCTGAGTTCTGTATATGACTGATTTTTGGGATGTCCCATAATTTAAAGGGGACCCATCAAATGCACGGTGTTGATTTTCGACACGCATCACAATGGGGTGTACACAACTCAACCTCATGGGAAGTTCCCATGAGCTCGACCGCATAGAACCATTTTTCTATCTTTGTGTCAGAGCTTGTTGCTCGGTGCTTGATGCACCTCGAGCCATGAGTTGAGAGGAGGGATTGGCTACTCCCCTGCCACCGGCTAATGGCTGATGGTCGATGCTCTGTGGACCCACCATGATGTATGTATTTCATCCATGCATCCATCTATTTTTCTAGATCATTTTATGGTATTAAACCAAAAATGTGGTATATCCTAATCTTAAGTGGACAACATTATAAAAAATAGTGTTGAATGGACATTGTGCGGATCGGATCCAATTGGATCGGATCTCGGATTGGCCACTGATCTGAACTTGACTCGATGTATGGTTGGATTTGAGTGGACCTACTCGATTTGACCCGATCCTGTCTTTTGGTTCGGATCGGATTGGGTTGGATTCTGCCAAGCTCTAACTCTACCCAATTCACCTTATGGGTGAGAGTTTGACTAAGGGAACCCACCTCGATGGATGTACATGTTGTATAGTCATGTTGTCCATTAATTTTGTTGACTCATTTTAAGATATGGTTTCAAAAAAATGACATTAGTACAAATCTCAAGTGAACCATAGTAGGAGTTGAATTCCCATCATTCCAAACTTTTCGGAGCCGCAAAAGTTTTGAATTAAGCTGCTATCTGTGTTTTTTCCCTTATCTATGCCTGTCTGACTTTATCAACCAGTTGGATGACAAATAAACATTACGGCGGTCATAGGCAGTCGGATATTTTTAATGGTGGGCATTTAATGATCATTGTTTTCTGTGGTGTGGTCCACATGAGATTTGTATCTGCTTCATTTTTGGAACCAAACCCTAAATGAGTTAGCAAAACTGATAGACAGCCTGGATATGCAACATATAAAACAAGGTGGGTCCCACGGTCAGGGTCTCACCCACCATGTTGGATATGGGATCGCAGTTAATCTGCTTTCGAGGGATGGAGGATTTTTTGTATCCAAGAGTAAGTGGGCGCACAGATGTCGGGGGTTTCAGGGGACGCAGAAAATAAGGACGCAGATTGGGCAGTACCACCACCCCATCTCTAGCTATGAATGGACAGAGGCTCTGAGGCGCCAACCTGATGTATGGGTATTATCCACACCGTCCATTCATCTTTTTCATATTATTTTATTTTACAAGCTCAAAAATAATCTAAAAATGAGCCAGTTTTAAGTCTCAAATGCGTCAGACAATGGGGACTAAACGCCGACAATTGAAAAGTTTTTAGAGGCAACAGAAGTTTTGGATCAAGCTGATATTTATGCTTTCCCTTCTTTCAGGTATATGTTACCTTATGAACAGGTTAGATGTCAATTAACCATCACCGTGCACTACGGAGGTTTCAACCATGGATGTCATTATCACGGTTGCTTCCTATGATGTGTTCCTACTTGAGCCTTTGATCTAAATCATTTTTGAGCTTCTACCCTAAGCTGATATGTAAACGGATTGGCTACTCCCGCTGTCACCAGCCAATGGCTGATGGTCGGTGTTCTGTAGCTCCATGATGTAGAGCTGGTCGCGGACAGTTTTATGGCCGAGATGGATCAAAAAATGCTCGGTCGACGACAGAAGTGATCCGAACCGTCGAACCTTAGATCAGGCGTATCTCGCAATCCGAAATGAATTATCTGACGTAAAATATATGATTTTGGGGTAGAACGAGCTAACTTAGCCAACCAACCCCGCTACGTCGGGTTGCGCAGCCCGGATTTGCAAAAAACCTCTTGATCGTCGTTTCCCTGTTTTATTTTCATTTTTACTATAAATAGTAAGTTTTAGTTTTATTATAACTCTTCATCCGATGGGCTTTAGGAGTTGTGTCCAACATCAAAAGTGCTTAGAATAATTAGGAGAACAGTTTGGTGAAGCCAAATAGGACACTGATTATTTTTGGCCAAAAACCTTGCGACATCACGGCCGTCTATAAATAGTAAGTTTACTATTTATGTCACGGATTCTAAGAGTTTTAGTTGTAGTTTGAGTCTGATTTCTTTCTTTGGTTCCCTTATGTAAAGGGATGTGAACTCGTTTTTATTGATTCATCAATTAATTTTGAATTTTATTCGAATTTATTTCTATTTTCTTGCTTTTTTCATCATAGATTCGAAAAGTCTCTGTGAGGAGTCCAGAGAAGCTCCGTGGATTCGGAGTAGTTATCCTTGAGGAAGATGGTGATCGACCTCATCACGTTCATCCCTGCGTCACTCCACCATGATGTATGTGTTTCATCCATGCCGTCCATCTATTTTTCTAGATCATTTTATTCCATGATGTATGTGTTTCATCCATGCCGTCCATCTATTTTTCTAGATCATTTTATGGAATAAAACTAAAAATGAGGTATATCCCAATCTCAAGTGGACCACATTACAGTAAACAGGGTTTTTTTAATTTTATTATTATTATTATTATTGTTTAATTTTTAACGCACACACACTCACACCACACGCACACACACCGGGGGATTTCACTACCATGGGTACTCGAGCCCTTGACCCGGTGTTGAAACTCCAAGGAGTCTACCACCCGGGTAAGATCAAAGACCCTTACCTGGGTCGGTATGACCTAATCAGCATATTGGATTTCATTAAAAACTTTTTGAGGGCCATGAAAGTTTTGGATCAAGCTGATTTTTATTTTTTTCCTTCACTTGGGTCAGTATGACCTAATCAACAGATTGGATTTCAGTAAGTGGGCTTAGGAGGATTTTAGTGGTGGATATCCAATCACTATTGTTTCATGTGGTGTGGTCCACATGAGATTTATATCCCTCTCATTTTTGGTTTCAAGCCTTAAAATGATCTTTAAAAATGGATGAACAGAGTGGATAAAACACATACATCATGGTGGGCCCACAGAGCACTGACCACCAGCCACAGGCTATCAATGGCTGGTGATAGCCATTCCGACCACCAGCCACGGGCTGGTGGCGGGGGATAGCCATTCCGTTTCCAGCTGAAATTATCAGCCCAATCTATGATGATTATGCCCAACCACCTGATTTTATGCAAGACCTATGCTCTTCATCATGCGGCCCATCATGCATGATATATGACTAAAAATGCCCTAAATACCCCAAAGGGTTTGGCTTGGGCTGGCTGGCCCGTCTGGTATACATAGCCCGAGTCCGGCCCAAACCTGGGCAGGTCTAAAGGCCCTACAGGTAGCCCTACTCCCATCTACCACAAGACCCGAAAATCAGGACCCATGCCATCCCAACTGCCATTGCTTGGACTCCACCCATTTAGGGGCCATGGTCACATCATCTGGTCAGTCACGTGATCAAACTAATTCGTGGGCCATGGTACATATATAATGGGGCCTACAGATCTGTGTTCTGCATCTTGTCCACCTTTGCCACCGAGGCCTTTGAGTAATCTTGGAGAATTGATCAGCTACGATCATGGTGCCACAACCAATGCAGCATTTTTGTGTGGCATCAGTGCCGTTAAACCGGTGGGCCCCAAAATGACGATCACCTGGTGCAAAAATCAATCTGGTCTCTTAATCAGATGGGCCACACCGCTGGAATCAATGGATTACTGATAGTGATACATCAAACATTTGTGGCCTAAAAATAAACTGCAAAGAAGAATTACAGTAGCGTTCAACATTCAACTGGAAAAAAGCCCAAGATCGGTAAGATGGGTGGATGGAATCTTCCAATCTAGACGAATTTTGGGGCATGGTCCATCCATATTGAGATACAACAGATCTGTGGTCTGGATTATAGAAGCATGTGCACCACTTATTAGAATAGAAAACCTGCCTATACTGTGTAAAGACTCAGGTCACTCAATGGGCTGGGTTGGCCCGTCGGGTTTACAGCCCTGGCCCGCTTCAGTCTGAACTTGGGCTGGAGTATCATGCTTGTGTGGCGTACTTGGATTCACATCTCAAGCCCGTTTCTAAATGGGCAAGGTTTAAATTCGGATGTCCAAAACCCCGACAGCCAAGCCGGCCCATTAGGGTTTAAAGGATTTGCCTCATTTTATTAGTGGGAGCACCTGAGATTTGGATCCGCCTGTTTTTTGGATTATATTCTAAAATAAACTTCTAAAACAGATGGACCGTGTGGATATGCAAAGAGATACATAGATGTGGGTCCTACGGTCAGGCATCACCTACTAAGCTGTTACCCCTGCCCGGCCTCACCCAAACCAACCCTGTTCTACTTCCAATCTGCTGCACTTCAAACGCCCAAGGGACCTTCCATGGCGTAAGCATTATATCCACACTGTCCATCCGCTCTTTCCTATCATTTTAGGGCATGGGACAAAAAATGAGGTAGATCCAAATGTCAACTGGACCACACCATAGGAAAAAGTGAGAATTGAATGCCTACCATTGAAAACTTCTCTGCGGCCACAGAAGAAATGGACGAAGCTATGGACCTTATGAATAGGTTAGATGTAAAATAAACATTACGGTGTGCCTAGGAAGGTTTCAACAGTCCCATTGCTTTCTACCACGTGGTCTGCATGAGCTTTGGATCTACTTCATTTTTTTGGCTCATGATCTTAAAATGACCTGAAAATAATGATGGACGGTGTGGATATAACATACACATTATTGTGGGACCACAGAATTTTGCCACGTCAACAAAGTATCAATTAGGCTACCCAAGTCTTACTTGGACGTCAGGCCATTAATGCTAATAAATGGTAAGAAGAGAACCTGGAAAAAGGGTTGATGACTTGGGTTGGACCACCCTAATGTTTATGCAAAATCTAGTCTTACTAGATGTTTCACCCATGTGAGGCCCAGGAGCCAAAAATTATTTTTCATAACGGTTGCTAGTGGACCACACAATTGGAAAGAGTATAAGGTATAAATAAATAAATCCTAAATAAACCAACTGGCCAACTGTAATCACATACCCATGCCTTGAGGTAAGGCTTTATTTGCTTGTTTGGTACGTGAGCTTAGGTGGGGTTACGTGAGATGGCATTATATTTGGTTCTATGCAAATTTCATCGAGTGTTTGGAGACAACAGAAAGGATTGGGATTACATGGGGTGAAATTGCATTTGGTCTCACACGTGAAATCTACTATATCTATGGGCCCCACATTGATGCATGTCTTTTATCTATACCGTCTATCCTTATGCATTATTTACACATGATATTCAAGTTATATATACGTTCAAGTGACTAACATTAGCTGTGACTCTAGTATGTTGATTGTAATACCATATTTCACCAAACGTGATTTCTACTCAATGTAGTGTTTTCTCCAAAGGAATAACTGATCCCAAATGTGAGGATGGGATGGTAAAAATACCATGATATTTCTAAACATGTGATGTTTATTCCATACCATTTAATCCAATGGACTAAATGGGCCCAATGTTGGCTTTCTAGGAGCTCCTTATTAAATAAGAAGGCGGCCTTTTAAAGGAGGCTCATGTGTGACTCTTCTTCCTCTTCATTACCAAAATGGAGTGTCATCACGCATCAACCATAGACTAGCATCACCTTCACCAACTACCCACCTTGAACTATAAACAATTATGTTTTTACTTTGACTTTTTTTTCTTCATATACAATAGTCTAATTAAGGATCAGACACATTAAAAAAGTGGACATTTCAAAGGTATTTTAAATTCATCAAATTTCAACCATAAACCTTGACATGATGGAAGCCACAATCCACGATAGCCTGACCTGGCTTTTGACCGGGCTTGGACCATTTAGCTTTGCCCATGGGCAGTGCTCAAGCTTGGGTTCAAGTAATTTCAGCCTGACCTAACTTCATATCTTATATCCTACAAATATCTCATTCCAACCTTAATTAAGCAATCCATGCATCTTGAATGTAGAGCGTTGGTTTCATTTCTTTAGGCATCTGCTTCTTTGCACATGCATAGCCCACTAGATCACTCGGATAGATTAGAAACAATCGAGTGGGAAATATGAATTTTATCAAATTTTAGGCCGAGCCAGACTCTACCACTTTTTTCAAGCTCGGGCTTGGGACTACGATGTTGAGCCTATGTTGGCTTCGGTTGGGCTCAGGCCAGCCTTGGGTCTTACGTTTCTGGCCCAAACCCAACCCATTGCCAACCCTTAGGGACCAAGAAACCCAATGAAACCATTTCCCATAACATGATTTACCCCGCAAAAAATTGGTGAACATAGTTTTAAGTCTCTTCAGCACTAATTTAGGAGCTTGCATGAATAATATAACATCAATGGTATGCTATCGAGGACATGTTATAAGATAACTAATTTCCCTTCAAAAGAAAACAAGTTAGCTTTCCAACCTGCAATCTTCTTATTCCTGAAATCCATTTAAGACATCTTTAGAATTCATGAAGTCCATCAAAGACGTCTTTAGAAATACAGGCAAGATGCAAAGGAAAACTTAGATAAATAAGAGGGCGTTTCTTGTTTTTATTTATTTATTTTTTTAATGAATAAAGAATTCCTACGATATGGTTGCTTCAAAGCGCTTTTAAGATGTAGAAGGCATATTGTGATAGTATAAATGCCTTGTAATGTTATAGCATGTTATATTGCATTTCATTTTAACTATACTGGAAGCCTCTAATAGATGATTAATTGAAAATTTAGATATTGGAAAGCCAAATATTAGCATGTGAAATTTGTAATTTGTTGGCCTTAAAAATTTAGATATTGGATAGCAGTTTGTTGCTCTTTTTGAGCCATGGATGCCATTGTATGGTGTCCATTTTAAGATGATAGGATGTATTAGACTATGTGCAGCTTATTAGACTGTTACCGACACATGTACATATTTATTCATCGTATTATATTGATATTTTATGAGGTTTGAGTTTATATGAATAGATATGGCCATTTTATGATGAGGTGTTCACATAAGTACATTCAAATGAGCCATTATATGAGATATGGCTAGCATTTGCCAGTTAAAGGCTTGGTCCACTTCCATATGGCATTGGCTATTGTGCATAAAACTGTCCCTAGCTTGGAGACAAATGGATCTCTTATTAGATCATATGAACCTCAAATATATTTTAATGCATGAACCCAGCAACACCCACATATGAATCACTATAATTGTCATTGTAAAATAAGATAAAAGTACCTTACATTAAAAATATGAAAATTTCATATTTCCTTAAGTATAATAATTAGTCATGATAGGTTTCTTAGTCTAAAAACTTGAATTGATCCTATAACACAAGTCTCCAATACCTCATAAATTTTAGGGTAGAATATTTATTTTTTAGAATCATAGTGGGGATTGATTGTTAGATGAACAAATGAGGCCACCTATGCCACCTATTCTAATTTTAGGAAGATCCAACCATTGGATTTTCAATCCAAATCATTAGATCTTTGATCGAGGACCGTATGTGATGATTTGACCATTGGATCATCAATTGGGACCATCTGTCTCATATCTGTTATGATCTTACGATTGGATCTTTGATTGTGAATATTTGTCCTAAATCTAAACAATCTAACCTTTGGATTTTCGATCTAAATCATTTAAACTCAATATTTACCATCAGATCATTAAAAGAACCGTTGAAAATAAAATCTGGTAGATAGATCTTCCAAATTAGGGAAGATAAGTATCCGATCCTTCGATCCAATGTTGACCCTTGTTTATTTTATTAAATTATTAAGATTTTGGTATTTAATCGTCAATATCTCATTGTTAGAAGTATTAATTGCTTGTTATTGGTTGTTAGTCAATATGGATACATGATACACTACAAGAAAGAGGGTTTTTAGCGACGAAATGCATTTTCATCGCTAAAAGTCACTTTTAGCGATGAAATAAATTTTTGTCGCTAACAGTTTACTTTTAGCCACGAACATTTTCGTGGCAAACAATCGTGGATGAGACTTTTAGCAACGACAATTTTTGTCGTTAAAGGCTCCAACCACTCTTCCACTATTTTTGGATGGATTACTTTTAGCCATGACAATTTTCGTAGCTACAAATCCTGGATGAGACTTTTAGCGACGAAAGGTTTCGTCACTAAAGGCTCCAAACATTTTTACTTTTAGCTACAAACATTTTCGTTGCTACAAATCGTGGTTGAGCCACAACGAAACATTTCATCGCTAAAGGCTCCAAACATTTTTTTCAAAATTTTTGTAGCTGAAAACGTAGATGAGACTTTCAGCGACGCATATTTCTGTCGCTAAAAGCTCCTACTTGGCTATGAAACTTTTAGCGACGAAACTTTTGAACGCTAAAGGCTCCAAACCTTTTTCAAAAAAGTTAGAATGGATCATTTCTAGCTACGAAAGTTTTCGTAGCTGAAAATCCTGGATGAGAGGCTAAAATATTCGTCGTTAAAAAAGTTAATGAGACTTGTACCTACAAAATATTTCGTAGGTAAAAGTCTCTTTTAAAAAAATAAATATTTCATCTTAAATTCCTGATATACACCTGTTATAATATAATTCATCATATTCTTCTTGATATACACCTGTTATATAATATATTTCATCATATTCACATTCACATTCGCCAAGACACCAACGTTACCAAATGCTAAAATGCTTTTTTGTAACTGGTGAAGTATGGAAAGAACCTGTCATGATGCTCCTTCAGAATTGAAAGCAAGATTTCATTTGCCCGGTCTAGATCTTCACTCATCTCAAGAGTTTTATACTCAATCAAGCTAAGAAGTAAGGTGTATCCCACAACACTGCAAACAGGTAAATCATTTGCAATAGAAATAAATAATGAAACTGATACTGCTTTCTAGAACCAGCTCCTAAGCCCAACTCACTTGAATTCTTTGTCAATAAGATAGACCCGGCTTTGGCTCGCAAGATAGCCTAACAGATACATAAGCCGATCCAAGTAAAACTCAAAAACTATGAGTAATAGAAAAGGCAAATTTCTCCAAGACTTCATCAATTGTATATCTCTACCACAAAATGTAGCATGTATGTCATTTTATTGTATATGTATCAGCCTCGATAATTTAAGCATATCATGGAATTTGAATCCTTGGGCATTTGATATGTATGCTTACCCTCTAGAGTGCAAATTCTCTAAGATTGAAATGGACTCAACAGTAATACATACTACCATTTCAATGGAATGATCAAATGGTTATACTATAAGTTTGCTGTGTTTCAAAACATGTGGACCAGCTAGATGGCAACTCAGCAATTGAGTCGTCATTTCAAAACATGTGGAACATGAATACAACCAATTCTCCAATATTAAGAAATTCCTTCTTTTCTTTGTTTAGTTCCATTTTTCATGGGAGTTAGACAACAACTCGATTGTTAAATTGTCTACAAAGTACTTATGCAATCTTAGCCATAGAACAAACTAATCTAAGATGCTAGTGACATGGAACCAAATTTCATGTAATTCTACATTTTAGATGCCCACAAAATGCTTACTGAAAATACTTCAACTTTTCTTTCCTTTTCTATCCTGCTACAAGCATCTACAGGGGTTTCAGATGAAGATTTCATTTCTTATGTTAGCAAATGGCATGAAGTCGGAGCTTAATTCATAATAGGCTGTTGCTGTAACGCCCTGGAAAAATCCGTTCTTGGACTCGATTACCAACTTGACCAGAAATCGCGTAGGATTAATTCCTTTAGAAAATAAGTGTAAGTTAGCTAGCGCAACGCTAGAGTAGCTGGGAAATAGTCCCTAATCACTTTAAATACGTTCTACAAGATCCAAAGCAAGTAGAACCAATGACGCTATAATATTCTAAAACCTCGGATCAAACTCTAAATCGGTTTGTTCTCTGGACCTCTTTGAAACTTTGTGTTGGATCTAGACGGCGCGTCGAAAGTCCGATACCTACAATCTTAGACCGTTATAACCGCCTATCTGGACTTGACAATCATTTCGAAAATCAAGTCCAACCGACATTCGCAGGCTATTTCGTTGAGCCTGGAGTGAAGAGAGTGAGAATAGGGTTAGATTTGGAATTTGAAATTCAAATCTGGCACACGACTTGACGCGTCAGTATTAAGTGTTCTGACCGTCAGAATTCAGCCAAATTACACCCTTGGATCAGGAAAAATTTCTATTTCCTATCATGAGACTTGTAGGCCTGATCTACGTGCGGTGACTGCTGAACTGAAACTGGACCGCCACGTGCGATCTACGAACACTGCTGGTCTAAAAATGGGATGTGAGCGACATCTCACGTGCATGAACTTAAGTCCGATCGCGTTCGGCTAGGGTACCACCAGAAATGTCCTTTTGGACCGAAACAGCCCCGATTTGGTTAGGTATCAAGTAAACATTGTTCCTAAGCCTGTTTTGGGCAAGATTTAGGTTATAAAAGGGGCTTAAACCCTCACTCCTCTCACCCATCCGAATTTGCTAGAAACCCTAGAAAGAGTGAGAGAGAAAGTGAGAGTTTGTGAGATAAGGTGGGAGAGTTTTTCCTGCTGCTTGTGCTACTTGTTGCACGTGATTAAGCAAACCGCCCCAATCACTTTGCCGGTGATTTCACCGTGATTCTAGGTAAGCAAATACCCTAAATACTTGCTGATTTGAGGTTCCTTTGTTTTCATAGCAAAGTAGCTTATGGATCTTGTGTATTAGGTTCCCGGTTCGCCGTAGACGAAGCGTACACGCTCCGTTCGAATCAATACACCTATAGGAGAAAAGGTGCAGATTTTAGACGCTTTGATTGACTGTTTCCAACGCTTTCAATGTCGTTTAATAGTAGATTATCGACGGCAACGCCGTTTGACATATACAACATGTCGTCCGTTTCCTGTTTCGTAAGTAGACGAAGAATATGAGATTTAGGGCATTTTAGTCATTTGTAGGAAATACTGTTTTCATCCATATTTTGCTGATGTGATTGAAATGACTTCTTGCCGCATTAGGATACTAGGAATGCGTGCATAATTAGTTTGGCGAAGAGATTCGCCTAAATGCACACTTTGAGTCGACTTACTATATGTAGACTTAAGTGTGTAGTCTAAGTGTTTGTATAAATGTTTGTATTAGTATGTATTGAATTAAATGGTGTTATGAATTAGTTTGAGATTGAATTCTCAAATGATATGCTTATGCAAATGATTTCCTACATGCTGACTATTGCATGATTTCATTATATATATGAAATGCATGCGTTGGATGATTTACTTAAGTTGTATGTTATAACATGTGTTAACATACTCACATTGTTATATTTCATTTCCATTGCTCTTATATGATTGCTGATGTGGATTCATAATTGTTTGAGGCTATACCTAGTCCAGGCAGTCGGCAACTGAGTAAATTCGTGGTTGGCTTATCTTTACCACGAACGACGCGTCGATGAACGCGAGCCGTGTTTTGGAGTTGGCGGCAGTGGTTAGGCCACACGAGGTGTTTTACGCACTTCATGTCGTTCGACTTAAGATGCGCTCGTGCTAGTCGAGCCCGTCAAGTAACCCGACTGGCCTTTGTATGTTCACCTTGTATGAGTCATAACTGCTTGAACCTAGGGTACTGAACTTACCATTGTAAACCCTGTCAACCATGGTACCTTGATCCATAAAGACTCATGAGCCGGGCATGGTTGTATAGGACACCGTGGTCGAGCTGTCGGCCTACGCTGGAGTCACAAACCTCCCCGTAGTGACCAGTGAGCACCTATAACTCGTGAGCAGATTATGGTGGTATGGGACACTATATTCTTGTTGTCGGCCTACACTGATCAGGCGACGAGTTCTTTATAGTGACCGCGAGCGTATTCTGAGTCTACGGGAGGCGACGACCCTTCCGTAGCAGTGAGAGTACAGTAGGCCTGTATTGATAAGGTGATGGGGGAGCGGTGCAACGAGTGCGAGAAACAGCCCTGACAGCCCTTGCAGCGACCTATAAAATATACATCGTATGAGATTACTAGGAGTGACGACCCTAGACAGGATCTGTGTTGGGATTGATATAAGGAAAGTACCTTAGTTTCCCAATCCTGCTGTTTGAATGGACTAATAATAACTCGGTAATCATATCACCATCACATTGCATGTGCCTGGAAGATGTGGAGCACTGTGGGATGAAAGCATGCCGCGGGCGTAAGATGGTGCCGTATGAGGAAAATCGTCGGTGAGGGCATCCATCATGTCATGTCATATTGCATTAACAACAGTATTAGGATTGTTTGATTTACGACTTTACTATTATCACATGATTGATTTGAAAACATGCTAATCTTTGCTCTATTATTCCACTGAGTTAGCCACTCACTCCCACGTTACGGGATGGTATTTGCAACACCCACCAGACCCTGTCTTAGATGCAGGTGAGGCAGCGATTCAGGAGGCAGAGCCGGAATATGATGAGGACCAGGACAAGTTCTCATATATGCAGTACCACGATGGCTTTGCTTAGGTGGCCTGGATTGACGAGACTTCTCAGTGGGGCTACTTTTGACATTTTAATTTTACTTATTTACATGTATATGAAACTCAGAGATGTATTCATACTTTGGAGACAGTCGAAATCTACTTTGTTTTCCATACAGTGATTTATATATTCTTTAGTCTTTCGCTTGCTTTTATCACTGGATCTAGAATATGAATTGCAGTTTTGGTATACTTTTACTCATGTGAATGCTTTAACTCAGACAACATTGAATCATAATCATTTTTGTTGCATAAGTGATGGTCTGGAACTCGTAAGTTGAGTTTATACACGACTCCTGATTTTCAAGGTGTTACAAGTTGGTATCAGAGCATGAATGAGATTATACCGGGCCTAGGTTATGGTCACGCGACGTACGCTGTCGCTTCCTTTGACTTAGGTAGGTGCGAGAAAGGTCTAGAAACACTTATAGGATCTCAGATTTGCCAATAGGCGAAGTCTATTCGTATCGATCGCGCGATCGAGTCCGTAACGCATTTAGGGTCGCGTGAAGCGACCTAAGTAGCTCTTAGGTTGTAGGTAGGTGGGTTGAGATGTTCTTTGAATGATCCTAAACCCGTAAATGTGAATCCTTGGGCTGTGGGACAACCACAACCCTTACATTCAATCGCTAGGGCTTAAAAACCCCGTTTCACCTAAATTCTTCAAAATTCTTCCTCTCACCACTCCATTCTTCAATTATTTCTTATTCTTTTCATGTTAGGCATTGATCCTAATGTGAAAATGATATAAAATCATACTTCGACAAAATTTTACAGTGAATAGTAAAATTTCATGAAAACTGGCCATTAGGCCATTCTAAGTTTGTAATCTTTAGCAACTAATGGGCTAGATGGATGTATTAGCTCCTTCTACCCCAAAATCATATGTTTCATGATAGGAGAATGCATTCAGGTTTACAGATTGGCCCCGAAAAGCCCCGAATGGATGTTTGGGCCTCCCTAGGCCAATCTAGAATGAACTAAGGTGGGGCCCATATATTTTTGAGGTCCCTAGGCCATGGGGGACCAGACCCATGTGGTCCCACCGGCCACCTTGCGAGATGGCCGGCGATGCCATCGCCAATCCGGCGATGCATCGCCGTCCGGTGGGCCCCACTTGCTGTGAAACTCGGGCGCATGAGTTATTTTAGCTAGTACACCCCTCCCATGTGTGGTCCATCCATAGAAAACCCTTAAATGGGATACTTCCTTCACAAACAGCCCCCTTCCCAAGCCCCTTGCTCGTTTTCTTGCTGCCCTATCTCAAACCGTGACCCCAAATCACTCCAAAATCCTCCCATTGCTGAAAACGACCCCATCCCATACCTCCAACCTGATTAACAACCCTCTCCCTCTCCGATCTCGTCCGTTGGAGCTCCTACAACCCCCAAAACGTGCTGAAATCGTGTGGAGCTCCATTTCCCTTTTTTCCTTCTCTTTTCTTTTTGAAAATCCACCCTAAGGGAGCTTGAAGCATCCCTCTACAACAATTAGATCTCTTTTTTTCTATTTGGGCAGCCATTTCTCTACTTTTCTCCCATTTTCCCTGACTTTTGTTGAAGCCATTTTGGGTCTTTTATCTTTCTCCACCATCCTCTCTTTGATGGGAAAGAAAAAGACCGCAGTGGATGAGGCTGAGCCTAGTCGCCCTGTGCAATTAAGAAGACCGAGGGGTGGCGCCGCTAGCTCAAGCGCTGCTGCAAGTCCAAGCACAGCCCGAGAGTTCCATACAAAGCGGGATTTGGATCCTCATGCTCAACTTGGGTGAGTGATATTAGCAGAGATGCCTCACGATGAATATACTGACCGTAAGGTGTTGTTTGAGGTGGACGTGAAAGGACGACTCTTCAGCGAATTCCTGTTATTCGAGCGCATTGAAGCTGCACATTGGGGTCCGCTATTTGAAGCTCGTTCTCGTGCTAATGTGAGCATCGTTCGTGCCTTCTACGCTCGTATCCAGAATCCTACACTGGAGCCATTGCAGTTCAAGATTCCTTTTGGTAGACACCGGATAGCTACGATCGAGGTTCGGTTGATAGCGTGACTTCTGAACATGCCCCTTGGTGATGTTCATCCCAGTGCGAAGAATTTGAGGAGTAGGCGTGAGCGAGATCTCCGTACCAGGTTCCTATGCGGTAGTCTGGTTCCATGGCAGCCTAATAATAGCCTCAAGGCGTCTCATATGTCTGATGATTTGTACCTGTTGTACCACATTTGCACGTTCAACGTGTATCCCAGGTCGACAAATCGCATTGAGTGTACGCGCCTTATGGTTAATTTCTTGTATCAGGTGGCCCAGGGAGAAAATGTGTGTATGGCCACTTTCGTCTTACGACAGATTATCTTCATAGCGAAATCAAGAAGAACGTCTGAGTCGCTTCCTTTTGGCCGACTTATATACAAGATCGCGCTTGAGTTTGCTTACAGACTTGGGCCGGAGTTGCCAGTTCCGATTCACTGCATTGATGAGTCTACCATGGTCAAGATGAAGATCGGGTCTCAGTACCATGAGACTCAGCTTGAGGAGGATAGCGAGGATGATTTTGATGATGAAGAGGATCCAAGTAAGGGAGAACCTGGAGCAGAAGTTGAGGAAGAAGTCCAAGAAGAGGTAGAAGAGGAGGCTCAGGATACAGATGAGAGCCCTCCTCCTTCTGATCATGCTACTGGTGATGATCGCATTGCCCGAATTGAGGAGAGCCAGGTCGCCTTGCGAAGGAAAGTTCAGGAACTTCTGGTTGAGGTCGAGGATACCAAGGCCGTTATGAAAAGAAAATTCGGCAAGGTGACTCGCACCTTAAAGGCGATCCTGTGCTGCTTGCAGGATAAGGGTGCTCCTCCTCCGTCATCCGACTTAGACTAGCGATGAGATCTTAGATGTTGTTGGTAGCAGTTAGTCGTTCCTGTTTTATGTTGTGTAAGCCTGTTAAGGCTAGTAGTTTACTTATGTTGCTGTTGTAACTTTAACTGTCTTAGTTCCCATGTACTTCTTGTCATGATGCTTGTAAGGAGATATCCCTTGTATTGTGACAATTTTGATTAAATAAAATGCATGGAATGCCTTTGACTCTTTATGTGAATGATTGCGGTGTGTTTGTGTTATTGAGACTGAAAAGGTTGTGCCCTATTTTGAATATAAGGAATGCCGCCGAAGGCTACACGGAGCACAGCTCGGCTTACATTGGGTGAGCCTATGGATCAGGCTCCTTTGCAGTCTAATGCTCATGCGGACCCTGCTTTGGGCCCGATTCCTGAGACAGTACGTGCGTCTCATCCTACTACTGGTCCTACAGTTGGACCACCGCCTTTCACACCGCCCGTCAGAGAGCAGTACCGTGCGTCTTCTTCGACGCGGTACATGCCACAGCCTGCTCCACCTCCAGATAGATTTGAGCAGATGATGGCTATGATGCAGCAGCAGCAGCAGCTCCTAACTACTATAGTGGGGGCTCTAGCCCAAGGTGAGAGTGTGCCTCCACCTGCACCACCTGCGCATCCAGATGAGGATGCCGATACATATGCTCAAGATGAGGGCATGGTTCATCCTGTACCACCTGCTTACCCTGCGGGGAATGTCGCAGACACACGGGGCTTGCTAGAGCGATTCCAGCGCTTACGGCCTCCCACTTTTACGGGTTCTCATAGACCCGAGGAGGCCGAGTATTGGCTCAACCGTGTGTCGAAGATACTACGAATACTGCATTGCTCAGAGTCCGAGCAGGTCGAGTTGGCTACGTTCTTGTTCGAGTGGGAGGCCAGCTTATGGTGGGACAGTGTGTTGCGGACCGTCGCCGCTGATTACATATGGACCTGGGCAGCGCTCGAGTTCCGCTTCCACGAGAAATACTATCCCCAGACGTATAGGCATGATCGGGAGAACGAGTTTCTACGCCTCAGGCATGGAGGCATGACAGTGACTGAGTATGAGCATCGGTTCACTGAGTTGGGCAGATACGTCCTGACTATACTTGCAGATGAGCAGATGCGCATACGGCGCTTTTATGAGGGTTTGCAACCGGATATTTCGTCGAAGATGTGCTGCGTGAGCATTCCCTCCTACGCAGAGCTGATTCACATGTCCATACTGGCAGAGCAGGATGTGAATCGACTTACACGATCTCGTGGCCCTATTGCTCCTAGGCCACGACCAGAGTTGCAGGACAGGCCCTTTGCGGGCAAGAGGCCTCGCGCTGACCCACCTTCTAGGGCTACAACGCCAGTATCACCGTTGCGGCGCCCCGAGTTATCATGTACTTATTGTGGGAGGTCGAGCCATTTGGCACAGAGTTGTTTCGCTCGGATGCGGGATAGTGGGTTCTCGCCGCCGCAAAAGATCGACCGTACACGCCCATAGGCTATATCAGCACCGCCTTTACGGTTGGCTCCTGCGCACCCTTCCTTCAAGTTCAAAGTCTCTTACCATCCTGTGAAGGCGAACCTTGTGGCTGACACGTTGAGCCGCAAGAAGGCGATAGAGTTTGCGGCTCCGCTGATGGTTGCTGAGTGGGATATGGTTGAGTTTTTACGAAACTTTAAGCAGAAACTCACTGTAGAGGAGCCGTATGAGTTCATCACGCATGTGCAGGTGCGATCTCAGATCGATGATCGGGTCATGAACGCACCAGAAATGTCCTTTTGGACCGAAACAGCCCCGATTTGGTTAGGTATCAAGTAAACATTGTTCCTAAGCCTGTTTTGAGCAAGATTTAGGTTATAAAAGGGGCTTAAACCCTCACTCCTCTCACCCATCCGAATTTGCTAGAAACCCTAGCAAGAGTGAGAGAGAAAGTGAGAGTTTGTGAGAGAAGGTGGGAGAATTTTTCCTGCTGCTTGTGTTACCTGTTGCACGTGATTAAGCAACGCGCCCCAATCACTTTGTCGGTGATTTCGCCGCGATTCTAGGTAAGCAAATACCCTAAATACTTGCTGATTTGAGGTTTCTTTGTTTCCATAGCGAAGTAGCTTATGGATCTTGTGTATTAGGTTCCCGGTTCGCTGTAGACGAAGCGTACACGCTCCGTTCGAATCAATACACCTATAGGAGAAAAGGTGCGAATTTTAGACGCTTTGATTGACTGTTTCCAACGCTTTCAATGTCGTTTAATAGTAGATTATCGACGGCAACGCCGTTTGACATGTACAACATGCCGTCCGTTTCCTGTTTCGTAAGCAGACGAAGAATATGAGATTTAGGGCATTTTAGTCATTTGTAGGAAATACTGTTTTCATCCATATTTTGCTGATGTGATTGACATGGCTTCTTGCCGCATTAGGATACTAGGAATGCGTGCATAATTAGTTTGGCGAAGAGATTCGCCTAAATTCGCACTTTGAGTCGACATACTATATGTAGACTTAAGTGTGTAGTCTAAGTGTTTGTATAAACGTTTGTATTAGTATGTATTAAATTAAATGGTGTTATGAATTAGTTTGAGATTGAATTCTCAAATGATATGCTGATGTAAATGATTTCCTACATGTTGACTGTATGCATGATTTCATTATATGTATGAAATGCATGCGTTGGATGATTTACTTAAGTTGTATGTTATAACATGTGTTAACATGCTCACATTGTTGTATTTCATTTCCATTGCTCTTATATGATTGCTGATGTGGATTCATAATTGTTTGGGGCTATACCTAGTCCAGGCAGTCAGCAACTGAGTAAATTCGTGGTTGGCTTATCTTTGCCACGAACGACGCGTCGATGAACGCGAGCCGTGTTTTGGAGTTGGCGGCAGTGGTTAGGCCACACGAGGTGTTTTACGCACTTCATGTCGTTCGACTTGAGATGCGCTCGTGCTAGTCGAGCCTGTCAAGTAACCCGACTGGCCTTTGTATGTTCACCTTGTATGAGTCATAACTGCTTGAACCTAGGGTACTGAACTTACCATTGTAAACCCTATCAACTATGGTACCTTGATCCATAAAGACTCATGAGCCGGGCATGGTGGTATAGGACACCGTGGTCGAGCTGTCGGCCTACGCTGGGGCCACAAACCTCCCCGTAGTGACCAGTGAGCACCTATGACTCGTGATCAGATTATGGTGGTATGGGACACTATATTCTTGCTGTCGGCTTACACTGATCAAGCGACGAGTCCTTTGTAGTGAACGCGAGCGTATTCTGAGTCTACGGGAGGCGACGACCCTTTCGTAGCAGTGAGAGTACAGTAGGCCTGTATTGATAAGGTGATGGGGGAGCGGTGCAACGAGTGCGAGAAACAACCCTGGCAGCCCTTGCAGCGACCTACAAAATATACATCGTATGAGATTACTAGGAGTGACGACCCTAGACAGGATCTGTGTTGGGATTGATATAAGGGAAGTACCTTAGTTTCCCAATCCTGCTGTTTGAATGGACTAATAATAACTCGGTAATCATATCACCATCACATTGCGTGTGCCTGAAAGATGTGGAGCACTGTGGGATGAAAGCATGCCGCGGGCGTAAGATGGTGCCGTATGAGGGAGATCGTCGGTAGGGCATTCATCATGTCATGTCATATTGCATTAACAACAATATTAGGATTTTTTGATTTACGGCTTTACTATTATCACATGATTGATTTGAGAACATGCTAATCTTTACTCTATTATTTCACTGAGTTAGCTACTCACTCTCACGTTACGGGATGGTGTTTGCAACACCCTCCAGACCCTGTCTTAGATGCAGGTGAGGCAGCGATTCAGGAGGCAGAGCCGGACTATGATGAGGACCAGGACGAGTTCTCATATATGCAGTACCACGATGGCTTTGCTTAGGTGGCCTGAATTGACGGGACTTCTCAGTGGGGCTACTTTTGACATTTTACTTTTGCTTATTTACATGTATATGAAACTCAGAGATGTATTCATACTTTGGAGACAGTCGAAATCTACTTTGTTTTCCATACAGTGATTTATATATTCTTTAGTCTTCCGCTTGCTTTTATCACTGGATCTAGAGTATGAATTGCAGTTTTGATATACTTTTACTCATGTGAATGCTTTAACTCAAACAACATTGAATCATAATCATTTTTGTTGCATAAGTGACGGTCTGGAACTCGGGAGTTGAGTTTATACACGACGTCCGATTTTTAGGGTGTTACAGTTGCAGAATGACTCCAAATACCACCCGTGCAATATCAAGGACTTTGTGCAAGGAATCCATTTTACCAACATCTTTGCCATGATTGACTTAAATTAAGGACTAACTTGGAGAGCTATAAATATCAATCGAGAAAAGTTAGAATGGTTGGTCAACATGAATCTGAATTTTCGCTCTGTTGGTTCTGTTTAGACAATTTCTGAAGCTGAGCATGTCAGAAGATCAGGAAAGAAAATCATGGGTAGGTTAGGCATGCACGAATAGATTATAGAGATACATGGCCGGAGAAAATGGCATTTTTGTCATTTGTTAATGGCCCATTGTCTCTAAAACAACATTGCTGGTACGATTGTTAAACCATTGTCTAACGGACCTAAATGTTTTCCAAAGCAATAAAACACAACTCCAAAATCTTCACATCCAAACATCCATAAAGTTAGCAATCAGATTCAAATGTATAACCCATATGTTCAAAGACAAAAGGAAAATCAAAATAAAAAATTCAATCAACTATTTAAAACCAGAACCGAACCATGAGCCATTTTTTTGCCACCGTTTAGTTCAAAGCAGTCCAATTGCCAGTTCCACCTGCTATGTTCATGTGCAGTGAATATGTATAGCGGCATCAGACAAATCTTTTTTTCTTTTTTTTTTTCTTTTTTTAATTTTTTATTTTAACTTGTGAGCTACGTAATAGGCAATCTAACAAATTAATCTTTAGCAACAATATAAAAAGCCAAAAGGATGGCATGTTTGATGATTATGTCATGCACTCTTACAATAACATTCCAAGTAAATGTTTTGGTATGCACAATGAGGGGACTTTTATGCCATTTACTAAAACAAGGATCATAGGCATCAAACATAGATGTCTAAAGAACTTGACATCAATCATGTCAAAATGTTATAAATTCATACACATCAATCAACACAAATAAAATTAAAGAGATATTGGCATCAGCCTTCAAACAAGGCAAGAAAATGATTCGATGTAGAGAAACCAAACCTAGATGATTGATCATAGCTAAAAAAAACTTGACAGCCGAGTTTGGCACTATGCCATGCACAATCGGTACCACTGCCATTTAATAGGCCACGAAAACCTTCAGTTCTCCATATATACTTCAAGCCATGTACTGTTCCATTGTACTTTATATTTTGATGATTTTGAACCTGCATTTTCCAATTACCTAGGACAATACCATGCTTTAGATTGAAAATTGTAACAAAAAGAAGAATAATGGAGAGAAGGCTAAAAGATGAAGTTACAACTTGTTGGAAAATATTTCAGCTCTTTACATTTCCAACCAAGAACAAGCTTTTAGGCACTACACATTGAATGTTTTTCAGTGCTCTATACAGTGGTTATAAATGCATTTGAATCAAGAGAAAATAAAATTTTATTTAAAAAAAAAATTTATCGATTGCAAAAAAAAAATTATGACTTATAATTTGAAAAAGGCAACTTTATTTAAAGATATTTTCCAACTAAAATTTCCATCAAGTAGTAAGAAAGTGTAGTAACTGTTTCACTCTTTGCAACACATCTATTGTAGGAATGGCTAAGTAGGCAGAAAGTTGATGTTGGAACCGTGGATGTTGACGAATCTCAGGAATTATCATTAGGTGATCAAATCACTTGCTCCAATAGACAAATGGCTAGGAAGGGTGCATTTTTCACTCTGATGACAAAGAAGGTAACAAGCATATAAAACAACTTGCATCCAAAAATACTGCATGTATTAAAACAGCAAGCATTTTCCAATCGTGTTTCTTTCTCAGCATGCATAGACAACATCAGCATCCTCCACAGATCTTTAACTGCATCTTAGCAACAGTATCCACAGATTTTGTAGTTTCAGTCCTAAAGAATTTAGTTTAGCCAAGAGGAAGTGACAAAAAATAATAATGAAACCTTAGCATTCACAGCGAGAAGTAGCTGGCAAATATCACGACGAGGGATATTTGCATTAACTCAATACAACTCTAGGTGAAAATGAAAATAGGATAAAGATTAAACAGCTAGGACCTTCTAATTTGGAGATCTTAGGCAAGGCCCATTTGGAGATTTAGATCTATTTCATTTTCTGGACCATGCTTTAAAATGAGCTGAAAAACTGATGGACAGAGTGGATGTACAACACATACATCAAGGTGGGCTACATAGTTAGGTACTCATGAAATCCAAAATCATAGTATTTCTACACTTATGTGGGCCACATCATATAAATTTAGAATTTCTAGCTATAATTTTATAGAGTGGCCCACCTGAGATTTGAATCAGCCTAATTATTTTTAAACAAAGAAAAAAAAAAGTTGCAATTACCTGATGGACGGCATAGATTTTGTTCACATCAAGCTGTTTACCCCACATTAGTGATAGAAACCCAGTTGGGTGACTATTGGAGATGGACCAGCATTTTCTGACTTTCCCTTTTCCAATATCTTTCTTACTTTCTCTCCATGTGCATACTACTGCCATTAATATATTTCACCGACATAACACGCTGAATGTAAATTGATTTGGGTTTTGGTAAAAGAAAGTCTGAGACATCAGGGAAAACCAAATTATAAGGTATGCATCATTGGAAAAGAAAGAATATCTCCAACCAACACATAAGGATGTGATTGATTAAATGTTGTTACCCAAGGTTCTCCAATACTGACAACTATTGTACGTAACAGCCAACGAGCACTACATATCTCTCTCTCTCTCTCTCTCTCTCTCTCTCTCTCTCTCTCTCTCTCTTTTCTTTTTTAGGAAATGCTTATATGTTGTAAGTTCTACAAAATCATAATGTCAAACAAAACACTTACTGTTTATCTATTGGCCACCAATCTTTAACTCTGCACCCAACCAATTCTGAGTCATGTTTTGTAGATCTCTTTGTTGAACACTACACAGAAAACCAAAGAATAACATTGTGGCATGACTTCTTTTTTTTTTTTTTTTTTTTTAGTGAATGGCAACCACTAGATTCCAAAAACAAAACAGCAGGGAAAAACTAAACTACAACCAAAATGAGCCAAGAAAGGCATATTGTATTACACTATATATGTTGAAACCATATGGAGTCATCATTCTAAAAAGGAAAAGGAGAAGAGGAGGGAGGTTACAAATTTTACCAGGATCCTCTACTTCATTATGGAGAGAAAATGGGACAGAACCACTGCAAATAGATTATAAAGACAAGAAAGGAAAGAAGTTACCTTTGCCAATCTGGCAATACTTCGTCTTTTACGCTTTTTGTTAGCGCCCATGGGGCTCTTGAAATTACCAACCGGGTTCTCATCATTTTCTAACAGCGAAGTGGACTCCTGCACACATGGGTCCAAACCAAATTGCTATTCAAAATCATGTATTTGCATTTCAAAATCAACATAACCTTAGGTGCATATATTTTTTCTAGTGCCATGTGTCAATGCAGCAAAATTCATGGGGACGGAAGGCCAAATGACTAAGATGCACTAAGATGCATATAATTTTAAGTTATTCACAGTACCAAATGCAAGTAGGTTGAATCTAATTGCTAATTTTTTTAATGAATAAAACCAATTAAAGCTAGTGATCCAAAACTTATACCAATTAAAGCATCTGTTTAAAAATGTTTGCAAGTGTCAATCTTGAGGAAGCAAGAGCAGCGGCACAAGTACTGAGGAAGCAAGAGCAGGGGCACAAGTACTGTGGAGAAGCTAACATTCGGGAAGAGAAAATTTTCCTAGATCCTCACAAAAACTGATTAGCAGATAACATCTCACGTGTCTACACAGAAAAAGGAGAGAGATCCTCTTGCAATGATAATGTAGTTTAGTGCAGAGACTTTGAAAAATTGCAAATAAAAGTCCACGTGTATTAGAAACTTAACCGTTCTCCCAAGCAAGAATGCAGCTGTTGCACCAATAGTAGCACCAACAGAATCAGCGACAAAACCAATGGGCAACCCGAACAGGTAACCACCTCCAAGCTGAAAAATGAACAATAGATACTGCATGAGGTTCTGCTTAGCAAATAGATGGAGGGAAGTAAAAACAAGTTCATGCCGGTTTGCTCTAATATAATAAGATGTCAATTTTAGATTTCTTCTCTCCCTCTCTATGCTTGAAAGAATGGGATTTTGGTTCAAATGCATAAGATGGACATTGAAATCATTGGCCTTCTTTGATTTATTTTTTCTTTACCATTTCTTCTGTAAAGTGCTTCTAAGTTGTTTGAACTGATGCAGGTAAGAAGTTCTGGAATGTGTTTCATCTGCAGCCTATGCATGATCAGAAGGTACAATTCCAAAAAAAAAAAAATCATCTAATTTCACATTATTTCCATTGCTTTATGATTATACAATTCTAAAAAAATGAGAACCAGAGGTTAACAGTACACAGACTGCTGAAATTGATGTTTTACCAATAGATCACTACTATGATGCCTTAGGAGGGCCTGAATTGGATACTCTCAGGGTACATGGACTTTTGTTTTTTTTTTTTTTTTTTTGCTGCTACTGTTGTTCTGCTCCATTTGCTTCGTTCAGCTGATAGGATATCATCTCTATAATTATAAATGTTGTTTCAAAGCAAGTGTGGAGTGCTACTAATTTGGAGAGATCTGACATAAATAAAGTCTTCTATTGGAACGAGAGCATAATCAAGTTCTCAAATCTGCACTTGATTGAGAAAGATCTTAATGGCATTAGTGCTTCTGAGCACGCTATCTGACAGGATATCATCTCAAATCCTTTAAAGTGACTTTTTTCAAACGATTCTAAACTAAATATGCTGCATTCTCCTTGCAATGCATTTTTCCGCAGAAGCACTCATTCAAATATAGAATAACTCTCCGATCAATAATATCATTCTTGAAGTTAACTTTGCACAAAAGTATTTCCTTCATCGATTCCCATGAAGAGTTGTTGCTCTGAGAAGAATCAAGAACTGCTTTATATGCAGGATTTGATACTGTAATAGCAGCTAATACACCAACCGGTTCACCAACAAGAGAACTTCCAGGACTATTTTCGTCCACCTGTCCATACTCAAATTGAATTATAGAATTGTTGCAGAGGTTTCTCACTGTTCCATCATAACAGATAATGGCATCTCTAAGTGTGGCCATTAGATTTTTAAACAAAGTTCCTGGTTCAGTAAGTCCTCTGGAAGAATGGATCAACACTTCCTTGGATGATATGGAATGGAACAACTCTTCATAAGGGGGTTAGACCTTGAAAAAGGAGCTCTTAACTAACCCAAATGCCTCAGAAGGATAGTCAATACCATTAACAGAATACTTATTTTGGAAGTAGAAACTCATATCCTCAACCAAACGCCTTGAATAAAACTTCCCTCGATCATAAAGTTGAAGCCCCAAAAAGCCAAGTTGTTGAACAACCTTTCTTCCACCAGCCATTTTTAAAATCTATCAAATTCCCAAAGCAGATAACTTTAGAATACGAGTCACGTTAGGCAGTTTTACAATTTTCAGGTAGCTTTCCACTTGCAACTCTACAAGTTCATTGTAATTTGATCTCAAGTGAAGCAGCAAAGGTGATATGTCCTGAATCTTCTTCTTTATATCTTCAGTAATAGCCTTGGGAATGTCAAAATCATTCAAGCCAACATTATATCCTTCTAAAAAGAGAATCTCCATTAGCAATGGCTGCAACATATTAAAGAACTTAACAGCCTCTTCTGTTCCTTTCTTGTCAAGAACGGAAGTAATAATCTTTGTAAATGATGACTACAGTAAATCTCTATTGAACTCAATCCTTATCATTTCACTTTTACTGATCAAATGTCTCTCCCCAAAGCAGTTAAAAAACTGGTGAAACACGCATAGCCAATTGTTGTGCAGTTATTTTGTTTAAGAAAAAAGTCCTAAACATGAGTTTAAGTGACAATAAAGAATCATGCACCAGTTGTAAATTCAGACTACCACTATGAGAACTACGAATTTGCTTTTCAACACTAAACAGCTCCAAAACTTCTGCCTTTGCTGCTAGAGACTGGATAAAATATATGAACACAATCCCCATCAAAATCTGCACCTAGGGGAGCACAAATAAGAGGATTGATCTTAACAGTATAGTTTTCATGCACATAGACAGAAAATGCTTGTAATGAATGTTTATGAGTACTAGGTGGCTTATTAATGAAAACAATGTCTCCGTCCATAATACGCCTATTTATGATTTGACCAACTTTCAAATCTGATTTAGTTTACTTTGATTCTCTTTTTTCCAATTCGGTTTTGAAAAATTTGAAGGTTAGAGAAGTGCTACGGTGATTTGTCTGGACTTTTAGGTGCGGTTTTGAAAAATTCTTATACCGGCGGTTTTTTGGACTTTTAGGGGCGATTTTGGCCGCCGATAAAGGTCATTTTTCTTGTAGTGAGAGAAAGATGGCGATGATGTTAAGATGCAAGGACAAGGAAACAAGTGTACATGGCTATGGAACTTGATTAGAAAGTAGGTGGTAGGGAAGTCGTCGGAAGGAGACGATGATTTTTTATATATTTGTTTATGATGTTAAACTTATATGTATTTATACCTGAATGAATATAATGCGGATAAGATTGTTTGTGTTTGGATGAATTTTCTAGTTTGGGTTTAGATGGATGTGAATGTAAATTGATGAAATATATTATATAACGGGTGTATATCAGGATAAATATGATGAAATATATTGTTGACGGGTGTATATCAAGAATTTTGAGCTGGAATATTTTTTTGAAAAAGAGACTTTTAGCGACGAAAAATTTTCATTGCTGAAAAAACTGTAGAAGACTTTTAGCAGCGACAATTTTCGTTGCTAAAAGTGAAACGAATTCTAAAATTAGTTTTGTACAGTTTTTTTAGCTACGAAAATTTTCTTTGCTAAAGGTGGAACGAATTTTTTAGAGTGTTTTTAGTGACGAAACTTTTCGTCGCTACAAGTGGAGCGACTTTTTATTAGCAAAAGCTTTCACTGCTGTCTTGAACTGTTTTTTAGAGACGAAAATTTTCGTTGCGAAAAGTGGAACAATATGTAGTAGCGATTTTTCGCTGTTAAAAGTCGCTAAAAGTCTTGTATAGTTTTTTTAGCGACGAAACTTTTCGTTGCTAAAAGTGGAACGATTTTTTCGCAATAAAACTTTTCACTGCTAAAAGTCTTGAACAGTTTTTATAGCGACGAAAAGTTTCGTTGCTAAGAGTAGAACGAATTTTTAGCAACGAAAAGTTTCGCTCCTAAAAGTCTTGTATAGTTTTTTTAGTGACGAAAATAGTCGTCGCTAAAAGTGGAACGATTGTTTTAGCAGCGAAAATGTTCACTGCTAAAAGTCTTGTATAGTTTTTTTAGCGATGAAAATTTCCGTCGCTAAAAAGAATGCTTTAGCAGCGATTCGAATTTTTCACCACTAAAACCCTTTTGCCCCGGGCTTTTAGCAACGAATTTAGCAGCGAAAATTTTCGTCGTTAGAACCTTTTAGCTACGAATATTTGACTTCTAGTAGTGAAAATTTTCGCTGCTAAAAGTGAGATTTTTTGTAGTGATATGGACCTTCTAGTATGTACTAGAGACTGTATACTTGCATATAAATGGTTGATATGGCCATCAGACCTCATGAGTGGTCACAGTTGATGATGAATGTGTATACACCCTCGGACCTTATCATTTTATAAGACAGTTTTTATCGAAGTTGTGAATCGGGGAAACGATCCTATACAAATTTTTTAAGTAAACGTATGTATTGGGAGATGCTCGTCAATTCCGTATTATAAAAGGGCATGGACTTCCCTTGGATGGCCCTCTTAAGAGTGAAATTGAATTCGAAATCAGATGAGATAGAGGAGGATTAGCCGAGAGAGAGAGAGAGAGAGAGAGAGAGAGAGAGAGAGAGAAATGCACATACCTCTTGTCCTTTGATCATGGGGGCCACGTACACACATCTTAGTAAGTCTCATTCTCTTCCTTGTTTATATGTTATTTCTTTTTTTTTCTTTTTCTTCTTTGTTGATTAGCTTATAAGTTAATAATAATTAAAATAAATTGAGAGGGTTATGGTTCAAAGAGTCAAGTGGACCATACATCAAAGTGGACCGCATGTTGCGAGATGTCTTAAATATGAGTCCTTTCGCAACTGGGATGCGAAAGGGTCCTTTCGCAACTGGGATGCGAAAGGAAAGTTGCCTAAACTATAAATAGGTGTTCCTAGGGCTTTTTTAGGTATGACAAAAGCTTTCTAAAGGGGTTCTAGGAAAATTAAAGGGTGTAGCAAGGGTGAGATTCGAGGTTGTTCGAATCGGGTAAGTCCTTTCTTTTGTAATTTCTGTTTTCATAGTGGAGATCTGTCGCTTTGTGCTGTGGTTTTTTCCCGAAAGGGTTTTCCACGTTAAATCTGGGTGTTCTCTTGTGTGCTTGGTGCCATTGGATTGCTATCCTAGATCTAGATCCGTGTGATTCTGCAGGTCAAAATCCCCAACAAGTGGTATCAGAGCGATTGTTGGGGCACAGATATGAATCTGAGGGATTAGTAATAATGGCGAGTGCCATGTATGAGTTTGAGAAATACTCAGGAAAAAATAATTTTGAGTTATGGAAGGTTAAGATGATTAGCCTGTTAACTAAGCAAGGCGAGGATGGTGCTCTTAAGGAGCGAAAGTCTACTACGAATGATGCTGATTGGAATACTCTTGATAAGAAAGCTTTATCATCGATCCGTTTATGTCTCACGGATGAGGTTCTCTACAATGTCATGAGGGAGAAAACTGCAGCTGGTCTGTGGGCGAAGTTAGAGGATGTCTATGCGAAGAAATCTTCAGAAAATCGCCTACACTTGAAGCGACAATGGTATAACTTCAAGATGGCAGAGGGTGGAGATCTGGAGGCTCACATCAGCAACTTTAATAAATTGGTTTGCAAATTGCTGGATATGGAGGAAGTGATGAAAGATGAAGAACAAGCATGTATGTTGCTGAATTCTCTCCCGGCGTCTTATGAGACATTCAAGGACACTATGTGCAGCATAAATAAAACCCTGAGTGTCGATACTGTTATCTCAGCCCTTCAAGGGAAGGCTATGAGACAACTGAATCATGACATGGGGATGTCTTCTGATGCACTGTTTACAGTGGGTAGGAATTCTGGACAAGGTACAGGTTCTTCTAGTTCTAGATCCAAATCCAGGGGCAAGGGCAAAGAAAAAGTAAAGTGCTGGAATTGTGGGAAAGAAGGACATGTGAAGAGGGATTGTGAAAATCCTAAATCGAAGAGGGAAGATTCTGAAGCTTCATATAGGCAATATTGCCACGTCAGATGGATCGAGTGGATGTGATGGTGATGTTTTATCTGTGTTTTCGCTCAGACGGTCATACGATGATCGTAAGGATGAGTGGATGCTAGACACAGGGGCATCTTTTCACATGACTCCTCATCAGAGTTGGTTCACCAACTACAGGGAGTGCGATGGTGGACAAGTATTTATGGGCAATGATATTGCCTGTAATGTTATGGCTGTTGGTTCTGTGCGCATCATGATATTTGATGGGGTGGAGCGTACCTTGACAGATGTGAGGCATGTCCCTGATTTGAAGCAGAATCTGATTTCTCTTGGTGTGCTTGAGGCAAAAGGATGTAAGTATACAGGTAATGATGGTGCTCTTAATGTATCAAAGGGGGCACGGGTAATCATGAAAGCGCAACGACTCGATAACTTGTACAAGTTGATCGGGAGCACTTCAAAAGGTGGAGCTACGGTGGATGTAGCGGATTCCACCTCTGCACGTGTGTGGCATGTTGGACATGGCCACATGAGCGGGCAGGGCAGGAAGGCTGAGACACGCGGACAGGAATACAGAGCAGGTGGAGCAGCCACCTGTGTGAAGAATCACATGGCATGATCGCAGGACATCGGCGAGATACATGGATGACTCCAATATTGTAAGATATTCATCTTCTATTCAGATGGCTCTAGGTGAGCCTGTTGTTGAAAAGTGAAAGGTGACTGTGGGTGATGTGATGGATTCGTTGTACCAGACCAACATCTGGGAGCAGGTGGAGCTTCCAGTGGACCGGAGAGCGGTTGGATGCAAGTGAATCTTCAGGAGGATACAACATAGATACAGTGCGAGGTTGGTACGAAGGGTTATGCTCAGAGAGAAGGGATCGGCTTCTCAGAGATATTCGCACCGACGGTATAGCAGGTATCTATTAGATCCTTGATTGGCACTGATTGGCCAATGTGATCTTGAGCTATGATGAGATGCAGAAATAAGAGAAGAGGTCACGTAGCTACACGGTTGAAGATTGAAGACATGGTGGAGATTGTTGCGAGATGTCTTAAATCTGAGTCCTTTCGCAACTGGAATGCAAAAGGGTCTTTTCGCAATTGGGATGCGAAAGGGAAGTTGCCTAAACTATAAATAGGTGTTCCTAGGGCTTTTCTAGGTATGAAAAAAGCTTTCTAAAGGGGTTCTAGGAAAATTAAAGGGTGTAGCAAGGGTGAGATTCGAGGTTGTTCGAATCGGGTAAGTCCTTTCTCTTGTAATTTCTGTTTTCATAGTGGAGATCTGTCGCTTTGTGCCGTGGTTTTTTCCCGAAAGAGTTTTCCACGTTAAATCTGGGTGTTCTTTTGTGTGCTTGGTGTCATTGGATTGCTATCCTAGATCTAAATCCGTGTGATTCCGCAGGTCAAAATCCCCAACACCGCACTTATCATTCATGAGGCGAGTTGTGTGGTCCCCACATGCTGCCCCTATGGACAGCTAGCCATATGGACCCCACACACTGCTCATGTGGGCTAGCCATGTGGACCCCACACATTGACCACGTGGACAGCATGATGGGCCCCACACGCTGGTCACATGCCCTAAATTTAGATTATTTGGATTGGCTCTTAGCCAGGTAGAGTGGAAACTTGATTTTTGGTGTGGACCAATATTGCGATGTGAGGTATGGGTGAATTTTCTTTTTGTGCAGTAGACTAATATCTAGAGATGTTGGCTCTACTAATGGGCCGCACTTTAATAATCCTTATCATTTAAATTCTATGTAGACGCCATTTTGGGGACACTATTCGTCATTAATGGATGAGTTACCATGAATGTATGCATGTTTAGACCATTCTAGCGAGCCACCTAGTTATCCACCATAAGGGTTGTTCTCTCTAGTGGACTGCCATTGCAAAAATTATATATATAATAAACTACACACCTATAACCCATATTATAGGATTTCTATCTTCTTTAAGTAGAAATTCATTTTTTTTACAGCATAATGTATGTGTGCACGCATGCGCGTGGGTGATTTAGAAGTGTATTTTAAATGCTTGGACTTGTATTGGGTGATTCATGCAGGTCCCAACAAATGTACATACATATATGTACACACATGATGAATAAAATGTTCATTCTTAAAATTAAGGAATTATTTTAGTGAACGGTCAAACTTAATAATTATTTTTGTACTAAATAAAATCATAAGTGGCTAAGAAGCGTATATGACAGGCTAAAGCCACTTGCGACAGTTTTACCAAGAAGCATTAGGAAGAAGAAGCACACACGTGCAAAATTCTCTATATGGGTAGGTATAAAATAAACTCTATACGAGTAAGTTATAACTGATGGATGTTATATTTGTGTATACAACTTTTAACTTATGTGTATTATGATTACCATAACTTATGAATTATATTGTATATTATAGATTGAATTGAGCACTGTATGAAGAATGAAAATGATATTCTATGAGAATGAACACCAGAGAACTTGGGGAATAAGTTGTTCCTTGAATAGATAGGAGGAGGTGTCCTACGATGCGAAACAGAATCCTAGTTGGTACTAATAGGGCATCTGTGGAAGACTAGGGGTGGGGTGGGAATCTAACCAGCTCATAATGGTTACTGAATGAGTTAAGCTAGGTATGATAGCATAAGATTAGGCGATGGGGTCAATAACTGAAGTTTATACGCCCGGTATGTGGACTGTCACTTGAGTTAAGAGTCAACTGATGCTAGTCAAGTGGGTGTAATTGGTAGGCTGAGTTGAAATAGACTAGGCCCTGGTGGTTCAAATGATGAACTATAGAGACTTTGTGATGGAAACTCAAGCACGTGGTCTCATCATGCATCAATTTAATATGTTTTGAAAATACTATTTGTGATGTTACCTATATCATGTATGAGTTATAAATGCATGCATAAGACTTGGGCTCCGATAGCTCACCATGTTAACTACTATATATATATATATATATATATATATATATATATATATATATATATATATATATATATATATATATATATATATATATATATATAAACGCGCACACACAAATATCAAATAACGTTTATAATATTATTCCACTTGAGGAAGTGGGGCAAGGCTAGAGCCTTCATGGAGACATTTGAACATTGGGAGTTGTGAGAGATGATTGAAAAACATTTCATTTATTTCTTGTTTAGAAAAATAATTTACTTGGTTGGTTTGATTCAAATAATTGAATGTGTAGCAAAACATACCGTAAATATTTTCTTTAGATCTTTAATTTATCTATTAATTAGCATTTTCTTTATTCTTATCGTGAGTTGCGTGATGAAATAAATGTGATTTTTAAAAGATTTTCTTGTGTCACACATTTGACTGGGTGATTACATCAAGAGGGTCTCCAGTCCTGAAATTGAGAGTGTGACATCTAATGCCAATAAGCTATTTCCATAACACTCACACTTTTATTTAGTGTAGGGCACAGGCATATAAAGACATATTGCAAGAATCAAGGCTTAGATTGAACAGAGCACATCTAGCCTACAATCAAGAAATCTCATTCAAATTCAATTTGTATATTTTTGTTACTGCTGCATATCTGTAACCGCTGCATTTATGTACATTGCCATAAATAGTTTTTCCTAACTGTGTGTATATAAGTCAGCACATATTACATCAACAAAGTGTGGAAAAATTGTTCATTGAAACTATTGCAATCCTTATTCTCTTATATGGTATCAGGAGAGCCGATCTCTAATGAGTCAACGATCCAAATCTCCACTATGTCTTCCTCTTCTGCTCAAAATCCAACCTTTATCCTCAACACCCAACCTTCTTCGGCAACAGATAAACAACTCATTGCTCTCAATATTACTGCCCAAATCAATGAAAAATTAACTCCCTCCACCTTTCCTCAATGGCATGCTCAATTCGAAGCACTTCTCATTGGTTATGATTTACTCGACTATGTCGAAGGCATCTCTCTGTGCCCCTCTTCCATTGGTATCGCCGCTGATGCGCTGCGCAAGACCCATTGGATCCGACAGGATAAACTTATCCTGAGTGCCATTCTAGCCTCCACCTCTCCGTCAATCACACCACTCATTGCTATGGCAAAAACCTCTCATGAAGCTTGGAAAAAACTAAAAACCTTATATGTTAGCCGATCACGCACTCGTGCTATGCAGTTAAAGGAGGAGCTCACCTTAATCCAGCGAGGCAATCGGTAGATCACAGACTATCTCCATGCTGTGAAGGCCTTGGTTGATGAAATCGCCATTATTGATCATCCCATTTCCGATGACGATTTAACCCTTTATGTCTTGAATGGGTTAGGATCGGATTTCAGGGAGATAGTTGCGCCGATCCGAGCACGAGAGAAGTCCCTGGTGTTTAAAGACTTGCACGATCTGTTGGTCGGTCACGAATCTTATCTTCGGCGTTTGGAGACAGCTACTCAGCAAATGGTGATGATGGCTAATTACACGGCTAGGGGCAAGTCTTCATCTGGAGGTGACTTCTCAAGGAAGTCTTATAAACCAAATGGCCATCAACGTAACCAAGGCCAAAGCCCAGCCCGTCAATCCAATAGTCATCAACGTGATGGACGACGTGCTAATAATGGATCTGGCAACACCAACAACACTCAGAAACATTACACGCCCCGTTGTCAGTTGTGTGAGCAAATGGGCCATACTGCAAAGTACTATCCCCAGCTACAGACCAATGAATTCACAGCCAACTGTGTGACTTCTTCTAATGGAAAAGACAAAACATGGCTCATGGACTCGGCTGCCTCTCACAATATAATGGGTGATCTTGCAAATTTGTCCATTCACTCTGAATATGATGATACTGATGAAGTAATTCTTGGTGATGGTTCAGGTTTGACTGTCTCACACATTGGTTCTTTGGAATTACACTCACCCAAACGCACCTTTATCTTAAGTGATACTCTTTGTGTTCCAAATCTTTTCAAAAATTTAATTTCCGTTCATCATCTCACCAAACAAAATAATGTTTTTGTTGAATTTCACCCGTTTCATTTCTTTGTGAAGGACAAGATCACGGGGGCGACTCTACTTCGAGGAGCATGTGAAAACGGTATTTACACTTTTCCGGAATCAATGATGTCTTCCCCCTCCAAAATGGTTGCTTATGTGCATGAACGGACCTCAATTGATGGGTGGCACAAGCGACTTGGGCATCCATCTCTTCGAATAGTCCAACATCTTGTTAAAAAATTTTCTCTTCCTGTTACCAAATCAAATAATATTTCTCAATTGTGTAGTTCATGTTCCATCAATAAAGCACATCAACAACCTTTTCATTCCAATAGTTTTCAAAGTCATGCACCGCTTGAACTTATTTACACTGATGTTTGGGGAGCCGCACATTATACTGGAATCGACGGATCTCATTATTATCTTATATTGGTTGACCATTTCACAAAATACATGTGGTTCTATCCAATGTCTACCAAATTTGGGGTATCTACTATTTTTCCTCACTTCAAAAAATTTGTCGAAACACACTTCCAATCCAAAATAAAAAATTTGTACTCTGATAATGGTGGAGAATTCATTACTTTAAAATCTTTTTTATTGATTAATGGTATTGGTCATTATACCACTGCCCCACACACCCCACAATAAAATGGTGTTTCCGACCGTCATCATCGTCATCTAGTTGAAACGGGTCTCACTCTGCTCCATGATGCATCGTTACCTTCTTCTTATTGGCCTCATGCTTTTCAAACAGCATCCTATCTAATCAATAGGCAACCTACTTCTCTTCTTCAAAACATTTCTCCTTTTAAAGCTCTTTTTGGTCAAAAATCAAATTATCTCAAATTGAGAAAATTTGGATGTCTTTGTTACCCACTTACCCGGCCCTATAACACCCATAAAATGCAGCCCAAATCCTCACCCTGTGTGTTCCTCGGATACTCTCAAGTCCAAAGTGCCTACAAATGTCTTGACCTTAAAACTCAAAAGATTTACATTTCTAGGCATGTTCTATTTGATGAACCAAACACTCCCACTGTGTCTTCTACAAACCCGAAAACCCACACACCGACACCCACAAATGCTCATCTGTTCTTCGATGCCCAAGTCATGTTCATGCCCTCGTCAATGCCGTCTACTCTGCTGCCCTCATCCACGACTCCGGAAGGTGTAGCCGCTATTGACGTAGCCTCCTCAGGTAATCTGCTCAACTCCTCTTCTTCTCTTTAGATTTCATCTGAAAATCTAGGTCCTAATTCCTTGAACTTGAATTCATCATCTCCTAATTCTAGTCTGAATCCTTGTGTGAACGATTCAAACTCACTGGTTCCTCACCCCTCATCTGTTCCACAAGCACTAGGACAAGCTGAAAATATCCAAAATTCGATTGCTCAAAACCCATCTCCACCACCTGTTCAACGACTTCACCGAATAACCACTCGATCTATGAACAAAATCTTTAAACCCAAACAACTTAATTTCGTGTCTAAACATCCACTCCCTGAGACCATTGAACCAACCTGTGTGAGTCAGGCTTTATCTCAACCACAGTGGCGTGATGCTATGTCAAATGAGCTTAAAACTCTCATGAAACATGGCACTTGGGATTTAGTGCCACTCCCTCAGAATTGTAATCCAGTGGGCTGCAAGTGGGTGTTCCGGGTGAAGAGGAAATCTGATGGGTCAGTGGATCGATTCAAAGCCCGTTTAGTTGTAAAGGGTTATAATCAACGTCCCGAGCTTGATTACAAAGAGACCTTCAGTCCAGTGGTTAAACCAGCCACAATTAGAACAGTTCTGTCTATTGCTCTTGTGAATGGTTGAGAGTTAAGGAAAATGGATGTTAATAATGCCTTTTTACATGGTGCATTGTCTGAAACTGTATATATGATGCAACCCCCGGGGTTCAAAGATCCATTTAAACCCAATCATGTTTGCAGGCTCCAAAAAGCAATATATGCGCCTAAACAAGCCCCTCGAGCTTGGTACACTACACTGAAAAATGCATTGCTTGAGCTTGGGTTTGAAAATTCTAGAGCTGATTCGTCCTTATTTATTTACAGAAAAGACTTTATAATCTGTTATTTCTTGGTATATGTCGATGATCTTGTGATTACAGGAAATAACAGAAATTTTGTGGCTTCAATTATCAAGCAACTGGGAGATCATTTTTCTCTTAAGGATATAGGTCTACTTCGTTACTTCCTAAGTGTGGAAGTTGCATCTACTCAGGCAGGACTTTTTCTCTCACAACACAAGTACATTCGAGAACTATTGTCCAATACCAACATGAGTGGCGCCAAAGATGTCTCCACTCCTCTTTCCACAACTTAGTCACTCAAGTTACTTGATGGCACAACCAATGTGGACAGCACAGAATATCGAAGAATTATTGGTAGCCTGCAATATCTTTCTTTGACACATCCAGATATTTCATTCGCAGTCAATAAATTGTCTCAATTCATGCACAAGCCTACCACCACTCACTTCACAGCAACAAAAAGGCTCCTTCGGTACTTAAAGCAAACTTTCTTCCATGGTATACAACTCACAAAATCTGGACCTCCAACTTTAGTTACCTATTCAGATGCCGATTGGGCTGGAACTGTTGATGATCGTACCTCCACATCTGCCTATATCAGCTTCTTAGGCCCAAATCCTATTTCATGGAGCTCAAAGAAACAAAGAGCAGTTGCAAGATCTACCATCGAAGCTGAATACCGAGCTCTTGCAAATGCGGCATCCGAGACAATGTGGCTTCTTGCTCTTCTTCATAAGCTGGGTTTTCCACTAAAAGCTGCCCCCTCACTACTGTGTGATAATCTTGGTGCTACGCACCTAAGCTTCAATCCGGTTCAACATTCACGCATGAAACATATACAAATCGATCTTCATTTTGTGCGTGATCTTGTTCAACTTGTGTCACGCCCCAAACTCGGAAACCGGGCTCACAGAATTCCCGATCGCCGAATCCGGCGCCGACAGCCTCCGTAGAACCCCATTCTCGGCTCCTAGCTCCCATTCGCCAGGTTCCGATCCTGGGATGCTACGAGGAGGATTTTGTATGTCAGTCTGATTTGTAATAAGCATAACCAAAGGCATAACCCACAAACAACAACCAAGAAATCCATTACATTTCCACTATGATCAAAAACTTTACAAGTACAATGGGCATAAAGGGAAATACAAGGGTAAATAACAGAAAAACTCCAAAATGATCAGCAACGTGCTCCTGCCTCAACGCTGCGGCGATCCAACGTCACCTGCACGCAACGGTCGTGCATAAGCTTACAGAAAGCTTAGAGGGTGGTGAAGGTGTGTGCACAAGGTAGTAATATGTACATGCAATGTCAGAGTGATGCGGAATATGCAAATGGAAACATAATATCATGAGCCGTACCAAGGCTTATGCGATGCAAGACATGAATGGTATCGGCCATCCCAAGGCCATGCAATGTATAATGCAACTCAAGCATACGGATACTCATCAATGTCCACACATCAATACAGCTCAAAGTATGGAATATCACCGGGGTCTAGTACACTCTAAACTAGATTGCCACCACATCGCGCACAATAAGGTAAGTGGAAGAGACCTCACTATCCGTCCGCCAATATCGGGCGCGACTCGTCGATAGCGGACCCATTCCTCGAGCTGGTCAGACTCAGCCTAGCATTGCCCCCTACTCTCGGGCGGGTAAGGCCGCACCCCCTTCCAACCGACCACGACACAGTGGAGAGCGTAACCGTCTGGTAATCGGCACTCAACGCTCATCTACCCACTCGGTCTAGACGTTGGAGCAACCTCTTGGTACCATAAGGGTTTAGGGACTTTCACCCAGGGATATCTATAGTACCCCATGTAGAACAAGATTTTCGGTATCCAATCCTGCCAACCACGATACGTCTGTGGAGGCTACGGCCCTGATGTCGCTAAGGCGTACAATAACCATATCACACAAATGCGGAATGCATGAATCACGCTCTCCAGTCATGCAACCAATCCTGCGCATACCGTGCGCTCATGTAGGGCAACACCGCCTAACCGGAAGCCCATAAACAACCTGCCAGAAGGCAAATGCTATGATCAGTCAATCCTCATATCAAGCATACATATGATGCGTATGATCATGGGTCATGAAACTATACTAAACATGTTATAACAAAATGAATTATCTTACGATGCAGATGGGTCGGGACGGTCTATACACGATAAGTGTGGCCCAGTAATGGGCCCTAAGGAGAGTCGTAATGTGGACATCCAACCAGCATTACACTTGCAATGTGGACGTCAAACCAACATTGCATCCTCAGGTACGATCTTCTTAAAACACCGCTACATAATCGGTATTAGGTTTACACATTGCAATGGACCTTATGTTCTTCCCATTGGGCCTTTCATATATATCAAATGGGCCATAGCTTATGGGCCTTTCATTCGTCAGATGGGCCACATAAATGAGCCACACCAATGGGTCTTATGTGCATTGCAATGGGTCAAAACCCGTGGGCCTTGGATTGCACCAATTGGACCTAGTCACATGAGTCTAATATGTATCAAATGGGCCACACCAATTGGGCCCCCAAATGTATATCAAATGGGCCTCAACCCAGAGGCCTTATATGAGTCGAATGAGCCTAAATCCCTAGGCCTTAAATAATTCAAATGGGCCTAATCCATGAGCTTGCATGCATATCACAGTGGGTCTAATCCCATGGACCCTTTTTTTTATCAAATGGGTGTAGTCCCATGGGTCTTACAATATAATAAATGGGTTCACTTCCATGGGCTTTAAGAATGCAATAAATGGGTCCAATCTTTATGGGCCTTGAAGTACATCAAATGGGCCTAGTCCCATGGACTGGCAACACATCAAATGGGCCTAAGCTCTTACGCCTTGAATGAATCCAATGGGCCTAGCCCATAAGCATTCCATAAACCAAATGGTCTTAGCCCATAGGCCTTCCATAAACCAAGTGGGCCTAGCCCATAGCTCTTTGCTAAATAAAAGGGATGGATGGCCTGGATGCTTCACATGCGTCAAGGGTGGGGCCCACATGAGGGCCTGTCATAGCGTATATGATACGTTAAATAATATACATAAACTACATAATATATATATATATATATATATATATATATATATATATATATATATCATATAAATATAAAAATATATATATTCACACGTGCTGCACACGCACACGCTACACACATGCTGCACATGCACGCACGCTGCACACACACTACACACACATGCAACACACGTACATGCAACCCACACACACGCAGCACACACGCAGCAATTGGGCCCCACCGTCACGCTGACGGTGGGTATAAAACCCATGCCTCACTGTGGGTCCCATGTGGGGCCCACTAGAAATGTTTATTATGCCATCCAGACCGTTCATATGGTCACACGGTAACGGGAGAAAGGGAAAAAACAAATTTCAGCTTGATCAAAAACTTCTGTGGGCCCCTAAGTAAGTTTTAATGGTAGAGGTCCAATTTACTCTTTCCTTTGGTGTGGGCCACACAAGTGATAGATGGAGCTGATTTTTGGAGGGGGCCCACCTCAGGAGGGAACCCACCTTATGAACAGATTGGATGACAAAACGAACATTACAGTGGGGCCCACGAGTAGGGCCGTGGGTGGCCAGCGGCCGCCCGCCCGCCCGCCCGCTGCGTGCAGCCCTCCTGCTGCTGACGCAAGCCAGAGGCTATGCCTCTTTCAAATTTTGGGAAAAACCCATTTTCCTGGGGTTTTTCACGTGTGGGGCCCGCTAAAATGAAATCCGTCCCAGCCATTATGTTCAGTGGCTCGACGCCGTCCAAAAGAGTCCAGAGTTTGAATTTTTTTGACGCTAGAAAATGAATAAAATGAGAAAATAGATCCTTGAATGGTCAAGGTGCATTATTTGATGCTATGGCCCACCAGGTCTTCCAATCAATCCCAAACTTCTACCCAACGGTTAAAACTCTATAAGTAAGAGGGTAGACGGCTTGGATTGTCTGGGTATAACATGGTGGGGCCTAAACAAGTGAGCCACCCAAGTTCACCTTCTTTCCTTCTTTCCTTTTTTTTTTCTTTTAGAAACGTCCAGCGTCCCTGACACTGGACGGTTTTTGATATATTTTTTTTTTTTGATAGTGGTGGGCCCTGATGAAGTGGGCCACCACATGATGGGCAGCATGGGAGTAACATCTAAGGTGGGCCTCACTTGAATAAAATAAATACATCAAGATGGGATCCATTCAAGTGGGCCACACCATCCTATTGCAATAAATAAAATAAAATAAAATAAAAGCAAGAGGGAGAGACATGGAGAGTGGGACACGGCTTGTGATGGAGGGACCCCGTCATTATGGGCCCTCCCTTGTAAGAAAATTATACAATAAATGGATCCCTTGCACATGGGACTATTGAAAATGTAAATCAGCGGTGGAGATCCATTCTCCACCGATATGGACGGTCTAGATGACCTTTCTAAATGAAAATAAACATCATGATGGGGTCCATGGAGAATGGCCCCATCATGGAATGATCATGATGATCCAAATGGTCCATCGGCCACAAATAAGGGTCCCAAGTGAGATCCACACCATGGATCGGTGGGCCTCACTTGGTCCATCATAAAATCAAGAAAATCTACCCTATAGAAGCACCCACCGTCCGATCTTCTCGCTCCTAGAGGTTCCTTGGCACCCTGTCTCCAACTTCAATGGCTAAGATGAAGAATGGAGGGTTGAGATGGGAGGTTTTGGGGTAGGAAGGTGGGCCACTTGAAGCTTAGGGATTTTTGCAAAATTCCATACGTATGGAGTTTGGAAATCCTTTGTTGCTTTGGAATTTTTTGGAATGAGAAAGAGAGAAAGAGAGAGAGTGATGTAAAGGGAGAGAGAGAGAGTGATGGATGGATGGGTGAGTGATGGTGGTGTAAGAGAAATTTGACTTTTGTGGTTTTGTGTAAGAGAAGTATGAAAAATGAAGACTTTGTTGGCTTTTTGTGTAAGAGAGGTATGAGTTTGGGAGACTTTTGTGGTTGCTTGGGAAAAGGGATGGAAGTGATGTGTACTTGACATGTGATGGCTTGATGGGTGATTGATTGATGGGATTGATGTGATTGATGTGACACATCGTTGAGATTTCCTTGGTTTTCGCAACGCGCGGCGTTTTCTCGCACCGAACGTTGGCCCATATCTCTTGATCAGGGTATCGCCTCGGCGCGCGAGTCGCGGTATCGGAACCGCGGCGACGGTGCGGTCGCTATGGCATTGGTCTCGGGTTGAGTTGACTCGGGTTGTCGGCACATGAATCCGGGTCGCGCGTCGATACTGGTTAAGGGTCAAAAGTTGCCGGAATTCGATCGGTAAGACCGCGGAAGTGTACGGAAAGGTACGGACCAAGATACGGGTCTTACAACTTGGCTCTCTCCAAGTTCGACATGTTCATACACAAGATCAATTGGCTGACTTGTTGACAAAACCATTGTCAAGACAGAGAACAGAAATCTTGAGAAACAAGATTGGGCTTGCTAATGGAAGCTCAATCTTACGGGGGCGTATAAAGACAGATTGCGAGAATCAAGGCCTAGATTGAACAGAGCACATCTAGCCTACAATCAAGCAATCTCATTCAAATTCAATTTGTATATTTTTGTAACTGCTGCATATCTGTAACTGCTGCATTTATGTACATTGCCGTAAATAGTTTTTCCTAGCTGTGTATATAAGTAAGCACATATTACATCAACAAAGTGTGGGAAAATTGTTCATTGAAACTATTGCAATCCTTATTCTCTTATAAGGCATACCAATGAATCTAATCGTGGAGACCTTTCATCATGTTTGTTATCAGTCTCTCACACAGGATAAGCACGCAAAAATAATAACTAATGTATGTTTATCTTACAACCTATTAAGTAGTCATGGAGCAACAAGGTGTTAAAATTTATAAAACACAACTCTTTTTGGCCCGTGGTCATTGTGTCTACACTCAATTCCCACTGATAGTTGAAAGAATCCCTCTCCTAAAACTTATTGATGTAGAGCGGGTGAGGATAATTTCATGGCCACGATGGACCAGAAAAGGCCTGATTGGAGATGAAGGTGATTTGGACTGTTAGAACATAAAACGGACGCATCTCATAAATTGGAATGAGTTATCTTACATCCCATATATGATTTTGGGTAGGATGAGCTACTTTAGCCACCCAACCCATTATGTTGGGTTGCGCATGCCAAATTTGTGAAATACCATCAAATCCACGATTGAATTTATATTTTAATTTCTTTTTTACTATTTATAATGAGTTTTAGTTTGAGTATAACTCTTAATCCGTTGGGCTTAAGAATTGCACCCAATATAAAAAGTGCTTAGAATAATTAGGAGAATACCATGGTTTGGTCAAATAGGACATTTATTATTTTTTGTCGAAAGCAATACGCACTAGTAGGAATCATGATGGTCTATAAATAGTAAGTTTATCATTTATAGTAAATTGCAATTTCATAGCCTTATTTAAAGAATTGTAAACTTATTTTATATTATCAATAAAATTATTTTAAATTTTCTAAAATTAATATCTATTTTTCTTCATGGAATCGGGGCATCTTTGTGAGGAGTTTAGAGAAACTCCATGATTTCGGAGTACATAACCTTGAGTAAGACAGTGCTCGACCTCTACACATCCTTCCAGGCATCACTTATATACATGTACAATTTAATACATACTCACATATTAGTTATGACGATAATGATTTGTTAATAATAACTCCACACAGGACCATGTTCATAATATACTATCGTCCAAATTTTCAAATTAATGGTTCATATTAACCTATCGCCTTTTCAAGGTATACAATACTAACAGTGGACCCGACAAAGAAACGTGCGTTTCACAGCACCGCCTTCAAAATATTTTGAATAGCTTATATACGTGCGACGTAAGTGCAGGCGGTTCTTTTTTCGCTTTGACACGTGAAGATGGGACAAGTATATTTGAATATTTTCAAATTAATTCCAGATTCTTTTGGGAGTTTCTTACGTGGAAGAAAACACCATTGATAATAACGTTGGAAAAATATCAATGTCTTTATTATGAAAAAAGAGAGAGAAAATCAAGGAGTTCGTTGTCTGTTTCTGCACATGAATGACTTGAAAGCGTCAGAAGGTATTCTCTGTCAATTGTGGAGCGTTAAAGGACGTCCAAACAAGAAAGAAAGTGGGCCACCACCCTCCACTCGAACCCGGCACCGTTTCAGTCAGGTCGTAACCGCTGGGTCCACCTTAATGTATTTTTTGTATATCCATGCCGTCCATACATTTTTCCAGCTTATTTTAGGACTCGGACCTAAAAATAAAACAGATTCAATTCTCAGATGAACCACACCACAGGAAACAGTGGTGATTGACCATTAAAAACTTCTTGTGGGACACAAACGTTTTGGATGAATCTGATATTTGTATTTTTACTTTATTCAGGTCCGTTTGACCTCTTCAACAGGTTGGATGGAAAATAAACATTACGGTGTGACCTAGGATGTTTTTAATGGTAGGTGTTCAATCACCACTGTTTCTGTGGTGTGGTCCACCTAATATTTAGATTTATTTCAATTTTGGGTCCGTCCTAAAATGAGCTGTGAAATAGATGAACAGCCTGATTATACAACACATATATCAAGGTGGGCCGCACGGTCATCATCTGATGGAAGTCGGTCAGGTCCCGATCTGTCTAAAGTTCGCACCACTACAATTAGATATTGAGGGGAGTTATTTAATACACCGGCAGAACATGGTGTTTGATACGCAGGCGCTAGGAAATTGTATAAGTGGTGTATGCCAACTCAGATTATGTCAAATCAGGCGTAGATATTAGTTTTGCACTGTTTGAAAATGGTGGTGATTCTTCAAACGTACACTTGGTAGAGTTGTACGACAATCTGGACGGTCCAAATCCCTGACCCAACTGTGAATGGAGTTAGTAAAAAAAATAAAAAATGCACAGAAAATAATAGCCATCTGATTTTTCCATTTGAATTTGGACCACCCATTACTTATAACCATTTATTTGGTAGCTTAATTGGATGGTTAGAATTGCTTGATTAACTTAGTTTCATAGATATGATCCATCTACAATGGGCCCCACAATTTGGATGGTCTGACAGTAGCTCTCTGATTTTTCCATTTGAATTTGGACCACCCACTACTTAAAACCACTTGTTTGGTAGTATTAATAGGATGGTTAGGATTGTTTGTGATTCAAGAGATATGATCCATCTACAGTGTGGCATCCATAATTTGGATGGTCTGGATAGCTGTATATCAGTACAGCATGTGAGGACAATGAGTCACCAACATCTATTAAATGGATCAAACTAACTTTGAATTTAGCCCATTATACCATCCAAATTGTGGGACCCACTTTAGATAGGTCATGGTCCAAAAAATTAACTTTTATTTAAAGATTTTCTATAAATTTAGAAATTTAATAAGCATATTAATTTTATTTTTAGAATTAGGTCCATCCAAGTGGTAGGACATCATCTGAATGTTCCAGATGAATGGATGTCCATAAAATTCAGGACACCTCTTGCATAGCCCCATCCTAAAAACCACGACCATGTTGGAATACACACATGATGGATGGTTAAGACAAATGAATATATGAGTCACCCAGGTATTAACAACAACAATAGTAACAATAGCAGCAACAGCAACAGCAATAATAATAATAAGGTAAGATGGCCTCTATATGCTTCATGAGTGACATACAGGGACAAGATCAAAACCATTCCTATTAGGTGAGTCAAATCTTGACAACGAGTCTTTTAACATTGTTTTCACCCAAGGTTGAGTGTGCATTTTTATTCTGCAGTTGTTTTTTCGTCAACATTTACCATCTGTGGATGGTTTTGATTGTTGGGAAAAAAGATATTTATTAATTAAAAATAAGAAAAAATTAAATTCTTTCAAGACTAAAGTTGCAAAATAAAGGAAAGGTAAGTTTGAAAGCTACATCTGATAAAATGTTGACCCATTTGGATGTGCTCCATATTCCGAACATTTATAAGAATCTTATATTTGGTTTGACACTCAACAAGAATGGGTTGAAGCTAATTTTTTTAGTTTGAAAATTTTAATTTCAAAAATGGTACATCTATTAAGAGAGGTTATGTAACTGATGGCTTGTTTAAACTCAGTTCTTCAACGTACTTTATCAAGACTCGGAATGTTGGGCATGCTAGATTAGCATATGTAAATTTTATTTCTCTTAAAAGTATGATTAACATGGGGCTAATACAAATGGGGTGTTTTGCATCCATGCAAACAAAAACTTATTGGCTTTTTTTTTATTATTAAAAAAAACAAAAAAAAAAAAACTTTTACTGTTTAGTAAAAGTCTAATTAATTTGCTTATTTGTTTAAAAAGTAGCAAATGACCTCCAATTTTATAATTGGGAGGAGCTACTTTTTGAAACAAAGTTTATTGTTTCAATACAAGTGTGGCCCACCTGGTAGTAAAAATAGACCAAGGTTTTGGCTTAACAACCAATACGACAGGTACTTGGCAGACATGAAAGCAGAAGTTTCTCCATATACTTGCTCGGCAGCCAAGTTCAAGAGTCGGACCATGAAGCAAACCAAAGTGGTGAAAGATCAGGCCTAGTCATTGAGACAGTGGGTCCCACCTAATGCATGGACAAAATGGCACACGTGCTACAGTGACATGCATAGATCATGTGGGTAGAGGTGCATGTGGCAAGCGAACCTCTTTTTTGGATATATCCACATAAGGTAAGATATTTTCACGTGAGCAATGGTGGAAAACTGTCCAGTCGGCTGATGGTTGGCCGCTTGATTTTAATGGATAGAAAAAGCTTTATTACTATGGCATGGTGTGATGAATGATATCCATACACTTGGAGATTACTTGGAAATTGTATACGTAGGATAAAAGTAATTCAAATTAAGCCGTCCAATTTATTCATGCGACTTTAGATATGTTGTAAAATAAAATTTACACGTATATGATTATCTTAATATCAGATTTGTGGAAACTGATTGGACGGTTAAAATTGAAAAATATCCAATGATCATGTCCACAAACAAGTGTCCATGAATCAAAGGTTGGGCTTTTGCAACCAATCTGATTTTAATTTGATGAGAGTTGGTTCCACAATTTAACAGTTTGATTTGAGTTCATAGTTGCCAAATGGACCATTTTGAAGTGCCTGAGTATCAAGCATCATGTGCAGCCAGAATATCAAATAACCCTCTTTTAATGGATCTCACATGGACGCCGATTGCCTACTGACGCTGTCAGTAGCGAGTAGCAACTGAGCGATGATCTGTGAGCCCCATCATGATGTATGTGTTTCATCCACGCCGTCCATTCATTTTTTTATATCATTTCAGACATTATCTTAAAAATTTGGCATTTTAAAATCTCAAATGGGCCAGACCGAAATAAAAAAGTGGTGATTGAATGCTCAGCGTTAAAAACTTCCTAGGGCCCACTGTAATGTTTATTTTCCATCCAACCTGGTGATCAGGTCACACAGACCTGGATGAAAGGAAAAAACAAATATCATCTTCATACAAAACATTTTTGGTCCCAAGAAGTTTTTAATGGTAGACGTATACTCATCACTGTTTTCTTGTGGCGTAGCCCACATGAGATTTAGATCTGCCTTATTTTTCAGACTAAGACTAAATTGATCTGAAAAAAATGGATGGACAGCGTGGATAAAACATATACATCGTGGTGAGGCCCACAGAGCACCGTCCAGTAGCTACTCATCGGTAGGCAATCCGCGTCCATCTCACATGCGACAACATTCCCAATCTTGCCTACGTTTTAAGTTGAGAAATTTTTATATGCCGGTTCCAACAATTCGCACACACATGACTTGCATTTAACTTAAGATGAATTATGCAAAATTGTGGGCCCCAATTTAGATTTCCTTTCTTCCAATATTCACTCATTAAAGTTCATAGCTGGCTGATTGGTGGACATTTGCTATTTGATCCAAATGAACAGTAATCAATGGTCCAGATTCAATAAGCAAATGACATTCATCAATTGTTTGATTAAGTATTAATTTCGGATGATGGCCTAACTATTATATGCCTCACAATTTGGATAAGTTTGGACCGTTTAATTTCAATCGACTTATGCTGTGTGTACAAATTCCCAGTACCCGCCTATCAGCCATCACGCTCTGCCAGAGTATCAAATCACCCTTTAAACTTTCAAATCAAGTGATTACATCACATAATTCCTGTGATGATAACGAGACCAAACAGCAAATATATATATTTATTATCTCGGAACGCTCACCTGGTAACCGGTTCGTACGCACTATGTATGAACTTTTTTAAAAACCCATCATACGCTATTTAAATCAAAAATCTGAACCGTTCGTGTGAAACAACACCCCGTGAAACCCCCCAGGCCGAAGTTTTACTTTGATCTAAAACTTGATGGGCCATAAAAAAAGAAAACAGTTTCCTCCCTTAGTTTACATTTCTCTTTGCTCTGCCCATCAGAATTTTAAATTGGGGTGAAAATTTATCACACGCGGTTTCATGGAATCCCACATCACATGAACCGTTATATATATATATATAAATTTATTTGATACTCTGGCTGTCATATGATACTTGATGTTCGGGCACTTAATAAAAACTATATACGTGACAAGCGTGGGCTCAAATTAAGCCAACTAAATTGTGGAGCCCACTCTTGCTAAATCACGGTCAATTCAATTGGTTAAACAATCGTAACCTTTGATTCTTTTTTGTTGATATGAAATCTAATTCAGATAACCAAATGAGCATTTCAGATAACCAAATGAGCGTTTCTCAACTAGAACTCATAATTTGGCAGTTTAATTTGAAGTGATTGTACACCACTCATGCTATTTCTAAGTGACTGTGTATCATCTATCACCATCCACCAGAGTATCAAAGTTTTTCTCATTGAAAAAAAATTGATACTACCCTATAAAAGCAAACATACCTTTTTAATTTTTTAAGTTTTCTTGCATCCCTAAAACACCCTTAATTAAAAGACAATATCCCCCATATTCTCCAAAATTTGTGTTCACGTGCAATTTAGGATACTGCCATGTGGCATTTAAATTGGTCTTATGCGCAAATCACCATTCAAATACATTCCACACGTGAAAGATCGAAGCCCACCATTATAATTAGTCATCATCAAGATGTTCTTGACCAAAAATTCTATCATTCCCGTGATATGGTGAGTCATATATTATTTTGAAATAAATTTAAGCGTTATTTATGAAAATTCAGCTACTTTTATTTTTAAATAAGCGCCTATTTTGGCATATGCAGGGAAGTCCACCTATCTTTCCTGTTATTGTATCACCGCATGCTATCTGTGACCATGTGTTACGCATATAGTATAAGAGTCAACATTCCTCAAATCCTCCTCTCATTCTCTTGCTCTCACCTCGAAGGGCAAAAACCATAACCCATGTGGTTGTAATAGAAAACCATAACCCATGTGGCTGTAATAGCCCGAATATTTATAGAATCAGTTTACACATATATGGCCCATGTGCTTTTGAGCACTAGCTGCATTTGTCACTTTCGAGATTTACAATTTTTTATTATGCTTGCAAGGGCCCTTTGGACTTTTTCATTTCTTTACTATGTAATGTGTCGAGTGTGTGGGACACGATGACCTAAGCACACACTGAGAAAATGAAGGTGGGCCTGTTCGAATTTAGAGATTATGGTACCTTAATCCTATTTTGAATTTGAAAATTTTGGTATCTTAATCCCATGTTGAATTTGAAAATTTTGGTACCCTAATTCTAAATCGAATTTTGAGGTTTTGAAATTAAGAATTTTGGTTCCCTATTCACATTCTAAATTTAAGAGTTTTGGAATTGGAGATCATTTTAGGGACTGTGATACCTTAATTTGGGAATTGTGATACCCTAATCTACTTCTTATAACTGATATATGGTCAGATGCTTCTTGGAGATTTTAGAGACTATAATACCCTAATTTGGAGTTGTGATACCCTAATATGCTTGTTGTAACTGATATCTAGTTTGATGCTTCCTGCTTTAAATGTGTATAAATGTAACTCTATGTATACGTATGTAACTCTATGCATTTCATAGGTATTAGTCCATGTCTATTTTTTTTAAAAAAAAACTAATATTTGATATGCAATTCATGTTTGATTATTGTCACTATAATATATAGTTTCTTGTATTTGTATGCAATTCATATCTGTCTCTTATAATTGATACCGGGTATGCAGTCCATGCCTGCTTCTTATATCTGATATTTAGTTTGATGATTCATGTTATAAAACTAGGATTTGTAACCGTATAAACTGCAACATGTATACTATTGTTGTTGTCCAACTATTATAATTGTTGTAACTATTCTAAATAGACTTTGAAAATCTTACATTTTATTGTTGTAGATATGCTGCCCTTGGGCCTTTTGAACATAATTTTTACAATCTTTATAAATGACTTCTATGAATGTGAGACAAATTCAAAAACTTGATGAAATGTTTCAATAGTTTGTTATGTTATCAGCGATAATTTAGTGTGTTATCTCATAGTTTGTTGTTTCAATAGTTTATTTTTCAAATTATTAACACTCTTTATAAATACTATATTTTTTAGATTAACAACGATATCTCGAAACGAGTTTGCTCTTGCAAAGCAGGGCTGATGAAAATCTTATTGACAAAGACACCTGCCAATTATGGAAGATACTTTTATAAATGTTTGAGTGAATTAGTGAATGATGCCACCCTCCCCCTACCATTTTTCATTTAATAATAGGTTCATCTATTTATCTTCTTTATGCTCTAATATTAATGACAGAAATGAAAGGGTGATTTTATATGAGTTGATTCAACAATTGAACGTTGAAATGTTATTCACCTATTTTCTCCATCTCAGATTTCTACTTCTAAAGGAACTACATCCAGAGCACTTTCTAAGAGGATGTATCGGAACGTTGTGATGCAAACATTTGATGAAGTAAAATCAATCAATATCCACCAAACTGTGGAAGATAATATGCAGTGGATGGTATATGGCGAATGTGGGTGTTTTATAAGTTTTACATTAGTTTTTTTTTTTTAATATTTTTATATGTTTTCATTTCTTTCACTCTAATATTTTGATGATACCTTTTAGTCTATAATATTGTAGATGGATTTTAGTTGACTATTAATTTATTTATTTTTGTGTGGCTTTACAGACTAGCTTTGTAGACTTAATTGATACAATGTGCACTCATTTGTTTGAACTGTTTGATTGGATGTATATGTTATACATTCTAGTTTCGGTTATAGATATTGTTGAGGCAGAAATCTGGACGTCCTCCTTTGACCACTTGATACCTGCACTAGAAGATAAAAATTCAGACCCAGGCTACAGCAGGGGAACCACTGACGCCAATGTCAGACAGGCAAACTAGGTCTAGTAGAATGTTGGGTTTTTAGGTGGGATTTATGTGTTAAGTTGTGTGTACCTTTCACAACTGGAGATACTCCTATTTATAGTTGAACGGGGGCGATGGCATAGAGGGCAACTCCCTGTTTATGAATACGTATCGTAGAAGGAATCGTATCCCGAGCGTGTCGTAGTGATCTTCCGAGATCTTGCGTTGAGATCTCGAACAGATCTCTTCGATGAGATCTGAGTGGTCGGAATTAAGAAAAATGTGCAGTAGAAGGCTGAGGCTAAGAAGAGCATCCGAGACGTCCTGCATAGCCGTCCTGAGGAGTAATTCACCGACCTGGACTCTCTAATGAGTTGTAGTCGAGCTTTCCCTTGACATTTGAGCGAATTACCGACCTACCGACCTATTGTTATATCCGAGCATAAAGACCGAACTCCTATATTTAGGAGAATGTAAGCGAAATCGGGGATGACCATTCTCTTCATCTTATTGTGTGGTGCGGGGCTTCCCCAGGTGTAATAGGTCAGAGTCTCGCTCCGTGCCAAGTCATACTTCGTGGGGGCTCACTAAGAGATGATCTGAGCAACATCTCAAAAATGGATTGGACCATGGAAGAGTTTAGCATTTATAGAAGCGGAGATACTTCATCTTCTGATGGTCTTACTAAAGGAACATGCATGTTTTTTCAAAGTAGATTACTACTTTCTGGTCGTTAAGGAGCTCATTGGTTATAACTAGTCCTACTGACCATATGACCTACTACGGACATCCGAGCTGACCTCATGCTTACGACCAGCTCATTTTCACCCATAACAGATATGTTTGCATATTCATTTTAGGTTTCAGGGGAAACCATCATGTGGATTTAATTCCATACAGTTTTGGATATGTTTGTATGAAATAACCATCTACAGGTTTCTTCAAAGGAAACCATCATACATGTATCAAGTTTAGATATGTTTGTTCATTTAGGATTTAGGTTCAATTTTTTATTTGTATAGCTGTTGATTTCATGTTTTAATTTTAGATTTGCATGGTTGTTGATCTCAGGTTTACATATATTTGTTTAGTTTTAGATTTATATGGTTGTTGATTTTAGGTTTGGGGTATTCAATTTTAAATTTGTTTGACTGCTCATTTTATGATTGGATGTTGATTTTATATTTGTATGGCTACTGGTTTGAGGTTTGAAAATAAAGATTGAGTTTTAATTATGTTTGTTTGACTGCTCATTTCAGGATTTGGTTTGTATTTTATAGTTGCTAGTTTTAAGTTTGAGGTTTACATGTCTGTTCAATTTTAGATTTATTTTGGGTGTTAAATAAATTTGTTTCATTACTCATTGCAGGTTTCAGTTTGTGTTTAGAATTGTATGGTTGTTGGTTTTAGCTTTGAGGTTTACATATGTTTGTTCAGATGTAGATTTATTTAGCTACTCATTCCATGATTCAGGTTCAATTTTAAATTTGTTTGTCTGCTCATTTCATTATTTAAGTTCGGGTTCAATTTTAGATTTGTTTAGCTGTTGATTTCAAGTTTCAGTTTGTGTTTGGATTTATATGACTGTTGGTTTCAAGTTTGAGGTTTACATGTTTTGCCAATTTTAGATTTGTTAGACGACTCATTTCCGGTTTTGATTTGTGTTAAGATTGGTATAGCTGCTAGTTTTAAGTTTGATGTTTACATGTCTGTTCAACTTTAGATTTGTTTGATGACTTATTTCAGGTTTTGGTTTGTGTTTAGTTTTGTATGGCTGTTTGTAACACATCGTACTTCTGGTATGCAGGTGTTACCAATTAAACCCTATCACTGAGAATTCAAGATTTATTAACGAACAACTTAAATTCAACGAATGCAAGATGGGGCTTCCAATCGTCATTAAAGCCGTCTATCAGAGACTCCAAGAGCTAAGTTAGACCCTACATCAATCATGAGGGTAAGTCAACTAACCACCTCAAGTTAGAATAAGTTTCCAAATCATCTGATCAGAAAAATAACAGAAAAATGCACTGGTGATCGACCTTTGAGGGCTAGTGAATAGCCAACCAAGCAATCATTGCCTCTCAAATCCCCATTTAACCGTTGAAACGAAGTCTTAGACCAATCCAACTATTGGATCGGGGTATATTGGCCAAATAAGGCCTGGGATGTGCAATACGGTCCACATGGGCCTCACATCCGCCCCATACTTGGGTAGGACCCCTAGGTGGGGCTCCCAAGATGAATGGATAGAGTAGATTTATCATGAACATCACGGTGGACCCCACACTAAGTGCGAGTGCACTAGATACACCTGTGCACAAAGTGCACAGGATGGGGCATCTAGTTTGACCAGCGCTGACCTGTGCCCACTCAAAAAAAGGGTTGGAATCCTCCCACCCGTTGACATTTTCAAACTGACAGTCGTCAGCCCCCATGGTGGCCCACCTCGGCCACTATCTAGCTAATCCAAACCGTCCATCCGACTTGTGGGGCCCAGACGACTAAAACCTAATGGTTTGTCCGGACCCATGCAAAGGGACGTGAATTCTAGATCAACTACTATCAGACACACGAGATGGGCGGGGATCACGGATGGTGGGCCAACCTGTGGCCACATGGTGACCCATGATTGGCCTGATCGTGCAATCTCATCCATCCGTTCGTCCATTAGAAAGCGCATTCTCCCGTTGCCAAAAACGGTCGGGCAGCCGTCTGCAGCAAGAAAAGGAAAAGGGAACATTTCCCTTTTCAAAAAATGGGTACTGGCAGAATCCGGGCCCTTCCCTGGGCCACATGGAGCGATCCCATCCTCTCCCTTTAGGGCGATGCAAGTTAAATACATGAGACATCTCGTCTCATGAGAAAACGGCAAGATGTGGAGTATCTTGTGGGATATTCTGAAACTCACATGAATGGCCTGAAAAGTGGGCCCCGTGGTGATTAGAAGCTCCATATGGTCCATTCAAATGGACCTGATCTCAAGGAAATACCATAGATGGAAGGTTGCCATTGACGGCCCTCTCATCTTCCCAGTTGGAGCATCTGATCCATGCGGACGAGATGGGCCCCACCAGGGCTAAAAATTTACTTTCCTGGTGGGCCATTGCAGTGGGAATACATCTCCAGGGTCGGATGGACGCCATGCATAACAATCTTTCAAGGGTGGCCACTGCAAGTGGCGTTTTCATCTCAGCCGTTGGTTGAGATGTGCAAAAAATCTCCCTCGGATATAAGAGTCGTTGGGATGCCTTGGGATCTGCACCAGAGAAGAAATAAGAGAGAGAGAGAGAAGGAGAGGATATATGAGAGAGGATAGGAGAGTGTAAGAGGGAGAACGAGTTAGTAGCAAGTCAGCTCGACTCGGGCTGTTTTCAGCCACTCAGGAAGTCGAGTTACTGCCCTACTGAGTCCGGAGACTACGATTTCATCAGGTATGGTCCCTAGCTATCTTAGTTAGCTCTCGTTAGCCGTGAAACCTTACTGACTCAGAAGGAGTGTTCGTAAGTGTCCTTTGTAGTAGCTGTAGTTGTAGCTGCAACTATGTTTGAGTCGACTCAACCAGCATTGGAGCAAGCTAGGTAGAACTCAACCTCCCCTCTGTTTTCTTTCCACCCGATAACACATGGCTGTTGGAGTTGCGGTTGGCTAGGATCGGGACCTAGATTCGGGCTGAACTTTATTAGTAATGATGGGTTGAGTCGAGTCCAAGCCTAACGTAAAAAACCAACTGAGGACACCATTCTCAACTGCTCAAGGCCTAATAGACGTTCCAGCTGTTGAGTGGTGTTAGACCAGGCTACCAACAATAATGTGGGTGGAATTTAGGTTCAACGTTGGGCTGTGAACTGAGCTGAACGCAGTCTCTAAATGGGTCGTGTAACTGGACTGAAGATAGCTCTCGATCAGGCCATGAAACTGGACTGAAAATGCCTCTCAATTAGGCTGTGTAACTGGATTGAAAATAGTTTTCAGTTAGACCATGGAACTAGGCTGAAAATAGCCTTTGGCTGGACCATGAACCAGGCTGAAAATGACCTCAACTTGGGCCATGGTTTGAATGTAACATCTCAGAAAAATCTGTACAAAGACCCGAGTACGACCTCAGGCAGAAATCACTAAGGACCAAATCCTTTAGAAATTAGCCGAGAATTAACTAAGCGCTAAACTAGATTACCTGCGAAATTAGCACTAATCACTTTAAATACGATCTGTAAGACTCAAAATGAGCAGAATCGTTAACGCTACATTATCTAAAAACTTAAGATCCATCCCAAAACCCAGTTGTTCTTAGGAGCATCATGAAACTCCATATTGAACTTGGACCTCGCGTTGAAAGTCCGATTATCCCAAGACTATACGGTTATGATCGCATTACTAGACTTGACAACCATCTCGAAAATCAAGTCCTCATAGTGCTAAAAAATGCACAACTTGAGCCCGGAGCAAAGTGTGTGAGAAACGCGAAACCTTTAGGAAATGAACTGAAACTTAAGTGGATTGAGTCGTTCTCTTACAGGCTAGATCTAAGAATTCAGACCAGAATCTGACCCAAGTCCACCCTTAGATCAGGAAAAATGTCCAACACATGTCAGGGTATTTGTGGCCCTGATCGAGTATCGGTGACCATTGAACTAAAACTGATCTCCTGCGGTCGATCCCCAAATCCAATCGGACCGAAAACTTAGCCTAATTAAGATCCAATGTTAGGAAGCTTAAGTCCGATCGCATATAGAAAAGTGATTTTCAAAACAGCTCCGTTGGACCGAAACAACAAACTTTTGGCTATAACCTAAGTATACGATGGCCTTGAGGCTATTCCCATCAGTTCTGAGCCTATATAAGGGCCTTAAACCCTTTCTCTCCCTCCACATACGAATTTCTAAACCCTAGAGAGAGAAGAGAGAAGAAAGAGAAGGAAAGAGAGAGAAAGTGAGAGAGAGAGTTAGAGTTATTCCTGAGATTCAATCTCATCACTCCACGTGCTTAACCACCACTTTTGTATCACTATTCTGGCAATTTCGACTCTGTACTTGGATAAGAAATTCTAACCCTAACCTGTTTTAAGGATCCAAATAGAGTAAAATGGTACAATAGTTAACTTATTCCATGTTATAGATTGCCGTTATGCTGTAAACGAGGACTTAACATTTAAACTGAGTTCGTTACGAGTCTACCGACGAGAAGTGCGGATTATAAATGTTTAGGTTATGGTTTTCAAGGCTTTCAATGCCACTAATGATTTATGATTGGCTTGATTGCTATCACATGTGCTTAAATACGAGGGTTTCTGTGTATTATACATATATATAAACTATATTGATTTATAACGCATTCCATGTGTTTGTTGAAATGTGTGAATGAGTATGGAATCATAATTTATGCATGCCGTGTTTATTGACTGGGAATACATGATTGTTGTACGTATGGTGAACCCTTTGTAAAGGGATTCGCTATAATACCTATTATAATTACTTTATTACATGTATATGATATGTGTAGCCTAAGTGTTTAATAAAATGCCTGAATATGAAAATACTTGTTTAAGTGCATGTAATGAGGGTGTTGAGATGAGATTCTCAATTCCCTTTATCTATGCTTACAGTTTCCTTTATGTAACCTATCTTACTACTATGTGATTTACAGATGAAATGCCTATGTATGATAACATGTGTAATATATGTTTGTTAAATTGCTCGAGTAAGATCTATATCTGATTTCAGTTGTTACATATTGTTTTGGATTACTATATATAAATGCTATTGTTTGGAATGTGATTGGGGCTACGATGTAGTCCAAGCAACCGGTAAATGTCTGTGGTCGGTGGTTGAACTGTTTAATCATGACAGACATACCTGATGAATCTGAGTCGTACGTTGCTTGTCGGCAGTGGTTAGGTCACGCGGAGTGCTTACGCACTCCATATCGATTGACTCGACATATGCTCATACCAGTCGAGCTTGTCAAATAATCCGATTGACCCGATGTATGTTCACTATGTATGGACGCCACTGTTTGAATCTAAGGTACCAACTTACTAGTGTAAAACCCGTTTAACCTTGGTACCTCGATTTGCTAAGACTCTTGAGCCGGACATGGTGGTGTATGGGATACCGTGGTCGAGCTATCGGCCTACGTTGGGGCGACGAGCTTCCTCGTAGTGACCAGTGAACAACCCGACTCATGAGCCAAATATGGTGGTGTATGAGACACTGTATTCGAGCTGTCGGCCTATGATCAGGTGACAAGCCCGTAGTGACTTCGAGTATACACTAGAAACTACGTTGAGGTGACGAGCCTCTTCATAGTAAATTAGAGTATAAACCAAGCCTGTGCTGAGGTGATGAGCCTCTCTGTAGCGACCTGAAAACTGTCTATCATATGTGATTACTATGATTGACGACCCTAGATGGATCAATGTTTGGGTATATGATATAAAGGGAGGTTCCTTAACTTTTCAATCCTGTTATATGAATAGGTCTAATTAAGAACTTGACTAATAGGATCATACATGCATTACATATGCTTTGGCGAGGAAGTACATAGAGGAAGGGGTGCATGCCGCGATCATAAGATGAAGTCGCAAGAGGGAGTGTAGGCGAGGGCATATATCATTATTACATACCATCCTCGCATTAATAAGAGTACTTGGGACTTGATTGTCATATTACTTTATCATTACTGCTTGACTGAATTGATAACATGTTAATGTTTACTTCATAGTTCCACTAAGTTGATCATTCACTCCCACGTTCTGGGACGGTGTTTTTAAATACCAACCAGACCTTGTTGTAGATGCAGATTATGGCGATGCTTGAGAGGTAGAGCTGGACTTTTACGATGACGAGGAGGAGTTCTCCTACATGCAGTTATCAAGTGGGTCTATGTGGACCGTGTTCTGATCGACGGGATTATAGGGTTGCTGATTAGATCCCATTACACTATTATTTTGTTGCACTTTTGGAACATGCATGTATATCCATTTTGATTATTTTTGGAGTATACATGTATATACTTAACCTGGTAACATATTCACACTCTAGAGACTTACATTAGTTTATATACTTTATATATCTTTCAGTCTTCCGCTTGTGAAATTTAACTATCTCTGGAGTACGATATGTTATTTTGGTATAATCTCGCTCATGTTTAAGGCACTAATACAGACAACATTAAATCATCATTATCTATGTCGTATAAGTGATGTGTTAGAACTCGGGAGTTAGGCTCCTGCTCGACCCCCGAATTTCAGGACATTACATTGAATCAGCTTAGTCATTCAAATCGGGCCGAGATCTGGCCATAACCTGGGCCATAGTTTTAGCCTAGCCCAACCACAAGATAGGTGGACTGCAGCTGAGAAACACCCCAGTGGGCCACATCGTAAATCCCAGTGGGCCGCACCTAGTAGTGCTACTGCCCATCCCCTTTGAAACCGTGGTGGGCTGCACCCTGCATGAGGCAGGTGGGCTACACCTGAGGAATGCCTCAGTGGGCCCCGCCATGGATCACAGAGGGCCCCACCAAGTTACATCACAGTGGGCCTCACTGAGTTCAAACAATCAATGGGCCTCATTGAGTGCACGCCCAGTGGGCCCCACCGCGAATCTCAGTGGGTCAGCCTGTGAAATCAGGTGATGGCCCAACCTTTGGGACTATGCAGTTGGGGCTAAACCCTTGCAATAATGAGCTGGGCCTGAAAACGACCCAGTTAATTGATAGTTTACTGGGCTAGGTCGTGCCCAGCCCAGCCCAGCCCAATTGCTAGATATCTATTGGGTCTATCAAGCTGGGCCCAGTCAGGCCTAGTTCATGCCTTAACTAGGGGTTGATTCCAGACCCAATCTAGGCTACTTGTTAGACAAAATCTGATGAGCTTGATCACTCTAAGGTAGGCCCAAATAACCTTATTCATGGGACCTTTCAAACTCACACAACTTCAATGTGTTAACTAGACAAAATCTTGGGAACATTCGACTAATACCAAATATGACTTTAGGAGATTACTTGTGTGATTTTGGGCCGCAAAGTACTCACGGGAACTTGGATCAAAGGTAGGAATATAACCCTACAGGTAATGACTTTTTCCCTTGAGCTTTCCACCTTTAAGCTAGACTAAAAATAGTTTTTATAATAACTACGAACGATAACCTAGAAATGGTTAATCATTGGAGTAGTTTACTTGAATACATGCCTTATAATTGATTTGACCATTTGGTTAGTTTACTTGAATACATGTCTTGGAAGTGATTAAATCACCTGATTAGTTTACTTGAACACATGTCTTAGAATTAATTAAAGCACTTGATTAGTTTACTTAAACACATGCCTTAAAATTGATTAAATAACTTGATTAGTTACTTAAACACGTCTTAAAAGCAATTAAATCACTTGAATACATGTTTTAGAACTGATAAGTTATGGTCATATGACTCTTGAATTATATGGATACATGAGTTTCACTTTGATCATTGAATCATGCCTTAGTCTCTTCAGATAGTTCACTACTTATTCTCCATGTCATCCTCTCATATTATTGTATTGGTTGTAAGATACATATGACTCAAAATCTCTCTAGAGGAACTTCTATTTAAAGAGAGTCCGTACTTAGGGTGTAACAAGATTGATTGTGATAAGACTAGACCCTTAATATGGAGTTATGTTACTGGCAATTAAATTCATGAGATTTACCATCTATGGAGTTATTCCACCTACTTGGCTAAGGAATGAATCTTTCACCTACTTAGCTAAGGAATGAACCTTTCAACATTTTTATCGTCGTTGTTTATTCACATTTGAATCATACATGCTGACTCATTTTAATCGTTGTATTTAATATCTTCAACACTCCATTCCTATTCAGCATACGATGATAGTTTCCTATACATTGAGAGTTGATTGACCATGTGTTGATGGGTTCTATCCACACCCTAAGGTGGTAAACTCATGGGCCGAATATGGTGTAATGGAATACTATGTCTGAGCCATCGGTCTATGCTGGGTGACGAGCCCCCTTAGTGACTTTGAGCTTTATTAAACCGGCTGATTGTAATTGGATTAATAAAGGTTTAGTTAATCATGCATATATGACATTTTGATGATGACGAGTAGATATTTTTGGATGTTATAGGACATGCCTCCAAGTTATTGAAGTATCGTTTCGCTAGCTGCAAGACCACCAACTATTGATTTACGTACATGATGTACGATAATAGTCATTATGGAGTATGTGATGTGCTTCTCAAATGGCCAACCTTTGCATGGGTGACAAGCCCGATTGCTGATTGAATGAGCATTCTCAGGTCGATGATGCATTCAAGTATCCATGCATATAATAAGACTACATTTTGTTATATTTTGGTTGCCTGTTGTTTTCATATTATCTTCGTTTAAGGCAGCAATGTGTAATCTTGAGGGAAATTCACACTGAGCTGGCTACTCATTCATCAATATTCAACCGTACAGAGGACTCAGGTGTAAGTATGAGCAATTATGGCACGGATCTCGGGACTATTGCAACTGAAGTAGTTGAGGAGCTGTACGAGGAGGAGCCGTATCAAGAAGCGACTGAATACTTTAGACTGAATCAGTAAATCTAGATGTTGTTGTTTATTTAGTACATTTAAACTTGAGGTTTTGTATTTAGGTCTCCAGCTGAGTGGACCAGGATATTGTTATTATTTTGGTTGCGGCTTATATACTATGCTTGATTTCGCTATTTGCACTTTGATTCTATTTGATTACATCTTATTGATCTACTAACTCCTAGGTTTTCAGTAAACGAGTTGTATACTCGGGTTTCGAAAACCGGGACGTTAAATTATTGGTTTCAAGTTTAAGGTTTACATATGCTTGTCCAGATTTAGATTTGTTTGGCTGCTCATTTTATGATTCAGGTTTGATTTTAGATTTGTATGGTTGTTGGTTTCAAGTTTGGATGTTAATAATTTGTTTAGATGCTCATTTCAGGTTTCGGTTTGTATCAGCATACATGTTTGAAATGATTGTTTGGTTATTCATTATTGGTTTCACATTTACATATTTATGCTCAATTTTAAATTTTTTGGGCTACTCATTTCAAGTTTTATTTTGTAACATCTTACAGAATTGAGTCAATTGTTTAGTTGTTCATTTAGCCTACTCATTTCAAGTTTTGGTTTCTAACATCTTATAGGATTAAATCAGTTGTTTGGTTGTTCATTTTTACTGCTCACTAATTCCAGGTTTTGGTTTAGCTCAATTATTTGGTTGATCATAACAGGTTTTAGGTATACATATGCATGTTCATTTTTCATTTTGCTTGCTCAATTCAAGTTTCAATTTATAACATCTTACAACTTTAGCTCGATTGTTTGGTTAATCATCACAGGTTTCATATATACATATGCATGTTTAGTTTTAAATTTGTTTGACTACCATTTCAGGATGGGAGTTTATAAGCATTTTCCATTCTTTTTTATGGTAAGTTGTACGAGCCAAGTGATGAGCATGATGCATGAGCAGAGTGATTGCCAATTTTTTTTTAATTTTCTATTGTTGTACATTACGTAATAAGAAGTCAAATAAGTTGTACTTATTATTATTATTAGTTTTTGTTCTTGATTATCTTCACAGCAACAATTTCTAAATGTATTTATCTCATTATCAATATAAAGTGTTTTCTTGATGTATATCAATGTGTGTGAATTATTATTGTGTGGGTCCCACCACTATGTACTTGAATGATCTTAGTCGGCCATATGTTTTCACATATCATATCACGCCCTCATGTAGAGAGTCAACCGTATTAGAGCGAGGCATGGCTCGCAACATCCAAACAAGCCATGCCCTTTCGATGGGCCCCACTGCATGATCTACCCCACTCATATTATGGCATCATTAAAAAAATCAGCCAAATTAGAGCAAGACATGGTCTGCATTTTCCAAACAATCCCATGCTCTTTCGATGGCCCCCATTGTTATTTATGTGTGCGATCTACTTTAACTGCTCATATTATGGCTTCATGCAAAAAATTATCCAGATGTAAGGCATATACGGCCCACAACAATAAAACCAACTCCAGATGATGAGCACCATTGAAACCTTCCTGGGACCCAGGTGATCGTCCATGAGATGGCCTAACAAATCAAACGGACAACATAGATCACTTTGGATGCTAAAGGGGAGCCCCAAAAACACTGAGGAAAGCCCCAGAAATCATAGAGGGAAAATGCTCTTTTAAAGATCGTAAAGACAACTTTTTCACGAGGAATCATTAGTCAAAGTCAAATAGGATGATTTTTATCGTATTTTTAAATGGCAGGCGAGTTTTTATTTGTATTTTTAAATCAAAAGTGTATTCGAAGATGTACTAAAAGGCAGGTGAAGCATTTTTATAAATAACTCTAAAATTAACGTATAAAGAGAAGTTTTATAAATAACTCTAGAATCAACGTATTTTTAAAATTAACAGGTTGGATCGTTACAAGTCCTTGGAGAATAAAGCATATATTACAAGTGCTATACGTGGGCCCGGTGTCTTTATGGCATCTAAGCGGTCAATCAAGGAGAGGCCACAGTTGTGGATCATAGGTCCTATGTTAGTTTTGCACAGTTTAAAAATGGTACGGATTCATCCTTCTCACATTTCGCGGCACTGGCATAGACCTATCCAGACCATCCAAGTTGTGGCTCCCATTCTGGATAGAGCGTATATCTAAAATCGCACTGATCAAGATAACCTAACCATCCAACTAGTGGGTGTCAAATGAATGGTTAAAGTAAAATACCCAGTGGTTCAAATTTCAAGGTAACAATCAGATGTTTAATATTTTTGCAATTTTTTACCGTCAGTATCTGGACGGTTTGGATTGCTGCACAACTATCCCATATGTACCTATGAGGACTCACCACCAGGGGTTGACACGAACTGAGTTAGCTGATTAGCTCACTCGACTCTGACTCAAAAAGCTTGGCTCGACTGGGTTTGAATCTGAGTTCGAAATCCCATATGTACCTATGAGGACTCACCACCAGGGGTTGACACGAACTGAGTTAGCTGATTAGCTCACTCGACTCTGACTCAAAAAGCTTGGCTCGACTGGGTTTGAATCTGAGTTCGAAATCCCATATGTACCTATGAGGACTCACCACCAGGGGTTGACACGAACTGAGTTAGCTGATTAGCTCACTCGACTCTGACTCAAAAAGCTTGGCTCGACTGGGTTTGAATCTGAGTTCGAACCTAGTTGAGTTGAATTTTTTAGCTTGAAAAAATTTCAAATTAAGTTTGAGCTCGACTGACTCAAATTGAACCCCAGCCCGATTTAAATCCCGATCGAACTAGTTTCATGGCACGGTTACTTTGATATTGATGTTGCTCACCAATTATTTGAGGAAATGACTCAACAAAGTTTTGGCTAGTGGCAAGGAAGATATGTATATGAAATAAATATTGTTTTTCTTTAATTTTAATGTTACTTATATAGTGTTTGGTGAAATATTTGTAAATAAATGCTGCTGTTTTACATATAATGAGAAATTGAAAGCACATTGTATATGTTTGTGAAAATGCCGTAGAGCCTCATACTTGGCTTGAAATGGCCGAAGCTGCTGACCAAACCGAGCCGCGTTCGAGCTAGGGTCAACTAGTGGCCGAGCCAAGGCTAGCTCAACTTGGTTCGACTTATGTGTACACCCCTAATCACCACCGGTTTTTAGACGGTGGAAAACTAGTATAGGAGGGAAATATCCCTGCTCGTGACAGGTTTTAGTTGCCAGTAGTTGTATCGAGATGTTCGGACACTCTAATCAACGTATTTTCGCTTTCACATAGTGAAATCACATCAATGGGATGATCCCATCCATCCATAAGTTGAGCTTCTTTTCACAACCATCCAATCTTCAAACCATTAATGGCACCGTTAGGATTGTTTGAAAAAAAAAAAAGGAAAGAAAAGAGAGTGATTCTTTATAACCGTAATAATATACGATGGACCCAAAGAAAATAAATGACACAAATGGTTGGTTTCACTATTTGTCCATAATGAATCTTGACCGTCCAATTTATAGCCTGTTGATGGAATGGTTAGAATTTTCCAAACGCTGTAAATGGTAGCCCAATAGATGTGTGCTGGACCTAATGGACAGCCCAGGAAATGTGTTCAAATGCACGGTTGCAACTAGTAGCACTGTAACTTGTTGTGGTCTATGACCTAAGGTGGATAGCTAATCTTTTGATTTCTTCCTTCACTGCCCACTAATTTAATTCTAGCCGTCTATTTGATGGCCATTAATTGACTGGTTAGGATTGCTTAATCAATATGGTTGTATCCACTGTGGGAAGTGGATTAGGTGTTACCCCAATAACATCTCAGTGGTTGTTACCCTTACTGTATGGGGTCCACCTTAACAATTGTTTTAATATCCACACCGTCCATCCATTTTCTCATATCATTTTAGTACATGATCGCGAAACTTAAGTAGATACAATTCTCAGGTGGACCACATAACTGGAAACAGTGGTAAATGACCATTAAAAGCTTTTTATGGCCACAAAAGTTTTGGACCACGGTGATCTTTATATTTTCACTTTATCCAGGTCTGGTTTACAGAAGGGATTTGATGGATAAGAAACATTACATTGGACATTAATGTGGACCTTAGGAATTTTTTAATGGTGGGCGCTCAATCACCACTGTTTCCAGTGGTGTGGCCCACCTGAGATTTGGATCTATTTAATTTTTCTGTAACACATCATTAAGGAGGGCCCCACGGTAAGGGTAACACCCACTAGCACCTAATCCGCTCCCTCCATTATGGGATACACAAGTTAGACATGTTTAAAAATAAGTGTGCAGCTTGGGCCACTTGGGTCTAGTTAAGGGTCAACCCAAGCTCAACCCACTATACAATTAGACCCTTATGGGTTCCAATTTAGGTCTATGTTACCTATTAGGTGAATTCCCTCATGTTTGGTTCCTTACTCTTCCTCGGATGGTAGACTCTCAGGAGTTTCAACATCCGGTCAAGCTTGCCGGTATCCATAGGTGGTGAAATTCCACTAGCATATATATATATATATCCCTCATGTTTACTATAAATGATGAATGGCTTAGCATTCCATGGCCTGCTCCCATCTCCATTATTCCATGTAGTATGGTCCACTAGAAATTCAATCACTGTTTTTGAGCCAATAAACTCAATGGCAGATAGGCTATACTTCCATAATGAGGCCATGAGTTTCACGCCTAACATACGAAGAGGTGCAAATTGGTCGGTCCGGTTGAGGAGAGACCTGGACCGGCTCATTTAAAAATCCCATTAGAATTTTGGACTTGGACGCAAACCAGTGTAATCTAGCTAAGGCCGAGTTTGAAATTAAAAAAATATTGACCCATTAATCTAATAGGCTAGACTGGGTCTTCCTGGGCTTAGACCTGACCTACTTATCACATGTCTAGTATAAAAATTACAATTGAGTTTTCATACTCAAAATATTTGATATTATCCCATTAGAGGTAGCTATCAATTTTGATGGTAATAAATAAATTGGTCAATAGTTTATATTTAAAATTAAATATTTAGAATCACAAGTTAGGATTCACAAACCGCACCCGTCTTGGTGGGCCTAGTACCCAATCCACGCCCTTGATGAACAAGCCTTCTCTTATGGCCCACTGGAATGGACGGATCTGATTGGTACCTCATCCGGACCACCCGCGAATAACGAGTCCCAGCCCTAGTAAATATCTACGAGTAAGAAATTCTTGAATATTCTTCTCTTTTTTTCTTTTTTTCTTTTCTTGAATATTCACGTGAATGATTCACAAGCTGAAGTTGGAAGGATTCGAAGAAACGAGAAAAAACGGACGACTCTCTTCCAACTGTCACGCTCTCATCTCTTGCTTTGATTTCTTACAACAGAAAAAGGGATCTTTCAAAATAAAAATAAAAATAGACATATATAAAAACTCCACCTATTTTTCCTCCATTCATTACAATGTGATCTCTCTCTCATTGTTTTTTCCTTGCAAACGAAAATTCTATCATCAGTTTCCTCTCTCTCCTCTCCAACAGCCACCAACATCTCTTCTGCAACTCCAAATTCCCTCCAATTCAACCAAACTACAAAAAGAAAAAAGAAAAAGGAGAAGAAGAATCTGTATTGGTTGGATTTTGCTAGATTTGAATTGGGTCTACTTCATTTCCTCAATAAACGGTAGATTGCACGTTGTTTTTGCTGAATATTTCGTTTTATTTTAATTGGCTCTTTGTTTATTTCCGTTGAAGAGTGGAAAATCTTTAGTTATAGATTGATTAATTCATGTGGGGGCTGCTGGATTTTGAATCTAGTGCTCTTCGTTTCAATTGGGTCTGAGTCCGTTTCCTCGAATGTTTGCATATTGGATAATATTTCATTCGCTTTCGCTAGTTTTTGGTTGATTTCAATTGGGTCTGTTTCAATTCTTCAATGGATGGTTTGACATTTTTCCAGACGGTTCTGTTTCACTTCACTTGGGTTTTGGTTCGTTTTGAGTGAAGATTGAAGATCTTTGATTTTCTTTTTTATCTGATGTATGCTAGATGTTTGTTTGGTGCTCTTGATTGCAAATGGGTCAGGTCCGTTTCATTGAATCTCCGAAAATTTTGACATATTTTCCCTTGGTTTTTTTATTATTCAATGGATTTGAATTAGGTCTGATTCCATTCCGTGGAATCTCTCCGAAAAATTCCACATAGTTGGCTTGGGTTTTGTAGTTTTTAATATTTCTCAATCAGCCATGTTTATTTTTATCGAATCTGCATGAAAAATTCATTATATTTCATCTGGCTTTCATTGGTTTTCAGGATATTTCAATTTTATCTCGTCCATTTCATCAAATCCACTCGACGTGATTCAGTTGGGTTTCTTAGCCTTCTCGAGATTTCAACCGTGTCCTATCCATTTCATCAATTCCGCATAGAGATTCAATCTATTTTTGGCTGGGTTTTGCTTGTTTACAGTAGATATTGCCTCAGGCAGTTGGCATGGTTCATTTGCTCAAGTGACAATGGAATTTTGTTTCCTTTTGCAGAAGTTTGATGAAGAACACGAATTAACAGCCAGTGGTTCATATCCTCCAAGAATGGCATTTCTTTGATTTGAGAATACATAATACATTACATCTGGATTGTACTAGAATTCAATATAGAGGTCTAGATTTCAACCTTGAGCTCTAGATTTTAGTTGAATTTGGTTATTTCCTGAAGAAACTACGTGAAATCGATACATTTCTGTTGGTTTTTTTTATTATTTTAAATCTGTGTCTAGTTCATTTCCCAAGGAAATGGTGAATGTGGGTTTGGTTTCTGGGAAGAAGTCCCTCAAAACGGTGAACTTGAGCTTCAGGTTGCCTTACTTTACACAGTGGGGGCAGAGCATCCTCATTTCGGGTTCAGAACCGGTGCTCGGTTCGTGGAATGTAAAGCAGGGTCTGCCTTTGAGTCCGTTTCATCAAGGTGGGGAGCTTATATGGTGTGGAAGGATTGCTGTTCTTATCAGCTTTGGATGCGAATACAGTTATTATTTGGTAGATAACAATAGAAATGTTTTGAGATGGGAAGCTGGGAAGAAGCGCAGGGTCGTCCTGCCCGAAGGGATTCAAGAAGGAGAGGTGGTGGAGCTTCATGATCTTTGGCAGGTACTGCTTTTCATCTTCTTTATTGATTGGTTTATGTATTTATGCATCTGTTTGTTTTATTTATGGTTATTAGCTTTGGAGATGGCATTTGCTTCTTGTTCGGAATTGAGTTTGGTAGTTGTTGTTCATTGGTTTTCACATCATTCTTATTTGTATTTGTGGTTATGGATGGATTGGATTTGTAAGTCCTGATCTGGTAACTCTCGAGTTTATAATTGATGATGGATGGATGATAGCAATCGCATATCTTCTTTCCCATTAAGGCATACACTTTGAAATAAATTTCGTTGATAATGGACGGCATTACAATTTACACATTACCTTTAAATTGAAATATCTCCAAGTCATTTTAGTTGATAGAGAGAAGTCATGGCAACAAATTCATTGTCATGGATATCATGAGAGGTGGTTCTCATTGTATTGGTCAATCATCATTTAATTGTAGTCATCATCTTAGGGCCTGTTTGGTTGCCACATAAATGAGTTCATCTCACTTTATTTAATCGCAATTATTTACCTTTCAAAAAGAAAAAGAAAGGAAAATCACAATTATATATTAGAGATTTATTTTTTGGTAGGCATTAAAAATTTAACCAACAATTATAAAAATTTCACCAAATGCATCCTCACTATTATCTCATTTTTAACTGGCAACCAAACATGCCCCTAGCCTTTCTCCAACAATCTGGGCTCATATCTTTAATAGGCGATGGAAAAAGTTTTATGATCAACTGCCCACTGAACATCGACTTGCTATTTTACCCAGGTTCTTAAACCGATCATGGTAGGGGTTGACACAATCATTATCTAATTTCAGCAACAATGGTTTTCTTTTTTGGTTTGACCGTCGGCGATTATGTATTCTTTTTATGTCCAGTTGTCCACCTACCTCAGCTAATCAATGGTGCAGTGTATTTGTTATTTGGGGTGTTTCAATGGTAGTAATATGTCATTCAGAATGCTATTTGAGTCGCACTTACAATTCTATGGGAACTTGGAAGTGCTTGTTTGTGTGTAAATATTGAGGAATGCTACCATGATGTTGGACATCAAGATGTTTAGTGATTTGGCCAGAAAAACATCTTTGGTTGCACATCACCCAATCAGTGGCCTGAAAATGGGAGGTTTGCTGAAGACAGAGCACTGGTCCACATTCAACTGACATAGCTGGCAAGAAGTGGATGGCTACTGTCATCCAGCCATTGTGATTTTTGGTCTGTTGCACATCCATGAAGTGGCCATTGGTTCAACAATCCCCATCACCACCCATGTTTGCTACCCATATGGCTAGGACAACCTTTCATGGAGCTTCTATGATGCGTGCACCGAAATAGTGTTAGAGGCCTTTTTTTTTTTTTTTTTTTTTTTCTCTCAAGTTCTGCTCAAAACCTACAACCATACAGGATGGTTACAATTCTTTAATTACCAAGGGTGGTTACAATTCTTTAATTATCAATTCTACTTGTCATGTACTATGGTGTCAACATGCTACCAAATTAAGGTGCTATGTTCTTTGGTTTATTTTACAAAGTACATGTCTCTTAATGCACACATCACTTTTTTTAGGGATAAATAAAAGTGTATTAACTATGAAAAGTAAAAGGGAGCGATGATGAGGAGCCATCACTTCAAATACAACGAATTCAAATTCTTGGAAGAACAAAGGGAAAAAGAAATCCTGAGGACACTAAAAGCCTTAGCCCAAGCAATCACATTCATTTTGGGTCTTCCAAACACCTTCACCAAGGTGCTGGATATGTTGCAAAAGCATATATTATTGCGCTTTGCCCTTCTTCTTAGCTTGGCATGACAGATTTCGCGGTCCGAAAGGAAGACTTCATGGGAAGAACAAAAGGGAAAAAAAATCCTGTGGACACTAAAAGACTTAGCCCAAGCAATCACATTCATTTTGGGTCCTCCAAACACCTTCACCAAGGTGCTGGATATGTTGCGAAAGCATATATTACTGCGCTTTGCCCATATCGACCATAATCCTGCAAAGAGTGCTAACCTCCACGAAGTCTTCCTTTTGGACTGCGAAATCCGTCATGCCAAGCTAAGAAGAAGGGCCCAATTGACTGAGGCATCATGCAACATATATGGAAGAGCTTAATGAACCTCCACCACACGGACCAAACAAAACCACAATGAATAAGTAGATACTCTACCAGTTCTGCATTATGAAGTCATAAATTGCAGACATTAGGGATGATCATGTGCGTCTTCCTCAGATGATCAATTGCCAAAATCTTATTCCTTTCCACATGCCATCCAAAAGCAATAATAATCCTTGGCAGGCCTTATAGGATCAGATATGCTTTGTCAGCTCCTCTTCCCCTTTGATGAGTGCCCTAATAATGCCTAAATAGAAGGATGTAGCTGAGAATGTCCTCAAACTTCCAATTTTCCACACTCAGGATAAAATAACACAATTGGAGACTAGCATCTCTATTAGAGGCTATATGAGCCAGTTGGGGAAGATGTGACTGAGGGGATGCTCTCCACACCATACATCTCCCAGAAAATGAGTTTTGGAGCCATTTTGAAATCTAAAGACGATCTCCTTCCTAAAATGGTTCTCCACTTTGAAGATCTCTTTCCAAACTCCTGACGCTTTCTATTGAAACAAAGCCTCTGTGAACCAAACCCCTTGGTCATTTCATATTTCATGCGATTATTCTTTCCTCAAACTATCTTCCTCCACCTCAAACCTCCACAACCATTTCCTTAGATCTGGGCAAGGTGTTCCAAAACGGTAACAGTGGTCGCAACGGCCATCACCGTTACTGTTATGATACGGGCCGTCACGGCCCTTTTTTATTTTTATTTTTTGAAAAAAACTGTTACTGGACCATTATAGGGCTGTTACAGTCCATTATGAGGTTGTTACAGCCTGTTTTTCTGTAACGGCCATTATGGCCGTTTCGACCCCATAACATGTAACGGTTATGACCATTACCGTTATGTAACCAATTCTGAATACCTTGGATCTAGGTTGATGATTGTGGGAAATATGATCCTTGCCCTGCCTTTGCTCATTGGCTTGCACACCTCACCCAGACCCCACTCCACAAGGTAGAATTTGTGATTAGCATCTGCCTCTCTCGAAAGATAATGCCAATTTTATTTTATTTTTCCAACCTATTGCGAACACCAATCAGGAACTAATTCTACCAGCGTGCATGTGTGTGGACCTCTGATCGATAAGCCCATGTACTTTTGGTTATACAATAGTACAACTTTGTACTATGTGTGTGTATGCCTGGACGTCTGACTGATAAGCCCATCTAGTTTCGGTCATTCTGTAGTACAACTCTGTCTGTGTGTCTATATATGTATGGATAGTCATATAGATACAGATATAGGTATACACAATAGTACAACTTTGTACTGTCATATAACTGACAATAGAAAGGATGGGTGTAATTTATGTAAATAGTGGCTCCCTACTTCCTATTTCGATATCTCAAGACTTCTGTTGTCTTCAATTGACTGCAGACTGCTTCAGAGGCTCTCTTTTCCAGAAGCGCATTCAAGAATGTCATCTTTAACAGTGGAAGGGATTTGAATCCAGAAAAGGCACCTGGAGCGTTCTCAAACAACTTGGTCCAACAAGGTATTTCTGCTCAAATGGAAGTGCTTTCTGTTTAACAATATTTCTATGATGCCATTAGATTTTTCATGTATTGCTCACAACTTTCTGATTTCTATGAACAGATTCTCTTGTTGTTCAATTCAAAATTAGCTGCCCAAGGATTGATGAAAAAACATCAGTAAGCCCCCTCATATTTCCTCTCCAAACAGCTTGTTTTATAGGTGTCCATGCATACATGGATGCCTCTTGAAAACTGCAGCACGAGGTGCAATATGATGGCCAAATGAAAGAAACAATGTTTGCTTTTTAATTTTAATTTTTTAGAACAAGGATTGGTACAGATAGGGCCACCTTTCTGTGAAATAGCCATTGATCCAAGGATACCAGTCAAGGAATCAGCCATGCCCTAACTCGTCCCCATCATATGATCCTGTCTATGTGATATTGTGACGACAATGGATAATTACAACTGATGGTCCACCTTTAGTTGGGAGCAATTGGATGTCAGGATCATCCTGTGTGGGAAATTTTTGCGTGCCTCTGATCCACCATGAATGATTTTTGGGACCCATCATATGAACGATTTTGATTGCCAAAAGGTTGGTCCTGATGCTTTGTTGGCTATGCAAGTGCTTCTTGAACATTGTCTATTTACTTTTTACATGCAGTGAAGTTGGAGTTTCTCGTGATTGCCTTTGTAAATTAACTTACCCTAATATTGCTTTCACATTTTTGTAGGTTTGTGTGGTCGGCTGCTCTATTCCTTTAGGGAAATGGAACGCTCAAGATGGGCTTAAACTTAGCTACGTGGGTGAATACCTTTGGCAAGCAGATTGTGTTGTGCTAAAGGCAGAGTTGCCAATAAAATATCCTTTGGGGTTTCTCTACATCACAAATTGCAGATTTCTGATTATTATTATTATTATTTATTTTATAGAGGTTTGCTAATCCCACGTGTAGATACCAGCCCCACTACATGCTGCCACGTGTCAAGCCAGCACATGTGCAGAACATCCAAGTTGTGTCTGACAGGTGGGGCCCACCGTTAAGAGTCCGTGGCACCAAAATCAGGTTAATCCACTCATTAAAATGGGTTGCCACTCAACCAGGTCTATTTAATCTATCTGTTTTGTTGTGGTCCGTGTAGTGAGTTGGCATGTGTGATTATTTGGTGAGGGCACATATGGAGGGAAACACCTGATGGACAACCCGGATGTTGCACCCATGTTGCATGTTCACAGATATGGCTTCGTATAGAAGGGTCAGGATTTATACACCTGTTGAATTCGCAAACATTGAATGTTATGTTTGGCTATATTGATGAATTCTGTGGGTTACCTTAAATTTGTTTCTTTAATGGTAGTCCACGTATAAGTACTGTCAGATTGACAAGGCAGGAGATGTTTCCTTGGAAGTTGGTCCCAATCGGGAGCTTGCTGTCGACTCAACACCAGAAAGTCCAGGATACATTGCCCTATCTGATGGCATGTTTCGGGTAAAAGAGAATTATAATTTGATCATTCTAAAAAAAGACTATATAACTCAAAGAGTAATTAACTTGACTACTTGAGGACTTGTGTAATGTCTTTGGGTCTCGAGTTTTAGAAGTGCGGTCCATGGGTAGGTGAATACAAACTGTTGGGCTGATGGACCATGTCCAAAAATCATTCAGAAGGTGGAAGATCCTAGGTTCTGTTGAATGTGGAACATTTTGGTATCTCTTTCTTGGCCACCTATTTGCAGGCCACTGAGGATTGCCCATATAGGGAGATTTCTGGGATACAGTCCATCATCAGTTAGGCTGATCAGCTTAACAGTCTTGATATCTAGATCATGGATCCACTTATAAAGACTGATGGTCTGAGGATCCTGTGCAAATCAAAGGGCTAAGGATTTACATTCCCAGTATATTAGATGGGTTTAGGACTCAAAATCTATTTGTTGGAGCTTGGAACCTGATAATTGCATGACACACTCAAATTGGGCCATATCAGTTCACTCTTCCTTTTTGTGTTGTCAGGAAACACCGTGGAAGGGTGCTGGTGTAGCTGTTCCCATGTTCTCAATTAGGTCAAACGATGATCTTGGCGTTGGAGAATTCCTTGACCTGAAGTTACTTGTTGACTGGGCTGTGGATTCAGGCTTTCATTTGGTTCAGCTTTTACCTGTAAATGATACGTCTGTGCATGGGATGTGGTGGGATTCATATCCCTATAGGTATGTTCCCTCTTTTGAAGCGATAAAACATGAATAAACATGCATCGCAAATGAGCACGCATGCACACAAACAAACACTGACATCTCACACCTATCCCCCACCTTCCAATGATGGTGGTCAGGAACATGACCTGCTTCAAAAAGTCATTTAAAAAATCCCATTTAGAAACCTTTTGGGATTCTACTGCCTCTAGAGTGGGGACGGAGATAAAGGTGCACCGACTTGGTGCATACACTGTGAACTGAAGTCAGTTCTCAGTTTGTATCAGGGAATGATTAAGCGATTTTCATTTAATTTTTTTTTTCTGGATTGACAGCTCACTCTCTGTATTTGCACTGCATCCCTTATATTTGAGAGTACAGGCACTTTCAGAAAATATGCCAGAGGATATTAAGGTGCGCTTCTTTAAGATTTTTCTTTATCATATTAGTGTTTGTAAAACATGCTTGGTTGTTCATCAATCTGTGCTGGTTATTTCAGTTTCAATGCAATAGAAAATGTATGTTATGTTGATACTGAATTTTTATATCCTCTCTACTGGCAGCAAGAAATCTTGAAGGAAAAAGAACGGCTGGATGGAAAGGTATTGCCTCCTGCAAAATGGAGAGAAATGCAAAGGAGATTGGTGCAAAGGGAAGAGGATCTTTGTAGCACGTGTCAGATCTGGGATATTCATCAGTTGGGGACCACTAACATGCCTTGGCCCAAAATGAGGCCTGCTCAATAGGTGGCCTCACTTATATGTGAAAAATGGACATGTGGTAAAATTTACCGACGGTGAACGTACATGTATGGCCCAGCTAATTAGGGGACCAGTGTGATTTTTTATTTTTGGCCAAAAGAAATAGAGATTAAGCCTTAGCAAGAGAAATGGAAGGAAAAGAAGAGAAGCGAAGGAAAGAGGAAGTTTTAGGGAAAAAAAACTAGGGACGATTTGGGGCCCCTTTCTTATATATATAAACACTTTCAGAAAATACAAATAACCCCTTAATAGTGCCTGTGTTACAAAAAGACCCTTCTAACCACATATCTCAACACTCCCCCTCAAGCTGAGCATATATATTCATCATGCCCAACTTGCTAAGAATGGAGAACCTTCTCACGAATGAAGTGCTTGTTAACTTCAATGTGCTTAGTATGATTATGTTGAATGGATTTTGTGCTATGCTAATAGTTTCCTTGTTATCACAAAACAGTTTCAAAGGAGCATCTGCCTTGATTTCCAAATCACGTAACAGAATTTTCAGGCATGATAACTCTGCTACACTATATGCCATAGCCCTGTACTTCAATGCTAGACTTAGCCATCATAGTTTATTTCTTGCTTTTCCAAGTGACCAAATTTCCTGCCGCAAAAGTTTAATATCCTGTAGTTAACTTTTTGTCATCTACACCACCCACCCTATCTGCATCATTATAATTCTCTAGATGTCCATGATCTGCATACAAAAGGCCATTTTTAGGAGATGCCTTTAGATATCTTAAGATTTTTTCAACCGCTTCCAAGTGAGAGGAACCCATGGAGCCTGCATAAATTGACTCACTATACTTATGACATATGTTATATCAGGTCGGGTGAAAGAAAGATAAGAGTACTTGGCCAGCCAACCTCTGTGACATCTCTTTATTCGGTAATAACTCCCCCTAATTTCGATTAAGCTTACAATTAGGATTAATAGGAGTGTCTGCTGATCGGGAACCTAACTTATGCATCTCCTTCAATAAGTCTAAGGAGTACTTTCTCTGAGATATAAAGATACCTTTCCTTGATCAAGCAACCTCTATACACAAAAAATATTCCAAATGTCCTAAATCCTTAATCTCAAATTCTTTTGCCAAAAATGCTTTCAATTTTTTTTCTCCTATGAATCATTTCCTGTCGCCACAATATTGTCCACATAAACAATCAATGCCATAATCAACTGTCCCTGACACCCTTTTGCCTCACAAAGAGAGTATGGTCAGTGTGACTCTGGACTAACCAATCCTCATCATTGCTTGATCGAACCTCTCCAACCATGCCTGGGGAGATTATTTAAGCCCACAAATAGACTTCTTTAACCTATAGACCTATCCTTCACCGTTGGGAAACCTGAAACTAGGTGGAGGAGCCATATTCACTTCCTCTAAATCTCCAAGGAGAAACACATTCTTCACATCTACCTGATACAATGGCCAAGAAAAATTCGTTTTAAGCGACAATAGAACCTGCATAAAATTCATCTTGGCTACAGGTGCAAATGTTTCCCTGTAGGCAATTCCATATGTTTGAGTACACCCCTTATCAACAAGTCTGGATTAGACTTTTCAATATACCCATCTGTCTTGTGTATTACTGTGAGGACTCATTTGCAATCCACTGGCTCCTTTCCTTTGGGTAAATTTACAAATTCCCATGTGCCCCTTTTCATCAATGCCCTCATCTCTTCCATCATAGCCTCGCACCACTTTGGATTGGAGACCCCTTCTTGAAACCTGGAGGGCAAAGGAACACAAGAACGAATAATAGGAAGGAGATGGTTGTCTATGAAACAAACGTAGATATAGGATGTGAAGTATACTAACACTTACCTTTGCGTAAGGCAATGGGAGGACTATCCTTAGAGGAAGAAGGAGCAAACAAAGGAGAAAAATTACCTGGTTCCAAGGATCTGAATCAGTGAGTGGGCATGTTACAGTAATCTCCCCTTTTTGGCGTCTTGTGTATATTTGTAGTTCCTTCGTCTATGAGTGTTGGACTGCATCAATAGCAGTATTAGTAGGCTGCCCTGAACTTATTCGGACAACATCCGGAGGACTGTAAGGAACGTGAACAGGTAAGGGATAAGCTAGAGAAGGATGGCTCTCTTTCAACTCACTAATCTACCTCGAAAGAGAAGCATGATTATGAAAGAAGGTATGGGCTAAAGAAAGGTGACATTCGTAGTGACAAAATGTTTTCTCGACACAGAATTACAACATTTGTTTCCCTTTTGTGTGGAGGGATACACCAAAAATAGACCCTGAATAGCTTTTGGATCTAATTTGGTCTGATTCAGACCAGAAACATGAATAAAACACACATCCAAAGACATGAGGTGGAACAATGAAAGGAGGCTGATCTGGACAAAGGACCTCACTCGGGGACTCCAACACTCTTGGTGGCATGTGATTAATAAGATATGTGGTTGTGAGCACTACATCAACCCAAAATTGCTCTAGAATGTGCATCCTTGTCAAAAGGCTCCAAGTTACTTCAAGTAGATTACGGTTCTTCCATTTTGCCACTCTATTCTGTGGAGTATATGGATAAGAGCTTTGATATATCATCCCATGCTCTTCTAAATAACCGATTAATTCACCTTCAAAGTATTATGGGCATTGTCTGACCGAAATATTTTTACTCTTATCAAACCAAGTAAATATCATCTTATGAATTTTTTTAATAATATTTGGTGCATCATGAGTCTTCATGCAAAACAACTAGATGTGGCGGGAGAAATCATCCACAAAACAAATGAAATAGCAATAGGCATCTTTGGAAACAATGTCGGCAGGTCCCCACACATCAGGATGAACAATATGAAACGTGAATAAACTTTTATTCAAACTTGGAGTAAAAGTTGACGTACAATGTTTGAACAACTCACAAACTTCATACTGTAGATTATAACTCAAAGCAGACTTAAACCAATATGAAAATAACAACTTTAATGACTAAAATGACAAATATCTTTAACCACTATGCCACAGCCTAATCTGGGCTTTATTATGATCCTTACTAAGACTACTAGACTGTAGGGTTGGAGGAGAAATGATAATATCCAGAAGGTAAAAAGACCATCTATTTCACAACCACTCCCAATCATTTTCCTTGTCACCAAGTCCTGGAAATATATGGTGGGTAGGCAAGAAAGTTACACAATAGTTAAAATTTTGGTAAGACTACTAATCGACAATAAATTTGTGGATAAATTTGGAACATGAAGAGCAGAGGACAGAGACAAATGATTATTAAGTTTGATATCACCCTTCCTATGGATAGTGGATAGGGATCCATCAACAATTCTCATTTTATCTTTCTAGAAGATGGACTATATGAGGAAAAAATGGATGACCTACCTATCAATTATCATATGATTAGATGCACCTAAATCAATGATCTGGGCTGGGCTGGATGATTAATGACTGATAAGGTTAGGCATGTGACCTATTTGAGCGTAAGAATTAGAAGCAGATGGACCTTCCAATTGGCAAAGTAGACGGTGAAGGTGTTCCAATTCTGTAATAGATAAACCATTCGAGGCTATTGAGGACTGCTTAGTCGAAGGTGCTGATGTGGAGATAGAGGTAGCACTCAGATGGAGGAGCAGAGGAAGCTAGAAGGTCATTGGAGGACTGTCTAGGATGGTTGAAATTTACTGGTTTACATTAAGATCTCAATAAGTCTCCTGTGTATGTCAGGCTGTCACATCTTAACTTTCTCATCAAGCACTCTAGTCTTCTGATTGGATCCTTTTCCGCCTTTAGAGGGACTAGAAGATACTGTAAAAGCAGAACGATTGTTGTTGAATGGAGCTATTCGCATGGCTTCCTTTTGACTTTGCTCACTTTGAACTAGGGAATAAACTTGGTACAATGTAAGAAGCTCATCTCTCTCTAAAATATGCAACCCGATCAACTCATTTTTTTTAATTTTTTTTTTTATATATTTTTTTGAAGGATTATGAATGAACTTTATTAGAAACAGCTTGGCAAAAGCCAAGACAAAAAATACAGCTACCAGGAAACATTATGATTCCAACATAGAGTATACTACATTAAACTCTACAGAAAGACGCCCAGTAGCCCCCTCTACAACATCCTTTTAACCCTTTTCACAATTTTCTCCAAGGATGAGTGCTTCCTGTCAAAGCACCGCACGTCATGTTCATATTCAGAGTACAAACTAAATAAGACTTCGAATATTTTGTTTTGTTTGACCTATTTTGATGTCTCTCCCTATCAACATCTTCCCATTGCAGTCACTGATAATGATCCAACTATTTCCATAAACCCTGAAGAGTGGAATAACAATTAGCCAAGCTCTTCTCCCCCTGGTGAAGAGTAGCAATTTCCTGCCATAGCTGACAGACACGAGCAATATTCTGCCGCTGGAATTTTTTTTTGGTTTGCCTTACGCACACACCCTCACACCCACACATACCACAATGGGTACTCAAACCCAAAACCTTAGTGTTGAAACTCTTGTGAGTCTACCACTAAGCCATGAGTAAGGACCCAGTGCCACTGGGAACAAGTTCCAGTGGTAACTTTATCACATACTTCTTGAGCTGAGTATGAGAATAAGAATCCTCTACTGATATCCAGTTGTATGGAGTTAAGTAGCCAAGACATCACCATCAAGTTTTCTTTCTCCTACTTATCATACGAAGAATCATCCACAGTTGGTTCTTTCACCTTACCATTTAAATACTCAAGTTTTCCTTGCCCGCCAATATACATCTTAGTGAATTGAGACTATTTAAGAAAATTAGTGCCGTCCAACTTCATAGTTGTGATTTGCACACTAGGGTTGTCACCATAACCACCTATGATTGACATAGAACTCGAGGCCCCAAAAGCATTAGCTGTAGACTCTGAGCCACCGGTGGTCGACATTTTCCTATAGAAATAATTCCTTATATTCTTCAAAGCATAGCAAAAAATACTGTTTAAAAATTCTGATTTTGTTTCCGTGGAACTCTGGGAAAAATCAGTAAAAATGAGGAAATCTTGAATGAGATTTGGTAGGGTGCGGCAGCATACCTTCACAAAGACTTCACAACTGACTCAAGATTCCACTGAATTGAATGAGACCATAACCAATGATGTGAGAAAATCTTTAGGGATTAACCTTCATATCTCAGTTCTTCAAAAGATCCCTGCCTTGAAGTATGGATAGGATAACTCAAAACTGTATTTTTTTCAGAATTTCCGGAAGAAAGGTTGTAAGACTTCCAAATCTTCATCAAATCCGCTGCAACTTCGCCCAAAAATAAAAAGAAATAGGGCGAATCAGATCAATACTCATCAAGCCCAAAACATGAGGCCATATGACTACTGACGTCAGCCATACAGCCCTATGCTTTCATGACCAGCAACGGCTCCCTGTAGATGGAAAAACACAGATGTTTTCTGGCTTTGATACCGATAAGAAATAGAGATTGAGCCTAGCAAGACATATGGAAGGAGAAGAAGAAGAGGAGGAGAAGAAAAGAGGAAGTTTTAAGCGAAAGAAACCGAGGGATGATTTGAACCCCCTTTCTAATATATATAAACACTTTTAGAAAAATAACCCCTTACTGGTACCCATATTACAAAAAGACCCTTCTACCCACCTATCTCAACAGTGGGCCTTATCTGTTGAGCAGACAGATGGCACATTGGTGTAAATGCTGTGAAAATCATCTTCATGCAAATTTCCTTAGCAAGGCTCTGAAGAGGATAAGAAAGAAAATAAAAGAGAAAAAGGCCGGCTAACTAATTTGTTTTTACACAGTTCTGCATAATTCATCATATCAATGTGTATTTGTAGGATGTCGACTATGAGGCTACAATGGCTGCAAAGCTTTCGATTTCCAAGAAAATTTTTGATATAGAGAAGGATGCAATACTCGCCTCCACTTCCTTCCAGAAATTCTTTTCCGAGAATGAGGTGTCTCTACTGTTGCATCTCTTCATCAGATTATTCTAGCTTTCATAATATAGTTGTTTAACTTAGTTTTCTTTGTATGGCAATCTCAACTTTTAAGTTCATTGAATTCATGCTTTTGCGAACTGAATTGAGTTTGGTATTTTAAATGCCTCATGTGCTTTGATGCGCAGGAATGGTTAAAACCCTATGCAGCCTTTTGTTTCTTGCGGGATTTCTTTGAAACGTCCGATCATACCCAATGGGGTCGTTTTGGTCATTATTCAAAAGAAAAGGTAAGCCCGTGCCTCATTCCTTAAGCATCTTAAAATGTTCCAGCTGAAGCTTTTGAGGAAGTGTCTATTTAAAGAGGTTTGCTAGTTCTATGTGCATATGGTAGCGTTTTTAAAAGGCCTTCAAGGTATATTATACCTCTTGGCTCGGAGGCTAACACATCAAATTGTAAGGCATACATGAGGATTACACCTCTTGCCTCAAATTGTGCCTCATGTTTGAGGTGCATGCATCTCTCTTACATTTTAAAGTCGTTACATCATTACCACTACGTTTTCATGTGTGCAAAGGCAAACTATAATTTTGAAGGAGAAAAATACTACCACTTTAGGTTTTGTCTCTTCTCGTTGCCCAACAATTTATTCCACCATCATACTGTAGCCCAACTTTCAACGAGCAACCAGTGTTAATGAGTGAGGAGAGATTCTTTTCGTTTTCTTTTCTTAAATCGTAATGGAGGAGGGACTTCTTCTCTTAATGGTTGTTCTAACAAAATGATACACCGTTTTCTCTTTTTTCTAATTTATTTTCTATTTTTTCTTACACATTTTCTGCTTCTTCTTCTTCTTCTTCTTCTTTTTTTTTTAAATTATAATATTGTAATTGAAATTAAGATATTCATAAGGTTTATGCTCAAGCCTTGAGGCTTTTTTTTTGGGTTAGCTTGTTAGTACACACCCATGTCAGTACACACACTCCATGTTAGCCACCCCCGCTAGGGATCGATACCAACTACCAAGACCTCAAGCCTTGAGGCTTACACCTTGCATATTACTCCTAAAACATTGGCATCTCTATACTGGGCCCCTTATGCTTACACATGCAGTATGGCATGTCATGTGAGGGATCCAAGCCATCCATTTTTGTAGTGCCTATTTCATATATGCTCCAAAGTCAGGTCACTCCACTCATCAGGTGGGCCATAGTGATGAAAAAAATGTATAATTAAAGATATTGGCTGACAGCAAGCATACAAAGTTTGGGCCGCCTGATGAACGGACTTATCTGTTCCTTAGGCTGGGGCACACATATGGGTGGCTACAATCTCATGAGGTGTGACATGTGGGCATGTCTGCCCTTGCATACAATTATTAAATTGTTAATTTAAATGCCCACTGTCTTATCCCATTTTTTTCCCCCCTATTGTTATTCAAGGGCGTTGTGTTGCATGCTAGGGAACCTTAGACATGATAGGTTCTTGAGAAGTCTTTCTCATCATCCTCCTAATAACATTCTTTGTGCTTTCAGCTCGAGAAGCTTGTTTCAAAGGATAGTTTGCACTATGATGTCATTCGCTTCCATTACTATATACAGTTCCATTTATATCAGCAAGTAAGTAAAGACAATCCCAATCTTTTAGTGTCTTGTTACTAAAAAGCTTCCTTAGGTAGCAATTGCATTTGGACACCAAGCCTTCTTTGTGCCATACTGTGAAACCATCATATTGCTTGGCAGTTGTCAGAAGCCGCAGCTTATGCAAGAAGGAAAAAAGTAGTCTTGAAGGGAGACCTTCCGATTGGCGTGGACAGGAATAGCGTCGACACCTGGGTGTATCCGAATTTATTCCGTATGAACACTTCTACTGGAGCACCTCCTGATTACTTTGATAAAAACGGGCAGAATTGGGGTTTCCCCACTTATAATTGGGAGGAAATGTCAAAAGATAACTATGCTTGGTGGCGTGCTCGTTTGACACAGGTTTCTTGCTTTATTTACTCTCATTAAGTAGGAACTGTAGGGTTTTGATGTATCAGGATGTGTACATGTCCTTTTGGTGCTAGTACGAGTGGGGCCAATAGTTTGGAGATCCAGACCAATAATTTGATGGGCCCCACCAAATATCTCCCCAATTGGAAGATAATAACCCTTTGAATAGTGGGCTAATAGCTGATGTTTAAGAGTAAAAATTACAGCAATGGTCTGAAGGAGTCCAAAGATTGGATGGCTAGGGTAATTTCCAATGGGAAAATGTTGGTGCATCCTCATTAATGGTGGTTTTCATCAAATCAATGTTCTGGATAATTGAACAAATGCATCCTACATCAATGAACCTCGAGCATCAGAACACGAGATGTTTTGATGCATCAGGACCCATATTTCTCCTCCATGTCACATTGGAAAACATGTTCTCTTTTATCTGCACTATTTCTTCCTGATGGCATTTTCTCTTCGCCTTGCAGATGTCAAAATATTTCACGGCGTACAGAATCGATCATATCTTGGGCTTCTTTAGAATCTGGGAGCTTCCTGAACATGCTATTACTGGTTTACTTGGAAAATTCCGACCATCAATCCCTCTAAGTCAGGTATTATGTTCCTTCACTTCAATCATTGTATGCTATGTCAAGCAAGGTCCTCAAGCTTGTTCTTTGAGCATGTATCAGTCAGCTCCAAAACCATGACGTCTCAGGGCATATCAGATGATGTGCCTGGAATATCATTCGTAAACATTGTTAGTCCTTGCCAAGTAATGCCTTGTTGTTTGGGTAAAAGACCATCTTGAATCGTTGGGGGCAAACAACTTGATACAATGTGCAACGTGTTGTTTTAAGAATGAGTGAGTTGTTGGGTGAAATGGAAGTTCCCAAACCAATCTCTGTTCATGTTTTCTCACCATGGTTTTAAGACTTGGACGAGTTGACTTGGATTCGGCACTACCCGATCCACTTTGATACCATGGGTGCCCCCCTCTCCCATCTCTACTCGAGACCAAACAAATCAATCCAAGTCTTCGAGTCTAAAACCCAGTCTCTCACTCTATTCAGCTGCTAATGCTTCCTTTGTAGGAAGAGCTTGAGAGGGAGGGGATATGGGATTTTGATCGTTTGAGCCGTCCATATATTCAACAAGAATTTTTGCAGGTTTGTGTTGTCTCCCTATGAAGTTTTATTTTCCCACTGAATTTTTTCTACCCTGTTATTTTCTTTCTAGTTAACTTCTATTTCTACATTCTGATTGTCTACCTTTGAGTATTTCAGGAAAAGTTTGGAGCTTTCTGGACAGTCATTGCTTCAAACTTTTTAAATGAATATCAAAAGAACTTCTATGAGGTGATTATCATTGTTGTGGTTTTCCAATATCTTATTACCTTTTTGTTTCCCATGGCTTGATTTTTGTTCCTTGCCGTCGCTTTTTGCAAACAAGGCACATTCATATGCATGCTATTGTACTAAGACCATGTGCTACTATCATGTGGCGCTTGTGGATGAAGAGAAGGATCTGGTGGGCCAGCACGGCCGTGCAGATGTGCCATCTTGCAAAAATGAAGGGGGATTGGAGTCAGTGTTATCCATCCAATCAGTGGCCTGACAAAGGAAAGGCTTACTCGAAATGGGCGAACAGCATATATCCAGTTGTCAGAACTCACAACTGAACGGTCAGAGTTGTCCAATCATCGTGACCTTTTTCCTGTCGACCATCCACTTAGTGGCCACAAGATCAAGGTTATCGGTCACCATACATTTTTCGATGCATAAGACGAGTACGAAACCGGATAAGACTTCTTTGATGTGTGCATCGCAGATTCACAATGGCTTTTCTTTTTGTTGTAGTTGCCAATGATTCATGGGCAATTTTTACCTGGATTTTAACATTTTGTTTTCCTATAAAGTTGTGAAGTCGTTGATTGTGGATGATGGGTAAAGAATTGAGAACATAATCATTCATTATCAACATCCATCTTTTCCTTCCGCCAACCAGATGTATCATATGATATTGGTTGGCCAACTTTGTTGTTGTATGTGGTCATTCAAGTTCAAACCAAACGTCATTATTCCTACTTTTTGATTGCCTCTAGTGAATCAAACAAATGTCGTATCTGTGAATAGAGAAATGCCCATGCAATTAACAGCAAGTGTGCCAGACTGCCAGTGTGGATCATGTGTGCAACATCAGGGCCACTCATCAGGTGGGACCTACTGTGAATATGCCCTGGCTGAAAGATCAAGCTTGTTCACTCATCAGTTGAGCAACGTGTAAGTTGAATGTGGAATAGTTCATCTAATTTTTGGCTAACCACCCATGTTTCTCCTATGCATGTGGCCTGATAAGGGGACTAGCCTGATTTTTGGGGGATGGTCACAGTGGGTCCACCTGATGAATTGCTGGATTTTGTGCACTAGTGAAACTATTCTGCTAATCATCTTGTCGATCTCTTGGGTGAACTGTCCCAGAACTTCCCTTCTAAATAAGTTTCTTGGCAAATTATGTTTTGATGCCTTTCCTCTCCATTTCTTGTTCTGTCTTTTTCTTTCTATGCTGAAAATTTACATATGTTTCAGATGTAGCCCATCTATATGTTGGTTTACCAACTGAACAATCTTAATAACCGCATACAAGTGCCATATTTACAAATAGAGAAGTACGTCTTAGTAGCATTCCTCTTTCAGTTATTATCTTGGTTTACATAATGACAAAGTTCTAGTCCCATAGTAAAGCCCTTGTTGGTGCAACTTTTTCCCTTGCCTGTACTTGTTGATGCTCCCTTTATTGAGTTTTGTTGAGCACACATACGCCTCTACACTCGGAAGCCCATTCGAACCCGACCCTTGCATCAGTTGGCCTTCCTATGCATATGATCTTGCCCAAAAATCATGCAGGCCACACATGTAGCTTGAACGCCAAACATTGGCAGTTCTTTTAAACCATAGATTGATTCGTACATTGTTTTAAATAGCACATAATGTATTGTGTGGCTGAACGCATGTAGATACTTCTATTTTTTAACTAAAAAATGATCCATAGTTAGAATAAAAGTTTTTTTTTTTTAAATTAAAAAAAAGCAAATAAAGAAAAATAAAACTAGAAAAAATTCTTTAAAAAAATAAAAAAATTTAAGTAACATCATGTTTAAACAGTTATTAAAATTGAACAGTGCATAGCAATTGGCTAAAACACACCGTACACACCACAACTGGCTAAAATAGTGTTGACTTCTCAACACTATTTTTATATGCCTTTGCATCTGTAAAACAAACGAATTGAAGATTATCCAGGAAAGACAATTCTTGCTACAAACCACACATCTTAGCATGATAATCAATCACTGATCAGTGATCTCTCTCCATGTCTCAAATGACTAATCTTTTGATAATATTGTAAATTCGGGTCATATTATTCTAATTAGCATACAATTCGTAAGCAGATAACCAAATCTCATGCGCCATGGACAATAGAACAAGTCATTCACTAATCTTTGGTTCATAGAATTTAGGAACCTAGACATTACTAACAAATTATTCAATTTCAAGTTCTACTCTCCATACGAAGGATTATTTATAAGAGGTTTTGATATACTACCATCTATATATCACAACTTTTGTTTTCCCATAACAAATATCTCAACGGCTTTTGACCATTGAAAATAATTGCTAGACTCAAGTTTATGAGTTGTAATTTGTAACTGAGGATTTTCAAAATTTATCAGCCTCTCTATATTTGAGGTGACGGGATTAACTGTCTCAGATGTTGATGATAGACCCATATTTAATTTGGAACAATTAAAAGAGTACAAAAATTAAGACTCCACACCAATCAATACCAAAAAACCATTATAACCAATTAGATCTTGTGGCAATCTGAACCCCACCTCCCGCGCAAAAAAAGAAGAAGAGGGAAGCTGATTGCTTTCCTCCAAGTGTAGAGGTTCGTAAGTAATATCCCGTGAATACAGGGTCGATCCCACAAGGAGATGAATTGCGAGGGAGAAAATCAAATGCAAAACCAAGTTATAAAAACTAAACTAAACTAATGATTTGAGGATTTTTGAATGGATGTAATTCAACTAAATTAAAATAACACCCAAGCTTCACAGTTCCACATATAGGTTAATGTTCCAAAATAATGATGACTTGGATAACACAACTAGGATCTGAGCACTATAGTCAGCCTAATCGAAAAATAAAACAGTTTAAATATTTTTATAAATGATATAAAAGATTAGAAAATCATGGATTTGCACCATTGACATATATTCTCAAGCGCCAGTGATTTTAAGTATTCAATATCCATGAGATAATGAAAATAAAAGAAATATAACAGGTTGAGAACCTCTCCTATCTAGGAAATCTGATTGATCTAGGGTAGCCTATCCATCAATGCGGATCTCATATGATGGAAACATATGAATTTCACAAGAGGATAAAAAACAAAGCCTAAACAATAAATAACATGCATACACCATTCTTCTCATCATTATAATAATCAATCATCATAACTTAAAGAATTATTAAACCCATATGCTTCCCTTCCAAGCTAGAAGGAACTTAGAAATAATTAGAATAGAGAAATAAAGCAACAAGAAAGAAATAAATGCAAATAGAAAAGATCTAAAAGGAAAAAAGCAACTTATAAAATTGAAAACCCTTTAAAAACTCTAAATCTTGCTCTTGAATGCTTTTAATGATGTTTAAGAATGCCTTAGGAAGCCCTATTTATAAGTGGGGAACTCCAATTTTCACACAAAGTTGGAAAACTCTAGAAACCGCCTCAAATTTACGCAGTTTTTCAAAATAGACTTCTTGCTGCACAGTTTGTTTAAAATAGATTTCCCACTGCGCAGTTTTCCAAAATAGACTTCAAAGCTTTAGAATACACTTTTACAGGACGATTTCAGGATTCTTCACTTCAAATCTTCGATTTTTTTCATTCCTCACTTGGTTTTCTTGGATCTTTGGCATGTGAATTTTTCAATCTTGGTCTCCTAAGATCCATCCCTTGCCTTGGTAATTCTTGAGCATCAAATCCATGCTTTTTATCACCCTTTTTCAATCTAAGCTCCTAAATTCACCTTGCAACACATACATGAGTAAAATAGAATATTAAGCTGATTCATGTTCACAAAACCAAAATATAAATGGGGAAAATTATGCAATATTTGAGTCTCAACAGAGGTTCAAATCTTTGTAGCTCCAAATCAAACGACAAAAGTGGATAAGAGGATCTTACGGCTAAACCACCAAATATCAATAAATCCTAATAATCTTAAAAAAGAAAAACAATTCTCAAACACCTTATTGCTGGCTGCAAAAGAATCACTGTAAATTGGAAACAAAAGAATCCAAAAAATGTCCAAATGAAAGTATCCAGCCAACCTACCTGCCACAAACCAATTTCTAAAAAAATGGAAGAAACAACCCCAAAACCCAATAAAAACTGAATGCCCAGCAACCCTTAAAAGAAAATTAGAAACTACCGCAAGATCCCTCATCATTAATTACTTTCAAATGCTCATTAGGCTGCAACAACTCTCAAACCAAGAGAAAATTCTGAGAAGAAGAAAGAAAAGAAGAGAAATGAAGAAGAAAAAAGAGAGATCAAGGAGGAGGGATGAGGAGAAAACCCTAGGAGCTTTTTTGCTTAAATACTGTGTCAAAGAGAAGAAAGCCTCTGGGATAGAAAAACTTTAACTAGGGCTGGATTTCAGAGAGAAGAAAGCCATTGTGATAGAAAAACTTCAACTAGGGCTGGATGTCCAGCCCCTTTTTTATATTAAGTGATGTCCCAAACTACATAAAATAACCTTGGAACACATGGCAAAAGAGGAAAAACAAAAGAAAGAAAAATAAAAAGAGAAATAAGAAGAGAATAAGAAACGGCCCATGGTCCAGAAATAACTACATGTGCAAACCTTGGAGATAAATGGGATCCTCAGGAATCCTGACATGCCAACATGCCTAGAAACTTAAATTAAGTTTTGAAGAAATATTATTCATAGATACTAGATAGAAAAGTGTATCTTGATAAATAAATAGAAGTAAATGAAAACTGTATAAATTGTGTATAATACTGGAACCTAATACACATGCACACACATCTCATAACTTATTAAATACTTGCTGTGTTAGTGGTTTCAATTCAAAATAATCTTGTATCAATCGACAAGAACCCATGAACTCCGACTAGTATTTTCTCAATGTTATGATTTGTGGTTGGAATGTATGGATACAAGTCTTTGTATGCTTTAACTGGTGTAGGTCTATTTGATCTATTAAAAAAATGATACTGGACTTTCTCATACATGTTGATAAGCTTTTCAATGTAAATTATTAAATTAAAAAAATGATAGTGGTGAAGGGCTAACCTATTTTGATTGTTGTAGTTCAAGGAGGAATGCAATACGGAGAAGAAAATTCTTTCCAAACTTAAATTAAGTGCTGAAAGGTCATTGTGGCTCGAAAAAGAAGACAAGATACATAGTGACCTCTTCGATCTTCTGAAGGTAGAATATATTATTATGGAGGTCATCAAGGTTACGATTCCATGCCATATGTTTCGTGTGTTGCTTTCAAGTGCACTTCAACACACGCCCGCATGTCATTACCCTCAACTATGTTATTTTGGGTATGGGTGTGACACATTATTACCCTCAACTATGTTGTTTGGGTATGAGTGTGACATATCATTACCCTCAATTATATTATTTGGGTATGGTCTATGGGTGTAGGTGTTGCATACAGCTATGGTCTAAATGTCTGACTCGCTTGTCCCCAAGTCTAAGGGTTGAAGGACGAGGCATATATTTTAATACTTTCTATCAAATTAATTTTAATTTGTAATATGTTCTTTGTTACTATTTTTAATATAAATATACGGGTGCCACTAAGCCATATCATACATAGATCCCATAGCAATATCAGTTTTGGCATATCTGACTGTGTAGAGGAGTCCAAAAGATCCAAGCATCATTAACCCAAACATAGAATACCAAAAAATTTGGTTTCACATATTTTACTTTGTGACAGCCCTTTGATGCTGAAATACATTATTTGATTGGTTTTGTAGAATATTGTTCTCATCCGAGATCCAGAGGACCCAAGGAAATTTTATCCTCGCTTTAATCTCGAAGATACATCGAGTTTTAAAGACTTGGATGATCACAGGTACATGAGCCATGCTAAAGATTATCTCTAGTTGTGTTTTTGTGTGCTGACTTCATATTTATTGTACCATATTTATTGAAAATTTTCTAAATAATGTAATTTAAGAATGTGAAGTGATATTTCCAGCCCATAAAATTGATACTTCCACTCCATGAGGATATTTTGATGGTCAAGAACTCTCAGAGAACTTGCTAAGACCAAATTACACTGTGGGGTTGGAAATAACATTCTTCAAGAATTTAATGAAATAGATGGTCACTGGTACTGTGGGGCTACTGGTTACCGCATTTCCAACTCATTACTAGAAAGATTTTATGTTACATTTATTGGTAAGGATCCTGTGCTGAATACTTACAACTACATCTATCGAGCTTTGTATCTTTGTTTACATGGATCCATTTTGTTTGAATGATTTATACACATGGATACATGTATGTGAAGTGGACCACTCATCTGTTGGGCCCTATCATGAATGGGCGATACCCGAAAATTCATGTCTGATGATACAAACCACTGATTGGATGACTTGTACCCATTTGATGTCACTATTGGATCAGATTTTCTTATTGCTATACATTTACAATAATCAGAGGTCCTCCAATTGGATTGTCTGACCTTTCCATGATATGGCCCAGCTGAGCAGTGCACACGTGTTACATGTATGCCCCATGTACAAAGATTGAGCTTTTGAGAACTAAATTAAATATAAGTGACAGCGCTGGATCCTTTGCATTCATTGATTGTAGTATAAGATGGTGATGTACGTTATTATCCGCTATCCAAGAAGTTGCAACTTCTTACTTGTTGTCCCTTGATACAGTAAAAATGTTCTGAAAAGACTGTACTATGATTACTATTTCTATCGGCAAGAAGATCTTTGGCGCCAAAATGCAATGAAGACTCTGCCCATCCTCTTGAACTCATCAGATATGTTGGCATGTGGAGAAGATCTGGGGCTTATTCCTTCTTGTGTTCATCCTGTATGTTCATCTCCGTCGTTCTTTAATGTCAATGTTGAGCAAAAGGTCCACCAAATTTGTGGATTTTGATCATGTTAATGCTTTTCCAGGTTATGCAAGAGTTGGGATTAATAGGTCTACGCATTCAACGAATGCCGAGTGAACCTGGTTTGGAGTTTGGTATCCCATCTCAATACAACTACATGACGGTAACCTCTTCTAACCCTAGTATATTTGTACATGGAATTGCAATTCTGGAGTGTATTGTTGATGGGTTTATGGACCACGGAATTATATGATTCTTGGCATGAGCATATGCAGTGTTCTCGGGTTTTGTACAAGTGGGGCCCTCAGTTCACTGATTCAGACCATTGGTTTCTCAGGCTCCATATTGGATGGCCCATGCCCAAAACATCACTTACATAGGACAGTCTAACCTTGCAATTTTTTCATGCAAATAACAGTCAAGAAGAGAAATACAGCAACAGTCCACATTCAACCAAAAAAGGGTCCATGATTGGTGGATCCTCCACACTAGGATTTATTATTATTATTATTATTATTTTTGGTGCTTGCATGGTCCATCCACAGTGAGGCCCAACCCCCAAATTGTCTAGATAACTGAATCATGGACCCTCTTTTCCTAACTCAAAACACTAGCATGTTGTGCATACTTATGCTCAAGGATTCTATAACTAATTCCTTCTATTTACCTTTATATTTTTTGGGTATAGCCGCATCCTGTAATGCTATCTTTGGTTGGGGTAGGCCTATCTTATAAACACAATAATGTAGTGTATTAGGGTAGAGTGTACATTGCAGTTGTCTATTGTAGCTGGGTTGTTGAAGGGTTTGGATCACTGTATCACAGGCTTCACATGTATGGAATCCTGTGCCTTTGTTGAGGCTCATCACCCCATAATTCCTCATTTGCAGAAATACCTTATTCCATTCATTCCCATCTGTTGCTTTATATGATTACTAATGCCTTACCAAAGACTCTCCTAGAATGTAAAATGCATGGTATGTGTTATGCATATTTCTGCAGACAAGTGTCTTTTCCTAATTGTATAAGATCAATTTCTCCAGAGATAAAATGCCTGAACGTAAGTCGGTCATTTTGATGCTTTAGGTGTGTGCTCCGTCATGCCATGATTGCTCAACTCTGCGTGCTTGGTGGGAAGAAAATGAGGAGAGAAGGCGTAGTTTTTATAGGACCATAGTCGGATCAAACGACGAACCACCTGCTCGTTGTGTTCCTGATGTTGTGTACTTCATCCTACAACAACATTTCGATGCTCCGTCAATGTGGGCAATTTTCCCTCTCCAGGTAAGAAGAGAGCATTTGCAAAGATGCTCTTTTCTTTATGTTTACCTATATATGAATCAAAGGAAATAAACGTGTATGTTTCTTGTTGAAGAAATGCATAGGCAACTTGCTAGGATCATGTTTCTGAGATCCAGGTTGGGTCATTCATCAAGTGGACCGCACCATATATTATGTTCAGTTGCCCAAAAATAAGCTGGCTTTGCTACCTTTTTTTTTTTTTTTTTGAAAAAGATGGTTAGCATAGTGACGATGTACACATGCAGCTCACTTGATGACCAGATCGACTTAAGTTTGGAATGTGACATATAAATAGCAGGTCCACTTGACAAGCTGCCTGATCCCATGCTTACTAGTAACCATAGCAGGGTTCTTCTAGTTGTGTAGGACCATGAGTGAGGCTGAACCCTACTGTGTTCTTTAAGTCTAGGATATTCCAATGTGCATCCAAACTGGTGTTTCATTCCTGTGTTCAGGACTTGATAGCGTTGAAAGAAGAATATACAACACGGCCTGCAGTGGAAGAGACGATCAATGATCCTACCAATCCAAAGCACTACTGGCGATTTCGTACGTAAAAGTTTCTCTACTGAATCTCCATTCAAGTGTGATTTGCATACACGCATGTGCATGTGAACTAGCATGTTAAGGGTGCGTTTGGAAGACCGCCAAACCAGAAATTTCAAGCCAAGATAGTAGGTTCGGGTTGTGCCAAGGTATTCAATAATGGTAATAGTGCCCGTAACGGTCACTGTTGTCACCGTTGCGATACAAGCTGTAAAGGGCCCCATAACAACTGTTACAGCTGGTTTTTTCTTTTTACTTAAAAAACCCATCAGGGAGCCGTATTGTAACTGCCGTTATGGCCCTGTAATGCGTAAAGGTTCCCACCTAACTGTTTTTAATACCTTGGGTTGTGCGAGGGACACGGATGTGTGTGAGTTGGAGGTGCCAATTCATGTTTTGATCCTTTCAGGTTTAGATACAGGTACCGTGTAACCTATATTTTATCAGATTTGGGCATCCAACCAGGTCCTGTCAACATCGGATCTAATTTTGTTCATGAATCCGGATTTGGGATGGGGTTTGGATAAGAATCGGGTCCAGACTCAAGTGTGGGTCCATACTAGAAAATATGCATTTTATATGGTTTTTAAAATATTATTCATTACTAAACAAAGTATCAAACTCAATACAATTATACATTTAGCTAGGGATTACCTTCCTCTCCTATAGTCCATTTCTTATCATTAGAAAAGGAAGCCAAGAAATTGAAGTTCTTTTCAATTTCTTTTTTTTTTTGTTTTTTCAAAAATAAAAATTAAAGTTCTTTTCCAAGAAATTGAATAGAACATTCTTATTGGTAAGTGGTTTAACAGAGGGTGGCGTCCTTGATAGAGTGGAATGGCAGACAGGATTCTTGTGCCTGACCCCATTTAGTTGGGATCATAGTTTAAAAACCCAAAAGCTCGACTTGACTCGATGTTCTTTCTGGCTGGGGTCAACTTGATGACTCGAGCTTACTCGATTGGATATTTAACAGCTATAAATTATTATATTTGTTATTAAAAAGAATATTTAAAATAGTTTATTTTAATTTAAGTATATAATATGAGATGTCTAACATCAAAGTGCTGCATATCCCCGTGGTGGAGTGTTACTATTTCTAACAGAGGTTGGGAGCTCGATTCATCTTCCCTGCGCATTTTCATTTCTAATGATGTCAATTTCACAAGCTGAGTGACTCAGAGTTTGCAAGTTGACTCGATGAGTCTTCCTGTATCTGGGCTGAGTCAGTCTACAGACTGAGTTTCCAGAGGACCTGGCTCAAAATCTTGCTGAGTTGAGTTGAATTGAACAAGTTTCGAGTCGAGTCAGCTAGTTTTAGAACTATGGTTGGAATAAGGCAAGATTTTATGATGATAATCTGGTATTTTACGGCAAAACGCAAATACCCCAAAAAAATCTCACATATTTTTTGACCGACTCACCATGGGAGCTTCCATCATACCATTGTCTAGGTATGTAAATTCCAAAGAACTTAAGACTATTGTTTTGTGCAATCAAGCCATATCTTTTCTTCATTCCGTTGTGTTAATCTAAACAAAATTAGTCCTCTTTTCAAGCCATTACATTTTTGGTAGATTGAAGAGCAAATGTCATCAAATATGGATCATAGGATCCGAAGCTTTATGTTAGTACAGTTTTTTATAATTCCAATTCTATACATGTTGTGACCATGGTTCAGTTGTCCAGAACAAGATCTTAACTATCGTTTGAATCGATGCGTATCACCTGCTATGGGCTGATTTTGTCCATGAACAGTATGGCTAGTACTAGCCTGCATCAGCCCTATATGGCTCAGTTTTGGTGGTCAGCAATATGTTGCACCACCGAAACTCATTTTCAAACCTTGGTCTAGACTATTGCTGTTATGGGTAGGCCTTACATAGATAGGCATTCCCCAAACACCACCCAAATGGAAGATCCCAACCCTTTGATGGGAGCCATTAATAAATGGTTAGGAAATTAATACAGCGATGGTCTGCATTCAACCGAAAAGGGCCAAAGATTGAAAAGGAGGATATTTTAATCTTGAAAATCTTTTGCAGATTCTCCGATGGTGGGACCCATAGGATCAGGGGTATAGATCATTGAACCATGGGCCCTACATGTACAGAATTGGGAGAATCCGCAAACTGTATGATTCTGACGCTCAGCACGGTAGCAAACCATATTTGATCATTGGTGGGACTCACGTCTACTTGTTTGTTTTGGCGGATACAGGTGTACATGTAACACTAGAGTCTTTGGCAGAGGACACGGACCTCAAGGGGGCAATAAAAGATCTCGTGGTTGCTAGTGGGAGATCATATCCTCCAGCAGAAGGAGATGAGAACACAGCTGCAATTTCAATCCCAGCCACAAAACAGCCTGAAATTGGGGAAGGGAAAATCCTTCAAGTCACCCACCTGAATGGGACCCCAAAAATGCAAAGCCAAGCAGTCCTGTAAGTCAACCTTGCATTTTTCTTGGATTTTCAAATCCCAAGTCGTTAGAAAAAAAAAAGAAGGGGGAGAGAGAGAGAGAGAGAGAGAGACAGAGAGAGAGAGAGAGAGAATAAAAATCTCTTCAGAGTCTGTTGCGAATTTCATACATGATAGAACACTGTTAACATATCTCATGTGGCACACTACATTTATGTTACATCTCCTTTTCTTGGTAAAATTAAATGAGAGGTCACACAGATACTAGATTCTATCACGTATAGGCCCCACACTCATGCGATTGTGGTTATGAATTTTAGCTTTTTCGTGGTGATCTGTTATCTATGGTGAAACGATGTTGTGTTGCCAATGCCTATGATGGAGTAAGAACTGGGCTAGTAAATTGTAGAAACTGCACTTACGATGGCCAATTTGAAAGGCAGGCTCCAAAATTTCACATGATTTTCAATGCTTGGAGTTTCTCTGTCCCATGCCCGACCTCTACATGGGCATGTAGTGTGGGATGTGTTATGCATCAGATGGGCCCCAGTGCGTAGGTGTCCTGTGCTGTAAATCATGCTGGTCATCTTTGTTGGCTGCACTAGTGCAAAAACAATGGACCTTTTTTAGTGCAGTGCAGTATGCATTGTATGAAGTTGATGGTCAGGATGAGTATAATCTATGGTCTACATTCAACATATACATGGCCCACCAGATGTGTGGCTTGCGTGATGTTGAGATTGGGACTCATAAAGGGGGCCCAACTGATGAATATCTGAAATCTCACTAGTGTGTACAACTGTGCAACCTAGGCATGTGTTGGGGTGCTTCTGTTTGGTGCATGTAAATCATAGTTCAAAACCTGATTGACTCAGACTCGAAACTTGGCTGGGTCAACTCGACCTGCTTAGATTCCAAGCCAAGTCACTTGGAAACTTGCTCTGGTCAACTTGATGACTCGGCTGACTCACCTGGTCAGCTATTGTTTTTGCATTGTTTTAAACAGTAAATGGTATGTTGCATAGCATTCACCCTTTCACCCCTCAAGAAGAGGGTGAGGCACAAGTTACACTACATACTACTAGATTTTTAATTAAAATAGTAAAATAAATAAATAAATAAGTAAATAAATAGTATAAATGAGAATAGATTTAACTGAAAATAGAAAAATAGCAAAGTAACAAATCATTGAAAATATTAACTAATTCTTATTGGTTTTTTTTATACTTAAAAAAAAATCTTATTAGTCTTTGATTTTTATTTTTATTTTTATTTTTAAAAAGAAAGAAAAAGAAAAAGAAAAAGAAAAAAAGAAGCAAAATAGCAAAGTATAACAGATCATTGAAATCATTAAGGCCTTGTTTGGTAGACATGTAAAAATGGATTCATCTCATGTTAGTTGATAGTAATTATGTATTAGAGATGTTGATCTCTAATATATAATGAGTTCACGGTGGCAGTTATTATGAATTATAGATCCAAATCTTTAATACATAATTACTGTTAACTAAAATGAGATGAGCCCTTTTTTTTTTTTTTTTTACACATGCTCACACTCACGCCGGTGGAATTTCACCACCTATGGGTACTCGAACCCTTGACCGGGAGTTGAAACTCGAAAGAGTCTACCACCAGGCAAGAGATGAGCCTAAGTGATGTTACTGTTTTATTGAAAATTTACATGGAGCATTAGCTACTTAGCACATCTTACATGCAACTTCAACCTGCACTATTTTCATGTCAGGAAGTGCAAAGGCTAAGCTAGTTAAAACAAAGGAGTGTGTGTGTGTATAAGCTAGTTAAAAAGTAGGCTTGGGGGTTTCATGAGGTGCGGCTTCGTGAGGACCGTTCGCATCGTGTGTGTGTGTGTGGAAAAGGTTCTATATGGTGGAGCTCATGGGAACTCCCCATGAGGTGGAGCTGTGTGGGCCCCACCATGATGTATGTCGAACATCAACACCATGCATTTGATGGGTCCCCTTTAAATTATGGGATATCCCAAAAATCAGCCGTATACAGAACTCCATTGGGCCATACCATCTAATATCATGCGGCCTAAAACATATAAAAGCATTTGTTGGGGCTCACCTGAAATTTGGATGTGTCTAAAACTTGGTCTGACCCCTCATCCAAGGACACATATAATGGATGGGCTGGATTTGTGAACCACATATCTGTGGGCCCAAAAAATGATTATGAATATTTTAATAGAGAGTAACCCCTCTCAACTTTTGTATGTAGTGTGGCCCATACAAGTCACGGATTGGCTTGATTTTTAAACCCTAGTCCCATTATGGAATGGTACATCTGACTGATAGGGTAGATGTTCAACATACATAATGGTGGGGCCCACACAGCTCGACCTCATGGGGAGGTCCCATGAGCTCGACCCCCCCCCCCCCCCCCACACACACACATATATATATATGGGAAAAGGTACTATACACTCGACTGTATTATACCTTCTATAAGATTGAGTGCTGGCAGCATGTTATTCGTAGGATGGTAAAAAATTTAAACCAATGGGAATTTTTATAGGGAAACTAGATAAATAAAACTGGTGCAACCGGCTATTAAAATTTTCCTCCACCTCTATCTCTCTCACGATTATTTTATGCCAAAAAACTTGCGCTAGAAACATATGTGGGGCCTGTCGTGGTCTTTTTTTAAATTATTTAAAGAAATTCACCCCGTCCATCTGTTTTTCCATATCATTTTAGGACAAGAGGCTAAAAATGAGTCGGATCCAAGGCTCAAGTGGGCTGAAAACGTGAGGATTGAACATCCATAGTTGAAATATTCGTGGGGCCATAGAAGTTTTAAATTAGGATAATATTTTTGTTTTCATTTCATCTCATTAGGAATATTGTTATGAACGGTATGGATACAATTGAAACATCACTTTCGACCCAAGGAGATTTCAACAGTATGAATTTTTCTACCCATCTTTTTCTTTAGTGCAGGCCACTTGAGTTTTGGATCCGGCTCATTTTTGTCCGTGTGTCCTAAAATAATCTCCAAAAACTGATAGACAAGATAGATTTCTCACAGACACTACGTTTCTATGACAGAAAACAGTGCAACCCTGAAAGCCTAGAGAATTTTCCAATGATAGAAATTCAATTCATACCGGGAGCAATCAGATACAGAGCACGCGGTGAAATAGGTTAGACCTCTTTTACACTCCTCTCTCCGTTTGGCAGTGCAGGCACTCGACCACAGAAGGATAAATGCTCTTTCCATTGGACCATGATGTATTTATTGTATCCACACCGCCAGTTCATTTCGTGAGATCATTTTAGGCCATAATCCAAAGAGTGAGAAAGATCTAAATTTCAAGTGCACCCCCCTGCAGAAAACAATGGGGATTGAATGCTTACCATTAAAACCTCTTTGAGCCACAGTAGCTTTCAAGCAAGCTAATATTTATGCTTTACCTTATTCCATGTCTTTTTTAACGTATAAAAAGGTTAGATCTCAAATAAACATTATGGTTGGCCTTAGGAAGGTTTCAACAGTGGCTGTCACTGTCTCACTGTTTTCTGTGGTGGGGTCCACTTGAACTTTGAATCTGCCTAATTCTTTGGCTCACTCACTAAAATAAACTCTCCATATGAATGGATGGTGTGGATACAATACATACATCATGGTGGGGCCCATAGGACGTGGTTACGTCTCACGAGACTCGCTACCATCTGGTTGAGCAGCCAGCCCAGTTCCCTACGCTATATAATTTAGAGAATTTTCTCAATTAAAAATCCTATCCTCTGTAAATTACTAAAATGCCGTCATATGGAGTATTAAAAGTAGTAACATGTCTAAGTGGATGTTTTTGATAAGTCTATCCCTGCCATCAGTTTTTTTTTTTTTTTTTCAGATTATGTTATTACATAGACCTAACAATGATATTGATCCAAACCTCGAGTGGGCCACACGGTAGGAAAAGGTGAGGATTCAGCTTCTGCCATTGAAACCTTCAAGCGGCCACAAAAGCTTTGGATTATGCAAACGTTTTTATCATTTCAGTTCATCCTTGTAAGAATAACCTCATGAATCATATGTATGGCATATATACATCATGGTGGACCGGGGAATTTTCAAAGATAGGAATTCCCCCACTTACTGTTTCCAGCGGTATAGCCCACATGAGTTTTAGATCTGCCTCATTTTTTGGCCTACATTATAAGATGATATGGATAAAAGGATGGATGGAGTGGATTTCGCACAAACATCATGGTGTGCCCCACCTAGCTTGCCGTTGAGGGAAGTTCCGCGTCCATTGGAAACGGAAGCCGGTTTGTTACTTAACCAGACCGTAGGGAGTCTGGCTACTGATGTGATGTCACCACATTCTTTGGGCCCCATCATGATGTATGTGTTGTATCCACACCATCCACCCATTTGGAGAGGTCATTTTAGAGAGCGACCCAAAGAATTAGGCTGATCCAAAGTCCAAGTGGACCCCACCAAGGAAAAAAGTGGGACTGTGACAGCCACCGTTGAAACCTTCCTGGGCCAACCACTATGTTTATTTGAGATCTAAATTTTTTATAAGTTAAAAAAGACATTGAATAATGTAAAGCATAAATATTAGCTTGATGGAAAGCTTCTATGCCTTAAAGAGGTTTTAATGGTAAGCGGTCAATCTCCATTGTTTTATGTGGTGGGATGCACTTGAAATTTGAATCTTTCTCACTCTTTGGATTATGCCCTAAAATGATCTTGCGAATCGGATGAGCGACGTGGGTATAATACATACATCATCGTGACGTCACTTCAACACTTACCTTTACATGGTCCAGTGTGTGCACCGCCAGCCAAACGGAGGGAGACACTTATTTCACCACGTCACTTCAGTAGCCAACAAGCGTTCAGTACCTACGGCGCTCCCGTTTTTATCCACTTCGAGCGCAATTGCGGATTGGCTACGGATTGGTCGAGTAGCGAGACTCCCTACTGAGGTGATATTACCAAGTTCTGTAGGCCCCACCATGATGTATATTTTGTATCCACACCTTCGCTCCGTTTGGAGAGATTATTTTATGGTAATATCCAAAGAATGAGTTACATCTAAAACTCCAGTGGAGCTCAACATAGAAAATAGTGGGGACAGTGACACCCACCATTAAAAACTTTTAAAGGCCACGAAATTTTTAGATTAAGCTGATATTTGTGTTTTCTCTTATTTCATGTCTTTTTTAACTTTTAAATAGGTTGGATTTCAAATAAACATTATGGAGGGCCTTGGGATAGTTTCAACGGTAGGAATCACTCTCCCCACTGTAGTGGGATCCACTACAAATTTTTTTCTTCCTCATTCTTTGACTCATGCCCTAAATTATATTTCAAAAGTGATTAACGGTGTGGATACTACTACAGAAAATAAATAAACATCATAATGGATCTTAGGAAGGTTTCAACGGCGCACAAAGTTTTCGTAAAAAATCTCCTCATTTGTTTAAAATTTTCATATCCTACAAATAGCGTGCCGTAAGCACTCGACCTTATGGAAGGTATAATACGATCAAGCGTATAGTACCTTTTCCCTATATATATATATATATATATATATATATATATATATATATATATATATATATATATATATATATATATCTATTTTATTTCATTTCATGTGCTTGTTCCTAAAGCAAATGTTTTTAATTTCATTTTTGCATATTAAGTCAATCTTGTTGGACAGCTAATTGACTTATCAGGTTTTTGAATGGTGCGTAGACGTGGGGTGGAAAATGAAAAATAAAAATGCTTGGGTGACTTTGTGCAGTAATGTGAGGGTGTGGCTATTGGCTTACATGGATGAACTTCATCTGGATGGAATCCATATGGTTTATCAGGTGTCCCATCCTGTGTTTTGACTGGGGCCTAAAAATCAGGCTAATTGAAAACTCAAGTGGACTTTCCATTAGTAACGGTAGAGATGAGAAGTCCCACTATTAAAATCCATTCGAATTGTGTATAAGGATCCATTGTGATTTGTATATACCATCCAATCCACTCATGTAACGCACCACAAAAAGATGAATCTATTCTCCAAAATTCAGGACATTCCAATACTCATTCGGACCACGCCATGCGAATTTAAAATTTTTGAGGCATGATTTTACACCATTCCTTATGGTGTGGCCCATCTAAGTCTTAGATTGGACTGACTTGTAGGATCAATGGAGAAAATGTGTCAGGGTACCCAAAGTTTCTCATTTTCCTCTTTGGAGGACTCTTGAAGATTACAAATGGGTCATTAATGAAAAAGTCCCAACCAATGGTCAATATTTAATGGCAATGGCTACGACCATTTTGCATAGCCCATCACAGGTAAAAGAGTACAGTGGATGAACTTAAATGATTTAACTTAGCTATCCATGTTTAATACTTGTCCCATAAGCGTTGCAATTTTGAATGGATTCAAGAAATTCTGCTTTCACGTGTATGAGATCCAAACCGTATATTTATATAGGACACACCCTTACAGGAAAGGGCCTCCATTGAAAAAATCAAGCCAGTTGAATAAAGAGGTGGATACAAATACAATGCTACCATCGGTGTATGTCATAATGGTCATGTACAAGTATCTCTGTGTGGCCACTTGCCATCTAAAAACATGTATTGGATTTGATTAGCTACGGTCCAAATGAACGCTCCAGGTCACACCTGATCGATCCATCACTGAATTTGACGATCTAGAACTAATCTAATCAACCATTCCAGTCGATTCAAGGTACATCTCTGTTCAGTTTCCCATTCAAAATAAAATAAAATAAATAAATAAATAAAAGGCCCGAACAGCATTAATAGAAAAACGGGCGCGGATTAAATACTGACAAGGTCAGTAGCCAAATCCTACTGAAGTGACGTCACCAACCTATGTGGACCCTACCATGATGCATGTGTTGTATCTATACCGTCCATCCATTTGGAGAGATCGTTTTATGACATGAGAAAAATAATGAGATAGATCTAAAGTTCAAGTGGACCCCACCATAGAAAACAGTGGGGACAGTGACATCCACCGTACAAAACTTCTTATGGGCCACAGAAATTTCCGATGAATTATATATATTTTTTTTCACTTCATCTATCTCTATGTTAACTTATGAATATGTTGGATCTAAAAAATACATCATGGCAGACCCTATAAATGTTTCAATGGTGATTGTGACTGATTCCACAGTTTTCTGTGGTGGGTGCACTTGAACTTTAAATCTATCTTATTATTTTTCTCATGCTATAAAACGATCTCTACAAATGGTTGGACGGTATGGATACAACACACGCATCATGGTGAGGTCCACAAAGCTTGGTGACATCACTTCAGTAGGTATGTGGCTACTGACGTTGTCCGTATCTAATCCGCGCCGGACAAAGGCTACTCCAGATTGAGTAGCGAGACTCTACTGAAGTGACGTCACCAAGTTATGTGGGCCCCATCATGATGTATGTGTTGTATCCACACTGTCCATACATTTGGAGAGATCATTTTAGGGCATGTTTAAAGAATGAGTCAGATCCAAGGCTGGATTGGACCCACCACAGAAAACAGTGGGGAGAGTGACACCCACCGTTGAAACCTTCCGAAGGTCTGCCAAAATTATTTTTGTATCAAGTGTTCTTAATGGTGGGACCAATCTTTTCAACGGGTTAGATTTTGAGCACGCTTGAATCAGTATTGTAGTAGTTGCATGTGGGACCACATTAAAATTTATACCCTAATTTCAGGGGAGCGAATGCCTCACCCAAGATGGTGCGGAAGCGGATTGCTGGGAACGGATTGGCTACTCCCCCTGACACCAGTCATTGGCTGGTGGTCGGTGCTATGTGGGGCCCACCATGATGTATGTGTGTCATCCATGCTGTCCATCTATTTTTATATATCATTTTATGACATGGTAGAAAAAATGAAGTATATATAAATCTCAAGTGGACCACATTAAAGGAAACAGTGTTAAATGAATTTTGACCATTAAAAACGTTTTGGGAGTCATAAAAGTTTTGGATTAAGCTGATATTTATTTTTTCCCTTCATCTGGGTCTTTACGACCAAATCAACAGATTGGATGTCAAATAAACAGTACAATGGGCCTTAGGAGGATTTTAATTGTGAATATCCATTCGTTACTTTTCTCCTGTAGTGTGGCTCACCTAAGACTTATATCCTTGTAATTTTTTTCCTCGAGCCCTAAAATGATCTTTAAAAATGGACGAACGGAACACGTACATCATGGTGGGGCCCATGGAGCACCGACCACCAGCCATGGGGCTGCTGTCAGGGGGAGTAGCCCATCCTTTCCCGGATTGGCCTGTGTACCTCACACCAGTTATATAACAGTTGTATTGACGTCGACAAGTTAGGTTAGTCTAGCTATGATGAATGTGTTATATCTAAATTGTTTATCCATCTGGCGAGTTAGATTATAGGCTTGAGACAAAAAATAAGATAAATCTAACTATCAACTGGATCACACTGCAAAAAGCAACGGGGATTGAACGTCTACCATTGAAACCCTTTCCGGAGTCATAGAAATTTTGGATAAATATAAAATTTATTTTTCCTCTTCATTTAGGTCTTTGTAACCTAATGAACATATTGGATGGAAAATAAATATTATCCGTACTGCTATTTGTGGTGTGGTCCAGATGATCTTAAGATATGATTTATTTTTTAAATAATACTCTAAATTAATCTCTAAAATAGATGAACAATGTGGAGATAATAAATACATAACTTTGGGAGCCACGTAACTTTGATATCCTTTGAACCGTCTGTACAACTCAGAGCTCGAGGAGCGTCAGTGCTCGTCTTCGCACGACACGCCCTTCCAACAGCTATATAGCTGGTGTGAGGCACACCAGCCAATCTGCTTCCGACGGTGCGACTCTTCTCATGAGGCCCACGTTGATGTGTGTATTCAATATCCACGCCGTTCATCCGTTTATTTTCCAGATCATTTTAGGGAAATAGTTAAAAAAAAAACATGACGCTCGTCCAATTTTCGGGTGTACCATGGTATAGGAAACGGTAGTGATTTTCCATCAATGAGGCATACAAAGGTTTTGGATCAAGGTTTTGGATCGAGCTGATATTCGTCCTTCCCTTTATCTAAGCTTACGTGACATTATCAATAGGTTGGGTGGCAAATAAACATTAAAGAAACATTAAGGTGGGCCTTCATAAGTTTTTAATGGTAGAGTGTTCTTTCACCACTGTTTCCTTTGATATGGTCCACCTGCGATTTGGATCTGCTACAGTTTTGGGCTCTTGTACTAAAATGATATGGAAAAACGGATGGACGGTGTGTATGTAGAATACATACGTCAAAGTGGGCCCCACAGCAAAGACCGCACCTGCTCCGCTTCCCAGTTTCAGATCAATTTCATCATCAGGTGGCTCCACATTCCAAAAGCAAATGAACGGTCAAAAGATCAGGTAGTGGATACTGTGATCATGGACCACAATGCCTAATGAATGGCCCAGATCGCTACAACGCTTTCAACCCAAGTTTCCGGGCCTGCCTTATATAGACGGTTAGCAATTTTCTACTCGTCCATCTCTATTCCGGCAGCTTTGGGAAGAAAATCTATATGAAAAATAACAATATTAAATATAAGTATAATAAATCAATAAATAGATTATCAAATACATGATGAGTACTGTATCATAGAACGAGAATAACGCTATTGGTAGTGAGGACATCAATGTATTCATAATAATTAACCTACAACACAGCACAACACAATAATATAATGATATGTATTATTAGCTAAGTAATTATTTTCGGTTTAAATAGTAGGCTAGTGAAGTTATGATACATCCATTCTATCAATTGTCGCTAAACACATTAATATAACTCATGGCAGCAAGTAGTGACCTCTCACCAGTGTCTTTTGATCCAAATCTGAGTTCACCACCCAACAGTCTATGCAACTCAATCGAGTTAATATTAGGACTTGTTGCTCAAGGACAATCACAACTAGGATAAAGTTCGTCACCCAAACTCTAAATTTGGAGGAAGCACGTCATCCAAACCATTAACAATATGGTAAGATCGTGACATTCATCGATGTTCGATGGTCACTGCGGGGAGGCTCGTCGCTCAATGTTTTACCAACATGGTGGGCTTGTCATCCAATATTTTGCCTATGTGGTAGGCACATCACCCCAGTATAGGTCGATAGATCGGACTTGATATCACATACGATCATGCCTGACTCATGAGTCTTTGGGGGATCATAGCCTACTAACGGTTATGAATGGACTTAATTCAATGGTAATAGTGATATTATAGATTCCTTTGAATATTATACAACTATCAAACATAAGAATGATTGGGCCATGCATTGGATTGATCCAATCGATAACGAGGAATCCCAGACCAAACCGACATTAGGTACAAAGCATCTCATATAGCTCCAACTATTATCAGACATCTGTATTCAACCTTGGTTGACTGTATAAGTTTAAGATAGCTAACCCAAAGAGAGTCATCCACTTACTGAACATTTTGCATGACTCGATTCACATGACTACAAATCATATTATCAAATACATATACATAATCATGAAACCACTTAATACCACAATAAGGTGCATCAACCAAACATATGTGTGAATCAGTACAATTCAATGTATATTAACATCACTTATCAGTTTACATACGAGACTTCTAACAATAGGAGTTTCATCTTGTTGAAGCATTTCATCAAATATGTTGGCTACCATTAATAAGTAACTACATGATTATAAAATAAAGTAATTTAAACACGAATAACATATGCTATCTTATAATAAACTAAAAATAAAATGAAACCTAGAAGAATGATCCACACCTTAAGAGAGGATTATGTGATCTAATTGCAATAGGGTTAGGGTTTTAAAGAAAACCATTGATTCATACAGGGTTAAGGTTTTAGGAAAAACCATCAATTCCTATATAAACATTAAGGTTATTGTGAGATTCATGAAATTGAATGTAGGAAGACCTAAATTGAGAAGTGAGATCCAAATCTTACCTCTGATTGCCAATGTAAGGAATCCGACAAAGAATCCAAGTGTGCATGTGGCTTTGGTTGAATGGGAGAAGGACAAATGGTACACAACCCACACCTACACTATATTTCTCTCTTCTTTCTCTTCTATTTCTCTATTTCTCTCTTTCTTTTTCAATCTTAGGGCACAAATTTGCATGAGGAGAGGGGTGCCCAAATGAGGGTCTTATATGGTGCTAGAAGTGGTGCAAATAGCCATAAGGGCTAGGTTTTCATTATACTAGCCCTATGAGAGGGTGTTTCTAACCTTTGAGGCCCACTATGAAGTGTAGGGGTCGATATACACTGTAGGATAGTCAGCCCTAGCAATGATCTATGTATAAATATGATCGCCCTTCATTTGGATGCTCTGATCAACATATATGATCAGAAGTCAATTCAACAGTCACTGATGGTCGATCGGGGCTGTGACTATACGGATAATATAGAGGGTATTAATTTAAGTAGGTGCCCGAAATTTGATTATGATCTAATGGTTAAAAGGCTATGACTTTGCCAAAGACCCGATATACACAACTTAAGTCTTGATTAATTCTAAAAATATTCAGGTCTCATGCATTAGCCTTGCGAGTCCAAGTTGAATGATTCAATATGCGATCTCAGCTCGATGTCCTGTGATGGACATCAAGCCTGCTAAGATTAACGTCTTTCTATAATCTGAGGTTTAGTGGCTCACTAACGAGTGGTATAGAGTTTGTTTGGAAAATCAGCATATTTCTATAATGAATTAGATAACAAGATTTCTTGTGCCCGATGATTAAGGTTCGGATTAACTAAGTTCATAGTGTGGTTTTTTCATAATTAGCGGGAATGACAATTCGATCTTAGTCACCCTAAACCGTTAGTTTTTAGGCTAAATGATTAACTGGGTCAATTTAGTTTGTTAATTAAGATCTAACATCTAGTTGTTTCGACTTTTAGTATGTATTTATTTAGTTATATTTGTCTTGGTTAGTCACTAATAGGTCGGCTAGATTTGGACCCTAGATGAATAAATCATGAAGCTAAACTTGATGTTTAAGTGATCGGACGGATTCATTGGCTTCATACGGTTGATTAATCAAATTTGTGCGGTTCTTTATCGGTACCACTCGCGTATAGGATCACCTCAAGCATTAAGGGTCGGTCAGTGACAACATAAGCTAATTATTTTAGTATGTATTTATTTAGTTGTATTTATCTTGGTTAGTCACTAATAGGTCGGCCAGATTTGGACCCTAGATGAATAAATCATGAGGCTAAACTTGATGTTTAAGTGATCGGACGAATTCATTGGCTTCATACGGTTGATTAATCAAATTTATGCGGTTCTTTATCGGTACCACTCGCGTATAGGATCACCTCAAGCATTAAGGGTCGGTCAGTGACAACATAAGCTAATTATTTTCGAGCAAAAACTTTCAAGGGTTTTTAGAAATTCAAAATAGCGAGAATCTGGGATGTTACATTGAATTATATGAAAATAAAAGATACAACAGGAAAACTAAGAATGTGACATAAGTAGAAGGGAGAAGTGGCATGGGGAAATGAAACCCTTTATATTATTTTGTTTTGCAAAATGAATTGTCTTGGAAAATACATTTTCTTTTCATTTTCAATTGGTTGGGTTGTACTTTTGAAATTGTTGTTGATTTGAAAGAAAGAAATAATGGAAGTAGGAGGGGAGAGAGAGAGAGAGAGAGAGAGAGAGAGAGAGAGAGAGAGAGAGAGAGCATAATAAGCTCCACATGCCCACCATCTTTTGTTTTATTACTATGGCCTCCACTTATGACGCAGGGATGAACGTGATGAGGTCAATCACTGTCTTCCTCAAGGATAACTACGAATCCACGGAGATTCTCTGGATTCCTCATAGAGACTTTTCAAATCTACGAGGAAAGAAAGTAAGAAAATAGAAATAAATTCTAATAAATTTGAAATTGATTGATTAATTAATAATGTGTCTCCTTACACCATTAATAAATAAAAAAAATAAACTAAAATTCGTAATTACCAAAAATAGTAAAATTCTAACTCTAATAAAATTCCTAATTCTAATAAAACTCTTCTAAAGCCTAATTTCTAAAAATAAAAATTCTAAATAAACTTTTGCTAGAAGAGTCCTAGTATAATTACAAGTTATTTCTAAAAGAGGAGAAAATCTAAAACTCTAAAAATATAAAAATATTAAAAAATTGAAATTACTAAAAATAGTAAATTTTTCTTAAAAGTTCATTTTTAAGCTGAAAGTGCGCATTTTCTGACTAAATGGACAGATGCGACACACCGTGTGGGTCGATTCACATCGGATGACCCATTTCAGTAAAGATTAATAGGTTGTACGCCCCGTAATGATACCCGGATCAAAAGTTACGATCAATTTACGGTCCACCTTCTTTTGACCCAACCATGCTAGGAGCGTATCTGTGACACGTTCTACATTAGACCCCTCCACTTGAAAAAAATTTGTCCTCGAGCTACTCATGATTCTAAGATAACTTCTGATGCCGATATTTATTAGCCTTTTTCTTATACTTGGCATTAGGCTCTTGAGCTAACACAATGCATGTATTCTTGCTTTCCTTGACTTAACTAGTATCGATCAGTTCCTTCACTTCTGCCTTAAAGATCTCATATTCTTTCTGATAATGTTGGCAATTAGGTAGGTTTATCTCTGTGACAAGATCAATGTGGTTTTGTATATCTTATATGAGAGGTAATTTATTAGGGAGCTCATCGAGCACAATCGTCTTGAACTCTTACAACACTGGGAAATTGGGATTATGTCGTATGGGAGACAATTTATTAGGGAGTTCATCGAGCACAATCGCCTTGAACTCTTGCAACACTGAAAAATTGGGATTATGTCGTATAACGAACACGGGCAGTTGAGCATCACTTTGAGCTTGAGGCGGAATTAGTGCATCCACAATACGGTTGAGGGTTGCCTGCAGCCCTTGCATGGTCAACTGACTCTCCTGGTGGAAAGCTTTCATTCTTTCCAAAAGATAATGAATCCTTGTATCACCATCTATAAGATTTTTATTCATACCTTTGTTGTTTACAATTGGCCCGAGAGGAGTCCTCACTCTGATACCAAACTGATGCAGGGGAGGACGTGAGATCGAGCACCGTCTTCCTCAAAGGAATAACTGTTCTAAATCCATGAAACTTCTCTGGACTCCTTATAGAGACTTCTCAAATCCACAAGAAAGAAAGCATGAAAAATAGAAAATAAATTCTATAAAATTTGAAATTGATTGATTCCTGAATAAAAACGAGTTCACAACCCTTTAAATAGGGGTACCAAGAAATGGGAGAGAAATCAGAATCAAACTACAACTAAAACTCCTAGAATTCGCAACTTACTATAAATAGTAAACTTACTATAAATAGTAAACTTATTATTTATAGACGGTCGTGATGTCTACTAGTGGGTAAGGTTTTCAGCCAAAAATAGTAAGTGTACTATTTGACCTCATCAAGATGTTCTTCTAATTTTTCTAAGCTCTTTTCATGTTGGACGCAACTCCTAAAGCCCAATAGATGAAGAGTTATACTCAAACTAAAACTTACTATTTATAGTAAAAACGGTATTAAAAAAGGGAAACGACCGTCGATCTGGCGGTATTTTGCAAACCGGGTTGGGCAACCCTGCATAGCGGGGTTGGTTGGCTAAAGTAGCTCATTCTACTCCAAAATTATATATTTTACGTCCGATAACTCATTCCAGATTGCGAGATACGCCTGATGTAAGGACCGACAGTCCGGATCACTTCTGTCGTCAACCGGGCCTTTTCTAATCCATCTTGGCCATGTAACTGTCCGCGACCCTCTCTACATTAACTTTTTAGGACCCGAGTATATGACGTGTTTCCCAAAAACCTGAGTGTTAACTTATAGATAGCCAAAATTACACTTATATGCATTTTCTTTCATTCAAAGTAAGCAGATTTAGTGTAGAATGGACAGAGCAACATCAAGGAAAATTTATATTCACATTTAGAATATACAAGAGGTTGCCCATAATGACTTATACAAACAAATGTCTCAAACTTACAATTACAAAGTGAAATGATGTTATATGTATGAAAAAGCGGTGAAGACCGCTTAAGTTGAAGTAGGAATATCCCAATATGTCCTAGAGGGAGCTGAATAGGACTTTTTAAAGATTTATAAGTTACTTTTCAGTCCTATCTCACGAATCCTATCACAGAGTATAAATTAGGATTACTCAAGAATTAACTCTATTGGCTTCCAAACCTAATAGAGGATCCAATCACAAACTATTTAAAAGACAAACAATGTGTAGATGAGATTGTGATGGATATGACTATGTGTGCATAGAATGTGATCATATATAAAGACATGCAAGACAATCACATAAATGAAAGATAATATCAATCTCAAACACAGTCATTTTATAGTGGTTCGACGACTTGTCTACTCCACTCCCGACTTCCACACTCAACCCTTGAGTGACCGAATTTCACTAAGGAGGTTTCCCATGGTTCACCTCAAACCTAAGGTTTTAAATTAGGTTCACCTTCAACCTTTACAGAGGTTTCTACTCGATTCACCTCAAACCCTGGAGTTTTACTGGCGTACTCCTAACCAGATGTTTATGCCCACACAGGATAAGGGTCCACACAACGCACCCTGAGGTTTCTACTCGGTTCACCTCTAACCCTGGAGTTTTGCTGGCATACTCCTAACTAGATGTTTATGCTCTCCATAGAGCAAGGGTCCACACAACGCACCCCGCACGTACACTCCCGTCGGAGGCCTCCTTCGAGGACTTCAAATGGTGAGCAACACTTAAAACCCAATCCTAAAAAGGAATGATTGCAAGTATCCTCTGACTCTTAGTACTTACAGATAAGTCGATGAGTCCATTTTATCGCAATGATGAAGATCTCCTTCTTGTTGATGAAGAATCTTCAGCTCCCTTAATCCACAACACAAAGATGTATATATGCTAGGCTTAGGTTGGGTCAAGGCTATGATAGAATACCACTCTCTGAAGAATTTCCTATAAGGAAGATAAAGAGGTTCCCATCATCTATGCATTCAAGGCATTCCAGCTTAATGATATGTCATTAAGGTAGTAGCTGAAGGATCCTTGAATGCGGAAGTTCATTCTCCAATCCACTCTATGAGATATCAATGATGAGGGTGGATTGGAGGATGAACTTCCTGAGAGAAAGGGCTTAGGTAAATGATAGGAAGGTTAAAACACTCTAAAACACTCTCTACTTTCTCTACCAGCAATGAAGACAACTCTCTCTATTTATAGGCAAAAGGTTCCAACGGATATAAACGGTCATATTTATGACAGAGTTCGATATCATCGAGTAGTCGTCGATATGATCGAGCATATACTCTCGATTGTATCAGTCGACCTATCGATGATACAAACTCAATTGTCATTTCGCTTTTGAAATCCTTCCACCAACTGGTCGATGGGATCGAGACACATATCGATGTTATCGGATTTCGAACTCCGATTCCATCGAGTGATGGTTCGATCTATCGACAGGTGAAAAATAAGAGAGAAGCCTTGAAGAATTTCAGGATCACAGATATGATCGGGGAAACAGTCGATGTCATCGGAATTTGTACATTGATCATATCGGAGACCTTATCGATGGGATCGATAAATCGTATAAATTTACATGTAAGCTTGCTGGACAATTTATGTCCTGACTCGATCCAATCGACTTGGTCTCGATATGATCGATATATGAATATCGATTTATCAACAGGCACCCCGATCAACATTAAGAGCAACCTGAAATTTATGCTGGTGAGAACATGCGCCCCACAGTTGATACGATCGACCGACTCCCAATATGATCGATATTTGAGTTCAGATTGAATCGGACAGTCATCGATATATGGAAGCATATGTTAGTTTTCTCTAAAAAAATAGGGGCGCTGGAAGGCAGTCTGTCGATTATATCGATCCACTCCAGATATGATCGATATTCGAATATCGATGATATCGACACTTAAGTCGATATATCGATAAATCGTCCAGATGACTATTTTGATTGATGGACGCATTTTGTCCTCACTCGATTGTATAGATTAAGATGCCGAGGATATCGACAGAGCTGGCCGATCATATTAAAGGGGTAATCGATATAATCGACAGTGTAAGAAAAACTTTACTGATTTCCCTTTTTGATAAAAAACTTTTTTACACAGAAACTCTAAGATGTTCTAGTTCTTTTTAAGGGTTTAATCACCTGGTGTTTTGGGACATGGGATGTGAGGCTGTGATTTACCTTTTGACGAGCTTCCACACATCCAGATGAGGCAGACGCTTGACTTGATCTTCTTGTTAGGTGCTGTCGTCCGACTGACTCAACTTACAACGTAATTGACAAACCAGGGTACATAATAGGTGTACTTTTAATCTCCCCCTTTGTCAATTACGTGACAAAATCTCCAAAACACCCTAGGAACATATCTAGACAGATATATCCTAAATTGTGTATACATGTATTAACACAATTTTATAAATTCTAAATACCCATGTACACAACAAACAAATTCTCCCCCTTAATTCAAAAACTTCCCCTTTCTTGTTGCGGCTACTCCCCCTAACACCTGCAACAAAGATATACAATTTCAGCTCGGGGTGTTTTGAATTGTTCTCCCCCTTTTTGTCAGTCATTGGCAAAGGTATAAGACATGATATTGACTGAAGATTGAAGCATATGGGAGAACCAGAGATAGATGTATATAGATGAGAACACTGTAAAGCATACATCAATGAATACCAGAAGTAGGCAGCATAGACATCCCAAAAATATCAAGTATGGTAATGAAATATGAATTGAGTTTAGCCATTTCAAAAAAGTTTAATCAACAGACAGAGATATCAGCCACATGTAGAGATACCCAAAACAGGTAAGCAGAGATGGATGCAACATCAAATGTTTTTGACTAGACAAATGGCTCTACCGAAACTATCTCTTTTTAACACATAGAAGGCCCGCCAGTCGTTAGTAACTCAAGAATCTGCTGCACAGAGTGTTGGAGAGCTTCCATCCTGTTTTCTATTCCTGATAGTTGTTGTTCGCAGTGTTGGAGTCGCTCATCAATTCTAGTAAGATTGTTTAAAAGTTGGCGCTTAAGCACATGATGTTGATGATTTGTGAAAGAAGCAGGACTATAATCAGGAGTTCGATTGGATCCCCAAAGAATTTCTTTATTAAGCATGGGACCACTATCTTCAACAGGTGGAAGGGGTATGCGTTTGTACTGAAGATATTGTGAAGGAGTTGGAACACAATTCCTAGGCGTTTTACTGGAAGAATATTGCTATCATTCCTAGGAGTTGTCATACCCTGGCATAGTGCTTGTGTAATTTCCACCCATCTATCCAAATCGTTTAGATTTCAGCTAGTGACAGGAATTTGCGTCACTCTAATGTTTAGAACATGACCAAGAACTAGTGGAGTGATGTGCTTGGTGTGTTGCATGAATTTCAGACATATGCAAGGTGGGTAATCTTGGGTAACATGACAACAGTTGAAGAACTGCTGGATCATTTCAAACTGATATGGCCCGCCCATGTCAAACATATTCTTCCATCAAATGGTTTTCATCATGAGATCCACCCCATTGAGTTTGACAGTACTCATGAGAATAGTACGATCGACTATTGTGACATGTTCCCAGTCCGACTGGTTTTGAGGGGGTCTAGAATATTTCTCTTTCTTATTCTTGAAAGATTTTGCAGATGAGAGAGCCTTACCTTTTCCTTTAATCATCTTCCTTATGTCACTCGGGTGCTGAGATTTCAATTGGACTTCGAGCAGATCAATCAAAGGAACTGATCAAGGAAGAGAATTAGGACTCGCCTTTGAATAAAGAAGAAAGGAAAAAAAATATTTTCAATCAGCCTTTTATTTGGGCGCCATCTGTCGATCATATCGTCCAACATATTGATTGTATCGATAGGTTGTTGATCGATGCTCTCGAGACCACCCTTGATGTTATCCATGATCACACGACTTTTCACATCCTGAAGATCTGTCGATTGTATCGACCATAAGTCGATGAGATCGAAAAAGACGCCAACACTCGTATCGAAATTAGATAATATTCAGAATTTTCAAAAATTCGACACACTATTAGGTATTTCTTGGCTTGAAAAAAAAAATTTCACCTGTACTGTACATACATAGATATGATAACATTCATTATACAAAAATTCAAGGTCTCCAACCTTAGATGTTATATTGAGGCTCAACAAAATTGCATCATTTCAGCAATTATCCAGGTTTTGATGCATAACCTAGTCTAATTTCTTCACTCTTAGTGTTTCTCAATATCACTCCTTCCTATTCCTATAATAATGTAGCAATGGTTATTTGTGCGAAGACATTTTATAATTGATTTTCCTGATTGATCTAGAATCTCGCATCCTTCTTTGTTGAAATTTACACCATGCCCATTATCGCAGATTTGAGAGATGCTCAGTAAGTTATGTGTTAATCCTTTTATGCAAAAAACATTCTCATTTTTAAACAGATTAATTCCTTCTATAATTCCTTGTCCAATTACTTTAGCAGTGGTTCCATCTCCGTAGGTGACTATCCCTTTGTGAAGATCCTTATAATTTGAAAGAAGAGATTTGTCGCCAGTGACGTGTCTTGAGCAACCACTGTCCAGGTACCATTTAGCCATATTGCCTGATAAAAGATGTGATTGAGTAACAAGGCAATTTGTCTTTTCTTTAATCACCCACTTTGCGACAGGAGTTCTACTTATGGTAAATTTGTTCTTCTTATTTGATTTGTCCACATGACTCAACTGCTCCTTCATCCTGTCAACTATCTCAAGTGGTGATGCTTGCATACTTCTTTTATTTAGCTCATAAACTGATTCCTTGCAATGAGCTGGAATAGGTTTTGTGTTACTACTGGATGCAATAGATTTTTCAAATGGTTGTGCATCAGTTTTTGTTCTACTGTAAGACCCGTATCCTAATCCATACTGTTCCGTCGCTTCCTGCGATCCTTCTCGTCAAATTCCGGTAATTCGCGACCTGTAGTCGACATTGCGCACAACCATAAGTCATATCCTATACATTTGAGTCGGCTTAATCTAAGACTTGTATCATTGTGACCGCACCATCGCCGCCGTTCCAACGCTGCGACTCATGTACCGATCCGATACCCTGACTAAGAGATGTGGGTCGATGTTTATTTCGAGAAAATGCCGCGCATTTACATTCCCAAGAGAATCTCTACAAAGTGTCAAATCAATCACATCAATCAATCCCATTAATCACCTCTCATGTTAAGTACAAAGCAACCATGCTTTCTTTCTCCATAAGTCAAGCAACCACCAAAGTCAAATAACACATCATCTCACCCATCACTCACATCCATCAACCATCACCCCATCACTCCTCCTTACATCCCATCTCCCTCTCTCTTTTCTCACACCAAACCCAAGCAAAGGAGGGCATCCCACGTCCAAGCACTTTCCATGGAGAGAAAAATGCATTTGTGAGGCCCACCTTCCCATCCCAAAAGCTCTAATCCTATCCATCTATTTCTCATCTCCACCATCAAAGTGAAGCTCTAGGAGAGTAGCTTTCCAACGGACCAAGAAGATCAAGTGGTGGGTGTCTCCATAGCCTAATTTTTTATGTTTTTAAGAGGGGCCAAATGAGGCCAACCGATCAATGGTTTGGATCTCACTTGGAACCGTAAGATGTGGCCGATGGCCCATCTTGATCATCAAATCATTCCATGATGGGGCCATTCTCCATGGACCCCATCATGATGTTTACTTTTCTTGCATTATGAGGTCATATAGACCGTTCATTTTGGATGGAGAGGGATCTCAACCGTTGATCTTTTGTTTGAATGACCCGTATGTAATGGGACCCTTTGATGTATGATTGAATGATTGAAACGGAGGGCCCATAGTGTCGGGGTCCCTTCATCATGCGTGTCCCACTCTTTTACTCTCTATCTCTCTCCCTTCTTCTTTTGTTAAGTTTTTGTGTGATAATATGACCCTATGACCCACTTGGATGGACCCCACAATGGGGCATGTATTGGATCCAAACCATCTAAAGGTGAGGTCGACTTTACATATGTATTGTAACCACACCACCTCACCATGTGGTGGTCCACCTATGAAGGGCCCACCTTAACACAGTGCTGGCCAAATAAACAAAAAAAAGAAAAAAAAAAGAAAGAGAAAGAGAGTTCAGAAAGTCCAAAGACATCTCTGGACGTGCATGTGGAATTGCCTTGGTTAAGGCAATGAAGGTGGCCCACTTGTATAGACCCCACCTTGATGTATGTTTCTAATCCCTGCCGTCCATCTTCGTTTCCGACTCATTTTAGGCGTTGAGCCGAAAAATGGTGTTGATCCGATATTCAGGAGGGCCATAGCATAACAAACATTGTCTTTACCGTTAAAAATTGTCTAGGGCCCACCTTGAGTCAAAAAAATACTGTATATTAGACTCGTTTGGTTTGTATTGAGTCATGCAATTCAATGGCTGGAGTGGATCCATCAAATACGGACCCCACGCCTGAAAAACCATAGAAATACCGGTTTTTCAAAAAAAAAAAAAAGGTAATGAGGCAACAGATGATGCTGCTGCAGAGGCGCAGGCAGCGCCTGCTCCAGGACGGGCGGGCGGACAAGGGGGTCCCACGGCTGATAGTGTGGGCCCCACCTTAATGTTTATTTACCATCCGATCTGTCCATAAGGTGGCCCAGCCTCTAAGGAGGGCCCTCCCCAAAAATGAGGCACATCTGAAGCTCAGGTGGCCCACACCATAAGAAACAGTGAGAAGTGAATTCTACCATTGAAACTTTTTTTGGGGCCCACAGGAGTTCTGGATCAAGCTGAAATTTGTTTCACTCTTCAACCAGGTCTGCGTGACCTTATCAACGGGTTGGATGGCATGAGAACATTATGGTGGGCCCCACATGGGACCCACAGTGATGTATGTATTCCTCCTCCACCGTCCAGGCGGACGGTGAGCCCACCTTGATGTATGCGTTCTCTTCAGGTGTGTATGTGTTTTATTCACACCATTCAGGTGTGGATGGTGGGACCTACCAGGGTGCATGAGTTGTATCCTAACCGTCCATCCATTTGAGAGTTAAGAAATGAGCCAGATCCTCAGCTCATGTGGACCCCCACCGTGATGTATGTGTTGCATCTAAACCGTCCATTTATTTTTGTAAATTTATTTTTATGACTTGAACTAAAAATGAGCTAGATCTATGGTTCAAATGGGCCCACCATGGCATGTGTATAGGGCCCTTTATTGATTTAACTTTGGCCATTCATTGAGGCCTACCTTGGTATATATCTAAGGCCCAAATGATCAGGCCCATTTGACACATATAAGGCCTATGGGATTAAGCCCATTTGGCATATATAATGCCCATGAGTTTGAGCCCATTTGACATATGCAATGCCCATGGGATCCAGCCCATTTATTCTATATAAGGCCCACGGAATTCAAGCCCATTTGATATATATATTAAAACCCATGGGATCAAGCCCATTTGATGTGCATGGGGCGCAAATGAAGTGGCCCATTTGATATATTTAAGTTCATGTGTGTAGGCCCACTTGATGTATTTCATGGCCTATGGGTCATGGACCATTGCAATGTACATAAGGCTCATTGGTGAGGCCGATTAATGCAGCCCATTTGATGTATTTTAAGGCCCATGGATCATGGACCATTGTAATGTACATAAGGCTCATTGGTAAGGCCGATTAACGCAGCCCATTTGATGTATTTAAGGCCTATGGGTCGAGGCCCAACGGATGTCCTTAGGGTCCATTGCAATGTACGTTTCTCATAGTTCATGTAATGATATTTATGGTGGGCTGTGCCTAAGGAACAATGTTGGTTTGATGTCCACATTGTAAGTACAATGATTGGTTAAATGTCTGCATTGTAACTCTCCTTAGGGTCCATTGATAGGCCCATACTCGTTACTATTCGTCGCTTTATAACATGCTTAGTATAATCCCATGACTCATGCCCATACACATCATATGTATGCTTGATTTGAGTAGTGACTGATCATAGCATATGCCATTGGGCAGACCACTTATGGGACCCATTATGAGACGAAGTGCCCCACATAATCACGCAATACGCGCTGGATTTCTGCATGATTTGACGGTGTGATTCATGCATCCTGCATATGTGTGACTTGATCACTGCACGCCCTAGCGACATCAGGACCGTGGCTCCACAGGTACATCGTGAATGACCGTATTGGATACCGAAAATACTTATTCTAGCACTGTGGGTACTTAGGATGTCCTTGGGTGAAAGTCCCAGAACCTTTTTGGTACCAGGAGATGCTCCAATGTCTAGACTGAGTGGATACACGAGCGCCCGAGTGCCGAATACCAGTAGGCCGCATCTCCCATTGTGTCATGGTCGGTTGGAAGGGGGTGTGACCTTATCCGCCTGAGTGAGGGGACTATAAGCTAGGCTGAGTTTGACCAGGTCACAAATGAGTCTGCTATCGATGAGCCGGGTAGGTATTGGCAGACTACTGGTCAGGCGGATAGTGAGGTCTATTCCGCTTGCTTGACTGTGCAGCTAGGGAGGTGGCAGTCACTGCGAAGTGTATTAGACCCCGGTGATATCCAGAGAGGAACTATACTGATATATGTACTTGATGAGTACCGACTTGCTTGGATTGCATTTCGCATATGACATTCGGCTATGTAGGCCTTACATTGCATCGGTGTGGCCGATGACATTCATATCTCGCATCATGCCTTGCATTATATAGCCTTGGTATGGTTGATTGTATTCATGGACTTACTGCATACTTTCGCACTACTCTGATATTGTACACTTGGCGTTTTCCTTACGCACACACTTACACCACCCTCTAAGCTTTTGTAAGCTTATGCACTTACACCACCCTCTGAAAAAATTTACAGTTTATTTTGGCAATTTTTCTAGATTCTTTTAGATCATTTTGAAGTGTATAATTTTTATTCTAAAGAATCAGGTTTTTCTTATTTAGTTCTTTGATTTGTTCCTCTAATTTCTTTGACTCAGATTTCAATGAGTTGTTAGTTCTTTTAAGTCTATCATTGTCTGAGTGGCATTGCTGCAAATCAGTGATTAGATGAGTATTAATATTTGAAGCTTTATCCAGATCCATTTGCAGCAATTCCTTTTTGTTTTCAACTACTCCAAGTCTTTTGACAATATTAACGCTATGGATATAAAGTTGATTGTGAGCGCTTCGTAATTCATTTTGCTCTTCTTCTTCTTTAATTTTCTCATTGTCAGACGAAAATGATTCAATGGCTTGTTGTTCTTCTTCTCTTTCTGATTCCATGGGAATAATTGAAGTGGTGGAGATCATAAGAATTTTCAAAGATTTCTGATCTCCATCACTTCCTGAGTCATTGTTTTCTGAATTTGACTCCTCCGTATCATCCCATGTGGCGGCCATCGCCTTGCCCTTGGTTTTTCTATTTGGGCATTCAGTAGATAGGTGTCCATACTCATGACAGGCATAACATTGTAGTTCTCTGTTTCTTTTTCCAAATTTGCCTGTTAAAAGTTTGTCATCCACCTTTCTACCATCAGAGGGGCGGCTGCGATTCCTTTGAAAGAATCTTCTTAATCTTTGTGCTAGCAGAGCCACTTCCTCATCTTCATCTTCCTTTTCACTCTCACTGTCCTCATGTTTTGGTTTCTTGGAGGTTTTTAGGACAGTGTTTTTAGATTTTTGGAGTTGTGTGAAGTGTAGTTCGAAAGTTCGTAGGGAACCTACTAGTTCTTCTACCTTCATCTCATCAATATTCCTACACTCCTCAATTGTTGTTACCTTGGGATTGAAGCGTTCTGGTAAGGATCTTAAGATTTTTCTACATATTTTAGGTGCCGGAACCTTCTCTCCCAAACCACCCATGGAGTTACAAATAATGTTTAATTTGGTGTAAACTCCATAAATGTCTCATGCTCTTCCATCCTGAGATTTTCAAACTGTGAAGTTAAGAGTTGTAGTTTAGATCTCTTCACAGTGCTTGTGCCTTCATGGGTTGTTTCCAGTAAATTCCATGCTTCCTTGGATGTCCCACACATACTTATTTGATTGAAAATATCTTGGGACACGGCACAGTAGATGGCATTCATTGCTTTTGCTTCAGAATTTCGCTATTCTTTGTCGAACGCCGTCCATTTCTCATTAGGTTTGGGTTTAGTGATTGTGGTTTCATCTTCAAGTATAATTTGTTCGGATGGTACCGCGTATCCTTTTTCAACTCCATCCCAAACTTCATGATCCAAAGATCTCAGGAAGTAGTGCATTTTAGCCTTCCAGTACGCATAATTTGATCCATCAAATACCGGAGGTCTAGTGACAGATGAGCCCTCTCCTTTGACCATATATCTACTTCAGTCAAGATCACTCTCTAGGTGGTGAAGCCCTTAAAGAGAGACCCGCTCTGATACCAATTGAAAAAGTGATGAAGACTGCTTAAGTTAAAGTAGGAATATCCCAATATGTCCTAGAGGGGGGTGAATAGGACTTTTTAAAGATTTATAAGTTATTTTTCAGTCCTATCTCACTAATCCTATCACAGAGTATAAATTAGGATTACTCAAGAATTAACTCTATTGGCTTTCAAACCTAATAGAGGATCCAATCACAAACTATTTAAAAGACAAACAATGTGTAGATGAGATTGTGATGGATATGACTGTGTGTGCATAGAATATGATCATATATAAAGATATGCAAGACAATCACATAAATGAAAGACAATATCAATCTCAAACACAGTCATTTTATAGTGGTTCGACGACTTGTCTACTCCACTCCCGGCTTCCACACTTAACCCTTGAGTGACCGAATTTCATTAAGGAGGTTTCCCATGTTTCACCTCAAACCTAAGATTTTAAATCAGGTTCAGATTCAACCTTTACAGAGGTTTCTACTCGGTTCACCTCAAACCCTAGAGTTTTACTGGCGTACTCCTAACCAGATGTTTATGCCCACACAGGACAAGGGTCCACACAACGCACCCTGAGGTTTCTACTCGGTTCACCTCTAACCCTGGAGTTTTACTGGCATACTCCTAACCAGATGTTTATGCTCTCCACAGTGCAAGGGTCCACACAACGCATCCCGCACGTACACTCCCGTCAGAGGCCTCCTTCGAGGACTTCAAATGGTGAGCAACACTTAAAACCCAATCCTAAGAAGGAATGATTGCAAGTGTCCTCTGGACTCTTAGTACTTACAGATAAGTTGACGAGTCCCTTTCAGCACAATGATGAAGATTTCCTTCTTGTTGATGAAGAATCTTCAGCTCCCTTGATCTACAACACAAAGATGTATATATGCTAAGCTTAGGTTGGGTCAAGGCTATGATGGAATACCACTCTCTGAAGATTTTCCTATAAGGAAGATAGAGAGGTTCCCATTATCTATGCATTCAAGGCATCCCAACTTAATGATATGTCATTAAGGTAGTAGCTGAAGGATCCTTGAATGCGGAAGTTCATTCTCCAATCCACTCTATGAGATATCAATGATGAGGGTGGATTGGAGGATGAACTTCCTGAGAGAAAGGGCTTAGGTAAATGATAGGAAGGTTAAAACACTCTAAAACACTCTCTACTTTCTCTACCAGCAATGAAGACAACTCTCTCTATTTATAGGCAAAAGGTTCCAACGGATATAATCGGTAATATTTATGACAGAGTTCAATATCATCGAGCAGTCGTCGATATGATCGAGCGTATACTCTCGATTGTATCGGTCGACCTATCGATGATACAAACTCAATTGTCATTTCGCTTTTGGAAACCTTCCGCCAACTGGTCGATGGGATCGAGACACACATCGATGTTATCGAATTTCGAACTCCGATGCCATCGAGTGATGGTTCGATCTATCGACATGTGAAAAATAAGAGAGAAGCCTTGAAGAATTTCAGGATCACAGATATGATCGGGGAAATAGTCGATGCCATCGGAATTTGTACATTGATCATATCGGAGACCTTGTCGATGGGATCGATAAATCGTATAGATTTACATGTAAGCTTGCTGGACGATTTATGTCCTGACTCGATCCAATCGACTTGGTCTCGATATGATCGATATATGAATATCGATTTATCGACAGGCACCCCGATCAACATTAAGAGCAACCTGAAATTCATGCTGGTGAGAACATGCGCCCCACAGTCGATATGATCGACTGACTCCCGATATGATCGATATTTGAGTTCAGATTGAATTGGACAATCATCGATATATCGAAGCATATGTTAGTTTTCTTTAGAAAAATAAGGGCGCCGGCAGGCAGTCTGTTGATTATATCGATCCACTTCAGATATGATCGATATTCGAATATCGATGATATCGACACTTAAGTCGATATATCGATAAATCATCCAGATGACTGTTTTGATTGCTGGACACATTTTGTCCTCACTCGATTGTATCGATTGAGATGCCGAGGACATCGACTGAGCTGGCCGATCATATCAAAGGGGTAATCGATATAATCGACAGTGTAAGAAAAACTTCACTGATTTCCCTTTTTGATAAAAAAAAAACTTTTTTATATAGAAACCCTAAGATGTTCTAGTTCTTTTTAAGGGTTTAATCACCTGGTGTTTTGGGACATGGGATGTGAGGCTGTGATTTGTCTTTTGGCGAGCTTCCACACATCTAGATGAGGCAGACGCTTGACTTGATCTTCTTGTTAGGTGCTGTCATCCGACTGACTCAACTTACAACGTAATTGACAAACCAGGGCACATAATAGGTGGACTTTCAATGTAAACAAAACAAATTATAACAAATCTTGAACTGTAAAACCACGTATCAACTCTTGACAATACAATCATGCATCTTCAACAGTAGTACTCTGCTCCTCATCAGTCTGAACCTGAAAATCAATTAAGCCACTTGTGTTACCTGTACATTTATATATTTGATGGATGAGTGACCAACTCAGTATGAATTCCCCTCAAGATTATACACTGCCGCATTAGGTAAGCATAATTATAAAATAAAGCATACAAAATAATACATGATGCAGGTCTTATTAGATGTATGAATGCAATCATTGCCTCGGGGATGCTCATCTGTACGGACAGTGAGCTCGTCACCTATGCAATCATCGACCTGAGAATTTTCATCCAGTTGGACAGAATACGTACATCACGTACGATAGCGATAGACGCTGGTCTGTGCCATGTATGCATGATTAGTCAAACCATTATTAGTCCAGTTACAATCAACCAATTTAAATAAACTCAAGGTCACTACGGGGGCTCGTCAGCAGCGTAGGCCAACAACTTAGGCATAGGTCCAATACCACCATCCCCGGCTCATGAGACTACCACCTTAGGATGTTTAATGGAAACTCATCGACTAGTGGCCAATCATATTATTTATATGGGGCTTACCATCGCATGGTTGCACTATAAAAAAATATTGAACCCATATAAGGCAAATACCAAAACAAAGTCACCTAGGGTGAATTTCAAAACTAAGCCACATAGGGCAATTACCAAAGCAAAGCCACATATGACAATTATCAAAACTAAGCCACATAGGGCCATTTTCAAAACCATGCGATAAATATTATACTTAAAAATCACTTAGACACATCACGGGATGGTAGGCCCACATCAATATTCAATTTAAACCACCATTCAATAACCACTAAGTCGCAAGTCCAATTCAATCACATTCAATCGAGTTACATCCCAAGTATATGTCATGTACATTTATAAGTGGGGGTTTCCCACTGATGTACCAGTTTAAGTTTCATAAGCACCCCACAAGTAGTCTACAAGCATGAGAAAGTATTTAAGATAATTATTAAGTATGTTATCTGGCATATTAATTTCAACAATTAACACATGTAATACAAGGTAAGATATCAATTAAAAATTTAAAGTTAAAATAAAACTATCACTTAAGCTAAGGGGAAAATGGAAAGCTCAAGGGGAAGAATCATTAACTTATGGATTGCCACTACTGTTTCTAAGATGCACGTGTGCCCTTAGAATCAATCCTATCATAAGTTGTAAAATTGTATGGTCAAATACAAGTTTTATGCGTTCCCTATGGTTAAGACCATAACCTAGGGTTCGGATAACTTAGCTTTAGGGTTTCGTCCTAAGGTTTAGTCCTAGACTTAGATTCCAGGTTTTGGTTATGGAATTTGAACTTTGTTTTGTATGGTAATTAATGTTATTAATAAAGAGAATAATAAATTAATCAAATAAATCAAATAAATTAGTTATTAATTTTAAGAATATTAACAATGGCTACTATTATACGAGATTACCTAACAACCCACTACGGATAATAGTACTAATAATTCCAAAATAATTGTTAGTATTAACAATATACTTAATATTAGCTAACGTGACACTAATAATCATTTTGATGAAAAATAAATAATATGTTCTAGCTTAATAATAATATTTCAAGAATGAAAAGGTAAAGTATTAATATTTTAATAATGAAAATTTTTATATGTACTAACTAATACCCGTATGGATAATTTACTAATGGTTTAGATTACTTAGACTTAGAGTTTCATCAATCACTCTATTTTTAGGCTTTAGGTTTAGGGTTAGAAATCTAATTCATATAAATAAAGTTATGATAATATTAGAAATGAAATAATGATAAGTAATAATCGCTAATTAGTACTATCAACTCTAATCTTATAATAATTAATTTACTAATGACAATATTGTTGATGCCAAAATCTGGTCAGCCCTCCCTCCTCGTCGATCACCACGTATGATCCCTTGAACCTGTACCAAGAAAGCAGGCAAAGGTGACCCTGGCTAAGCCGAGGGACCCTTCGATGCCTAAGTCAGGACAAGGGAATCAGGGTCTGAGTAGAGTGAGAGGATAGCTCAATTTTACATACCTGTAGATATGATGTGACGCAGTATTTATACTTGGCTGTCGAGTGGTCTGGATCCGATAATCTCAGCACGATCAGGGGGATTCCTAAATCGTGGAGATACCCCCCGCAATCTATCGATCATGTAGTATATCTGGCGGATTATGCGTATCTGCGAGCCAAAAAATATCGATGCCAAAATCTGGTCAGCCCTCCCTCCTCGTCGATCACCACGTATGATCCCTGGAACCTGCACAAGGAAAGCAGGCAAAGGTGACCCTGGCTAAGCCGGGCGACCCTCCAATGCCTAAGTCAAGACAAGGGAATCAGGGTCTGAGTAGAGTATAGAGGAGAGTTCGATTTTGCATACCGGTAGATATGATGTGACGCAGTATTTATACTTGGCTGTCGAGTGGTCCGGATCCAATAATCTCCGCACGATTAGGGAGATTCTCGGATTGTGGAGATACCCCCCGCAATCTATCGATCATGTAGCGTATCTGGCGGATTATGCGTATCTGCTAGCGAGGTTATCAGCCACGTTTGGTTATGGCAGTTTCCACGTTCAGCGAGTGAGATATGTGCATCTGAACATGCGTCCGGCTTGGAACGTTCGCTCTGTTCGGACTGTATGCTCGGCTCGGAATGTCGTTCGCCTCAGAATGGAGGCTAAAGCAGAGCGGGTATAACGCAGAGGTTCGTCCGATCGGATTATAATCCAGAATCTGACCTCAACCAAGTCAGCTGCTCGGACGGGTCGCGTCTTGAAACAGGTCGGGAGGGTCACGACTCGGCTCAGACTTTTCCTCGGAGCAGCATTGTATTGTGAGCTCAAATTTCCCATAACAGAAGCCCCCTACTCTTTGAGTTTACTTGTCAGCTCGGAAAGTACTTAGGTAAAAAATTTCCCACCCTCGCCGCAATGATAACGGATCTCGAATCACGCGCGCTAGGCGCCTTGGCCAACACGTGGCCACGGTTACGATCCCGAATCTCCTCCCGGCCTATGAGAAGTCGCCACGCAGGCAGTAGGAGGCATACGCCTGACGGCTCCGAGTGCCGGGGCGTTGCTTCGCCTGTCGAGGTACGCAGCCCGATGTCAGAGCTGTACGATCGGTTCGTATCCCGCCAATGGAACGTCGCCAGGTGTACTTGGAGATCGGCTCGTGCCGATTCGGTTGCTGCCTTAAAGCTTACCATCAATTGTTCACTCCCCAAGTGCAGGGTTGTGATGTAGTAATAACTCGGTAAGACCGAGGTCGAATCCCAAGGGACTGAAACTTGTATGTATTCTGAAATTAAACAGAACTATAACTGACTAAGATGAAATCTAAATCAATTGAATTTGAAGGAATAGTGGTGAAATATTAAATTAAAACTAAAGAGAAATCAGAGGTAGGGAAACTAGGGATTCAGAGGATCCACTTGTAGAAATCAGGGAGATCTTATGTCAGCTTTAAGAATCATGGAATTTAACTGAACTGTCGTTGATATAATTTCAAAAAGATGAGAGGTATATGAATTAGAATGGATTCCATCACCAAACCATGCCTAAGAGACTATGGCAAACAATAGAATTAAACTAATTACCAACCCATCACATGTATGAAAGTTAGGAAGGGTAACGACATTCGACCATGCTCAGGAGACTATGGTGAACAACAGGGCTTCCTAACGTCATAAACATAAAGGAGAAAAAGGACATGCTCCAAGCCATTACAGACCCATTGTAATTTCAGTCACAATAGACCATTAAAGACTAAACAAAACATGCCATTAATAATCAACTAAAATCAACGTCAATTCATGAATTAAAATTAAAATAAAAACATAAAATAAAATCTCCCATCTCACTACAAGCTTCACCCCTTAGCCCTAGCTAAGGGGTTTTAGCCTGACATGATGTGGCCAAAATCCAAAATAAACTAAAAGAAAAAGAAGAAGAAAAGAAAGAAAAAGAAAAGAAAAAGAAAAAAATCTCTCTCTCCTCCTCTCCCACGTCCAAGCTCGAGCCCTTTGTTCAATGCCTGCTCCCCACGTCCAAAACCTCCTTATATAGCTGCTGGAGTGGTGAAAATCGAATTTGAATCGGATTTGTAAAGCTATGCATGCTCAATGAAAGCTTTTTCACAGCCAAGTTTGGTGCCTCGAAATACGCCACTTTCCTCGCTCAAATTCCAAAGAAACACCGTCTCTTAGGATTTTATTGGGTCCTCTACATGATAGACGATTCAGATCTGCCATATGATCAAAGATGGTGGGCCAAAATCGCCTAGAAAAGTCGATTTTCGCGGATGAGCGAAACCTTTCGCACCATTTCGCACCATTTCGCTGTTGTGATCGGTGGGCCCCACAGAAGCATTTTCTAGAAAATCCACCCCATCCATTGGATTCAGGACGAAATTTCAATTAAGAATGAGTGGTTTTGAAGGTCCATTGACGCGGCCCAGAGAAGATATAACTAAAAGATCAGATTTGAACGCTACAGGGTAGCCCTTTTGTGGCCCCTGTATCTCACACATGTGCTTACGTTGATGAAAAGTGTAAACATGGTTTTGTAGTGCTCGCAGCTGTCTACACGATGGACGGCTTGGATCATCCATACATATCATGGGTGGGGCCCACAACCATTCGCAAAACGGCCAGCGGCCGGTTTCGCGGCACGTAAATATTTCTGTAAAGCTAGTGCATATATGCATTATGCACATTCTGTATATGTGGGGTCCACGATGCTGTGTTTCTGAAATCTGATCCAGTCATTCATCTTCTCATATTATTTAAGCCATCAATACCAAAGTTGAAGCAGTTCCAGATATCAGGTGGGCCCAGAATCAATGGTTTATGGGCTGATCTGTCAGTTGAGGTACTTCCATAGTGATCCAATGGCTAAAATTTTACGTGTACGGTTAATTTATGGCCCTCATCCCATATATGAAGTTTCAGGACAATCGGATGGCGGGAACCCTGTGATCTTGCATTTTGGACCCATTTCGGGCCACTTGAGCTTCAGTTTCTCGATTTTCTCGGATTTTTGACTGTGTAAATCCGTCGATCTTGGTTCCCTGAAGTCTTTCCCTTACCTTAGTGTCGTCAAAGCATTAAATCCATGCTTTTAGCCTCTTATTTCAGTTCAAGCTCGTAATTACACCTTGCAGCACAAACACGGTTAAAACGGGCCATTAAACAGTATCTTGTTCGTAAATCTAGGCAATAAATGGGGTCTGATATGCAATATTTGACCCTCAACACAACCCTCAACCAGCATCTTGCTAGTCCCGAGCAAGATATGCGAAAAATAAGTTGAGACTTACATGAAAATTTCTGTAAAGCCGAATGATTTTTAAGAAACAATCCAGGCATTAGAATTCTACGATTCATGAATGTTGGGCATTACTTGCTCTTGGACTCAAGCGCACAGTAAACTTTCTAATGAAGTTCAAAGTATTAATCCATAAATCAGACAAATTCTGAACATTATGATCCATGAGTGTATAGTGGAATCTCAGCTAATCACATTAAGATTGAATTTATTATTTCAGGATCTCATTGGTAACCAGCAAGAGAATTCATGATAACCAAACTTGCCTCATAAATTCCATCTTTTGATCTTTTTAACTTTTTATTTTTTCATTAATAGTCATGCCAAAAAGAGGAATCAAATCCTTAGCAATAGGGAGCAAACCTATGGTGAAGACCGTACTCTTAGACCTTTTTCACATATCATTCATGGGGAATTAACTCTACACCTATAGGGAGCAAACCTATGGTGAAGATTAATTATCCAACCTTTTCAATTTTTATACCATGATGGCAAGATATTTCAGGCTGGTTCCTTTCATGCTCAGTGATTACCAAGTTAATCCTTTGATATGGAACTGAAATCTAAATGTGTAGGCGAGACGTGACATGTGAAATCATGACTCAATCAATGTTTACAACTTCTAATCATGAATTAACAATTCAGACTTAACTGTAAAATCTAACAGATACTGAATCTAAGAGTCATAAATTATTAGCATAACGAATCTTAAAATTCTAAGTCAAGGATATCCATCAAAATCACTTCGAAATCATAGGAATGTTCAGAAAAATGTTAAAAATTTTCACAATTTTTGCTCAAGACTTAGAAAATACTGATTGGGTTACCTAATTCACAATTTTTACTCAAGACTTAGAAAATACTGATTGGGTTACCTAATCTCCCACCCCCAACCTAAAATCTACATTGTCCTCAATGTAAAATATATAAACATGTAATGCACATGGGACAATGAAAGTAAATGAGAAGTTATGGGAGGATAGTACCTGGATAACGAATCGAGAAAGATTTTTCAAAAGATCACTGGAAGAGAGCAGGTTAGTAAGAGAGAGAAAGTAAAACAAAAATAATAAAAATAAAAGCCTACCTATACCACTTTCGCAGGTGCTCTCGATTGCATTTAGCGTATGCAACAAGCCTTTAAACCCCTAAGTTACCCTTAGTGGACGAGTTGTAGTCTCGTGAGGGTTTGCAGAAATGTTACCCATAAACATTGAATTGATCATGCCGCAAGGTTCTTTTTTCGGCCAATATCTTGATAAGTTTCTCAATAAGTTCCCCAACAAGATCATCCATAAGCCCTTTTTACAATAGGCTTGGGCGCCCTGAAGCATGACTTTCCAGAGAGACTTATGTACCTCATATAAAATCTTCCATTGAATCACTTGAGGTATCCGTAATATATACGATTCACCTATGACAGAAGAAGTTTCAACGTTAGTATCGCATGGTGAATAAGAGACTACAAATAAATAAAGTTTAGAAAACTTTCTAAGAAGTAATGTAATCTCAACACATTCCGAAGCTCCAAACTTCGGTTGGATTTTCAGCTCCTCTTCCTTTACTGGTAGATGTTTAGGATCAGGGGAAGAGAGAATTTCAGAATAAGGGTTTTCTCAGTCAGTGATGACTACCGAGGTGTTGTCTCGTAAGGCATCTGCTTTATCTCTTAATATGAGATTGTTTGAAACTACAAAGTGTGTCAAGCAATCCCAAGAGTTAGAAAGTTTAGCTGAGTGTGACTTATTATGGCTTGTGATGATCTGTCCAAAGAATCCATCATCCTTGAAAGTGGATGGAGGTACACTCTCTTGCTCCAATCTTGCACAGACAGATTGAAAATCAATCGGAGAAGCATCGACGTGATCACTCTGTTCATTAAAATTACTCAATTGAGGCGTTAAATTGTCAAATATGTGCAGCTCAGATGGTGGCCTCAACTGAGTAGTTTCAAATTCCAGAGTTGTAGCGGAAAACTCCTTCTTCCGAATCATATCATCATTCAATTCATGGGAGTGGTCCAAACATGTTTCATAAGAGTTAGAAGGGTTGGTCATGAGGGGCTCATCCTCTACCTTTAAATCAGACATGTCAAGTGATGGGAGTGGCTCGTTATGATCGACCACTTCATGTACGTCTTGATCATTGATCTGGACCAAACTTGAGAGGGATTCCAGGGGGACTGTGGTTGCACATTCAGGATCACAATCATGTTCTAGTCCAGTGCAGTGCACATTTGGGATGGAATCACTTTCCTCACATTCTACACCTAGCATGGGTTGAGGTTCGCATAAACTAACCTCTTCCTCATCATTGAAATCTTGTGTGTCATGTAAGGAAGATGTGTCATCATCAATGTATTTAAAAGACACCAATGTATCTTCACCATTCTTTCGAACAATCATCGAGATCGACTCCTCAGAAAATTGAACCACATGCTCATTAAGGAAATCTCACTCCTCATTCCAAATTCCAGAGTTTTTCAAAAGAGAGTGAGGATCACTTTCCTTGCATTATATTTCTGGATTGGGTTGAGGCTGAGACGACTTATCCTCCATTAGCCTATCAAGGCGTGATTCAAGCGCTTCTACTAATTTTCTCATGCCAGCAATATAGTCTGTATAACTCGGAGATAACTCCTCCTGGATCGTTTCTGGTGGATATTCATAAGTGGTTGATCCACGGGAGTTATTACCGTGATGTTTTACTGGCTCATCTTCAAAATATTTCTATTTTCACTGATCAGAATCATACGGGTCATCTGTCGAGGGTTGATAAGCGTCATCATTCCAATAATCACGTAATGTTCTCTTAACTCGTGGAATATAATTATTCTCTCGCAGATAATCACCGAAAGTCTTCTTAATCGGTGGAACATCATATTCCGATTGGTTCTTGAAGATATTTTCAGAAAAATTTTGAGGCATAGGTTGTTTTCCATAAGCTATTTCAACATACGGACGTGCCCACTCATTCATATACATGATGAAACCCTTATTCTGAATCTAATCCTAAAGAATAGAAGAAAAGATCCTACAACAATATGCAAAGCAGGTAGAGGAGAAGTTTGAGAGAAGTTACCAGATTGGAGTACTATGTTAAGAACCTGAAAAATAAAACAAAATAAGTTAGTTTCTAAAAATAACAAGTCTAAGAATAGAAAATTTCTAATTAGAAGTAAACTAATTTCTAAATAAAAAGAATAAATTCCTAAAAAAGAAAGTAGAAAACAAATTAGGAACGTCTTAAACTAGAAAATAGAAAATTAGAAAGAGCTTACTGAATTAGAAGTTTTTATCTTAAAATCCTACAAAACAAATAGGTTAGTTTCTAAAAATCTGAAAAAATTAGAACCTAATCTTAAACTAATCAATTTCAGAAAATCGTAGCCGACAGTCCCCGGCAACGGCGCCAAAAACTTGTTCACTCCCCAAGTGCAGGGTTGTGATGTAGTAATAACTCGGTAAGACCGAGGTTGAATCCCAAGGGACTGAAACTTGTACGTATTCTGAAATTAAATAGAACTATAACTAGACTAAGATGAAATCTAAATCAATTGAATTTGAAGGAATAGTGGTGAAATATTAAATTAAAACTAAAGAGAAATCAGAGGTAGGGAAACTAGGGATTCAGAGGATCCACTTGTAGAGATCAGGGAGATCTTATGTCAGCTTTAAGAATCATGGAATTTAACTGAACTGTCGTTGATATAATTTTAAAAAGATGAGAGGTATATGAATTAGAATGGATTCCATCACCAAACCATGCCTAAGAGACTATGACAAACAATAGAATTAAACTAATTACCAACCCATCACATGTATGAAAGTTAGGAAGGGTACCGACATCTGACCATGCCCAGGAGACTATGGTGAACAACAGGGCTTCCTGACATCATAAACATAAAGGAGAAAAAGGACATGCTCAAAGCCATTGCAGACCCATTGTAATTTCAGTCACAACAGACCATTAAAGACTAAACAAAACATGCCATTAATAATTAACTAAAATCAACATCAATTCATGAATTAAAATTAAAATAAAAACATAAAATAAAATCTCCCATCTCACTACAAGCTTCACCCCTTAGCCCTAGCTAAGGGGTTTTAGCCTGACATGATGTGGCCAAACTCCAAAATAAACTAAAAGAAAAAGAAGAAGAAAAGAAAGAAAAAGAAAAAAATCTCTCTCCTCCTCTCCCACGTCCAAGCTCGAGCCCTCTGTTCAATGCCTGCTCCCCACGTCCAAAACCTCCTTATATAGCTGCTGGAGTGGTGAAAATCGGATTTTAATCGGGTTTGGAAAGCTATGCATGCCCAATGAAAGCTTTTTCGCAGCCAAGTTCGGTGCCTCGAAACACACCACTTTCCTCGCTCAAATTCTAAAGAAACACCGTCTCTTAGGATTTTATTGGGTCCTCTACATGATAGACGGTTCAGATCTGCCATATGATCAAAGATGGTGGGCCAAAACTGCCTAGAAAAGTCAGTTTTCACGGATGTGCGAAACCTTTCGCACCATTTCACTGTTGTGATCGGTGGGCCCCACAGAAGCATTTTCTAGAAAATTCACCCCGTCTATTGAATTCAGGATGAAATTTCAGTTAAGAATGAGTGGTTTTGAAGGTCCATTGACGCGGCCCAGAGAAGACATAACTAAAAGATCAGATTTGAACGCTACAGGGCAGCCCTTTTTGTGGCCCCTGTATCTCACACATGTGCTTGCGTGGATGAAAAGTGTAAACATGGTTTTGTAGTGCTTGCAGCTGTCTACACGGTGGATGGCTTGGATCATCCATACATATCATGGGTGGGGCCCACAACCATTCGCAAAACGGCTAGCGGCCGGTTACGCGGCACGTAAATATTATTTTTTTTTTCTTTCTTTCGGTCAGAGACGGTCAAACCGTCTCTGACGCTTTCCGTGCACGGCTAGTGCATATATGCACTATGCACATTCTTTATATGTGGGGTCCACGATGCTGTGTTTCTGAAATCTGATCCAGTCATTCATCTTCTCATATTATTTAAGCCATCAATACCAAAGTTGAAGCAGTTCCAGATATCAGGTGGGCCCAGAATCAATGGTTTATGGGCTGATCTGTCAGTTGAGGTACTTCCATAGTGATCCAATGGCTAAAATTTTACGTGTACGGTTAATTTATGGCCCTCATCCCATATATGAAGTTTCAGGACAATCGGATGGCGGGAACCCTGTGATCTTGCATTTTGGACCCATTTCGGGCCACTTGAGCTTCAGTTTCTCGATTTTCTCAGATTTTCGACCGTGTAAATCCGTCAATCTTGGTTCCTTGAAGTCTTTCCCTTGCCTTAGTGTCGTCAGAGCATTAAATCCATGCTTTTAGCCTCTTATTTCAGTTCAAGCTCATAATTACACCTTGCAGCACGAACACGGTTAAAACGGGCCATTAAACAGTATCTTATTTGTAAATCTAGGTAATAAATGGGGTCTGATATGCAATATTTGACCCTCAACATCAATGCAATAGTCGTTCGCTACCTATATAAGGCGCTCCAGGCGTTGGTTAGTCATTTTAACGTCCTGATTCGCGAGAGCACACCGGAGAGGCGATTTCCGACGACAGGCGATTTTCGGCCATCAACCGGTGAGTCTCGCTCACCTCCATCCTTGTTTCTTTGATGTCTTCTGATCTGGAGATGATCCGTGAGTATGGCGACAACTCCGAGCCGGGGAGTACCGGGAGCGAAAGCGGGTCTTCTGAGGGCCCTTTCGAAGCCACTCTCCCGTACCCCCCACCTCGGAAGCAAAAGATACTGCATTTCAAGACAAAGCAACCCAGCAAGAAGGCTGCCTCCCGAGCACACCGAGTCGAAACTCCTACCGCCACTGATATGCCTGCGAGCCTGCGGGCTGCAGAGGTTGTCCCTGGGGGTTCTGTCATGTCAGGATCCCAAATGGAATGGATCCGCTCGGAGTTCCAGGTCCCCGACTCCGTGCAGATAAGGGCCCCTGGTCCTTTGGATGTTACTGGCGCTCCAGCTAAGGGCGAGGTGGCCATTTTTCTCTGCGCGCTGCAGTACGGTGTCCGTCTCCCACTGATCCTTTTATCCGAAAGGTAGCGACCTATCTCGAATTGGCCCTTGGACAGTTTGCTTCGAATGCATGGAGGGTGATGATCTCGGCCTACATAATTTGGAAGAAAGTTGGGAACCCCGAGCTGACCCCGGAAGAGTTGCTGAGCCTGTATATGGTCAAGCATGATAGCAACAACCCATGGTATTATTTTGCGACTCGGGGGAGCAAGGGTTTGGGGTTAGTGATGCACCTGTCATCTTTTAACAAGGACTGGAAGAACAAATAGTTCTGGGCGGCAGGTGATTGGGAGGCCTCGACGGCTGAGCTTAGGACCTTGACAACTCAGGTTCCGACCCATTTTACAAAGTCAGGTCGGACTTCATTTTATATCCGAGTCACTATTTTAATTTTTGCCTGTTTTCGTAGAAGGGACATTTTTCTGTTTTGTAACTTTTACGAAGGGGTTGCCGCTCCTAGACTCGGACCAGAAGAACCAGGTCGCGAAGGCCAAAATGCGGTCTGAGTCGCTTCGCTCCTGGACGGATCTGATGACTGCGGCCAATCTTCACTAGTTCAGGCTCTGTAAATCCCAACCTCTGGCCACATCGCTGAGTGAGTTGTCCTGACCTCTTCAATAATCTTTCCTTCACTTATTTAGTAGCTGACAGTTGTCTTTCGCAGGCATGGCTGAGGCGTCCGGTGCGCGGAAGAGGAAGGCAGCTCCGAGCACAGCGGAGCTACTCAAAGAAGTCCCCCGAGTGAAGATCACTCAAAAGAAGCCGGCTCCCCCTCGTGTGGGAGAATTTTCTGCTACACCAACTCCATCAAGTCCGGCACAGAGGCTCGTCGACACTTCCTCTGCACTGCCTGTCCCGAAGGGCCCGAGCACTACCGCGGCTCCTCCAGTTGTGCTTCGACCAGTGGTACGCCTTCCTCTGGGGTTGTCCGAGTGACCGAGGCTGACACCCCGGCTACGCCGAGCTCTATTGCTCGGGCTCCCTCCGATGTCGTTCCCCTCTCCACCGTTCCCGCCGCAGCCCCCGAGCCCCCCATCGCCGTTCCCTCATCCTCTGAGAGGGAGGGAGCTAAGAGGGTGGCTGAAAATGTGCCTTTTCCCCCGAGGTTGAGGGGGAGGTTGGGCTGAGGCCTCGGTCCAAGCGAGGAGGAGCGGGGGGAGGTTCAAACCTGGCTATCACATGGCATGCCTAGCTTCGTGGGCCGCCAAGCATGCCAAGGAGGAGGACATCACCCAAACCCTTGAGCGATTGGAGGGAGGCTTTCTGAACGACTTCGCCTCTTTATGTTACATGGTAAGTCTCCAAGAGGCCCTCCTTTCTTTGATGTTGTTATGCACACCCCGTAGGTACTGATCTTTATTTTCTGTTCAGGCCGTCCCGGTGCTGTTCTCCATTCGGCAAATAGTGCGAGAGTATAAGGAGAAGGAGGCGGAGTTGGAGGCTCTCCGGGTCGAGATGAGAGCTTTAAGGTCGGAGGAAACTGGCCTCCACCAACAGATTACGGGCGAGAGGGCCAGGGTCAGGCGACTGCAGGGAGTCGTTGTGGACTTGGAGGCCAGGGAGCTACATCTGTAGGAAAAGACAGATGATTTTAAGAAGAGCGGTGACGCAGCGACTGCTGAGCTGATCCGTACCAGGGCCCACGCGGACTCCTTGGCCGTGGAGACGGTTCGGCTTGGGGAAGCTCTGAATAGTGTTAAGGCTGAGGCGACTGAGGAGCGGACACGAGCCGTGAACCAAGCCGTGGAGGCCCAGAGGGCGAAGGACGAGGCCTCTTTGGCCGCAGCAGTTGCTGCTGCAGTCGAAAGCTTCAAGACTTCTAAAGAGAGAGATGCTGAGGCCGCAACGTTTTACAATCATGGCTTCGACGCATGCCTTGAGGCGGTTCTGGGTTTGTATCCGGACCTAGATCTCGATTCCCTCTTATTTGACGACTCCGAAGATGCCTCGGCTGACATCGTCCGTTCTGAACCAGCTCCCGACGCCCAGGTTCCTGATGACCAAGCTCCTCCTCCGGCCTGAAGACTTCTCTCTCTTTTTTTTCTTTTTTTTTTTTAGCTATCAATGTACTTATGTACTTTGGCCCCTCCGAGGGGATTTAATGAAAAATATTCTTGTCACATTGTTGATTCGCTTGAGGTGTTGAGCTGGTGGGCTTAGTCCACTGTCGTTTAATTGATTTTATCCGAGCCTCCTCGGCCCTAGTTTTAGCTGGGTCCGATCTCTTTAGATGTTCGGCTCATCGCCTTTGTTTTATTATCTGCCGAGTTGAACACTTGGTCGGATCGTTATTAGGTTTTTTTTCCCTTGAGGGGATGCCTTGTCGATCTTTCGTGGAGTTAGGTTCCGATCCTTAGAGGATCGGACCATTTATTAGCTTTTTCCCTTGAGGGATGCCTCGTCGACCTCTCGTAAGGTTGGGTTCCGATTCCTTAAGGGATCGGACCATTTATCTAGTACTTGTGCGGATAGGACAATCGAACAAGCATTTAAAGGTAGAATCGGTCTTTTATTAGGAGCTTTAAAGGCCAGTCGCTCGGAGGCATAAATTGCATCATGAGCCTTAAAGGCTATTTCCTCACGGGTAGTAGATCTTTAAGTATTCGGTGTTCCAGGGATGAGGGAGATGACGACCTTCGAGGTCTTATAGGTGGTACGAGCCCGGTTTAGCAGATCTGACCACACGATATGGACCTTCCCAATTGGGTCCGAGCGCTCCTGCCCCTGGCTCGGCCGTGTTCTGAAAAACCCGTCGGAGGACTAAGTCTCCAAGTCGAAAGCGCCTAACTTTAACTTTGGAATTGTAGAAGCGCGCTACCTGCTAGTGCCGCGCCACTGTTCGAAGCTTAGAAACTTCTCGAATTTCTTCGAGTAGATCCAGATTAGCCGTTATCTGCTCGGAGTTTTGACTTTCTTCGAAACCCCTGACCCGCGCTGTAGGGAGTCCGATTTCTACCGGCACCATTGCCTCGGAGCCGTATAATAACAAAAATGGGATTTCGCCAGTCGAAGTCTGGACTGTAGTCCTGTAGGCCCAGAGAACGAAGGGGAGCTCTTCGGCCCAATTTCCTTTTTACTTTTTCTAGCTTCGTCTTGAGATGATGCGTGATGATTTTGTTGACCGCCTCTACTTGTCCATTCGATTGTGGGTGCCGAGGCGATGAGTAAGCGTTCACGATACCGAGCCCTCGACACATGCTACGGAACTTGTCATTATCAAATTGGCGACTGTTATCAGAAATGATAGTCCTTGGGATCCCAAACCGGCAGATGATATTTTTCCACACAAAGTCGATCACCTTCTGCTCGGTGATCTTTGTAACTGACTCAGCCTCGGCCCACTTGGTGAAATAGTCGACCGCGACTATAGCAAACTTGACTTGTCCCTTCCCAGTGGGCAAGGGACCGATGATGTCGATTCTCCATTGAGCGAATGGCCATGGCCCACTCATGGGGGTCATTTCTTCTGCCGGTTGTCTCGGCACAGCAGCAAAACGCTGGCACTTGTCACACTTCCGGACAAAATTCTTGGAGTCTTGCTTGAGAGTTGGCCAGAATACCCTTGACGAAGTATATTCATGGCCGAGGCACGGCTGCCAAAGTGATTTCCGCAGATTCCCTCGTGAATCTTCCGAATCACGTAATCGGCTTCATCCGGTCGGAGACATCTAAGGTAAGGCTGAGAATGCCCCTTCTTGTACAGCACTCCGTCCAATACGGCATACCGGGCCGCTCGGACCCTAAGTCGCCTCGCCTCAAGCTTATCCGAGGGGGTTTCGCCGGTTGATAGATAATTGAAAATGGGGTCCATCTAACTGGGGATGGACTGGACGGTGTTGACCTCCTCCGACTGGCCGATGCTTGGGTGCTCAACGAACTCGACTGGAACAAAACGTGGGATCTTTCCCTCGGAGGCCGAGGCGAGCCTTGTTAAGGCATCGGCCCATGAATTCTCGGCTCTGGGGATCTGCCTGACGGTGCAGCTCCAGAATTTTCCGATCAATTTTCTCGTGTCTTCGAGGTAGGCGATCATTCTGACTTCCTTAGCTTCATACTCCGAGGAGATATGGTTCACTACCAATTCTGAGTCGCTGCGGACTTGCAGGGTCTGAACACCTAGGCTCGCTGCCAGCCTGAGCCCAGCCAGCAGCGCTTCGTACTCGGCCTCATTGTTTGAAGCTTTGAACCCGAGCCTGATGGCGTATTGAATCGTCGTTGAATCAAGCGCCACCAGGACGACACCGGCTCCTGCTCCTTTAACATTGGAGGATCCATCAACATAAAGGACCCACCCCGGATCTGATGTGGGCTCTTGATTGCTCAGCAGGGCAGGCGGTGTCATCTCAATTTCCTTCCTGGCTTGCTCTTCAACCGGATTCGTAAACTCGGCGATGAAGTCGGCTACGGCTTGTCCCTTGAGTGTCGTCCTAGGCCAAAACTGAATGTCAAACTCTCTGAGCTTTACAGCCCATTTGGTCATTCGGCCCAACACTTCGGGTCTCTGGAGGATCTGCCTCAGAGGGGAGTCCATTAGCACGATTATGGAATGGGCCTGAAAGTACGGCCGTAGTCTTCTGGTTGAGACGACAAGGCAGAGCGCCAATTTTTTCAAGGACTAGTACCTCGTTTCTACTGGGACCATGGCTTTACTTACATAGTAAACAAGATACTGCTTGGTTCCGATTTCTCAGATCAGAGCCGAGCTGACGGCTGAGGTCGAAATGGCGAGGTAGAGGAACAAGGGCTCTCCTTCTTCTGGCTTGGACAAGAGAGGCGGCGATCCCAAGTACTGTTTCAACTGCTGGAAGGCTTGCTCGCACTCAGGCGTCCATTCCGCCCTCATGTGGCCTTTCAGCTGCTGAAAGAAAGGAAGGCATTTGTCAGTAGCCCTAGATATGAAACGTCCGAGGGCTGCGACTCTTCCCGTGAGACACTGTATTTCCTTGAGAGTCCGAGGCGAGTTCATGTCCAGGAGGGCTTTGATCTTGTCTGGATTCGCCTCGATACCCCGCTGGCTGACTTGAAAGCCCAGAAATTTCCCTGACTCAACCCCGAACACGCACTTGGGGGGTTAAGCTTCATCTGGTATTCACGGAGGACGTTGAATCTTTCTTCGAGATTAATAAGGTGGTCGGAGGCTTTGATACTCTTCACCAGCATGTCGTCCACATACACCTCCATGGTGTATCCGATCTGTTTGGCGAACATCTGTTCACCAGTCTCTGATATGTTACCCCCGCATTTTTCAGGCAAATGGCATGACCCGGTAACAGTAGAGTCTCCTTTTCGTGACAAAGGTGGTCTTCTGCCTATCTGGGGGATGCATGGCGATCTGATTACACCCGGAGTAGGCGTCTAGAAACGAGAGTAACTTGTGTCCTGCCGTGCTGTCCACCAGTTGGTCGATCCGAGGTAGCGGGAAGCTGTCTTTGGGACACGCCTTATTCAGATCGGAGTACTATACGCAGACCCGCCACTTTCCGTTTAACTTCCTGACGAACACGACATTTTCTATCTAGTCAGGGTAGTATACTTCTTCTATGAAGCCCGCATCGAGCAGGACGGAGACCTCCTCGGCAATAGCTTCATATCGTTCGGCATCGAACGACCTTCTTTTTTGCTTAACCGGCCGGTGGTCTGGGTCCAAGTTCAGCCAGTGGACTTGCACATCGGGTGAGATCCCCGGCATATCTACATGTGACCAAGCGAAGACGTCCCGGTGTTGTCTCAAGAAGGCCATTAACTCGTTCCTCCGTTTGGAATTCAGTGATGATCTGAGCTGAACAGTTTTGCTCGGATCTGATTCATCGAGCGATATTCTTATCAGATCTTCGACTAAGGAACTTTCTGCCGATCCTCGAGGGTCCAAGGCGTCCACTACGAGCGTTTGTTTGGCGGCCCCTTTCCTCACGGCTATCGCATAACATCTCCGGGCCTCTCGTTGGTCTCCTCGGAGATAACCGATCCCACCTTCGGCTGGGAACTTCATCATCAGATGATAAGTTGAGACGACCGCCCTCATTGCATTGAGGGAGGGTCGGCCCAGAATCATGTTGTGGACTGATGGAACATTGACAACTAAAAATTCGACCAAAAACGTGACTTGATATTGCCCTTCTCCCGCTGTCACTGGGAGGGAGATGGCTCCTTCGGAGATGACTCTTTCTCCGGCAAAGCCATGTAAGGGAGTCTTCACGGGTCGAAGCTTGGACCGTGGAATTTCCATCTTTTCAAACGCCTCAGAATACATCACGTCAGCTGAACTCCCGGTGTCAACCAGGATGTGGTACACTTTGTGATTGGCTATGGTCATAGTGACTAGCGCGTCGTCGTGCGGATGTTGGATCCTGCGTGCATCATCTTTTGTGAAGGTCAGGCTGCACGGAGCGACACGGAATTCCTTGCTGGGATGTTCTGTCAGGTGAATGTGGTGCTCCGACTCAGAGTTCCGAGAATGGGCTTTCACTTTATGATTGGCTATGGTCATAGTGACCACTAGCGCGTCGTCGTGCGGATGCTGGATCCCGCGTGCATCATATTTTGTAAAGGTCAGGCTGCACGGAGCGACACAGAATTCCTTGCTGGGACGTTCTGTCAGGTGAATGTGGTGCTCCGACTCGGAGTTCTGGGAATGGGCTTTCCGTGCCCTGTTCGGATCCCCTCCCCTAGCTGAGCCCCCGAAGATGGTGCGAATTTCGGCAGGCTCCTCTGGGGGGTTGTTCGACTGCTCTTATCACCGTTCTTCTCTCCTAGCAAATTTTTCCTTTTTGGCGTAACGACATAGATGTCCCTTGCGGATGAGGGACTCAATTTCATCCTTCAGATCTACGCAATCGTCCGTGTTATGACCGTGGTCCCGGTGGAAACGACAGTATTTCCGTTTGTCCCGATGCTCGGGATCAGCTCTCATACAGACTGGCCAATTGAGCAGCCTGTCTCATCGGATGTCTAGCAGGATCTGCTCGGCGGATGTATTGAGTGGAGTGTAGGAACGGAATTTCCCTTCCGGCCTACGGCTAGGACGACGATCGCGAGACGCGCGGTCATCCGTCCTTTTGCTAGTTGGCTGGGAGTCTTCGTTCCGGGGTCTCTTCCCCTTGTTCGTCGAGTCAGACGCTTGTGTGTCCTTTCGGGCGTTGGTGAACTCCTCTGCGTTAGTGTACTTATGAGCTTTCGCCATAAAGTCCGCTAGCGTCTTCGGTGGATTCTTTCCGATGGAGAAGGCAAACTTTTTTTCTTTCAGTCCGCTCAGAATGGCGGCGAGGGTCATCTTATCATCGTAGTCCTCGACATGCAATGCTTCTTCGTTGAAGCGGGCGATGTAATCCTTCAACGACTCCTTCGGGGTCTGCTTAATGGTAAGCGGTGAGTGTTGGGCTTCCGACTTCTCTTACCGCTCATGAACTGCGTAAGGAATAGTCGGCTCAGTTCCGCGAATGAACCTACGAAACCAGGCTTCAGCTGGCGATACCAGATCCGAGCAGACCCTGTGAGGGTGATAGAGAACCCCCTACACATCATTGCATCCGTTGCTGTCTGGATCTGCATCCAGGATCAATAGGACTCCAAGTGTTCGGATGGGTCCCCAAATCCCGAATACTGGATGACGGGAGGCATCCGAAACCTCTACGGCATCACTTCAGCCATGATGGCTGAGTTGAAAGGAGGCTCGGTCTCTTCCATCATCACCTGGATCGTGGTCGAAACTGTCGATTGCTCTTTCTTTTTTTCCAATATCAAGAACTTATCCTTCAGTTCCGCAAAGTGCGCTTCCCAAGGATCCTTGTTTTCAGCGATGACCTCTGGGGTATGTTCAGCCTCTGATATTCTCCCTTCTCTCCTCCATTCTAACTGATGACGGAGGTCCATGGGTGGTAGGGCGGATGTAGCAGAGTGGACGGTTGTCGGAGCCTGAGCAGGCTCGTTCCGTGCGGATGCCTCGCCTCGTGCCGCAGGAAGATTTTGACCCGACTGCGGTACCCCTAAACGTTGGGGAACTTCGGGCCTCACACTCCTCGGCAGGGAGTGAGTTTCCACAAACAGCCCCACCGGCTCGAGAACGGGTTGTTCTTGAGCCGGGCGTAATTTCGGCTCCCGTTACTATTTCATCTGGTTTATCTCGTCACGCAGGGCCTGAATCTCATTCTGCATGGTGCGGTACTTGTTCGACCGATTACGCGAACGCTGAGAAGGCCCTGGAGCGGACTCGGCATGAACCGGTGATGACGACCTAGTCTGCTCATCAGGTTGCGGCTGCACTGCTGTAGCTTTCTTCTTCCTCGCCATTTCTTAGGGAAAATGAGAACCTGACTTCCAATTTCAGGTTCCCACAGACGGTGCCAAAAAATGTTAATGTCAAAATCTGGTCAGCCCTCCCTCCTCGTCGATCACCACGTATGATCCCTGGAACCTGCACAAGGAAAGCAGGCAAAGGTGACCCTGGCTAAGCCGAGGGACCCTCCAATGCCTAAGTCAAGACAAGGGAATCAGGGTCTGAGTAGAGTGTAGAGGAGAGTTCGATTTTGCATACCGATAGATATGATGTGACGCAGTATTTATACTTGGCTGTCGAGTGGTCCGGATCCGATAATCTCGGCACGATCAGGGGGATTCTCGGATCATGGAGATACCCCCCGCAATCTATCGATCATGTAGCGTATCTGGCGGATTATGCGTATTTGCTAGCGAGGTTATCAGCCACGTTTGGTTATGGCAGTTTCCACGTTCAGCGAGTGAGATATGCGCATCTGAACATGCGTCCGGCTTGAAACATTCGCTCTGTTCGGACTGTATGCTCGGCTCGGAATGTCGTTCGCCTCAGAATGGAGGCTAGAGCAGAGCGGCTATAACGTGGAGGTTCGTCCGATCGGATCATAATCCAGAATCCGACCTCAACCAAGTCGGCTGCTCGGACGGATCGCGTCTTGAAATAGGTCGAGAGGGTCACGACTCGGCTCAAATGTTCACTCCCCAAGTGCAGGGTTGTGATGTAGTAATAACTCGGTAAGACCGAGGTCGAATCCCAAGGGACTGAAACTTGTACGCTCTCTAAAATTAACTCGAACTAGAACTAAAATAAGATGAAATCTAAATCAATTAGCAATGATGGAATACTTGTAGAATAATTAATCTAAAACTTAGGAAAATTCAGAGGAAAGGACACTAGGGATTCAGAGGATCCACTTGTAGAGATCAGGGATATCTTATGCTTGCTTTAAAGATCATGAAAATTAACTGAACTGTCATTGATCTAGTTTTCAAGAGATGAAAGGTATATGAATTAGAATGGATTCCATCACCAAACCATGCCCAAGAGACTATGGCAAACAAAAGAATTAAACTAATTACCAACCACTCAACATGTTATGAAAGTCAGGAAGAGTACTGACATCCGATCATGCCCAGGAGACTATGGTGAACAACAGGGCTTTCTGACGTCATAAACATAAAAGGAAAAGAGAAGTATTCAAAGCCATCGCAGATCTATTGTAATTTCAGTCACAACAAACCATTAAAAATTGAAAGCCTTCCCATTAATCAAACTATAATCAAGGTAATTCAAAAATTAAATCAAAAGCATAAATCACAATTCTCCCATCACGCTACAAGCTTCACCTCTTAGCCCTAGCTAAGAGGTTTAGCCTAGCATCATGATTAGGCTAGATCCCACAGGAATAAAAATAAAATAAACTTTAAACAAAAAAAAAAACTCTCTGTACTCCCTATCTCTCTCACTCTGCTTCACGTTCCAAACCGATCCTCCACCCAAAAAGATCCCAACCGTAGCCTCCCCCAAGCTTCTCCTCCCTCTCCCTCTTTTATAGCAGCAGGAGGTCGGTGGGACCGACTCTTTTTACGCACTGGAGAGAAATTGTGCGTAAGATGCACATTACACAGTGAAAACCGCAAACCAGCTTACGTTTGGCTCAGATTTTTGAGCAAAAACTGTCCCACGATCGGATTTCTCTCCATGGCTGGGGTAAAGACCCCCTTCCAGACCTATTAAACGGTTCAGATCATTTGTACGATCACAGACGGCGGGCCACAACTGCATGAGACTTTCACTTTTCACGGTCGTGCGAAGGCTTACGCAGGAGGCTATGCTGACTTGATCGGTGGGCCCCAAAGTGATGTTTTCGGGGAAATCCACCCAGTCCATTAGATTCATCAGGAAAAACCGTTTGGATATGGATGGTTTTGAATTTCCGATGACACAGACCACTTGTCCTTCCATATTGCCGTCCAACCTGCGTTTGAACGGTAGTTTCCTATGCGTGCGAGCATGGAATTGAAACAAATCTCCTGTGTACGGTCGGTTTTCCCTTTTGGAACGAGTAGATGGTCTGGATTATACATATGGGTTTATTTTGATGGCCCACCAATCATCTTGTGGACGGCCAGGCGCTGAAGAAAACAGAGTCTCCTGCTCTGTTTGGAATTGCGTGGTCGGACGCAGTTTGATTCTGTACTTGGTTCAATGCACTGCAAGTGCACAGATTCCTATGCACTCTACTCCCGTAAAGTGGGTCTCACCTTTATGTGTTGAGAAATCAATTCCGTCCATCCTGTTTCCAATCGTATTTAAACCGTCGAGTCCAAAATTGAGGCGCATCCAGAAATCAGGTGGGCCCCATGTCAGAAATTAAGGGCTGATCTGCCAATTAGGCCACTTCCACAAGGATCCGGGAGTGAAATTCAACGTGTACGGTTCATTTATGGTCCTCAGGCCACGTATGAAGTTTCAAGCTGATCGGATGGTGAGAACTTTGTGATCTTGCATTCTAAGCCAATTTCGGGCCACTTGAGCCTCAGTTTCTCAATTTCCTCGAATCTCTGGTGTGTAATTCCGTCGATCTTGGTTCCCTGAAGTCCGTCCCTTGCTCTGGTGAATTCTGAGCGTTAAATCCATACTTTAAACACCTATTTTCAGTTTAAGATCATAAAGACACCCTGCTTCACAAACATGATTAAATCGGGCTATTAGACAGTACAAAGTTCGTAAATTCAGGCAATAACTGGGGTTTAATATGCAATATTTGACCCTCAACACAACCCCCAACCAGCATTTTGCTAGTCCCGAGCAAAGTATGTGAAAAATAAGTTGAGAATTAGAAGATGATTCATATGAACTCGAATGATTCTTTCGAAAAATAATTCAGATTTTAGAATTTTAAGATTCATGAATGTTGGGAATTATTTCCTCCTGGACTCATATGCACGGTAAATTCCATAATCAGGTTCAGGGTATTAATCCATTATTTAGAACAATCTTAAACATTAAGATCCATGAGCATATAGTGTACTCTCGGCTCATCAACATTAAGATTCAATTCTTTATTCTCAGAATATCATTAGTAATCAACAAGAGCATTCATAATAACCAACACTTGCCTCAAAGATCATCTTTTGATTTTTCGGTCTCTTTTTTTTTTTCATTAAAAGAATGTCAAGAGAGGAATCAAGTCCTTACTTATAGGGAGCAAACCTATGGTAAAGACCAATCGCCTAATAATTTTTGAATGTTAACCTTGGGAAATCAAACCTTCACCTGTAGGGAGCAAACCTATAGTGAAGACCATTCGCCCAGCTCTGGGGATTTTCTTTTTCTATTGATCATGATTGGTAACTTTTCCAGGCTGGTTCCTTTCTTGCTTAGTGATTACTAAGTTAATCCTTCGATATGGAACTGAAATCTTAATGTGTAAGCAAGACGTGTCCTGAAATCATGATTCAATCAATGTTTAAAATCTCTAATCATGGATTGATAATTCGAACTCAACTGTGGAATCTATCAAGTACCAAAATCCAAGAGTCATAAATTACCAACATCACATATCTCGTAATTCTAAATCAAAGATAGATGTCAAAATCACATTGAATTTACAAGAAATGTCAGAAAAATTTTAAAAATTTTCACAATTTTTGCTCAAGACCAAGAAAATACTGATTAGGAAACCTAATCTCCCACCCCCAACCTGAAACCTACATTGTCCTCAATGTAAAAGAAATGAGCATGCAATGCACATGGGACAACAAAAGTAAATGAGAAGTGATGGGAAGATAGTACCTGGATAACGAAGCAAGAGAGATTTTTCAAGAGATTGTTGGGAGAGAGCAGGTTAGTACGAGAGAGAAAGTAACAATAAAAATAACAAAAATAAAATCCTACCTATACCACTTTCGCAGGTTCTCTCGATTACATTTAGCGTATGCAACAAGCCTTTAAACCTCTAGGTTACCCCTAGTGGACGAGTTGTAGTCTCGTGAGGGTTTGCAGTAATGTTACCCACAAACATTGAATCATCTACTAAAGAATGAAAAGGAATAAAAAGCTGGGTTGCCTCTTAGGAGCGCTAAATTTACCGTCTTTAGATAAACAAATAAAGCAAACTACCCTAGTCCTATGAAAGCGATAAACCTACCTATACCTCCATCAGACTAGGAGATCAATCCTGGTAAACAGGAGCAGTCAGAGGCATGGACATGTCCTCTGAATCAAATGTCTCGACAAATGGCTTTAATCGATGTCCATTTACTTTAAACTCCTTGCCATTGTCGGGATCTCTTATCTTGACAGCCCCATGAGGATAAGCAGTGACCACAATGTAAGGGCCGGTCCAACGAGATCGAAGCTTACCTGGAAAGAGATGTAGTCGAGAGTCGTACAAAAGGACTTTCTGACTTAGCGTGAATGATTTTCGTACAATATGCTGATCATAAAACGCCTTCATCCTGTCCTTGTAAATTCTCGAGTTCTCATATGCATCGTTCCGAATTTCTTCAAGTTCATTTAATTGAAGTTTGCGTAGCGAGCCAGCGTTGTCCAGATTGAAATTCAGATTTTTAATCGCCCAGTATGCTTTATGTTCCAATTCCACGGGCAAGTGACAAGCTTTTCCATAGACAAGTCTAAAGGGAGATGTTCCAATAGGAGTTTTAAAAGCAGTACGGTATGCCCATAAGGCATCGGTCAATCGGATTGACCAATCCTTACGGTTAGGGTTAACTGTTTTCTCTAGGATATGTTTGATCTCCCTATTGAAATCTCAGCTTGTCCACTTGTCTGTGGATGGTATGGGGTGCTCACCTTATGAGAGATACCGTATTTCTTCATTAAGCTCTCAAATGGTCTATTAGAAAAGTGTGAGCCCCCAGCTCGAGGCATTCCGAACCTCGATAGGATGTTTTCTTTTAAGAATTTAATGACCGTTCGATGGTCATTGTTGCGGCACGGAATTGCTTCGACCCATTTAGTGACATAATCGACAGCGAGCAAAATATATAAATTTTCAAAGGATCGGGAAAATGCTCCAATGAAATCAATGCCCCAATAATCAAATGCTTTTATGATAAGGATGGGATTCAAGGGCATCATATTTCGACGGGACAATGCTCCCAATTTCTGACAACGCTCACAAGCCTTACAAAACTCATGAGTGTCCCTGAACATAGTGGGCCAGTAAAAGCCACACTGTAAAATCTTGGTCGTGGTCTTTTTAGCAGAAAAGTGACCACCACAGGCCTGTGAGTGACAAAAGGAGATGACACTCTGATGCTCATCGTCTTGCACACATCTCCTTAAGATTTGGTCTGGGAAATATTTAAAAAAATAAGGATCGTCCCAGAAAAAGTTACGCACCTTGGTAAAGAATTTCTTCTTATCTTGTGACGTTCAATGTGTCGGTATAGAATCTGTAGCAAGATAATTAGCAATGTCAGCAAACCAAGGTGAATGAGAGACTCTAAACAGTTGTTCATCTGGGAACATATCATTGATATGAGTCACCTCAAGGGAATCAGAAGTATTAAGGCGAGAGAGATGATCGGCCACTACGTTCTCTACTCCCTTTTTATCTTTAATTTGTAAATCGAATTCTTGGAAGAGAAGGATCCATCGTATCAGGCGGGGCTTAGAATCGTTCTTGGAAAGAAGATACTTAAGTGCCGCATGATCTGTATAAATAATGATCTTGGATCCGATCAGGTAGGACCTAAATTTGTCCAAAGCGAATACTACGGCTAACAGTTCCTTTTCCGTAGTTGAGTAGTTCACTTGGGCAGGATTTAGAGTCCTACTTGCATAATGAATGACGTAAGGCCGCTTATCTTTTCTCTGGCCTAGAACCGCTCCAAGAGCATAATCAGAGGCATCGCACATAAGTTCAAAAGGAAGACTCCAGTCGGGTGGCTGCATGATAGGTGCAGTGGTTAACATGCCCTTAAGCTTAGTGAAAGCTTCTTGGCATTGCTCAGTCCACTCGTATGGTGCATCCTTTTGAAGAAGATTACATAAAGGACGAGAGAAGAGACTAAAGTCCTTTATGAATCGTCGATAAAACCCTGCGTGTCCTAAGAAGGATCGCACATCTCTGATGTTCTTGGGTGGAGGTAGGTTAGAGATAAGATCGATTTTTGCCTTATCTATATCGATTCCCTTGGACGAGATGATATGCCCAAGGACAATTCCCTTTTGAACCATGAAATGGTACTTCTCTCAATTAAGTACTAAATTCTTTTCTTCACATCTTTTCAACACACATTTAAGACTTGCTAAGCACTCGCTGAAAGATGAGCCGAAAACAGAGAAATCGTCCATGAAGACCTCTAGATATTTCCCTACCATGTCAGAAAAGATACTCATCATGCATCGCTGAAAGGTGGTAGGGGCATTACATAACCCGAATGACATCCTTCTGAAAGCAAAGGTGCTATAGGGACATGTAAATGTGGTCTTTTCCTGATCTTCAGGGGCAATTTCAATCTAATTATAACCTGAATACCCGTCAAGGAAACAGTAATAGGAATGACCAGCTAACCTTTCCAAGATCTGATCTATAAAGGGCAAAGGAAAGTGGTCCTTCCTAGTGACGGTATTCAGCTTCCTATAGTCAATGCACATTCTCCAACCAGTAGTAACTCTGGTCGGCACGAGTTCATTATTGGCATTGGCTACGATGGTGATCTTGGACTTCTTAGGAACCACCTGAGTTGGACTCACCCATTGACTATCGGATATGGGGTATATAATCCCCACTTCCAATAGTTTGAGAACCTCGACCTTAACCACTTCCTTCACGTTTGGATTTAGTCTACGTTGTGATTGCTGAACAGCCTTTGCATTATCCTCAAGATATATGCGGTGAGTACAAATCGATGGGTTAATTCCCTTGAAGTCCGTTATCGTCCATCCAAGAGCTCCCTTATGCTCAATGAGAGTAGATATGAGCATACTCTCTTGTTCTTTCTCCAGGTGGGCAGAGATCACCACCGGATATGTCTCATCTTGACCTAAATAGACATATTTTAAATCAGAAGGTAAAAGTTTTAGGTCAAGCTTCGGTGGCTTGAGGTTAGACGGCAGAGGCACCACGTCAGTTTGGGGCAACTCTTCAATTTGTGGCCTCCACCGGTTAACTTCAAGTACCGGTGCAGTATCAAGCATGGCACACGTCTCCCTAATTATATCATCATCAAGATCATGGGAGTGAGCCAGGCACATCTCTAGAGGATCAGAGGATAAGGTGAGATGTATTCTATCTTCCACAAAAGAATCAATCATGTTAACATCGTGAAAATCGTCATCATCCTCTGAGTTGCTGCCGTTATTGAAAAAGATATTTGATTCCAATGTCAAATTTTTAAAAGACATAGTCATAACACCATTCCTGCAATTGATAATTGTATTTGAAGTGGACAGGAATGGGCGACCAAGGATGACGGGAATCTGAGTGCTCGTGTCATTGATGGGTTCGGTGTCCAAGATGATAAAATCAACAGGGTAGTAGAATCTATCAACCCGGACCAACACATCCTCGATGATCCCTCTTGGTACACGAACAGAACGATCAGGAAGTTGTAGTGTGGTTCGAGTGGGTTTTAATTCACCCAAGCCTAACTGTTGGTATACCGAGTAGGGAATTAGATTGACGCTCGCTCCTAAGTCAAGAAGTGCGTGATCAATTCGATAGTTTCTGATTACACATGATATGGTTGGGCAACCGGGATCTTTGAATTTTTACGGCACGTCTTGTTTCAGGATGGCACTCACTTTCTCAGTTAAGGAAATTTTCTTTTGAACACTTTTTCGTCGTTTGGTCGTGCATAAATCCTTTAGAAATTTAGCATATAAAGGTATCTGTTTTACAACATCAAGCAGAGGAATATTGACTTTCACTTGTTTCAACACCTCTAGGATATCCTGAGAGTTAGATATACGTTTTGGTTTAACCAACCGTTGGGGAAACGGAGCAACTGGCTTCTCTAGAGGTTCCGGTTCAAATTTTTGTGGGGCGTCACTAGATCCATCATTGTTGTCCTCATCTGGTTCTTGAGGCTTTTCGGGCCTAACTGGAAGGATTTTATCAATAATCTTCCCACTCCTAAGAGTGGTGATGGATTTAGCGTGCCCCATTTGATTTGAAGAGCTGGGATCACTAACTCCATAATGCGGTTTAGGATTGGGAAGAGGTTGAGCTGGGAAGCTCCCCTTGTTTCCAATCGTATTTTCAGCCTTAAGTTCATGTATTGCTTTTGTAAGGTCTTGAAAGGCTTACATCATACTGTCACGCCCCAAACTCGGAAACCGGGCTCACAAAATTCCTGATCGCCGAATCCGGCGCCGACAGCCTCCGTAGAACCCCATTCTCGGCTCCTAGCTCCCATTCGCCAGGTTTCGATCCTGGGATGCTACAAGAAGGATTTTCAACATCAGTTTGATTCGTAATAAGCATAACCAAAGGCATAACCCACAAGCAACAACCAAGAACTCCATTACATTTTCACTATGATCAAAAACTTTACAAGTACAATGAGCATAAAGGGAAATACAATGGCAAAGTACAAAAACTCCAAAATGCTCAGCAACGTGCTCCTGCCTCAGTGCTGCTGCGATCCAACGTCACCTGCACGCAACGGTCGTGCATAAGCTTACAGAAAGCTTAGAGGGTGGTGAAAGTGTGTGCGCAAGGTAGTAATATGTACATGCAATGTCAGGGTGATGCGGAATATACAAATGGAACCATGATATCATGAGCCGTACCAAGGCTATACAATGCCATACATGAATGTATCGGCCACCCCAAGGCCATGCGATGTACAATGTAACTCAAGCATACAGGTCCTCATCTATGTCCACACATCAATACGGCTCAAATATAGGATATCACCGGGGTTTAGTACACTCTAAACCAGATTGCCGCCACATCGCGCGCAATAAGGTAAGTGGAAGAGACCTCACTATCCGTCTGCCAAATATCGGGCGCAACTCGTCGATAGCGGACCCATTCCTCGAGCTGGTCAAACTCAGCCTAGCATTGCCCCCTACTCTCAGGCGGGTAAGGCCGCACCCCCTTCCAACCGACCACGACACAGTGGAGAGCGTAACCGTTTGGTATTCGGCACTCAACGCTCATCTACCCACTCGGTCTAGACGTTGAAGCAACCTCTTGGTACCATAAGGGTTTAGGGACTTTCACCCAGGGATATCTATAGTACCCCATGTAGAACAAGATTTTCGGTATCCAATCCCACCAACCACGATGCGTCTGTGGAGGCTACGGCCCTGATGTCGCTAGGGCGTACAATATCTAAGTCACACAAATGCGGAATGCATGAATCACGCTATCCAGTCATGCAACCAATCCTGCGCATACGGTGCGCTCATGTAGGGCAACACCGCCTAACCGGGAGCCCATAAACAACCTGCCCGAAGGCAAATGCTATGATCAGACAATTCTCACGTTAAGCATACATATGATGCGTATGATCATGAGTCATGAAACTGTACTAAACATGATGTAATAAAATGAACTATCTCACAATGCAGATGGACCTGGACGGCCTATATATACGATAAGTACAGCCCAATAATGGGCCCTAAGGAGAGTCGTAATGTGGACATCCAACCAACATTACACTCGCAATGTGGACATCAAACCAACATTGCTCCCAAGGCACGATCTTCTTACACGTCGCTACATAACCTGTATTGGGATTACACATTGCAATGGACCTTAGGTTCATCCCATTGGGCTTTACATATATATCAAATGGGCCATAACTTATGGGCCTTTTATTCATCAGATGGGCCATATAAATGGGCCACACCAATGGGTCTTATGTGCCTTGCAATGGGTCAAACCCGTGGGCCTTGGATTGCATCAATTGGACCTAGTCACAAGAGTCTAATATGTATTAAATGGGTCACACCAATTAGGCCCCCAAATGTATATCAAATAGGCCTCAACTCAGAGGCCTTATATGAGACGAATGGGCCTAAATCCCTAGGCTTTAAACAATTCAAATGGGTCTAATCCATGAGCTTGCATGCATATCAAAGTGGGCCTAAACCCATGGACCACTTTTTTTTAATCAAATGGGTGTAGTCCCATGGGTCTTACAATATAACAAATGGGTCCACTTCCATGGGCTTTAAGAATGCGACAAATGGGTCCAATTTTATGGGCCTTGAAGTACATCAAATGGGCCTAGTCCCATGGACTTACAACACGTCAAATGGGCCTAAGCCCTTAGGCCAAAAATGAATCAAATGGGCCCAAATTCTTAGGCCTTAAATGAATCAAATGGGCCCAGCCCATAAGCATTTTATAAATCAAATGGGCCTAGCCCATAGCCCTTTTGAAATTAAGTGGGTCCCGACTCATGGGCCTAACAAAACATTTATTTTCATTCAAACTATTCATGGGGACACATGGTCTAGGGCCCACTACAATTTTCATATTATAAAATATACATTTAAACTATATAACATACATAAATATATAATGGTGGGTTCCACAGAAAATAATATGGGTAGCTGGCAGTGGGCCCCATCATCAAGACAGACGGACGGCGTGTGTAAAACCCATGCAATAGGGTGAGTCTCACCGTCCACTGGCTGTGGACGGTGAAAATGAAATATATACATTAATGTAGGTCCCACAAATGTGGCCCACCGTAATATTTATTTGAAATCCAACCCGCTCATAAGGTCACCCAGACCTGTATGAAGTGAGGATAAAAATTTCAGATTGATCTGAAATTTCTGTGGGCCCAAAAATAGATTTCAATGGTAGTTGTACAAACTCACTATTTCATGTGGTGTGGGCTACCTGAGTTTTAGATCTGGCTCATTTTTGGAGGGGGCCACTTTAGGGGGTGGCCCACCCGATGAACGGTTTGAATGTCATATAAACATCAAGGTGGGGCCCACGGCTGGAGCCGTGGGTCCCTAGCTTGGACGCCGCCCGCCAGCCTGGACGGCTACACGCAGCAGCGCGCAGCGCTGCCAGCCCACTGACAACCAGAGGCTCTGCCTCTTGAATTTTAAAATTTGAGAAAAAACTGTTTTCTCGAGGTTTTTCGCATGTAGGGCCCGCTAAAGTGAAATCCGCCCCGGCCATTGCGATCAGCGGCCCGAAACAGACGAAATGAGTCTAGAGTTCAAAGTTTTTTGAGCTTAGGAAGTGAAATAAAATAAGAAAATAGAGTTGAATGGTGAGGGCGCAATATTTGGCGCTATGGTCCACCAGGTGATTGGATCAGCTCCCAACTTCTACCCAACGGCTAAAATGCCATGGGTAAGAGGATGGACGGCTTGGATCGGACATAAACATCAGGGTGGGGCCTATGCAAGGGGGCCACCCCAAAGGCTTCCCTTTCTTTCTTCCTTTTTCTTTTTTTTTTTTACAACGTCCAGCGTCCCAGACGCTGGGCGGTCCAGTATTAAAAAATTTTTTATTTTAAATGGTGGGCCCTGATGAAGTGGGCCACCACATGATGGGTGACATGGGTTTAACATTTAAGGTGGGCCCCGCTTGAATAAAATAAATACATCAAGGTGGGATCCACCTAAGTGGGCCACACCAACCTATTGCATAAAAGAAAATAAAATAAAATAAAATAAAATAAGAGAGAGAGAGAGAGACATGGAGAGTGGGACACGGCTTGTGATGGAGGGACCCCGTCATTATGGGCCCTCCCATACATGAAATCATACATCAAATAGGTCATTTCGCACATGTGACCATCAAAACTAAAGATCAACGGTGGGGATCCTTTCCCCACCAATATGGATGGTCTAGATGACCTTTCCAAATGAAAATAAATATCATGATGGGGTCCATGGAGAATGGCCCCATCATGGAATGATCATGGTGATCCAAGTGGTCCATCGGCCACGTATTAGGGTCCCAAGTGACATCCACACCATTGATCAGTGGACCTCACTTGGTCCACCATAAAAACAAATAAATCTACCCTATAGAGGCACCCACCGTCCGATCTTCTCGCTCCCAAGGGTTCCTTGGCACCTTGGCTTCAACTTCAATGGTTAAGATGAAGAATGGAGGGTTGAGATGGGAGATGATGGGATAGGAAGGTGGGCCACTTAGAGCATAGGAATTTTTGTAAAAATTCCAAACGTATGGAGTTGGAATTTGCTTGGAGTTTTGAAATGAGAAAGAGAGAAAGAGAGAGAGTGATGTAAAGGGAGAGAGAGAGAGTGATGGATGGATGGGTGAGTGATGGTTGTGTAAGAAAAACTTGACTTTTGTGGCTTTTGTGTAAGAAAGGTATGGGTGGTGAAGACTTTTGTGGCTTTTTATGTCAAAGAGGTATGAGTGGTGAAGACTTTTGTGGTTGCTTGGGAAAAGGGATGGAAGTGATGTGTACTTGACATGTGATGGATTGATGGGTGATTGATTGATGGGATTGATGTGATTGATGTGACACATCGTAGAGATTCTCTTGATTTTCGCAACGCGCGGCATTTTCTCACGCCTAACGTTGGCCCATAACTCTTGACCAGGGTATCGCCTTGGCGCGCGAGTCGCGGTATCGGAATCACGGCGACGGTGCGGTCGCTATGGTATTGGTCTCAGGTTGAGTCGACTCGGGTTGTCAGCACGTGAATCAAGGTCGCGCGTCGATATCATTTAAGGGTCGAAAGTTGCCGAAATTCGACCGGTAAGACCGCGGAAGTGTACGGAAAGGTACAGACCAAGATACGGGTCTTACACATACCCTGATTGAAAAGTTCTTGCTTTTGAAAATGTTTTAGAACCAAATCCTCTTGAGGTTGCTCTTGAGTTGGATTTTGGTTTAGGAAACCTTGAGGTGTAGCCGTTGGTCCATTCCTCCAACTGAAATTTGGATGATTTTTCCAACCAGGATTGTATGTATTAGAGGGTGGTCCATTGAAAGGTCTTTGATAGTTATTTACGGCATTAGATTGTTCATTCAATACTTCTCGAAAGGCAGGTATTGAAGGACAATTTTCAGTAGTATGAATGTTGCAATCACAGATGCCGCAAACACTTTCATTAATCTTTTCCTTCTTTCCTTCCATGGCCTCAAATTTTCTGGTGAGATTAGCCACCTTAGCGTTAAGATCATCATCCTCTTTCAGGAGATATATTCCTCCTTTTTCCCTTAAGTGAGTTGGCCTAGACGTAGCGTTCGTCCTTGGATAATAGTCCCATGATTATGTTTTTTCAGCGAGACTATCGAGGTAATCCCGTACCTAGTCGACATTTTTATTGATGAAATCTCCGTTACACATTGTCTCGACCATTTGGGGCATGGAAGATGTTAGCCCATCATAGAAAAAATTTGTAATGCGCCATACTTCAAAGCCATGTTGTGGGCATGCATTAACCAGATCCTTGAACCTTTCCCAACATTAGAAGAATGTTTCATCTTCCTTTTGGGCAAAGTTCATGATTGCTCTCCTGAGGGTAATTGTCTTATGATGTAGAAAAAATTTCTTTATAAATTCCCTCTGCATATCATTCCATGTGCCAATGGACCTAGGACGCAGTGAATGTAACCACGTCTTGGCTTTTTCTTTCAAGGAAAATGGGAAGAGTTTCAGCCTAATTGTATCTTCAGATACATTAATTAAATATAAGGTGCCTATGATTTCATCAAACTCTTTCAGATGCAAGTATGGTTCTTCAGATTCAAGCCCATGGAACTTGGGAAGGAGTTGGATAACCCCTGGCTTGATGTCCATATGTCCTGTATTCGCAGGAAAAATCATGCATGAGGGCGTACTCACCCCCGCCGATTGTAAATAATCTCGTAAAGTATAAGGCGGGGGTGCGTGGTGCACCTCATTCTCATCATGTACTTCCTCAATCATAAGTTGGGATAGTGCTTGAGGTTGATTTTCAGCCATAACCTCCTCTGTCTCAGGAGAATTCAAGTGGTGTCTAGTCCTGCCATAGACAGTCAACCCCTCAACTAATCCTCCTTCAGTCACGAGACGTCGAGTGTTGTCGCGTGCCCACTGGGGCATAAAACACACTCAGCCCTCGATTTAAATTCTACCTAGACCTAAGAGAAAAGAAGTAGAAATCTAGAAAATAAAAGGGAAAGATGGAAAGAAGTTACCAAATTTGGAGTCCTAGGTTAAGAATCTGCAAAACAAAACAAAATAAGTTAGAATAGAAAGTCCTAATTAAAAGTAATTAATTTCTAGAGAAAAGAAGAATTCTAAAGAAAGAAGAATTAAAAAGAGTTTACTAAATTAGAAGCTTCCTACAAAACAGAAAAATTGAGTTAGTTCTAAAAATCAGATAGAATGAAGAATAGCAAGTTTCTAAAGTTAGGAAAAATTTCTAATAAGGAAAATAACTAAGCTTCTAAACCTAGAATTAGAAAATTCGAAAAAAAAAATCTAATCTTAAACTAATCCTAAAACTAATTAATTTCAGAAAAACGTAGCCGACAGTCCCCGGCAACGGCGCCAAAAACTTGTTCACTCCCCAAGTGCAGGGTTGTGATGTAGTAATAACTCGATAAGACCGAGGTCGAATCCCAAGGGACCGAAACTTGTACGCTCTCTAAAATTAACTCGAACTAGAACTAAAATAAGATAAAATCTAAATCAATTAGCAATGATGGAATACTTGTAGAATAATTAATCTAAAACTTAGGAAAATTCAGAGGAAAGGACACTAGGGATTCAGAAGATCCACTTGTAGAGATCAGGGATATCTTATGCCTGCTTTAAAGATCATGGAAATTAACTGAACTGTCATTGATCTAGTTTTCAAGAGATGAAAGGTATATGAATTAGAATGGATTCCATCACCAAACCATGCCCAGGAGACTATGGCAAACAATAGAATTAAACTAATTACCAACCACTCAACATGCTATGAAAGTTAGGAAGAGTACTAACATCCGATCATGCCCAGGAGACTATGGTGAACAACAGGGCTTCCTTACGTCATAAACATAAAAGGAAAAGAGAAGTACTCAAAGCCATCGCAAATCTATTGTAATTTCAGTCACAACAAACCATTAAAAACTGAAAGCCTTTCTATTAATCAAACTATAATCAAGGTAATTCAAAAATTAAATCAAAAGCATAAATCACAACTCTCCCATCACGCTACAAGCTTCACCTCTTAGCCCTAGCTAAGAGGTTTAGCCTAGCATCATGATTAAGCTAGATCCCACAGGAATAAAAACAAAATAAAATAAAATAAACTTTAAACAAAAAAAAAAAAAACTCTCTGTACTCCTTATCTCTCTCACTCTGCTTCACGTTCCAAATCGAGCCTCCACCCAAAAAGATCCCAACCGTAGCCTCCCCCAAGCTTCTCCTCCCTCTCCCTCTTTTATAGCAGCAGGAGGTCGGTGGGACCGACTCTCTTTACGCGCTGGAGAGAAATCGTGAGTAAGATGCACGTTACACAGTGAAAACCGCAAACCAGCTTGCGTTCGGCTCAGATTTTCGAGCAAAAACTATCCCACGATCGGATTTCTCTCCATGGCTGGGGTAAAGACCCCCTTCCAGACCTATTAGACGATTCAGATCATTCGTACGATCATAGACGGCGGGCCACAACTGCATGAGACTTTCGCTTTTCACGGTCGTGCGAAGGCTTACGCAGGAGGCTATGCTGACTTGATCGGAGGGCCCCACAGTGATGTTTTCGGGGAAATCCACATCAGGAAAAACCGTTTGGATATGGATGGTTTTGAATTGTCGATGACGCAGACCACTTGTCTTTCCATATTGCCGTCCAACCTGCGTTTGAACGGTAGTTTCCTGTGCGTGCGAGCATGGAATTGAAACAAATCTCCTGTGTACGGTCGGTTTTCCCTTTTGGAACGAGTGGATGGTCTGGATTATACATATGGGTTTATTTTGATGGCCCACCAATCATCCGGTGGATGGCCAGGCGCTGAAGAAAACAGAGAGTCTCCTGCTCTGTTCGGAATTGCGTGGTCGGACGCAGTTTGATTTTGTACTTGGTTCAATGCACTGCAAGTGCACAGATTCCTATGCACTCAACTCCCGTAAAGTGGGTCTCACCTTTATGTGTTGAGAAATCAATTCCATCCATCCCGTTTCCAATCGTATTTAAACCGTCGAGTCCAAAATTGAGGCGCATCCAGAAATCAGGTGGGCCCCATGTCAGAAATTAAGGGCTGATCTGCCAATTAGGCCACTTCCACAAGGATCCGGGAGCTGAAATTCAACGTGTACGGTTCATTTATGGTCCTCAGGCCATGTATGAAGTTTCAAGCTGATCGGATGGTGACAACTTTGTGATCTTGCATTCTAAGCCAATTTCGGGCCACTTGAGCCTCAGTTTCTCATTTTCCTCGAATCTCTGGCGTGTAATTCTGTCGATCTTGGTTCCCTGAAGTCCGTCCCTTGCTTTGGTGAATTCTGAGCGTTAAATCCATACTTTAAACACCTATTTTCAGTTCAAGATCATAAAGACACCCTGCTTCATAAACACGATTAAATCGGGCTATTAGACAGTACAAAGTTCGTAAATTCAGGCAATAACTGGGGTCTAATATATAATATTTGACCCTCAACATCAAACTTGCCCTCGGAGCAGCGTTGTATTGTGATCTCAAATTTTCCATAACAAACATAATGCTAATTGTTAACATCAAGTATTCATAGTAACTAATACTTAGCAAAATTAACCTACCAATGGTTAACCACAACTACGTGGGCTTAGAATTTAAAAAATCTTATCCCATAGATCTCTAGGCGAGGCGAGCTCAATCACAGTTTCTTAAATCTAATGCCAAAAGAAAACATTTCAAGTAGCTTTACAAGCTTCACGAACACGTGTAACTTAAAGGCTTTGTTAACATGTCCGCAACTTGTTCCAAGCTTTCTCCTAAGAACAAGATTGGCGACTTCTTTCCCTACCAAATCAATCATTCGAGATAAAAACACAAACCTTGAAAGCAATCGACTCCTAAAAACAAATCCCACCGTAACGTTTCGCAGGTAATAAGTCTAAAGACGCATGTACGACGGACCGTACGAAAGACCATAACACCCTACCTTAAATCGGGTGAGTGATCGAGCCCACCAATTGGTACCTTTACAGGGCCCAACGGGTGGCGGGGCTGGACCCGTCCTGGCCCATTGCCAATACAAATCTGAGGTGGGCCCGCTGAATTGGATATGGCCCAACAGCAATACCATCACTGGCTGGGCCGTTTTTAGCTCAGCATCTGCTGACAGCGGACAGCTGGGCTGGTTTGTTTCGACCCAGCATCTGGGTAGGTTCAGCACCAATTCGGCCCAGGCCCAAAGCTTCTCCATAGGCCAGACTATATTCAAACGGTGGGGCTGAGCTAGGGCTGGCTGGTTGATCCAAATCCCCTGGGCCGACTGTTTTCCTCGAATGGCCCATATGTTGGTCTTAGGTGCGGTCCACTGGTTGATCCAAATCCCCTGGGCCGACTGTTTTCCTCGAATGGCCCATATGTTGGTCTTAGGTGCGGTCCACTGCATTATGCAGGGGTGTGGCCCACTGTATCTGGACGGAAGTACGGCCTTCTGAGCTTCCTCTCAGGCACGGCCCACTATGTCATGTGGTGTGGCCCACTGAGGTGTTCAACTCAGTCGTGGGCCACTGGGTTGGGAGAGGTGAGGTGCGGTATTACTTGAACTTTGACGCTAGCTGAGTCGGCCCAACGACTCGTATGGTTGCTGCAGCGGTTCGGAACCGGTTGACGACACCGACGGCTGCACCAGCAGCAACAGCATCAGCGGCAGCTTCTTCGGGCCGGGTTGGTGCAACAGACTGCACTTCTCCCTTTCTTCTCCTTCTTTCTTTCTTCCTCCATTTTCTTACTTGTCTCTCTCTCTCTCTCTCTCTCAACATCTTCACCGGATTGTAAGAACCCGACAGTGACGTGCCCGAACCGAGTCCGGCTCGTTTTTGAGCGGCGGGGAAGACAACGGCCATCAATGGCGGATTTCCTCCCGCTGCTCCTTTCTTCAATCTGGATTCGTGGGACGGTCCTTAGAGGTGCAATGGAGCTTGTCGAAACAAGATTTCGAAGCTTGGCCACATATTTTTCAGTGGGTTCGAGCTTGAAGCGGCCGACTGTTCTCTCCCTATCATTCTTTTTCTTCTCTGAAAACCTAGCCTTGACTAGGATTACTCTAGGATGGACGGTCTGGATGGAGAAAAAAAAAGCTCACGCGGATCGCCCTTGTGCCAGCAGTGAGGTGTTTTTCCATTTTTGGAAAGTTGGTTGTTCACATCCCGTAAGCGACTGGATTTGTAGTCACAAACCTGCTCATCTTTGTGTGAAATAGATGGGGTTTTGGTTAGCCTCACGACGTGCACATGATGGACGGTTCGGATCATCTAGGTGGATGATTATGGTGGGCCACGTACGTCCCAAACGGACGCCCGTCCGTCGGCTGTTGGAAAACAGAAAGAGAGAGAATTTCTCTTCTTTTTTTTTGAGAAACACGGGTCAGCGCAGTCTGACCGATCTTCTCAGCTCAGTGCACCACGGGTGTGCATCTACTGTGCATATGCACCCCGTAATGTGGGGTCCACTGTGATGAATCCAACAAATCTTCTTCATTCATTTGTTTTTTCTGCTGGATTTAAGACCCAACCCAAAAGATGAGGCGGATCCTGAACTCGGGTGGGCCATGCTAACTAAATCAAGGCCTTAGGGTGCCGATTTCATCAATCTGACGGTCGAATCGATCCCAATATGACCATCGACGGTCAGAAGGTTTTAATGGATCTTTTTTATGTTCAAGACTTGTTACCATCCACACAATGATATCAATATTGATATAATTTTATTTCATTATTACTACGTATGTGTGTATTGTCGTGTCGGGGTCCCACTCCATTAGGACCATTCATTTCATTCTCCTATGTTATTAAATATTTAACTAATACTATTATTTATGTATGTACATTGTTATTATTATTATTATTTTTATCTCGATGGGCATATTTCTAGATAGAGCCGCCCTTGCGATAGATCAATCTAAGAGTCGTGTGTCTAATTCTCAAAGTATTTTGACTATCAAGTGGATCATATGACTTGGTTTGTGAGTTCCATTGACAATTACCAATAATTAATGGTCGGATCATTTCTCGATCTGATCACCGATGTTTTTAAATGTTCCTAAGCTAATGTGGGTAGGTCCTAACGGCTGCTTTTGTACTTGGTGGCTAGGTCATCTAATTAAGTACTAAACTGTCTCATCATGGACTCAATGAATGGTAGATCTTTAGATTTTGGTCTCGCACTTGATGATGAACGGCTGCATGGGTTTATCAAGGCAACTAAGATCCTAAAATGGATATCCCTAAAGTTGTGATTGGTTGTATTGAAAGCTTGTTACACAAATGAGGTTTGTACTAGACGATTGAGATGGACAAATTAAGAGTTGATGCATGGTAATGTGTAAGGGAATGCACGTATAAATTAAATTGGATCCCCATGGTGACGCCCGAGTACTGAAAAGTATGGGGTGTTACAAGTTTTCTTAGTTGTTGTCCCATACTCTGGATAGACATGTTTTACTAATAGCTGATTTACTTGCATTAAAATTTATATTTATTATAGGGTACATCGCATAGTCTATATTAATTATATGAACTAATTAAATGCCAAGTGAAACGAAGTATAAAATCTCACTTCTGTAAAGCATAAGTAGCAACTGAGATATTAAGAGTCGAGTATTTACTCAGTCCCCAAAATCCAGGGCATTACAGTTACACTACGAACTTAGCTAATCCGATCCATAATCGTCATGTACCAGAAATCTCACCATCTAATTTATTTTAGAAATTCCCCGATTAATTGAACAAGCTCTAAACCGCTCGTTAGTGAACCACTGAACCCAAAACTATAGAAAGACGTCTTTCGGGCTTGATGTTCTTAGAGGAATATTGAGCGGAGAGTACACCTCAAATAGTTCAAATTGGCCTTACAAATGAGTGCATAAGATGTGTACGTGACCCTTAAGATAAACAAAAACTTAATTTAATTGTTCACATCTAATATTTTATCAAGTTGTGGCTTTCGAACCGTTAGATCATAATTAAGGATACTAATATCCTACACATATTTGTATAGTCACTACCCCGATCAATGATTAGTAGCCATTGAACTAACTTTTGATTATAGCCGTCGATTGTCGCATCCAAGATGTTGGGCGATCGTAACCACACGTAGATCACCACTAGGGAAAACTACCATATGGCGTAGATTGACCCGTACATCTCTCAATCGACCCAATAGCTATAAATAACCTCCCATAGGGGTATAATACCAAATACCTAATCATTAGGGCCAATCGAATCACCTATGGCATTATAAATATCCAATTTAGGGTAGCCCATTTACTTCATATGAAAATTTTTCCAATTTAAAGAGAAGAGAAAGAGAATGAGAAAAAGAGTGAGAGTGAGAGAGAATGATTAGTTAGTTCCTTATCTATTACCCTCGACTGAGTCCTAGTTGTTATCGAACTCTCCATCGAATCCGTATTCACTCAAAATCGGAGGTAAGAAATGCTTCCTACCTTCCAATTAAGCTACCTCGTGTTATATTCTATGAATCTTACATGTTCTTCTTCTAATTGAATTAGGAATATGTATTTTTTCTACGAACCCTAATCATAAAGTACAATTAGATTAAGTTGAAACACTATTAAGGTACAGACTATTCCTTTTAGGTTTCATTTTATCAACTCTTAATAGTGTTAAATAATAATTTTTAGTTATTGATAAGATTGCATATGTTATTTGTGTTTAAATTGCTTTATTATTATAACTCTAATGTTACTTATTATTGGTAGTCAACATGTTTGATGAAATGCATGATTAATATGAAATTAATAGATTGTTATAACCTTTTTATGTCATTTGATAAGTGTTGTTGATGCACATTGGTTTGTATTGATACACATTAGATTGTACTGATTTGTACATATATTTGATTGATGTACCATATTATGGTATTAAGTTGTTTTGTTAATAAGTTTATGCATTTGATAATCTAAATTATAGTTGTGGTGTATCGAGCCTTGCTAATCACTTAAGTACTTGGATGACTTACCTTGGGTTGGCTATCCTAAACTTATACAGTCGACCAAGGTTGAACACAGATGACTAACAGTAGTTGGAACTACACGGGATGTTTTGTACCTAGTGTTGGTTTTAATGGGGTTCTCTACAATCAATTGTATTAGTCTAATGCAGAGCCGATCGTTCTTATGCTTGATGATTGTACAACATTCAATAGAATCTGGGATACCACTGTTAATATTTGATATAAGTCTATTCATAACCATTAATTTGTTATAATCTTATAAAGACTCATGAGCCAGGCATAGTGGTATGCGACACTGTATTCGAATTATCGGATATGCTGGGGTGACGAGCCCCTCGTAGTGACTAGTGAGTACCAATGAAGGTGATGTGTCATATCACAATGGATACTTAGTTGTTGATAATTTTAGCGATGAGTCATACTACGATATGATACTTAGTCGTTGGTGATATTAGTGACGAGCCTGCTATGCCATTATAAGAATTAGCTGATGAACCATTTTCGCATTGACTGAGTGTTGATTAATGAGCCATTATCTTATTTTGATTGTCCTTGGGTGATAAACCCTTACTATTAGATTGATTGTATAAAATGGACTTCTAGGTGATGAATCCTAAATTGAATCAATGGACATTGACGAGGAGCCATTACGTGTCATAATGAGCCACGTGATCCGGTTATTGATTTGTGATATAATGGTGATATTCTAGCTTTATCAATATGTTGTTTGAACTTAGATTAATAAATGCTTGGCCAATCATGCATATCATGGCATCCATTGATAATAGTGGTGACGAGCCACATTATAATAAGATAAATATTTTGTGAATGGATGGTATTAATGAGAACATTGAGAAGTATTATATATGTTATTATTTTCGGGACATGCATTCGCATATTATGTCATCCATGTACTTAATAAATAAGTTAGGAATCTATTTATTTTGTTATGTTATCCTTAATTGTGCTTAATCATGTTGATAATATATATAACTCATAAAAATGAAACCACTGAGTTGATTACTCACTCGTACCTGGGACCGTGTTTTCAAATACCAAACAGATGATGTTATTGATGCAAGTACCACCGAGGCTGATGCCTTAGATGATACTTATGTGGACCAAATGAAGGAGTTCTCGTATTTCCAGAGCTCGGATGGGCAGTTATAGATTGGCACGTTTCATTATCGGGATGTTGTTTTAGAGTATTGAGAGGATATTTTAGACTTTACATTTTATTCATGTTGTACATGTGTATTGGGGGTTTTCCAGCTTAGCAGATTTCGTGATTGGATGTATGTATATATATTTTGTATTCTTAATTGGAGTACACTTATATTTATACTTTTATACACTATTTAGTTTAACTCGTACGATTATTCGGATAACAATATAACTGTACAGGGAAATCACGCTTCCGTAAAGCAACAATGATACCTAGAATATCGGGATCGAGTTCTTGCTCGACCGTTAAAATTCGGGCCGTTATAATTCTATAATAATGCCCTAATTTGAGCATCCTCTACCACCCAATCACCATAGCATGTCATAGTGATATTAGGTTTCCGGTATGTCTAAGGTTGAAAGTTGGGCAGGTTCAACCCTACCAACCCGACATTGGGTTGGGCTCAAGCAAGATATATCGGGTCTGATCTCAAGCTTGGGCTATACAAACACCAACCCGATAAAACTTGGGTTGGGCTCGGGTTGAGGTATTGGGTTGCCTGACCCAACCCGAACCTAATCAATATATAAGTTACTTATAAATTATAATTAAGTGTAGATCGTTTGTGTCGAAGGCACACTAGTGATGTCGGGTCTCATTTGTCCACATCATTTCCAAGGACTCAAGCTAACAAGATATGTCAGATTTCTCTCTCCCAAATAGATTGTGTGCTATGCTACATGACTTTTAAATGATTAGTTGTCCTATATTTTAGCTTTTTTTTTAAAGAAAAAAAATGAAGTTCTTCATGATGAATAATCACATGTATAATTAATAAAATCATAGATTAAAAAAAAAAAGTCTTATATTGAAATATAATAAACTAATGTAATAACGAAAATATTAGCACATATACACCCGACCAACCCAATCAACCTGACTGAGCCCGCTTGGGTTGAGAATTCCCAACCCAAGATTGGGTTGGGTTCGATTAGGGTTGAGGTATAGGAACCTTGGGTTAGGTTAGGGTTGAGCACCAACCCGACCGAACCTACTCGACTTTTAGCCCTAAGTATGTTAAATATTTAACTTTTCTCTTTCCAGTCAGAAAAGCTTATACAGATTTAGCCCACTGCAAATAGTTTGTACCATTCAATTTCATTGATGTTATTTGAAGAGACATGAAATCTAATGAGGATGAAATATTACTCTTGGGGTTATTTTTAGAATCCATCTAAATAAATAATCAAAATAATTTTTCTTAAGCACAAATCCTCCAACAAACTAATATATTAAGCCAATACGTGAATTCAGGATTCAACTTGTCTCGATCAACATATTAAATGAGAGACTTCATGAACTTTTGAATTTTTGGCCTTTAAATATGATTTCATGCTTCAAAAAACTCAACTTACATTGCATACTGGATGAATGATGGCCCACTTTGCCCCATTATATGGGCATAATACGAAAGCAGGCCTTATACAACTTTGATAAACACGATTTCACCACCCATAATATGGGAGTACAACAATAAAAGATATTAGATTAGATCAGCCCCAAACACATTCAGGTTTCCTACTAGAGAGTTCAAGAAGCAAGAATGGACAACGTATCTCTAATACCATGTTGTTGGTAAGGAAGAAAGAAAGAATGAAAGAAGAAAAAGAGAGAGAAAATGTGAGAGAGTGGTGGAAGGAAAAGAGAGAGAAAATATGAGAGTGGAGAGCATAATAAGCTTCATAGGCCCACCCTCTTTTATTTTACCACTGGGGTTTTGCGTAAAGAAACACACCACTAAAGACAGAAAGACCCATATACACTCAAACCCAAATGCATAAGAACTAAACCCCCACAGGATGACGATGTCACACGTGTAGACACATCACGTGTCCACATGTGTGATTACTTCACACATGTGACCATTTTAACATAAATTAATTTTTTTCTATCAATTTAATTTTAAAAAAACATCACACCAAAGTGAAACTACTTTTCCCTACCAATTAACTTTTCAAAAAAATCAATTTTATCCACTTTTTAAGAAAGTACATCAATCTCTCTTTTTATATTTTTCTAAGAAAAAAAATATAACATTAAAGGAATTCATTTTAACTTCTAATTTTCCAAACTTTTCACTAATCCGAACGTGCTCTCACAACCTATTTAGATTGATGGACAAGAAAAGAAAATAAAAGACAAAAAAAAAAAAAACTTTTCACTGATCCGAACATGCCCTCACAACCTATTTAGATTAATGGAATAGAAAAGAAAATAAATTTTACAAATCCATTATCTTTGGATAACAAAAATGATAGTAGATCCCACAATAATTACATGCTTCCCATTTAATTTTCTTGGCAAAATATACCAAGTAAGCATTTTACCCATTTATTTAAGGCATGAGTTCAAAATTGAAACATATCAAAAGTTCAAGTGGACCACACCACAAGGACTAGTAGAGATAATTACACCCACGATTGAAACCTGACCCAAGAGGTTTTCAATGGTAGGCATTCAATTCACACCATTTGATATGATGTGGTCCACATAAGCATTGGATTAGCTTTAATGTTAGCCTCATGCCTTAAAATGAGCTGGTAAAACAGATGGACGGCATGGATAAGACACATACATAACGGTGGGCCCTACAAAGTTGACTCAGTTAGCGTACCGAGTCAATCAGTAGTAATCTCTACCGTTGGATAATGATTTTACTTTTCCTTTATTTTGTTTTCGACCAATGCACACGAGCCCTAAAGGAGCATTCACACTGGGGCCTCCATAAGTATGGCCGTGATCTCTTACACGCCCCATATTCCGCATGTGCGCCACGTCCGTGTTTTACGCATGTAGACGAGGAGCGGGTAGGGGTAAAAGTCCCTCGCCCACGATTCCTGCTCCCTTTCAAACCGATTCTCTCTCCCTCTCCATCTCTTTGAGTAGTAATGGTAGCTTTGCTTCTCCTCTATCCTTTTTGCCTATTTAGACCCCAATTTTTGCTGCATGCACCCCCATTTTGTACTTTTCGATACAATAATAGCAATCTTTTTTAATTTTTGGCACCATTTTTGTACCAAAGTATAAAAACAGGACTTCATGCAACAAAAAACAGAGTATTTATATAGCATTTTTCCTATTTACTTCCGTTTATACATCATGTCATCGTGATGGGATTTTTGTCTCATGCTTGACCGGTTGTGAGCCCTACACGACCGGTCGAGGGCTGGTGCACGACTAGTCGTGGAGTCAGGCCCTGACTCGACTCAAAGTCCAGCGAGTTTGGGCTATTTTTCTCCGGGGTGCGCGACCGGTCGAAGGTGGGTCTCGACCGGTCATGGGTGGCTCTCGATCGGTCGTGGCCTCATCTCGACCGGTCGTGGTTACGCAGATTTGTTCTGCGATTTTGCGGATTGTGGAAATCTGAGGCCTTTCGCAACTATTTATCCACTTCCTCGTAATCAGTGAGATCTCTCCATTTTCTTTATTTCTCTTACTGTTTATCCACTCCTGCGGAGTGATGAAGGTTTGATCATAGCAGGGTGTGCTTGTGATCAGTTTAATGTTCTGCTTTATAGTGAATTGTTAATCTGGACGAGGTCCCGTAGATTTTACCTATTTGAGGGTTTTTCACGTAAAAATCTCTTCTGTGGTGTGTGATTGATGCTTTGATTTATTTCATTGCTTTATTATTTATAATTCTGGTTTATTCTGGGCAGCTAGATCCTAAGGTTTTGTGCAAGGCCCCGAACAAAGTGGTATCAGAGTTAAGTTCATTGAACGGGTAAGATCGATTTTGAATTATGAAAGGTGACTCATCAAGGATGATCAGCCTCAATGGTTCTAACTGGACCATATGGAAGGCTAAGATGGAGGACTTGCTTTATTGCAAGGACCTATATTCTCCAATTTTAGGCATATCAGCAAAATCCAAGGATATGTCTGATGATGATTGGAAGAAGATGGACCAGAAGGCGGTGGGATTTATTAGATAATGGCTGGATGATTTTATGTTCCACCATGTGTCTACAGAGACCTCAGCCGCTAGCCTATATCTGAAATTGAAAGGGTTGTATGAGAGGAAGACAGCTGGTAATAAGATTTTTTTGATAAGGAGACTTATGAATCTCAAGTTCAAAGATGGTGGTTCTGTGGCCGAGCACATGAATAAGATCAGCAATATAGTGAACCAGCTCTTCACTATGAAGATGGTCCTGGATGATAAATTGTAGGCTTTGTTATTGCTTAGTTTGTTGCCTGACAGTTGGAAGACATTGGTGGTGTCTCTAAGTAACTCTGCGCCAGACGGAAAGATATCCATAGAACAGGTAACTAGCTATCTCTTCAATGAGGAGACAAGGAGAAAGTCTCAGGGATCTACTCAGCAAGAGGCCCTTGTGACATAGGAACGGGGGAGAGGAAAGAACAAGAAGGGCGAGAAGGCCTGAGATAATTCAAGAGACAAGTCGAGTATCAGGAAGGACGTTGAATGATGAAATTGTGGCAAGAAGGGCGACTATAAGCATGAATGTCGTAAGGCTAAGAACGACAAGAAAGGAAAAGGAAAGGAGAAGGAAGGTGAATCAGATTCCACTGTGGTCGCTTCAGATGGCGACGTTATAGTTATTCTTTTAGAAAATTATGATGTATGTCTCACAGCTACGAGTCAGGACACCGACTGGGTGATAGACTCGGGAGCTTCTTTTCATGTGACTCCACGTAGGGATTTCTTCACAAGCTACAAGTCAGGTGATTATGCGACCGTGAAGATTGAAAATTCTATCGTATCGAAGATCGTAGGGGTCGCTGATATTTGTGTGAAGAATAATGTAGGCTGCACATTGGTTCTCAGGGATGTGAGGCATATCCCAACCTTCGCCGCAACTTGATGTAGACGGGAATGTTGGATAATGATGGCTATGAAAACTAGTTTGCTGGTGGGCGTTGGAAGCTCATCAAGGGTTCGTTGATCGCAATCAGAAGAAAAAATTGTTACACCCTATACAAGGCAAGTATCAGTGTGTGCAAGGGTGCGTTAAACGCAGCAAAAGATTTAACTATTGACATGTGGCACAGGCGTCTAGGCCACTGAGTGAAAAAGGGCTTCAGCTACTAGTGAGGAAGCGGCTCCTTCCAGATGTGACAAGTACACCTCTCAAAACCTGTCTTGATTGTTTATCAGGGAAACAATATAAAGTTTCATTTGTTAAAACTGTTTCTCATGTTAATAAAGTGCATGCATCAGATTTGCTTTATTCTAATGTTTGTGGTCCTATGAAAATAAAAATCTCAGGTAAGGCATTGTATTTTGTTACTTTTATAGATGATGCATCTATGAGGGTTTGAGTTTATGCTTTGAAATCCAAGGACGAAGTCTTTGGTGTGTTTAAATTATTTCATACTATAGTCAAGAGAGAGACAGGTAAATCATTGAAGTGCATCCTCACTGATAATGGTGGTGAATACATTGACGACTTTCATGAGTATTGTAAGTCTCTGAGTATGCGACATGAACAGACGATTCCCAAGACCCCCCAGCATAATAGTGTAGCTAAGCGAATGAATCGCACCATTGTAGACAGATACATGTTATCTTATACGAAATTGCTCAAGACGTTCTCAGGAGAAACAATGCACACGTTAGTGTATTTGATAAATAGGTCTCCATCAGCCCCGTTGAATGGAGAAGTACCTGAGAAGGTATGGACTAGACAGAATCCATCGTACAGTCATCTCAGGGTGTTTGGATGCAGGGCATCCGTTCACGTACCAAAGGATGAGAGATACAAGCTCGATATGAAGATCAGACAGTGTGTGTTCATAGGGTACGGTGATGAAAAGTTTGGTTAAGATTGTGGGATCCGATCGAGAAGAAGCTCGTCAGGAGCAGAGATGTGGTTTTCTTTGAAGATTAGTGTATAGAAGACATTGGTAAGCCAGGGAAGAACCAGCCTAGTTCAGGTGAGCTAGAGGACATGGATCCAGTTATTCCACCTGTGGTGCTTGATAACGGGGGATTACAACAAGGTGTAGAGGACAAGGAAGTTCCTTCAGAAGATGGACCAGGGGAGCAACCCCCACTTAATCCACCTGTTGAGCCACAGGTGAGGAAGTCATCTAAGGACAGACAGCCATCCAAGAGGTAATCGCCATATGAGTACATTATGCTGATTAATGGGGGAGATCCAGAAGACTATTCTGAGGCCCTAGCCGACGAGCATAAGGGAGAGTGGTTGAAAGCTATGCAAGAGGAGATAGAATCCTTGCATAAGAACCACACCTATGATATGGTGAAATTGCCTAAGGGCAAGAGAGCTTTGAGCAATAAGTGGGTGTTTAGAAAGAAGGTTAAGCAAAAGAATTCACAGACGAGGTTCAAGGTCAGACTTGTGGTGAAAGAGTTTGGTTAGAGGAAAGGCATACACTTCGAGGAGATATTCTCACCAGTGGTGAAGATGACATCCATACGGGTGTTGCTTGAGTTGGCGGCTAGCATGGATCTGGAGATAGAGCAGTTAGATGTTAAAACTGTTTTTCTCCATGATGACCTAGAAGAAGAAATCTACATGCATCAACCAGAGGGGTTCGAGGTCAAGGGCAAGGAACATATGGTGTGTAGGCTAAGGAAGAGCTTGTATGGGCTGAAACAAGCTCCACAACAATGGTACAAGAAGTTTGACTCGTTCATGTTACAGCATGGGTATGACAGAATGGAGTCAAACCACTGTATGTTCATGCATAAGTTCTTATATGGTGATTTCTTAGTTCTGCTATTATACGTTAATGACATGCTCATCATGGGAAAAGACATCAAGAAGATCGACAGGCTGAAACAAGAGTTGGACAAGTCGTTTGCGATGAAAGGCTTGGGCCCGGCTAAACAGATCCTAGGAATGGAGATAACCCGTGACAGAAGTAGCAGAAAGCTTTGGTTGTCACAAGAGCGGTATGTTGAAAAAGTCCTATAGCGGTTCAATATGAATGCAGCGAAGCTGGTCAGTACTCTACTGGATGGTCACTTCAGATTGAACGACGGGCAGTGTCTGAAGATGAAGACAGAGGTGGAAGAGATATAGAAGATACCCTACGCGTCAGCTGTAGAAAGTTTGTTGTATGTTATGGTGTGTACACGCCCAGACATAGCATATGCGGTTGGTGATGTCAGCTGGTATCTTACCAATCCTAGCAAAGAGCATTGGGTAGCAGTGAAATGGATACTGCGGTATTTAAGATGCTCATCCAGGTTTAGCCTATGCTATAGTGACGAAAAAACTATGTTAGAGAGCTACACAAATGCATATATGACAATGACATAGACTCCAGGAAGTCTACATCAGGGTTCATGTTCACATTTGCAGGGGGAGCGGTTTCTTGGAAAAGCAAGCTACAGAAGGTCATAGCATTATTGACGACAGATGCCGAGTACATTGCAGTCACAGAGGCATGTAAATAGATGCTTTGGATGAAAAGGTTCCTACGAGAACTTAGCCTGAAGCAGGAGGAGCACGTGGTCTATTGCGATAGTCAGAGTGCTATACACTTGAGCAAGAATCCAAGTCAGCATTCCAAGTTGAAGCATATAAAGATTCAGTATCACTGGATCAGGGATACTTTGAAACAGAAGGTGTAACAGCATGAGAAGGTCCACACAGATGATAATGGGTCAGACATGATGACCAAGGCTTTGCTCAAGGAAAAGTTTGAGGTTTGTAGAAACCAGGCTAGCTTGAAGAAGGTGAATCCCTTTTGGGACAAAAAGGGAGAGATTTGATGAGATTTTTATCCCGTGCTCGACCGTTCATGAGCCCTACATGACCGATCAAGGGCTGGTGCACGACCAGTCGTAGAGACGGTGTAAGACCTGTATCCTAGTTCGTACTGTTCCGTCGACTCCCGCGATCCTTCCGGCTGAATTCGGCAATCCTCGACCACTTTTTGATGTTTGCGCGCGATCCTAAGCTGAGACCTGTATGCCAAAGATAGCTAAAATTAAAACTTATACCTTAGCGACCGCGCCGTCGCCGCGGTTCTAACGCCGCGACTCGCACACCGACCCGATACTCAGTCTAAAAGATGTCAGTCTGCGTTCAATTCGAAAAAAACACCGCGCGTTACGAATTACAAGAGAATCTCTACGAGATGTCCCATCAATTAATCAATCACTCATGTCAAAGTACAACCATACCTCAAGTACAAGCCTCATCCCTCCTTTTTCCCTCAAGTCAACTCTCTTTCCACCTCACCATCTCACTTTACAAAAATTTCAACCATAATCATCCCTCTTTTACCCATTTTTCAAACCAACCCATACTTCATTAATTACACCGATCACTCCAACTATATCTTTTATTATTCTCTCTCATTTCTTAAAATCTCCCAAGCAAAAAAATTTCCATACATCCAAGCCTCCCAACTCTCTCCCAAATCACAAGTGTGGCCCACTCTCTTATCTCTCATCCTCACCATCAAAGGTCCATCATCCACCGTCCAAAGCAAAGGCAATGAGCTAAGGAGACTAGGGGAGCAAGAAGGAAGCCAAGAGGTGGGTGATCCACCGTTGAATTCTTTTTAGAGACCACTTGTTGGTGGGACCTATTTTTGATGTATGATTTGCATTATGTGGGGCCCATAGTGGCGGGGCCCCACCATCACCGTCTTTTGTTCTCTCTTTTTCTCTCTCTTTTTCTCTCCTTATCCTTCCCCTAAAATGAAGTGGGCCCCACCGATTCATGATAAATCTACTCCATCCATCAAATGGTGTGGCCCACTACATCTTAGATAAATGATTTATATATATATATATATATATATATATATATATATATATATATATATAATATATATATATATATATATATATATGTACATGCAAGGTGGGCCATAATCATGTGGGACCCACCTTGGTGAACGTGGACCACGTGCATGTGGGACCCACCATGATGTAGTGTTTATCCAGGCCGTCCAGCGTCCAGGGACGCTGGACGAGCGTGGTGTACATGGAGCGTGTGTACTGACATAGAGGGTACTGACGAACTGACAAAAAAAAGAAAAAGGAAAAGTAAATGGTGGGTCACTGATGCAGGCTCCACGTTGATGTATGTGCTTGATCTAAGTCGTCCGCCACCTTCCTCAGACTATTTTAGGTGTCGAGCCAAAGTTTGGGACCAATCTGATTCTCAGGTGGGCCATACAATCTAAAATTATGTGGAGACATGCCTGATCATATAAAAGTACTTGGTGGGGCCTACCTGAATTTTGGATGCATCTTAAACTTGGACTGAATGGTCCACCACGTGGGACACACATATTAGACGTTTTGGATCATCTTATTGTGGGCCCCATATTAAAAAAAAAAAAAAAAAAAAAAAGAGAGAGAAAGAAAAGGGAAAGGAAATGGTGGGCTGCTCCAACAAGGCCCCACCTTGATGTATATATTTAATCCAAGCCATCCATTCTATTCTCGGGATCATTTTAGGCGTTGAGCCAAAAAATGAGACCGATCCAATTATCTGGCGGGCCGTGGCATTGAGAATGCTAGTATTTTCCTTTAAAACTTGAAAAATTGATTGCTGGGGTCCACCAGAAGCTGGGACCCACTTGAAACTTGTTTTAGACCTCTATTTTTGTGGGACACATGCAATGGACGGGGTAGATCTGGTTAATGTAGGTCCCACCTAGGATAAAAAAAAAAAATTATTGGCATGACTTTGTGCATGACGTCCAGAGACGTCCATCGTGAAAAGGAGGGCCCCACCTTAGCCCTACTTGTAGACTCCACCATGATGTATGTTTTACATCTATACCGTTCATTTAATAGGTCCCCTTGAACGGTGCGTTGACTCCAAAAATTATCCACAAACTAAACTCAGGTGGGCCATACCATCCAAATCATGTGAAGACATGCCTAAATTATATAAAAACACTTGGTGGGGCCTACCCGAATTTTGAATGTGGTTGAAACTTGGTGTGGACCCTTAATTTTGTGGGGCATACATAATGGACAGGTTGGATTGTAAATAAACACTTTGGTGGGCCCTACATGGGACCCACTGTGGTATGTGTGGCTTACCACACCGTCCACAACAGTGGGTGGTGACACCCACTGTGAGGTAAGTATTTCAATCACGCCGTCCGTCCACGGCAGTGGACGGTGGCCCCCACTTGATGTATGTATTGTGTCCACGCCGTCCATCACGTGGGCCCCTGGCCACGTGAGGTTATGAACAGGTTTGGATGGCAATAAACATTACAGTGGGCCCTAGGCCATGTGATTCTATGAACAGTTTGGATGCAAATAAATAGTACAGTGGGCCCAGGTTGGGTAGAAAATATACATTACGGTGGGCCCTGGGTCTATATGACCTTATCAGCAGGTTTGAATGGAAAATAAACATTTTGGTGGGCCCCTTGCTACATGGCCTTATCAACAGGTGAGATGTAAAATAAACATTTTGGTGGGCCCCTTGCCACACGGCCTTAACAACAAGTTGGGTGGCAAATAAGCATTTCAGTGGGCCCAGGATTGGATGGAAAATAAATGTTATAGTGGGCCCACATGGGAGTCTACCATGATGCATGAGTTTCATCCAAACCGTCCAACCATTTTGAGATCATTTTAAGGCCATTGTTGAGGCCCATCTTAATGTATTTGTGGCCCGCCCGCTAAGGCCCACTTTGTAATATATGGGCCCATGTGTGTAGGCCCATTTGATGTATTTTTGGCCCATTGTTGAGGCCCACCTTGGTATATATAAGGCCTATGTGATTAGGCCCATTTGATGTACATAAAACTCATGTGATTGGGCTCATTTTAATGAATTTTAAGGCCCATGGGTTATAACCCATTGCAAAGGACCTAAGGCGCATTGGTGAGGCTCATTAAGGTGATCCATTTGATGAATGTAAGGCCCATATGATATGGCCCAATTGATGTACTTAAGGCCCAATTGAGTGTAACTAAGTCCATTGCAATGCATGATCCCTCCATGGCATATAACGATATTTATAGTAAGTAATGCCTTAGGAACAATGATGGTTAGATGTCCACATTGTAGGTACAATGTTGGTTAAATGTCCGTATTGTAACACTCCCTAAGGCCCACTAATAGGCCCATACTTGTAGTAAGTAGGCCGTCTAGGCCCATCTCTATATACATGTTTAGTATAGATCCATGATTCATTATCATACGCATCATATGTATGACTGATATGAGAAGTGACTGATCATAGCATATGCCTTCGGGCTAACTATTTATGGGCTCCCTGGTAGGCGGAGTTGCCCTAGTGCATGGTACACGTAGGACTGTTGCACGACTGGTAGTGTGACTCATGCACTTGCATTTGTATGATTGTGATTATTGTATGCCCTAGCGACATCAGGGCCATAGCCTCCACAGATGCATTGTGGGTGGCTGGATTGGATAACGAAAATGTTTAGTTCTAGCATACGGGCGCCATAGATGTCCCTGGGTGAAAATTCCTAAATCCGATGGTATCAGAGGATGACTCCAATGTCGAGACCGAGTGGATACACGAGTGCGCGATGGCCGTATACCAGTAGGCCGCGTCTCCCACTGTGTCGTGGTCGGTTGGAAAGGGGTGTGACCTTACCCGCCTGAGTGAGGGGACAACTTCTAGGTTGAGTTTGACCAGCTTGAGGAATCGGTCTGCTATCGACGAGCCGGCCCCGATATTGGCAGGCGGACAGTGAGGTCTCTTCTGCTCTCTCAGTTGTGCGTTCGGATAGGGACGGCAAGCTGGCGTAGAGTGTACTAGACCCCGGTGATTATCCAGAATGAGAACTGTACTGATATATGATGAGGATTGGCATGCTTGAGTTGCATCTCGCATCACATGGTCTGGATATGGTCGATCGCATTCACATCTTGCACTGCATAGCCTTGGTACGACTGATTGTATTCATGTATTCATCAGCATAAATCTGTATTACTCTGACCTTACATTCTGTGCACGCTTATATTGCGCACACACTTACACTACCCTCTAAGCTTTCTATAAGCTTATGCACGATTGATGCGTGCAGGTGACGCCAGGACGCAGCCTTAGTCTCACCGTCGTTGGAGCGTGCAGCCGAACTTTTGGAGTTTCCGTACTTGTATTATCTTGTATTTCCCTTCAGACACATTGTACTCAAAAGTTTTTGATCATAGTGAATTTTGTGGTGGTGTTCTTGTGGTTATTGTTCGTGGGTTATGCTTATGTTATGCTCATTACGAATCAAATAGTTATTAGAAATCCTCCTTGTAGCATCCTAGGATCGGAACCTGGTATATGGGTGCCGAGAGTCGAGAATGGGGTACTACGGAGGCTGTCGGCGCCGGATTCGGCGATCGGGAATTTTGTGAGCCCGGTTTCCGAGTTTGGGGCGTGACAGACGGGCCCTAACTCAACTCAAAGTCTAGCGAGTTTCGGCTATTTTTCTCTGGGGTGCTCGACCGGTCATTAGTGGCTCTTGACCTGTCGTGGCCTCATCTTAACCGGTCGTGGCCTCATCTCGACCGGTCGTAGTTACACAGATTCGTTCCGCGATTTTATGGATTGCAGAAATCTGAGGCCTTTCGTAACTAGGATGCGAAAAGGAGTTTTCTAAAACTATAAATAGGGGTTCCTAGGATTTTTCTATATACATGAAAAACACAAGAAGGCCATCAAAGGTGTGAGAGAGAGAAAGCTTGTGGAAGGGAGGCTATGCTCGTAGAAGTGATCTACCATATCTCAGCGCTTTCACGTCCTCGTAATCGGTGAGATCTCTCTGTTTTCTTTGTTTCTCTTACTGTTTATCCACTCCTGTATGAGTGATGAAGGTTTGATCATAACAAGGTTTGCTTGTGATCGGTTGTAACATTCTGCTTTATAATGGATTGTTGATCTGGACGCGGTCCTGTGGTTTTTACCTCTTTGAAAGTTTTCCACGTAAAAATCTCTTATGTGGTGTGTGATTGATGCTTTGATTTATTTCATTGCTTTATTATTCCATAATTCTGGTTTGTTCTGGGCGGCTAGATCCTAAGGTTTTGTGTAAGGCCCGTAACACATCGTACACCCATTTTTTTAAAAAAGAACTTTTTGGTACAACAATAGCTCTTTTTTTAATACTTTTTGGTACTATTCTGGTACAAAAACGTAGAAAAAGAGAAGTGTTCTTTTGCTACTGCTTTTGTGGTTTTATAACCTTCCAGGGACATTTGAAAAGAAAAAAAAAGGACTTTAATGCTCTGGCAGAGTGTGATGGTTGATACACAGGCACTCTAAAAATGTATGGATGACATGCAAGAAACTCGAATTAAGCTCGTGGCAGATTGCCTACACCAACCTATTACAGGAACTTCCTGCAATAGGAAGCTAGGTGGGGCCCACCGTGATGTTTGTGAGAAATCCACCCCGTCCATCTGTTTTTCCAAATCATGTTCTAAAACTCAAGTGGGCCTCACAACAGGAAACAACGAAGCAGTGAGGATTAAATGTCCATTGTTGAAACATTCATTGGGCCATAAAAGTTTTGGTTCAGGCTAATATTTTTGTGTTTTCAGTTCATCCTAGTAGGAATGACCTTAAGGCTTGTTTGGATGCCTGTAACTTTTTTAAGTTGTAAGAAAGTTACATATAACTTACCTACAAGTGTAAGTTATAAGTAATTCTGTTTGGATGTAAGTTGTAACTTACTTAAAGGTAACTTTGTTTTTGTGTTTGGATAACCTGTAACTTTGTTATAGGTAATAAGTTGATATTCACACTAAATAGAGTTGAAATAGAGAATTGTTGAAAAATCAGATTGACACATAAAAAAGATCGGGATAAAATTATTCCATTTTATTAAGCCTATGTAAATGAATAGTTTGGCCGATTCTTAGGCTAAACTAATCAACAGGAGAGCCATAAAAGTGGGCCCATGTTTTCAAAATGCTAATAATGTGGGCAAAAAACTTGAGGTAACATATCCAAGCAAAAATTTTCATTTTCTTCACAAAATATATTTAGAATACTTTAAGGGAAAGAAAGTAATATATATATATATATATATATATATATATATATATATATATATATATATATATATATATATATATAAACAAATAATAGCAATCCTATCATTCCTTACCCACGAAATGGAAAGAAACAAGAACATCAATCTTAAATCATCAGAACCCACAAATGGAAACTGAAAATAGATCTTCATTTTTAAAAAGAAAAAGAAAAGAACATGAAAAAGAAATTCATTACAACAATATCAATAGACCCAGATCTTCGAATCAATACCAAATAAATAAATAAAAACAACAGAAGTCATGAAGGCTATGTGACGTGTTATGTGGGCCCACTATTATGTATTTTTTTCATCCATACCATCTATCCATTATTCCAGAAAATTTTAAGTCATCAACCCAAAAATAAGGTACATTGAAATTTCAGGTGGACCACATCACTGGAAACAATGTTGATTGAACACCCACCATTAAAAACTTTTGGTGGGCCACCAATGTTTTCGATCAAACTGATATTTGTTTTTTTCCCTTCATCTAGGTTTTTATGACCTAATCAACAGCTTGGATGTGAAACAAACATTATAGTGGGCCCTGGTAGTTTTTTAATGGTGGACTTTTAATCATTATTGTTTTCGATGGTGTGGTCCACCTGAGATTTAGATATCCCTCGTTTTTTGAATCAAGCCTTAAAACGATCCAAAAGAATGGATGGACAACATGGATAAAACAAATATAATATGGTGGGCCGCATAGATCATCTGCGTTATCCACGCCACCTCACCAAACTGCCTCCGTCAACGCAGCAGAAGAAGAAGAAAAAAAAGGAAAGAAAGGAAAACACAAAAGAGAGAAAAGGGGTTCGTACCTTGCGGAAGCTCAATGGGAGAGGGAGAAGTAGACTGGGAGAGGGAAATGAGACTTGAGAGAGGGAAACGGATGCAGGTGCGATTCTTCCCAACGATTTTCATTTCAAAATTTTCAACCGTTACTTGTAACTTAATTACAGGTAACTTGAAAAACGATTCCAGCCCCTATACGATTTTCGGCTCTTTCTCCTGTAACTTAGTTACCCGTTGAGAGAAAGTCACCCGTGACTTTCCTCCCCTAAACGCCAACTTTAACAAAGCCACCTATGACTCACTCACATTTTAAAAAAGTTACAGGCATCCAAACAAGCCCTTATGAGCAATATAAATGATATATAAACATAACGGTAGGAATTGCCTGGGGTATGGCCTGGGGTATGGTAGCAATCCAAGCAATCAAATCTCTTGACCTACCTTTTATTCCATAGTAGCCAGAATTGGGGTATGGTACCCACCAGCATTATCGCCCAGCATTAGTGGAAGGTCGAACAAATTGACGTATCTCGTTGGGCGTGGAGAAGCATTGGGAACCCAATTTCTTTCCTCGGAGCAGTTTCTTTTCCTGTCCCCCCACCCCGGCATAGCGCTTCGCTTCCAGTTCTTCGGAAGAATCAACTAACTTCTCCCTTCTTCATTTCTGTAACTGGATAACTAGTACTGAAAACCGTCTTTATATGGGATGGTTCGGTGTTTTGATGATCCCTACCTTATTGACCGCAACTTCTGTATTTATTATCGCCTTCATTGCTGCTATCATGCGGCCCACTTGAGTTTTGGATCTGCCTCATTTTTTGGCCCATGTCATAACATGATCTGGAAAAATAGATGGACTGGATGGATTTCTCACAAACATCACTGTGGGCCCCACCTAGCTTCCTAGCATAGGAAGTTTCTGCAACAGGTTCGTGCGGGCAATCCACGTCCAATTAAACTGTCCAAACTGTGGTGCGTATGGAACATGAACTAAAAGTTACATTGATGTAATCACCTAACGGAGGTGATTGGTTCATATTTAGTATCCAACTGTCTTAATCTGGCGAATTCTCTATGAGTCAGAGGTTAGAATTGTTTAATCATCTGATATTGGGATTAAGACCTGTTTATCGTGGAACCCACAATTTGGATGGCTTAAATGATTTGATGCATGCCTCATGTACAATTTCAGAGAGCCTGTTTTGTGTCGCTTCTGGCAGAGTATCAAATAGCTCCCCTATATATATATATATATGGGAAAAGGTACTATGCGCTCGAGCTCACGATAAGCTCCCATGAGGTTGAGCTGTGTGGGCCCCACCGTGATGCTTGTTGACCATCAACACTGTGCATTTGATGGGTCCCCTTTAAATTATATACACAAGTAACGGTTGACTTGAATTTTGAGACCTAGGCCCACGATGGAATGGTGCATCTGACTGATGGGGTAGATTTTCGAAACGCATCACGGTGGGGCCCACACAGCTCTACCTCATGGGACGTTCCCATTAGCTCGAGCGCATAGTACCTTTTCCCTATATGGGAAAGGTACTATGCGCTCGAGCTCACGATAAGCTCCCATGAGGTCGAGCTGTGTGGGCCCCACCGTGATGCGTGTCGACCATCAACACCATGCATTTGATGGGTCCCCTTTAAATCAACACGTGTGTGTGTGTGTGTGTGTGTGTGTGTGTGTGTGGTAATTTGGATTTGTTAAGGGTAGATAACTAGTTTCAGATTTGAATAAGTGTGCATTTGGTTGCATTAACTATTGAATTTCATGATATTTTGCACCAAATACACCCTAAGATATGATTCTTAATCTAGATTGTTTGTGTGTGAGTATAAATAGGAGAGTTGGGTGTGGAGTGGGGAATCGAGAGGAAGATTCTCCTTTGGTGGCTCATAAAGAAGGTATGAACTACTGTTTGAGAACTTGGCAATTCAACTAGGGGCTTGCCCGAGTTGACTCGGGTCGGCCAAAAAACTGGCTGATACATGCTATGGATCTTTCATGTACAAAACTCACCAGAGTTTTAGCTAACTTGGCCAAGTTTTACATTGACTTTAAAATAAAAATAAAAATACATTGACTCAAAAATATAGAGGTGGAGTGTGTGAGGGTAGAGGTAAAATCAAAGGTATGCAATGCCATTGTGGACTTCTACAAGAATCTTCTTACAGGTGAAGATTGGGTTTGGCCTAAATTAGATAATCTTTTGTTTTATATGATCCCTCAAGAGAAGGTGGATGATTTGCAAAGACCTATCTATATTGAGGAAATTAAACAGGCATTTGAGGATTTAGGAAAGGATAAAGCTCCGGGCGTGATGGCTTTCCCATGGCCTTCTTCTAGGAAATTTGGAAAATGCTCAAAGATGACTTGAATGCATTTATCAAGGATTTCCATGATAGCGGGAAAATAACAATGGAGTTGGGAGCTACTTTCATAGCTTTGATTCCAACAAAAAAAAAAAGTGCTGATGGTTTGCGAGATTTCAGGCCTATTATCTTGCTCAGTAGCCCATATTTTTTGGCTTTAAGATTTAGAGGAGTCTTGTTTGGGGTTATCTAAAAACACAAGCGACTTTTGTGGATGGGCATTAGATAGTGGATAGTGCTCTCATTGCCATGAAGTTATCAACTCATTGTTAATGAAAAAAAAAGTCAATTGTTTGTAAGTTAGATATTGAGAAGGCATATGATCATGTGGATTGGGATTTCCTTGATTATATGTTAGGTTGTTTGAGTCATGAGTAGAATTGGAGAGGATGGATGCAAGCACATGTCAAGTTGGCAAGGTTTTCAGTATTAGTAAATGGATCTTCGAAAGATATCTTTTTAGCTTTGAGGGGTTGAGGCAAGGGGATCCGTTATCTCCATATTTATTTGTGGTGGTGATAGGGGCCTTACGAAAATTGGTCCACAGAGGGGTTGAAGAAGAATTATTAGAAGGATTTAAGGTGGACAACTTAGTGTTCCAAATGCATATTCTCCAAAATGCCGATGACACAGTATTGTTTTGTCATGCGGAGGTTATAAAGGTGGATGATCTGAGAAAGATTGTTGCATGTTTTGAAGTAGTGTCCAGCCTAAAGGTGTATGTAAATAAATGTGAGGTTCTAGGGATTCATTTATTGGTGTAGGAAGTGGAATAGTTTGCAAATATATTTGGGTGCCAATCAGGCTCTTTTCCTTGGTCCTATCTGGGTCTCCCATTATGTATTGGGAAGCTGGCTAAAAATTTGTGGGAGAAGATAGTGGGGAGATTTGAAAGGAAATTATTGAGTTGAAAAAGAAGATATTTACCTCTTGAGGGTAGGCCGACATTGATAAAGGCAATTTTGAATCTTCTAGTCTACTTTATGTCATTATTTAGGCGTCCAAAAGCGGTTTTTAATCTTCTTGATAAAATCATAAGAGACTTCCTATGGCAAGGAGCCAAAGAGAAGCGTAAATTTCATCTAATCAAATGGGAAGAAGTGTGCAAGTCTATTAAAGAGGGAGGTGCAAGGATTAGAAACTTTGAACTAATGAACTTCATGCTTTTGGGGAAATGGCTTTGGCATTTTGAGGTGGAAAGAAGTTTTTTGGTAGGAGGTCGTAGTCAAGAAAATCATATTAGAGGAAGGGGAGAGATGGATTAGAGCATTGTCTCTATATAAATCATTGGGGATTTGGAAAGCAATATTGAGAATGGGGGACAAGATTAAGAAGGGGATAGGATTTTCTTTGGGGGATGGTTAAGAGTATTCGATTTTGGGAAGATGTTTGGTTGGGAGAACAACCTCTTCAAGAAAGGGGATAGGTTTTTCTTTTGGGGATGGTTAGAGTATTTGATTTTGGGAAGATATTTGGTTGGGAGAACCTCTTCAAGAAAATTTCCCTCATCTTGTTAGAATCTCGATGGATTCGAATATCTTAGTTGCAGGTTGTTTCTCTATAGTAAGGAGCGTGGTACGTTGGACCCCGCTTTGTAGGAGGAATTTTTTAAAAGAAGAAGAGGAAGAGATGCTCATTTTGTTGGAAATGTTTCAAAAGGTTTCACACACACACACACACACACACACACACACACACACAGAGAGAGAGAGAGAGAGAGAGAGTTCATAGTGTGGTCTAAAGCATAACCAGGAAAATTTTCCATTAGATCATTCTTACCTTTTTATTTTGGGGGTCTCATCGGCAAGGCAAATCAGCCACATAGATTTTGTGTGCTATAAGGCTCTCCCCAGGGTGGTTGTTTTGGCTTGGTTACTTGGAAGGAAAAATGTATTAACTATAGACAATCTTCAGAGGAGGGGGATGGTGTTGAAAATCGTCAGGAAAAAGGTATTAACAATAGTTATTCTCCTTCTCATCATGGATGGATTCTCAATGCCATATCCATGGTTTTTAATTATCATATGGCAATAATCCATTGGAGTGAGTCTGACTTTGCACCATACATCCTCTGAATGCTTTTCTCCTATGGAATAAGTCTAAAGGTATACCTGAATGGGGTGCCCTTCATACTTGCAGAAATATCCCAACTTCAACAATTTCACAATTGCCCGCCTTAATACAAAATTCTCTTGGCCGTTTCCACAATAACCATCTTACTATCATGGAGCCTTTTCCGTGTACTGCTACTTTTATCTTGAACACATCACCTTGCAGCTTAGTAGGCACTCGGCCCAGGCAAATATCCTTTTTTTTTTTTAATGGTTATTGGACATCTTTAGTTACCTCACTTTATCCTTCTCACCCACTTGGGACTAAAATCCACATGAACAATTTCAGTACTGAATTTGGAGTGCATAACATGCTTGGGTTGCTTTAATGGAATGGATAAATTGGGTTTCTAAAATACATGCATTGTTTGGAGTATCCCTGATACTATCCGCATCTCCAGTTTAGCGATATCGATAACACCGGTACTGATACTGATAACACCGGTTGTATCAGAAATTTTAGGTATTGGCGATGTATTGCTAGGTATCACTAATGTATCGATATTGCCAATGTATCGTCAAGTGAGAAGATGTGTTGAAAGAAATAAGTAAAGAAAGAATCTTGTAGGAAGGTTGTTGGTAACTTCCTGTCTGTCTTTTATGTTTTTATGTCTTCCTTCTTCTTCCCTGTTCTGCCTTAAGTTTACAATGCAAGTTTGGTTGTTTTTCTTTCTATTCTTTCCTTTAAAGTAAAGATGGTATAACATTTGTTTATTTTGCTTTCTCAATTTACATCGAAAGATCTGGTTATTTTCTACATTGCTCATATTGACTGTACAACCTTTTAATTGCTTGTATACATTCATTTGATCTTTTTGTGATTTGTTGTCTTATGTATGTGAGATAATTTCAGATTACGATGCCAAAGCTTCCCAGTAATTTGCTATGCACCTGCTCGTCGGAGTTGCAATTATTCGCGACCACATCCATTGCGTATCATCTGCTCTTCGCAATTCAGCCAGCTGTCATGAGAAAATCCAAGTCAGCATTTTCAATCCTTTTATTTCTGCAATTTCTGTAGAAATTTAGAAACTTCCATGAAGATTTCTTATTTTTAAATTTCTACACACTTCTGAAAAACAATGTGAAATTCGTAATGTTTTTGCTGCATAAAATTTCAAATAGATGTAAACAAGAAAATGCCAAAATATGCATATATTATTGTGCTTTTCGAAGGCAGATATTTCTATTGAAACTGTTTTTTTTTTTTTTTTTTGAAATTTGTCGAGGCTCTCAAGAATTCTGTTACCTTTCAAGAATGAAAAAAACTTTCAAGAATTCTGTTATGCCATTTCAGTACCATTTTCCATCAAAGTGTATCAAAATGGAAAATCATCTCTTCCCTTTTCAAAAGTTGGCGACAAAATTAGAGATGTTATGGCTAAGGATGTGGTTGCTTACTCTACCGTCTCTCAACTCGAAGATAACTGAATCCTCGGAGAATGGAATTGGTCGTACAGATGCCACCTGCATAAAATATTCATAAACAAATTCAGCATTAAATTTCGGTATTGTATTCTATCGTGTAGTTTGGATTGTTACAAACCTTTTCATCGCAGGTTCCATTGAGATCATTTGAGCTTTGTGAATTGTCAACATCGCCAGCAATATTTTCGTCATATGGGAAACCATAGCTTTTCCATTGCCACAACCTCTCATCCAAATATCTGAGGTAAACGCTACCATCCGAGCCAATCAAGAACAATTGACTACCTTCAAAGCATGGCCCTGGTGCACCAACAAGGTTTACATTCTTATATGGTGTTCCATGTTCAACCCAATTCCAACCATCCAATGCACTCCAATGATATTCAATGAGGCCACCATCTTCCGAAAGCATGAAAAGAGAGCCTGTTAGTGATAATAAGGATTGCCTCATAACGGTTCCTGGCAATCTTGCTAGAACCAAATGAGGAGATTGATAGTGTTCATGCCATAACTCAGTCACTCTGTTATACTGATATAGTCGGCCATTCCTTCCAATGACAAACACTATATTCTTCCTGAATACTTCCTGATCTACTACAGTTGCTACCTTAGTATTAGGAGGACTCTGGCAATCTTTCCACTTAAATTTTCGCAGTGCGACCTATAAAAAAAACAACGACCAGTCATCAAGCACCATGGAGAAAGGTATCATGTTATAATCAGGGATATTTCATTTTTTTTTTTTTTTTTATAATTACTTCTACATTGGATATATAAATTGGCATCAGGACAATTGTCATTGGAATAGTAATTTATTTTTCTTTCTATAGTTTTGGCATTCTTCCACAGGTTACAGATATATGTTTCATTTTATCTTTAATTTTCAAGGATTAATATATTTATAATATAAAAATATTCAGTGCCCTTGAGGGGACATACTTGGTGTACTTGAATCTAAAACCATATGCACGGTGAACGTGTACAATATCTTGACAACTCATTCAACTGGCCCCGGTGTCCATGCCATGGTGCTAAAATTGCGTCGATTGGACAATCCTAGCCGTTCAATTTGGGGACTTTTGCCTGTTGGATGTGGACAGTTATATATTTTGTTTTACTGTCCATTTACAGGCCATTGGTTGAAAGCTTATGATTGCCTGATTGATAAGCATGTCTTTCCAAGGCACATGGATGTGTGCCATTTTAGAGTGGAAGGGCAGAACAGGATTCATGTAGCTGACCCAATTAGTTGGGTATGGCGTAGATGATGATGACGATGATCATTCCAAGGCACATGGATGTTTGCCATGTATATGACTTCAGATTTGATGATACTGAGTTTTTGTGTCCTTAATGGGCACCATTTTTTTAATTATATTATAATACCATATGGCATTATAAGGTTTCAACTGACGCCAAAGCAAACATTCGTCAAACATGTTTTTCTGGGCAGTCACATCTGATCTGTGTTCATGGCCAATACAGGTACATTGTTCAGGTGTTAGTTTCATAGCCAATCATAATTCTCCCTCAAGCTATTCATCAAGGGCTTGTTTGGTTTCCCAATTAAAATGGTAAATGGTGGTAAATGGGTAATGATTATTTACTCTTGTAACTGTATGGTGAACTTACATTTGACTATAATGATGATTTTGCTACATTGTTTGTTTAACCCAGAAGTCACTGTAAAAATGGTAGTTTTATAGTGTGAAAATGTAATGATTTACGATTTACTTTAACTACCTCTTTTACAAGTGTATTTGACTCTCGATTTACGAGCCATAATTCCTGTTTAAACAAACACTTGGAAATGATAATGATGGCTCATTTACTTTGCATTTCATAGGAAATTGGAAAACCAAACAGGCCTAAGTGTGTATGACATTCCATATCTTACCATAAATTGAAGCAACCTTCCATTTTTGTTCACGAAGAACAATGCATCTTCTGCTGTGACTCTCCAAGCTTTTCCAGGAATTCCATCCCAAGGAGGTCCTTCGACTACCTTTCTTCCCTTTCTCATAGCTGTGCAGTTAATCCATGACAGCTCGTTGCTGTTCCTTTCTCTGATAAGCAAGTGATCGTTCGTGTCAATCAAAAATAAACTACCATTGTAATGTCCAACTACACCCTTCATCCCTGTTGAGTGCTCGTGCCTCAACCATAACCACATGTTTTCAACGTAAAGATATTCAAAGGCCAAACCACCATCCGTTATGATGAAAAATGATCTCTCTGCTTGCACTGCTCTCATACGGAAGTTAGCATTAATGCTATTCTCTACCAAACCATTTTGATCCGAAGGCTCAGCTACATTACTTTGATGTGCACTTGGAGATATGTAAGTTTGGTGTGTTTGCCCCTTTCGCCTTCTTGTTGGAGTTGTCATGCCCAAGTCATTCTGTTCATCATCTCCAAGGGTTTCTTTGATGCCCCCGATGCAATTCAGTGGGCCACGTTCCTCAGTGCAATACTCTGCATTCCATCCTTCTGTTTCTGGGGCATCTAAGATTGACCATTCGTACTTAGATGAAGCTTTCCTACGTGTGTTAATTTGATGTGCTGGGCCTGAAGCTTCACCGCCGATGCCTGATAAATGCAGCTCTGCAAGCCTACCATCATCCAGCGTGAATAATATCCTGCCAACCTGAAGCTGCAGCCCAGGAAAGCCTCTTGCAACTTTTGCATTTAGTGGGTGCATGTGATTCACCCATGTCTCTGGACTTTGTTTCCCTTGTGCCGCTCCTGTCTTTCCATTAAACGTTGCAGTCAAGATCTAGCTCAACTTTGCTTCTATTTTGCCGAAGGAAAGCAGTTCAGGCTTTCAGTTTTTGTGAGTGGGGTCCATGGTTCAGTGATGCAAACCATTGATATGAGAGCCTCCCCCTTGGTAGCCAATGAATATTTCTCCTTTTCTCGGTTGAATATGGACAGTTGTATTTTCTTCTTAACTGTCATTTTTTTTTTGGGTCACCTTTTGAATGGTTAGGATTTTATATTTGGGACATGTTTGGTGAATGGTCCTCCACAGTGGGTGCTATCATCCAATGGTTTGGATCCCATGGGCCCCAAAAGTACAAACTGAAAGCCTGAGCAGCACTGTACAAACATTCGGGCTGAGTATTGTATAATTCCTAATAAGAATAACATCTCACTATCCATTCAAAATACCCTTGAAGGCAATTTAGTCTAAAATAAATAAATACTTCTATTCAGTGTCTAAGTTGGAGCTTACCTGATTGTTTATGAAGCCGATATTCAAATATAAATCCACTAGCTGTATTGAAGAATAATGAAAAAATCTTTTCATTTAATTCAGTCTGTTCAACTGGGGTAATGGCAGTCAACTGATGAGATTTTGGAGCTCCATGAAATATCCATTTCCACTTCCTTTTGTGCAGCCGCCTCTCCATCAGATACCCACCCTGGAAACTATGAAGTGTTTTAATCTGTAATATACCATGACAGGAGTGCTTATTTTAAATGGATACTTTTAATTGTTAAATTAGGTCACTTTAGATCCCAGAAATGGTGCATTGCTAGGTGTTTCAGTTCATTGAGATAAACTATTTATACCAATGTTACATAGACCACTGACCCCCCATTTTTCCGATTCATTCTGTGTCATCCAGTTTGTGAGTCATTTGAAATATGGATCGCTACTTTCATGACTGAGTTGGATTTTAGATGTAGAATCTAGCAACTCATACACCAATTTATGCAATAGTATGCTAATAATACAACCTTTTGTTATTTTTAAATTAATGCATGACTCAGTTTTTTGTCTACCATTTTATGTTAGTATTTCATACTTCATTTATAATTTTTTTTTTAAAAATTGCATATATCTCCAGGAGCTAATCAGTGGGTGGTCTTCATGATTGTTTAACCCAAAGATGAACATTCTCTGGAAGAGGGTCCCATTTGCCATCATGTGGTGTCTATGGAAAAGAAAGGAAATAGATCTTCTCGAATAAAGTTACTTTGGTAATTTCATCTTCTGGAGAATCATGTCCATGTTATTTGAGTGGGCTGGCACAAGATCATAGTTCAGTGGACTGTCGCATTTGGATACCACTGTAGAGTGGAGGCTGCTGGTTTCAAAGCTTTCATAGGGGTGAATGGGGAGGTGGAAAGGTAGAGTGTCGGATGGATTCTGCCTTGGCATGTATATTGCAAGTTAAAAGTATGATGGATGCTCTCAAGATAGTCAAGGCCCCTCTTCGATCAGTGGTGCCTTGAGGAATGAGAGGAGGGATGTAGTTACGGCATTCTTGAGCCCTTGTGGTGAGAGGGATCACCTGGCTGTGAAGAATTTTTGGGCTTAGAGAAAGCTTCTGCTTCTTTCTAACATAATATTTTGGGAATTCCATCATGAAAATTCCCAAGTAATTATTAAGTGGATGATGGAGTCCAAGTTGGTCTAACTGAAGTTTGCTCTTGATAGAGTGGTGGCTGGACAGGATTCATGTTGTTGACCCCAGTTTGTTGTGATAACTGATAGCGTAGATGATGATGGAGTCCAAGCTGGGCCCTTGGCACCTAGCTTCTTGCAATGAGAATCCCAAGTCCTTTCTGACAAATCTAAGGCGGTGTGCTCCTATTCCCAAGGGTTTCTAATGAGGTGGTTTTGAAATTTGCCAAAGGCTGAGTGACAAGATGATTTTCGTAAAATCCTTTCGTTCTTTGGAATTAAGTTTTCGTTGCCTTTAATAAAACATCATTTGCTTAATAGTTTGTATTGGAGAAACCCAAGTAATTGTAACCCTAAGCTTATCACTGACCATCATAAGTATCTTTCCACGTACCGTACCATGTTCCAAAGCAATATATGTTTTTGGTAACCTCGATTTATAGTTTCGTAGATCCAAAATAAAAAAGGAACAAAAGGTGCTAGCTAATACAGTGTTACTGTGATTCTATGCAGAGACTTTTGTAGTTAGCATTCATGAAAAAAATCATTGGGTTTGTTAGCGTGTCCCATTTTTAGGAAGGCTTGTATTCTTGTATTACTCTTTGTTCTAAATCACATGCATTATGCATGGTAGTGATAAATATTGTTCAACTTTGTCATTATGAATTGATTTCAATTGTATGATTCAAACAAGTCAGTAATACCTTGGTTAAAAGGAAGAGCGATTGTGAATGAGTTCCAATCAAACCCTGTAAAGTGCATCCTTTGGATGGTATCAAAGAATTTTCTTCTCTTGATGGTTCACTCCAGATATGCTTCTTCCAGGAGGGCCTTGAGCTTTTGTCGAATTCATAAAGATCTCCACTTGAACTGCACTGTAAGATTCGATTTTAGCACATATTTTGTAACTTCCAATTTAAGGGAGAAGCATATGCATTACATACAGTAATATCCTTAGCCTTATTCTAGAGCTGGCAACGTGCCAAGGCTAAATGAAATAGAAGTTTTGAATAGGGTCAGTCCTACAGGCCCAGCCTGATCGGCTCAAAGTCCAGGTCCAAACCAACCAGCCAACTTGTTAATAGCCCTAATTTTTTAAGAGGCTCAAATGTTCATTATTTGTGTTGGTTTTTCACCAAATAAATCCATAATAGTCAACATCCAATGCTGTAGGCTGTTAAATTGCAGCACTACAAATGCAATTAAATGAAGATCCATGAATAAAGTACATTAAACTATGCCCCATCCTCTTTGGACCTGTTTGACAAAGAAGTAAGTGCTTAAAAGGCATAATCATTGGTTCAAACTGCTGAATGATTAGTTTTTTTTTTTTTTTAACAATGTTAAGCTTGT